>CM059221.1:22256307-22856307 GCA_030347435.1 Clarias fuscus
TATAAAGAAATGAGGGATGGCACAAGACTATTCACAGTACTGTATGATGGAATCTAAAGTAGAGACAATGAATACATAGTGCAGTGCAGTGTCCAAATTGAACAAGGTTGCAAATAATTCCCATCATTCATCATACTCTACTGTTGTAAGATCATATTTCTGCAATTCTGCAAACCAAAGCTTCTAAGATCCCCAGTCTGTGAATTATCTATTATTAAATGCATTGGGAATCATCCTGTATGGCTTGGGTCACATGGCTCTGCTCAGGCTGACAAAAGAGATCCATTTAGTTTCTTATTTGAATAAACAAAATGCCATTCAGAAGTGTTATCTCGTAGCTGATTGCATGTCAAGATTATCATGTTCGTGTAAGAGTTTTTTTTTTTTCTTCTTTTAAATCAGGCCTTGTTTTTTGTTTTAGATCGTGGCTCTATTACGGAAATGGCCAGACCTGCCAGCTCTGCATGCTCTAGAGTTGCTGGACTATAGCTTCCCTGACCCCCACGTCCGCTCGTTCACCATTCGCTGCCTCAGGAAGCTGCGGTGGGTTATACGACCATATAACGACACGTTTGTCTCTTTCTCCCTGTGTTCACCTACTGTGTTACCCAACTCTCAGAAGTGCTGTTCTGTGAAATCTTTTCAGAGAAATACCACAGTACCACGAAGAAGTGGGCAAATAGTTAATTATGTGACTATTCACTTCGTACAGACTCGTCCAGAGGTTCATACCTTTATAATAAAATTAAGACGAGGGAAAAAACAAACAAAACAAAACAAAAAAATATAGCAATAAGACATTTAGTTTAGACATTTATTAAGGTTATACTTTTATTGTTATAAGTAACAAAGAAAACTTTATTAAATTGTTCTTGCGATAGAAATAAAAGAAAATTAACCATTTTTATGTAATTATACATTGTAAATATATATATATATTTTTAAAAAAGTCGCCTTATTCATTCTGGTCATATTCAAACGGCTTTCTACTTTCCCTGTAATTTTTAGGAAATGTTAGGAAAATATATTTTCTCATTTACTCTCCAAAGCATAAAAAGGCTGACAAAAAAACATTTATGCATCACGAGACTTTGTATATGCGTTTTACGGCGGTACGTGCAGTAGACTAGTCTAGGTTGCACACTTTTATGGGAGCACTATAAGTGTCTGAGTTACTTGCCAATGGCAGCAATCTGCAGGCGAATTTAACATCATGTCCTTTTGTACTCATGAACAGTGATGACGAACTCTTCCAGTACCTCCTGCAGCTGGTTCAGGTTCTGAAATACGAGCCTTACCTGGACTGTGACCTGACAACCTTCCTCCTAGATAGAGCTTTATCCAACAAGAGGATAGGCCACTTCCTTTTTTGGCATCTAAGGTAAGTTTTTTCTTTTTTTCTTTTTTTTTTTTTTGCTCTGGAGATCTTCATCTTTAACTTAGGATGTTATATGGTAAGAATTATTATTATTTTTTTTATTTCTCGTGGAGGTCTGAACTACATGTGCCGTCTGTCAGTCTGAAATTCAGCCTTATTCTAGAGGCTTACTGCAGAGGAAGCATCTACCACATGAAGAGTCTCATGAAGCAGGTCAGTAGTGATATTTTTAGTCCTTTGCTCTATTTAGTAGGTAGCTGACTAGTAGGCTGTGTTGTTGAGGAGTAGTACTACATTGGGCTGCGTTGCTGAGAAGGATAAAGGATAAAGGCTGAGTTAAAGCAGTATGTGGGAAAGGTGTCCTCTGTTATTTTATCTGAAGTGAAGATGCATTGTATGTACTATATGCATGTATGTATATATGTATGTATGTTTGTATACTTCCGATTGGAGGCCTTCAAAAGGACGGTTACGTAAATTAAGGAATATAAAACATATTTTTTTTAACAGCTAGCATTTTTTACATTCGAGCATTTGCCAGATGCTCTTATCCAGAGCGACTTACATTTTATCAAATTTTTTTTACATTTGAGCAAATTAGGGTTAAGGGCCTTGCTTAAGAACCCAACAGTGTCAACTTGGCGGGGCTGGGGTTTGAACCTGGGACCTTCTGATCAGTAGTCCAATACCTTAACCACTGAAACAAATTGTTATGCTGACTGCATGTGTTAGATGTCCTGGGCCCGTATTCACAAAGCTTCTTAAGCCTAAAAGTTGCTCCTAGTGACGAAATTCTAAGAAAAATCTTAGAATTATGTCATTTTCTTAGAATTTCCCTTAAATTTAGGATTAAATCTTAGCCACCAAAAAGATATATTCTCTGTCTCAAGCTGATGTTTTGATGGTAGTGGTGGAAAACATAACTATTAAAAAATCTTTAAACTGGATTGAGATCTGGGCCCGGATTCACAAAGCTTCTTAGAATTCTCTCAGAGAGCTCCCATCTTAGTGTAAAAAGTCCTAGCTGGGAGTCCTAGACTAAAAGTGATTTAGGAAACTTCTCAGAGCAACTCTGAGTAAGGAAAGTACAAAAACCTTTATCTGAGTGAGGAGGTGTGGCTGACCCGGTTGCTAGGGATGATGTAGCAATTCAACGACTTTGATTGGTTGATAAAAAAAAAATCTGTAAAGGTCTTGAAATTCGCTCTTTGTGAAAATAGAATATATGATAATAGAACAGACAGTGAAATCATAATGTTTGTATATAAAGAAATTGTATAATAATGACTACAGGCTACTTTATGCAAAGTTTCTGTTATAGGCTAAATATCTTAAAGATAATTAAACAGCCAAATGTTTAACATGTGTCTACTTTTGAAGCAAGCAATTTCCACACAATAGTTAGTATATTTAATTTCTTACATTTATTTACCATACTGATTTTATTACTTGTAATCCATTTCAGATTGATGGGAGCAAAATGGCTCACTTTTTTACCAATTTACATGATTGCAGGACAGTCTATTTCAGTTGCACTTTTGGATGGTACAGTATGTACGCAACAATTCAAGAATAGAGAGTCTTAGAATTTCATTACTAGGAGCAACTTTTAGTCTTAAGAATTTTTGTGAATACGGGCCCAGGTGTCTGTAAAGTTTATTGCGATTATGGTTTTTATCCTCATTGAACCATTCTGGAAGAGATCAGGTTTCTCAGGATGGAAATGGTTTATTTTAGGATAATTTAACAAGTGAACACGTGTACCCAAATAATGTTCAGCAAAATGTTAACTGAAATAAGGTTGTTGAAATTTAATGGGTAGATCTGAAGACTAGTAGCTGCCTCCTAGCTACAATAGTCTTTAGTAGAGTTAGCAGAGTATTGCTGGCAGAATATTCACCAAAAATGTAAACAAATTATTTCAGTATCATTCCTTGGATCCTTACCCGGATTCCCAGTTAGCTCTAGGATGTTTAATGTTTACTTCCTGTTTATAAATCGCAAAATGTTCATCGCAAAAAAAATTAATAATCTAAACTCTGTTAGATAGGATGTACAGTTTCAGGAGGATCTAGTGTCCAGAAATAGCACAAAGCTCCATGGCTAACCATGTTTTAGCTAATAATCTGTAATCGACTGGTCCCAAAAAGTGCCACATAAGCACATGCACACGTCTTGTGACCTTTTTCGAATTCAGCCTGAAAATATTTTTACATCACATCTGTGTTTCAAAGTGGCTAAGATACAGTGCACTTACTTTAGCATTGACAGTATGGTCTGTTTATTTTACTTAATTTCCTTTATTTGAACTGCATGAAGGCAGCGGAGTGGTGTAGTGGTTAGCATTGTGGCCTCACACCTTCAGGGTGGAGGTTTTGAGTCCCATTATGGGTCTGTGTGCATGTAGTTTGCATGTTCTTTCCATGCTTGGTGGGTTTCCTCCCACGGTCCAAAGACATTCATTGGACTAATTAGTGTTTCCAAATTGCCCGTAGCATGCGAGCGAGTATGTGTGCTTGTGTACCCTGTGATGGATTGGCATCCCATCCAGGTTGTACACGGCCTAGTGCCCTAAATCTTCAGGCCTCCTGTGACCCTGTACAGGATGAGTTTAGAGAATGAGTGAGAATGAGTGAGTGTATTAAATGAATTTGAATCATGAATTAATGTATATAAATAATGTACATAAAAGTTTTGCTTTTGATTCTAAGAGTGTTAAAAAAAAAAAACTGAGGCATGGTATTGTTTTCTCTTCTTACAGAATGAGGCCCTGAGTAAAATGAAAGCGCTGAATGACTTTGTGAAGTCGGGCTCTCAGAAGTCGGCATCCAGGTCGCAGATTACAGAGGACATGAAACTGTGCATTAAACAGGACACGTATTTGGAGGCGCTGTCTGGCGTCGTGTCGCCTCTCAACCCGAGCATCATCCTTTCTGAAATCTGGTACATTCAAAATGCAGTATTCATTATGCCTAGGATAAAAGAATGCAACAGAAGACTCTAATGATTAGAGTCTTCAATAATTTGCATGAGGATAAAAGTGAAATATAGTACTGTGCAAAAGTCTGCAATCACCCCACATTTCTTCATATGTTGCCTCCAAAGAGCCAGACTTTCTTGTATCTTTAATGTAGTATTGAGGAATTATTCTCCAGCCTTCCTGAAGGACTTTTTTTGTCTCTGATTTTCAATTCAGTCCCTGTACCCGACCAGTTTTAGAGGAATGTTTTTTGTTTGCTAAGCCACACAATGACCTATGAATCATGAATCATGTCTCGGAACAGACGAAAGGGGAAATTAGGTTGCTGCTGAGGTTGTTACATAAACAACCAAATTTTTAAATGGTATCTTTAGGCACTTTGCAGCCTGTCGCAGTAAAACATTTATTCATTAATATGTTTTTCCAACCATTTCTTTAATTTCATTTTAATTACTTAATTTTTATATGAAGAAATGAGGTGTGGCTCAATATTTTTGCACAGTACTGTATATAATTTTATTACGTTTTTAACATATTTTGGTTAATGTACGTGTTTAGTGTAAAGTTTTTATGACGTACTGTACTCTCAGCTGTTCAGTAATATAACTTTTTCTTTTTCTTTTTTAATACACAAACGATGACTAGCAGCGATCGTGTTTTAAATCATACATAAAAATAGAATGCTTTTGAAATTAACAAGCAGGAGACTCATATTGAACCACAGTCCTGTTAAATTATCTTCTTAGTATCTGGTTCAAAATGTCCTGTTTATTTATTTATTATGTGTATATACAGTGTATATATACAGTACGTGTATGTTTTAATTGCTACAGTATGTTAAATTTGCAACCGAATAACTTTAGCAAGCTCTTATGTTAAAAGAAGAATAAGACTTTAGAGTTTAATGTTATAGGAAGAAGATTTATCATAATATAATCGCCATGGTTACAGCCCTGTCGTGTTTTATTCTTTATTTAAACCATCCTTCAAAAGAGGATTTGCTTACCAAGCATAAATTATGTATCATGGTGAAGGATACAGTATATGCTGATTATGTCACATTTTTATTTACAGTAAATAATAAGTTGTACTTTGTGTGTGTTTTTTTTTTGGTTTCTCTCAGCACGGACAAATGTAAATTTATGGACTCTAAGATGAAGCCTCTGTGGTTGATGTACAAAAACAAATGTGTACAGGCAGACACTTTGGGCATTATCTTCAAAAACGGAGACGGTAAGCAGGAAGGAACCTCTGTTTTCTTGGAGTTTTATAATTGAAACGCACCCCTAATTACTTTGTGCTGCTTTCAGATCTCAGACAGGATATGCTAACCCTTCAAATGATCCAACTAATGGATGTTCTGTGGAAGACAGAAGGGCTGGACCTTAGGTTTGTATTTGTTAGTGGAATGTCTGCACTCTCTCGGAGTGCCTGAGTTTATACTATGTTTAAGCTTTCAATGGATTGAGTTTACACCTTTTTCAAGATGAAAGATAATCTATAAATAAGGCTGCTTTAGTCACAGTTCTAAAGCTGTCAAGCAGGGTGTCTAAAGTGTGTCAGCAGACTAGATCTTTTGATCTTTTTGTGTTCCCTGTGAAACAGAATGATCCCCTATGGCTGCTTGTCCACTGGGAATAAGACCGGTCTTATCGAGGTGGTGAAAAACTCGGACACCATCGCCAACATCCAGAGAAATAAGAGCAACAGCGCAGCCACTGCAGCCTTCAACAAAGATGCTCTTCTTGATTGGCTCAAATCCAAGAACCCAGGGTGAGTGCATCACGCTCAGACATTTTCAGTAGATGCTATAGCAACTTGTTAAGAATATGTACATGGATTGTGCTCATGTTCACTCTGCTAATCACTCTGTATGTGATGTTTGTCATGATACTTCTGAAAGCGACTGTCGTAGTTTGACTCACAACTAAACCACAGCGTGTTTATGGCGACTGCGATCGCTAAAATACTTTGGGGTACATGATTATTACTAAACCACTGTGTGGTTAAAAATATCGCTTGCTTATGATCACTAAAACAATTTGTTTGAAAAGAATGTTGCCTTATGATCATTCTGTTTACTAAGACAGTGTAAAGATAAAAAGAACGCTGTATTTACTAAAAACTATGTAGTTAAAAGATTGTTTGCAATGTTCTATGTTTTATGTTTACTAAAACGTTGTGTAGTTAAAAGATTGTTTGTAATCATTCTGATTAGAAACTACTTTGATCACCAAAACCCTTTGTAGTTAAATTTATTATTTATGATCACTAATCCGTGTATCACATACTGTAGTACTGTATATAGTTAAAAATAGTTACGTAGTTAAAACAGTGTTTATAATCATTCTCATTCCTTTTATGGATAAAAAAAACAACTGTTTGTTTATAAGCACTAATACACTTTGTAGCTAAAAGATTGTGCATGATTGTTCTGATTAATACGACACTATGTAGATTAAAATAACAAAAAAACTTTTTATTATTATTATTAGTTTTTTATTATTATTATTATTATTATTTTTTTTTAGTATGAGCACTAAAACAGTACATGGTTAAAAAAAGAAAGTGCTTTGTGATAGATAGAAATTCTCTCATTAAAAACACAATTTGTCTATGATCAGTAAAATCACTGTAGTTAAAAACATTGTAAATGTATATGGTCTATACATTTTTATGTAGCAAAAAAAAACAAACATTTATTTGGCTGTAAGACTAAAGCAGGCATCACGAGTATTATTTGCAATGAGCCTTTGTGGCCAAACACTTGGTTGAAATGAAACCCTTCAACTGCACTGCCACTTGGTTGATCTGATTGAAGACTCTCTAACTAAAGCATCATCATTTTTGTTAACCGCACAGTCATATTGAGAGTCACACTGGCAACAGCGAGAGCAAAGAACCTAAGCATGTTGGTCCCTGGAGACTTCCTCTAGATTCTGTTGTGCAGATGCTCCAAGACCAAGCAGGAAATACAATCCTGTGCAAAATCCTGGGTTTCAGCTGATTGGTCATGTCTAGTACACTCCGTGGATGCATCGTTATCCTTATCAGCTCCCTGAATCACCTCACTTCATTTCAGTTGCACGTAGTTGCAGTCTGATTCTTTTGATCTTTGCTCCTGACCTTACCTTAACTCGCTATTTATGGCTCTTACTGCTCCCACCTGAACAAGCAGAGATCGCAAACATCTTCGAGGAGAAATGTACATTAACCAAATGACTGGCTGTAGTTGACCGGGAACCCCATGGTCCTTAATTAAAGTCATACACACTTTTAGCTTTCAGTTTTAGTTTTTGAGCTCACTAGCTAATGTCATTTATTAACCGGACTCTCTGTGTATGAATGTGTACAGTACACAGGTTTATCCTTTTGTTTAAACTTTGCTTAAACACACATATCTCATTACATTGTTTTTTTTTTTTTTCCTGTTGGTAGTGGATGGTGAACGGGAAGGGCATTGATTACTCCTATGAAACGAGAGATGTATTCCCATTATAGCAGTATCCAGTCTGCTCCCCAGAGACAGGGCTGATGTGAAGAAAGATCCCCCGCCTTGCACTTGCTGTAATAGCTCTGTGTAGTTCATGCAAATGTGTCATTGCTGGACGTTATCAATTATTTATCGAGTATTTGTTTATGGATGGAGGAAATTATATGTTGCTCGTGACGTTAAATAATTTACATAGTGCCTTGATGATTAATGATAGAAGGTGAGGTTAAAATGTTAAAATGATGCTTCCAGGCTGCAGGTGAATCTGTTGAGTTAAACAGTGAAACAGTCACGTGCACGCAGCGACAGACCTACTTAATTCAGGGTACGCCATGATCCATGTCATGTGAGGGACGAACTCACAAACTCAGAAGGGTGACTCATTAAATATTGAAGATGTAGTCGTGTTTTTGAAAGAACGTCTCTCCAGTGAACCAAGACGTCCCTTTAACTTCCACTGTTTGAGAATCTCGAGGTGAAGGCCTTTATCTGATAAGGAGAAACAGAACTTCCTGTGACTCAGCACTTGTGTGTGTGTGTGTGTGTGTGCAAATATGTATGTACAGTATGTGTGACATGAAACAAATGCATTACTTATTTACTCAAGTATCAGCACTGCTGACTGTTCCTGGCAGTGTCTTGGCTTGTCGATATCAGTGGACTTTGGCCAGCCTGCACTGTACGTTGCTTCGGAATGTAAAAGGAATCATAATTAATTTTTTTTTTTTTTCCCAACAGGGATAAACTGGATAAGGCCATCGAAGAGTTCACACTATCTTGTGCAGGCTACTGTGTAGCTACCTATGTTTTGGGAATTGGAGACCGGCACAGTGACAATATCATGATCCGGGAGAACGGGCAGGTAGGCGTGTGACATGTAATCAGCTTTGAGAGAAGTGAGAAGTGTAATGGAATTGCTCACCACAAGGAGGCACCATAGTTCAATATTATAACAATTGATCATGTTTGAGGACGATCATGTTCTGATTCTAATGCTTATCTTATAGTCCATGCTCATTAGCATTAAAGCATTTCCTGCTTTTTTTTCACCTGGAAATCTTTCTGTCTTCTGTCTTTCTAGTTGTTCCATATAGACTTCGGACATTTTCTGGGGAACTTCAAGGCGAAGTTTGGGATTAACCGAGAACGCGTGCCTTTTATTTTGACATACGATTTTGTCCACGTGATTCAGGAGGGCCGAACAAACAACAGTGAGAAATTTGAACGGTAAGTACCTGAACCTGCTGTTTAAATGTTGACATTCTTCATCATTAGATGCAAATATGATTACACAGTGTGTTTTAATATCACCGTCGGTTTCGCGTGGTTCACATTCCTCATCGTTGTTGCCCCTGTAGGTATGATGGAGTAAAAACATTTTTTAAAAATTCAAAAAAGGTAATTCTTTGACAATCTAATAGAGAAAACTAGAGAAAAAAAATTGTCCTTTTTCTACTTTTCTATCCTGGTCAGTGCTTAAGCAAGGCATGTAGAATTTCCCCCTAATATGATCTCATATGTCGGTCAGCTCTGCTGTTTGGTGGCAGGGCGTAGCTCGGCACTACCTCATTTAGATAGACACTGAAACAGCACATTTGGAGAAGGAGTGAAAAAAATGGAGTTTGAGTTAAAATGATTTATCTGTGGGGTGTTTCAGTTAAAGCATTAACAGACACATACTATGTGAGCTCTGAGAACTTGTTAAAGAAATAATAAAATATGGGACCTTTAAAGGAAAGATTGTTTTCGAAGTACGGTTCTCCCAGTTTCTCTCAAGTGAATTTAATGAAAATCTCATGGAAGAATTCAATTCAAAATATGTTCTGTGTGCTAATTTAGATTAGGCGAACGTGACTACTGCGTTTACTCTACAATGATCATACAGTGCACTATGTCACACACATACTGTTGTTATCCTCTCATTTTTACATTGAGCAGAAATTGTGTGTTTCTGCAACAATTGAAGCTAATATTCCTACAAAAGTTATAAATTTTTCTATAACAGCACTTAGGGTATTTTAATGCTCTTGTACCGCAGTAGTTTACCAGCGGTTAGAACTTACTGACTTGGGTCTCTGTCCATAAACGTTTTAATAAACTTCTTCTTTACTGTATCACCCATTACACATTTTTCTTTGTTAAAAAAATATTTTTTAATCTGTTTATTATTTTAATCCTAGTTTATGTGGAATATCTATGCATGTATTATAAACATGTCATTCGCATTACTGTCACAGAAATGTATGAACATCTTCTGACCAATCAGAATAAGAATTTAACACTACGGATTGTCTGTGTGTGTGTGTGTGTGTGTGTGTTTCACAGCTTCCGTGAATGTTGTGAACAAGCGTATAAGATCCTCTGTCGAAACGGAACTCTATTTGTGAACCTCTTTGCCTTGATGAGAGCTGCAGGACTTCCTGAGCTCAGTTCCTCCAAAGACATTCAGTACTTAAAGGTAAAAGCTGTTGTAGTTTAAAAAAAAAAAAAAAAGCACAATATGATGTATTTATGAAACACTTTTTTAAAAAGTGCAATTTCTTTTGTTTGTTTATGTAGCTCTTTAATTATACTTAAGTATAAAGCTATACAGATATTGAAGATGGGCTTAAATTTGGTAGATGATTTTATACATTATCAGTGTTGGGTGTAACGCGTTAGAGTGCTCGGATTACTTTTTTGATGTAATGAGTAATCTAACGCGTTAGGTCCACCATTTAAATACTCAGTTATTTAGTTATATTGTCAAAAATGTAATCCATTATTCAGACAATTTATGTAATCCGTGAGCCAGACAGCAGTGATTCCGTTAGTGTGTGAAAGTCGTCCGACAAGCCCCGTCCCCGCATCCGATAACCCGGCCCGCTCTGTTATTCCTGCTGTTAGTAGTTAACAGATTAGAATAATTATAAATCTTGACTAAAACAACATGCATGATGAATCACAAAGGAGTTTTCATTTTCTGCAATGGGAAAGTACTCTAACTAGTTACTTTTATATATATATATATATATTATATTTGAGACAGAGAAGAGCTGTCTTGAATCAAAATTGGTCATTATAAATTTTCCTGCTCCTCACAATGACCTTGATTTTTGTCACCTCAAACAGTTCCAGTTTGCCATATAGATATTTCTATATAGGAAAGAAAATAGTTACATTTATACTAAATACACAGTAACTTTGAAAGATACCAACTTGATTTAGCTCAGGCCCCAGTTAATTACATTGTACTTGTGTTCTAGGTGACAAAGTTTATGAACAGTGTGCAGAGTATTAAAATTTATAGCAACCAATACCTATTGTAATAGACATATATGAACATAGACTTTGATTTAAGACAGACTTGAAAACAAACAAACAAAGTATCCCGTTAAGAATCAATCATTAAAATCTAAACCAGTTAACGACAATTGTCGTAAAACAATAATGATTGGTTTCTGGTTCCTCTTAAGGTTTTATATTGACTCAGGAAGATTTTCTTTGCTAACTTTGCCATCTTATTTGTTACCTTCTGAATTGAATGAGATTCAACTAAATAAAGTGATTCTAACTAAAATGATTTGAAATACAATGAAATGAATGCTAAAGGTGTCATGTTTCTGGAACATTCCCAAAGGATTCCTTGGCACTTGGCAAATCTGAGGAGGAAGCACTGAAGAATTTTAAAGTGAAGTTCAATGAAGCTCTGCGGGAGAGCTGGAAGACCAAGGTGAACTGGATGATGCACACTTTTGCCAAAGATAACAGATGAACGCTGGCGTGCTGAAGCAGAGGCGCTGGCATGGCCGTTCAAATCCAAATCTCATTTGGAAGCCAGGATTTGGTCCCGTTCTAGAACTAGTTTCTTGTAATATGAAAATTCCTGTTTTGTCTGTCTATTTTTGTTTTGTTTGATTGTTAACCTTTTCACTGCAATTTACTGGCGGTAACTTGCTGCAAAATGGGGCATGAAAGAAATTCCACAAGTCTTAATTGGCGCTAATGTATCTTGTCACTGACTTAGCTTTGTAAGGCACTGGAAAATGTTTTGAAAATTTGTTTGGAATATGTGATCCAAAAGAGTATGTGTATTTATGATTATAAGTTGTACAGAAGAGATCGACTACTGGCCAGGAGAAAGAAACACATTCAGTGTTTCATAGTTTACATTCCATCTTACTTCTGATTTTTACTTTATCTATTTGTACTTGAATGTTTTTGGTTGTAAATATTCATTATTTTGTGACTTGTATTTTGGTATTTAAAGTTTTGAGCAGTATTTTGGATTATTTTTTAATGACGTGTATAAAGGAAAAATATGAGATTATTCTTAATTATAGACACGAGACAGCGTTTCTTTCGGGGGAAAGCAGAACTGAGCCCGAAACGTTTTATGTCTTGGATATTTGTGACCTGTGGTATGAGATATTTATTAAGATCGAAAGAGTTTCTTCACATGTTATACTTGTGTATGGTATTGTTTTCCACTATAGTTTCCTCTTACACCCCCCCCCAAAAAAAAAAAAACACATGCTATTGGGTCGATGAGCTATGTTAAATAACCCCTAGGTGGGAATGAGTCTCTGTGATGCCTTGCACTGGATGGTGGTATTTTCCGGGCCTTGTGCCTAGGGTACCTGGGATAGGCGCTGGATCCACTGTGACCCTGACAAGGGTAAAGCGGTTACTGAAGATGACTGAATGAAGAAACACTTTAGGGTCTGATATCCAAACATGTCTTGGCCCAGATTCCGCAAGATATCGGCTATGCATGCACTTCCCGAAGACAGATCAGTTGAATTGATCTCCCTCTTTGGTAAACATCAGGGCAAAGCAAGAAATACATATTTTGTCCTGGCAGTTCAGAGATATTGTATGTACACATTTGGACAAAATATGTGCCTGCATTTGAGATTAACTGCACTCAAACACTTTTGAGTTATTTTTTTTGTTTGTGTCAAAAAAAAAAAAAGAAAAGAAAAGAAAAAATCACACTCCCTTTCTTAATATTTAAGTGCAGCTATGTATGTGTGATGTTTTCATTTTGATTCAATGTCATGTTCAGATTAAATCTGCCTTATGTTGTAAATGTTAGCAGTAAAAGTAGATTATGTACCCTTTTACGACCTGAATGTCATTAAATGTGTGTCAGTTTGTAAGAAGAAAAGGCTTAAGTTAAGTTGCTCTGTGGGCAATAAATGGCGACAAACACATCTTGCATTTCAATATTATTTTAAACACAAATTTCCTCTCAGAGATATCTACTTGAAGTCATGGTACTGACCACTTGGAAAGTGTAGGAGGTTTTGTAACAAGCTAGACTTCTCAGACCAGGTACAATGTATGCGAGACTGTTTACCTACTGTACATAGAGGCATACTGGCTTGCTAATGAGCTAGTGTCCTGATTAGCCGTTTTGATAAACAAACATACCAATAAAATGTAAAGATGATGTGATTTCGTTTGGTGATATTTTTCTTTTTAACAATGTACAGTCATATTACTTCACTGGCAATCCTTTGAATTATGTATCTAGTTAGCTAGCATAAGCGATAAGTAGTCAGGATGCTAACATGATGTCATAATGAAACAAAGCAATACTTCTGAAAACTATAATCATTTTGACTTAATTAATTAGAAATCGCTAAGCTCATCGTGCTTTAAATGATTTAGCAAATTATTTGAGCGGCTCTACGAATCCCCAAGAATGGTGTGTGATGAGAGAAATTTACGATAAGAGTCACTTCAAGTAATCTGTCAGACGTACGCTTCTCATCAACCTCACCACTTTCTTTGTATTAAAATGACTGGACAAATCTTAATCGTTTCAAAAGCTACCAACAAATAAAATTTCAACTTAAGGAGCTCTTACTGGACTTTTATTTATTCATCAGCTTCGATGGCAGACAAGATCATGAACTGAAATTGTGGTATTTTCAGCCACGTATACCAAATATCTGTGCAATTCTTGCATAAGAGGTGTTGCAATGCATACTGTAATTTGTTTAAAAAAAAAATGCTTTAAATCACATAAAGGATCAACTTTAATGATTCCGTGTCTGGTATTTTCTTCATTATTCTATTTTTTTTTTTGTGTGTGTGTGTGTGCATTTTATTCTAATCAATGCTGAAATTTTTGATGCCTTGTTAATGCACTTTATTGGGATTTTATTTTTTATGTGACAGACCAACACAAAGTGGCACATCATTGTGAAGTGGAAGGAAAATGATAAATGGTTTCATCAAAAAAAAACAATTTTTTTTTTACAATCAATTTCTGAAACGTATTGGGTACAAAAATGAGAAAATCTATACTTTGTACACTTCAAGAAAGTTGGAAACTAGAAAAAGAAATGGTGGTTTAGTGGTTATCACTGTTACCCCCTACCTCCAGGATCGAGAGTTTGAACCTTGTCTCAGATCTGTGGGTGTGGTCTTTGCATGTTCTTCTCAATCTTGGTGGGTTTCTGTTTTTTCTCCTATAGTCAAAAGAAATGTGGTATAGGACGCATGGCATTTCCAAATTGCCTGTATTGCATAAATGCGTGTTTGAGTATATGTGCTTGTGTCCTGTGATAGGTCGGCACCCCATCCAGGGTGTACCCCCACCCTTTGCCCTAAGATCCTTAGAATAAGCTCCATGCTCCCTGTGACCAGAATAAGTGGTATAGATAAGAGCCAGATAGAAACATTATGTTACAGTGAAATGTTTAAAACCTTAAATATGACCCGCACATGACACTTTTTTTGCCTTCAGTCTAGGCTTGAGTAAAGGAAAATCAGTCCTGTGGTGTCCTTTGATGATTAGTGTACAGTATACAAGCATGATGGTGTACTGTACTAAGATCCTCTGTGACATTGTGACACTGTTATCAATATAAATAAGAGAGAGGTGAAAAGTAACAATACAAATACAAAATCGTCTCACTGAAGTACGAGTGTGTTTCATTATAACTGTTTTTAAACAGTGTATTTTTAATATTTTTCTGTTTTTTTTTATTATACACAGTATTGTATTGTATTGTATTGAATCGTATTGTTATAATGTAAGCTTTTAGTTCAAAGACCATTTAATATGTTTTTCATAGCCTGTAATGGTTCCTGTTAGATTATCTATTTTTGTTCTGGTACATTTCATCCACCAATGAAAGAAAGCTCTGCTGATTTCTTGTGGTATTATAATACCGGAACATTTCTAATGGAAACTTACAGGAATCTGAATGAAACCAACAAGCCACTTCCTGTTAAGTTTTGAAAGCATAATGAAAGCAGTTAGAGATTTTTTAAAATAGATAGTATATTAACTTAGAATATACTATTTTTGCATCAGGATAAAAAGGAGGTTATGTGAGAATTGAGGTCACTTCTGCTTAAATGTCGGCTTTACCCGATGCACCCATCACTCTGGAACAGGATACATCTGGACTCATCAGACCGCATGGCCCTTTTCCAATGATCGACAATCCATTCTTTTTACCCCTTAGAAAATAAAAGCATTTTATTCTGATTAACCTCACATATAAGTATTTTTCTTAAGGCTGATTTTTTTCTTTTGTAAGCTGAATCTGTACCTGGTGCTGTTAAAGACTTTGTGCACAGTATGGAGAAAGTGTTTTGTTGCGAAGAAATGGGTACAGGATGAGAAGGTCATACAAGCCATCAAAAAGGACACGTCCACATCCACGCCTGATGATTGCATTGCATCCTTATAGTCTGATCTTGCTCCATGGGACCCTGGCAGCAGCACAATGAGGGCGAAGATTCACTTCTGATCTTCAAGTGAATCTTCATCTGAAGAACCAGGTTCGATTCTCACCCAATGCCCAAACCTGGATGAAATGGGACAGTCAGGAGGAGTCTGTGGTGACCTCTCAATGGGAGCAGCTGAAAGACTAACAACAAATCATTTAAATCGCTTTATCCTCGATACAGGGTCACGGGGGGCCTGGAGTCTATCCCAGAAGACTTAGGGCACAAGGTGGGGTATACTCTGGACAGGGTGCCAATCTATCCCAGGGCACACACACACACTCACGACATATATACACGACAGGTGTTTTGGGAACATCAGTTAGTCTAATCAGCATGACTGTGCAAGGAAACCTGAAGTACCCGGAGTAAACCCACCAAAGTACCCGGAGTAAACCCGAAGTACCTGGAGTAAACCCACCAATCATAGGGAGAACATGCAACCTCCATGCACACAGACCATGAGGTGGTAATCAAACTTGGACACTTGAGGTGCAAGGCGGCAGTGCTAGCCACTAAGCCACCATGACTACAGACTTACGACACTCACTCACTCATCGTCTAGTGGAGCTGGAGCTTAGGGCACGAGGTGCTGTACACCCTGGACAGGGTGTCAATTCATCACAGGGCACACACACACATACAGGATGCACATATTCACACAATTTGGGAATGCCAATAAGCCTAAACTGCATGCCTTTGAACTGTGGGAGGAAACCGGAGTACCCCGAGGAAATCCACCAAGCATAAATCAAGCCTGGCGCGAGATCAAACCTGAACTCTGGAGGTGCAAGGCGAGCCACAGACAGTGCCACTTCTACAGCCAGAGTGCGGATAATTTCTGACTCACCTTCACCTTTAGATCTTCTGTTAATCAAGATTAAAATAATCAAAAACTTCTGGCCAATCAGAATTCGGCGGTTACAATAAAGACACCGTTAATTTATCGAATTTACGACAAATGCCCCCAAATCCTTTATGTGCACATACATCGCCCCCTGGCGGTGAATCGCTTTATAGCCCACACCAGAACCTGGTGCAGCGCACCTTTTTCCCCAGTCCCCTAATTCCTCTTCACGTTCACTTTAAGCACCCGTTTTCACGCAGCCTCTAAAAGGATTGGCTGGTTCTCCGCAGTCACGTCGGACAGTGACCAATCAGCGCATAGCTCGAGAAAACGAATCCTAGCGCAATGGGCGGGGCCTGTCAGAAAACGGGTGTGAAAACACACCGTCTCAGCTCCTTCTTTGGCTCCACTCGGAACTCCCATCCGATTGTCGGGGATGTGACCCCGGAACAGGACGCTTCCTTAGAAACAACTTAGCGTTTAAATAAGACGCGAACAAGGGACGCAGGAAAAAAAAACAACATCCTGGACCAGGAGAGGTGAGTGAGAAAAGTTGGATTAGGGTGGTTAAATAAAAAAAAGCGTGAATTGTGTTAGCATTGAGGATCCAGGGTTAGCCTGGTAGCTTAGCTTAGCTAGCGGTAGTGCTGAGTGTATGGGAACTTCATTGAAGGCTTTGTTAGAAACCCCGGTGTGCTCAGCTCGCTCCGTTACTGATTAACACCTTAAGGACGGTAAATAAGATGTGTGCGAGGTGGCAGAGTGTCGACGAAGTGCCATTGTGTGATGATTTAACTGTACATCTTATTTAAAGGATATGTTTTGAGGAAATTGGTGGACTGTAGAGTATAGAGTAATTCTGTCTCCAGTTTATCAGCACTGCCACGCTTGTCTTTAGTTTGTATCTCAAGTTTGATCAACACATCCCTGCTGGAGCATTTTGTGAGCATTCTTAATTCTGAACATCCTTGATTGCTTCATACAGCTTTGTATTGTATGCTCTCTTTTTCTCTTACACAAACACACACACACACACACACACACACACATGCTTAATCATGGTGCAGATCAGGTAACCTTATACACTCATTACTCACAGGGATGGTCTGGAATATGAACTGATCAGGAATGCCATGGCTTAACACAACACTTCGACAGAGCGCTGATCACCGTCTATTTTTGTCTCCTCACACCCTCCGACCCATTGTGGACGTGAACGCGACTGTCACTGTCACGTTAGGCTCACGGCTCACGTTCGAACAGGAGGGTGGTCACTTTTTCAGTTCAATGTGCAGTAACGGTCACAAGTGTGGTTTTGTTTTCTACGTTCTAGAACAATGCTGTTTTTTTTTTCCCTCACAGGAAATGCTGAAATCATCCATATGGCATTAGGTAATTAAGAAGCAACAACGTTATTTTAAGACATAAACGTCAGCTGTTCTGGAATAGTTCGTGCAAGAACAGTATTATCGAGTGCATTCGCAAAATCCATCAAGCACCGTGATTACACCGGTTCTGATGACGACCATCCCGGCAAAGCAAGAACAAAACTTGCCTCTGCTGTAAGGGAGAAGTTCATTTAGAGTTACCAGCCTCAGAAAATCGTTAATTAACAAACAGCACCTCAGATTAGTGCCGTTATGACGACTACTTTACAGAGCATTAATCTCAAGATCAACTGTTGGAAGGAGAAAATTGCATATTTTGGACGACTTCAGCATTGTTGAAAAAGAAATAAAAATCAGGAAGGACCATTGAACTAGAAGGCGTGTCCAAACCTTTGACTGGTAGTATAGCTGATGCCGTTACTGATGTCAGGGAAATTTTTACGGTTCTTCGATAAGCAGAGTGCACTTAAAGCGCCGTCAGAGTCAGTATGCCGTGAATCACTGTAAATGAAATTCGCCTGAGCACCTTCAGAATGATGTCAGCATCAATTTTTTGTTTCAGTTGCATCGTTTTTCACAGGCTGTTTCATCATGCCATCATTATAACTGAATATAAATCAGTGTTGAGTAATCGCCTCCTCATGGCATCCGGGTCCACAGGTTTGAATCTGACCTCTGATTACTGTCTCTGTGGTGTTTGCGTGTCTCCTGGTTTCCTGGGGGATTTCCAGTGTCCTCCTACTAAACAAACCATTTTGCAATGTGAGCCGTGTGTGTCTGAATGTTCTGCCTGCCCTGCCCATATTCTTGCCTCACGCCCAGTGTGACTCCGGGATTGACTTCAGATCCACCACAACAACTGTTATTCCAGTAAATAACCATACGTTTATAATAAAGCATGTGACGTTATAAATAGATAGTTATAAAATATATAACAAAAATGAGGACAGGTTCCCTGTTGAGTCTTAATTATGCAGGTCTGACAAACCCATACAAAAATGTTTTTATTTCACATGATATAACTTTTTTTTTCTGTTTATTAGTAGGAATATTTATGCTTAGCATCCCAGTCCATTCAGCATTAATATATGAAATTAGTCAGTCAAAAATGGTCAAATCTGTTATGAGAATTTGCATTTCGGCCTGTTTGTCACGCTGTAGCAAACGGTCCTGAACTTGATATTCGTTATGGCCGTGATATTATACGTATCCGCAGCAATCGGACGCAGTTTAGGACTTTGCTCCGGGTTCCCAAGCCGGAGCAGGTGGAGCTCTGGCACAGCTCAGCCTCTGTGTCCCTTGGGGTGATGATCAGCTGTCTTTGCGCAGCAGGCTTAGGCAAGGCTCAAACCCCCTGCCATGCTCCGACACGCTTTATATGCTATGGCTTGAATGTTTTGCGCCGAAGCTCAAACCCCTCCAGTTTCTTTCAGACTGATACGGCATTGGAACAAAGCAAAGGATGTGTTGCAGTAAATCAAAAACAATGTGCAGTCTATGGAACGTGTTTATGTACATTAATGAAATATTAGATGTGACAGGATTGCTGATGGATTGCTCAGAGGTCTGTGCAAAAGTTACAGAAGCACTCGGAGCACCATGCACACTATACAGTACACCGAATAGTTAAAGAGAAGAGTTGAATATGTAGTAATACGGAGGATCAGTACTGGAATATTACCAGGATAAGAACATTTTTCATTCTTGATTAATTTTTTTCTAAGTGAAACGCAAGGTGTATCAAGTTATAGATGAGTAGTGACCTGGGAAAAGTTTTTGCTCTAAGGAACTGGGCTGGAACATCTTGCATTGAAGCATCAAATACCTCCAGTTTCTCTGAGACAAATGCACCCTGGCGTTTTCTCATTAGTCATGAATGATTTGTACCATGCCCCTCTTTCCATTCCCTCGTTGGCCAGCATTAACGATATTATTTTTCTCTGCTTATTTACACCCTCTGATACAGCAAGTGGCAGTATGCATTGATTTGGTTTGTGAGTTGCCATTAAACACGAGGGAAGAAGCGAACAAGGAAGGCCTAATATTATTGATATTTGAGAGCAGCACCACCGTACGCAGGTACGCTGTACTGCGACTCGGACCACTTCTTCAAGCGGACTCGGGCACGATTCCTGAGTGCGGAACGATTGTGTTCCCATTGATCAACGTGAACCAGACTTTGGGGTCAAGTATTCTTGGAAACGATGCCGGGGCCCTACTGTGAAAACCTTAAAGGTGCACACTGATTAGAGGTTAATGCTTGTCGATTGTTTTACTGATTGATCTTCGGCCCCGATTCTATTACTTCATCTCTGCCTCGAATGAAGAAAGAACAAACCTCTTACGTGAATGCGGTTATAGGAAATGTAATATCCAAAAAGTTTGGTGTGATGCAAAGCAGAGCTACTATTACCACCTGGAAAGGGATTATTTGTCTATAACAGCACATCCCTGAAGAGTTTTCTTCTTCTTGTAGTACGGCTGATAATTAGATGAATTAGTTCCTGTAATCTCACAGCTTGTCATGTTAGCATAAAATCTGCCCTCAGCTCAGCTCATGTTCACTTGTTACCAAGCTCTCACGCTGGAGACTCTTTGGATTTTCTGGATATTCTCCCATAATTTAGTGGTAGCCAATTCGCACTCATCATTGGGGCACTCTCTCATCAAGGCTACAACCACTGACCAGGGAGGACACAGGCTTTTACGTGTTTCCCTCGAGACGCCAGCCAACCGCATCTTTTCGAGCTCACTTGGAGAATAGTGATATCCGCTCCTTTTGCTTGTGAGATCTCACAGACGCCCATGTGACTTTCTAGCATCATGGTTGATGCGAGAGTGCCACCCACCCCTGCTCCCTGAGAAAGCTTGACCATTCAGCTCTCTCTCTACATCCCAGTTGCGGGAGGCTATAGCATCAGCTGCTTCTGAAAGAATGATATTGCTCATTAGAGTACATTCAGGCCAAAAGAATCTCAGCTGTATTGTGAGTTAAAATGTGTTTGAGCTTATTTTGGTACAGATCAGTAACTAAGAGCTGACTCGTATCGCACAGCACGGTGCAACCTAGTATTTTATTCGGTTTTATGATTACCAGATGTTTTTGCTGTTATTTCTTTCCTGCACAATCAGTGTCGAGCCAGTTAGTCAGAATGGAAACACGGTTGTTTTTAACTGTTCTTTTTACAAAAATCCATCATAGGTCTTTTGCAGAGCATAACCATAGCTCTCTCTCTCTCTCTCTCTCTCTCTCTCGCACACACTGTCCTTCTCAGCCTCGCCGGTGAAATCCCGACGGGACCGACTCACTGCAGTAGGGTTTCTATTATAATTCATGATGAGCACTCAAGTGCAAGACACACCGTCATGTGTAGCAGTTTTTCTTCATAATGTGTCATTTCTCCAGTTAAAAATAACACATTCGTGTCTTATGGATTTTTTAAAACATGGGCGAGTTTGTCTCTTCAGCTTTTATTTCTGCATTTCAATTAGTCCTGTGTGTTAAAATGATAAAGAATTAATTAAGTCTGAACCAAGAGTGACCCAGTGGTAATGGAAAAAAATAAAAATCTGTCGTATAGTCAATATATTGCATGTAATATATAATGCTGTAATATTTTCCATATTAAATAGGAGTCGATGACAGGAAGTTGGAACCAGTGCTGAAGGGGAGTTTATGATTATTTGGCATTTGGTAAATCCCTGTACAGGGTCATGTTTCGCATACTTCTCGCGTGCTGCTGACGACTCGTGACCTACTTCGCGGAACTACTTTCACTATGTGCTTCATCATCATTATGGCTGGATACTGCAACCATTGTTTTTCATACTGTACATACAAAGCAGCAGATTACAGTAAAATCCTTTGTCAAACGTACAACAGTTCAGCTCAAGCCTCTAACAGTTGGTGTTCGCTTTGTATCACGATTTGGATTTTCCCTTTAGACACAACATTCAAAAATTGTGACAGATTTGATAAAAAATAATCAATAAAGACAACTTTACTGGCAAAAAAAATCTACATTTGTGATGAAAATTCTCATTTTGTTCACTCACATCATCTATGTCGGTCTTCGTCTCGTTGCATCGTCGTCTCTTCAGTTGGCTGATCTTTTTTTCCACGGTAGCATCAATGAGAAAATAATCCCAGATTTATTTAGTTCTTTGGCTAAATTTCTTGTTTTCTATGTAGTTTTTTTTAATCATGCCATTTAAAAAAAAAAAAAAAGAAAGAAAGCTTTGTCAGCTGTCATAGTGTATAGATATAGGATATAAACACTCTTCTCAGTTTTGATGTGATTGCAAAGGAGAAATGTTGGAATAATGTGAAATATGGAAACTTTTTATGAAAATTAGTTAGTAAACCTAGAACATTTTAATTAGGTTTATGTCTCATTCAATGCTTAAACTCACTCTAAGAAGTGTAAATAAATAAAATGTCTTAAGTAACAGCATTTCCACTTTGTTTTTGTAAAATCTTTAACCCATACTGGTGATGCAGAATGTTGCGTGGCTGGAACAGACGAGATGGGAAATGAGGTTGCTGCTGAGGTTGTTGCATAAACAACTAATGTTTAAATTGTAGAACTTGTAGTTGTTCATGTAACAGCCTCATTTCCCCTCTCGTCTGTTCGAGTCATTTAGCATTCATGAAGAAATGGGGAGTGGCTCAAGACTTTTTACACACTGCTGAATATGAAGTGGAGATGCCAAAATTTATAAATTGTTTTTGTAGCATATGTGACAGAGTTATTTGTCAAGAGACAACGTTAACATACTTCCCTGTACTTGAGGAATTGAAACTCCTTTCTAAACAAGATTTAATCTCAAACTCAATCATGTACGTAACCGATATGAAACACTGCATTTAAATCAAGTATACTTTATTCCTGATGGATTCTTTCTAAATGAAGCGCTTTTGTTCCTGGTTTTAAAATGAAACAGTCAGCAGAATCTGGTTTTCCGGCTCAAAAGAGATTTTCACAGCACATCAGTTACAGATAATAAAATCTCCCTCCCCATGTCTCCGCTGCTGGTGTGTGTAGGAGGGTGTGGCCTTCCCAGCTGCTCCAAGAGAAGTGACTTGGTTTAGCTGCTGACAGATTTAATGCGAGCACATGATTAGCTTTTCGAGATATGTGACCTTTATTTCCATGCCATAACATTTTACCTATTATTCCTTCTTGTGTTACGTCGGGTCAGAGTTGTTCAGCTTATAAACTTATTTTTTTTTAAATTGCTTCCTTATATTATTGCAGGCTGATTTAGTTCAAGATGAAATCCGTAGTTGAAATGTGTTTAACTGTGACTATTATTAATACGATACCATGATAACTAGGTGCCGATTCGATTTGTATAGTGATTCTGTATGTACGATTTTATAAAGATCATGATTCAATATAGATTTTTATTGTGGATTTTGTTACATTTCCAAACAAATAATTTGCTCCTGTCCCACACGATGCCGTGCTGCCTGTCAATGTGTGACAAACTGCAACATTTTTCTACCTCAGATGCAAAAACGGCTCTGGAAAACAATAAGAGACAACTGCAAAATAATTTAAACAAATTATGTTAATGCTTTGGCTGATTAAGAAATCAGCTTTCATGCGCTCTGGCATGCTCTCCACCAGTTTTTCATATTGCTGTTGAATAACTTTTATACCAAAAACAAACAAACAGCTCAGCTTTGTTTCAGACGTTTTCTGGAGTTAATTGCAGTGGTCTCGCTTTTTAAGTCATTTAAAAAAAAAAAAAAAAAACCTGGAAGGATAGTTCCCGTTGGGTAAAGCATGGCAATGCACTGGATAACCCACTCTTATATAAAAGTACCAGTACTAGAAGTGCTAGCTTATGATGCTAACAGCAGAGTTCAAAATCTCATGAGGCCTCAGTGCAATGGTACAGACACACTGATTGGCGTCCTCTTACTTCAGCATTTTTGTAGTTCAAGGTTCGATTCCTGCCTCAGGTTCGCTTCCTGCCTCGGGTCTGTTTGTCTGTGTGTGTGTCGCGTTTGCACATACTTCCCATGCTTGAGAAAAGAGTTCATGCTTTAAAGGATAAGTTAGCTTAAGATCTGAATTCGCACATACATTCTTTCCATATTTTAGCCCCAGTTTTATGAGAGATTAATTTTTGGGATTAGTGACCCAGCCTCACCACTAAGCTCAGTTCTGCACCCTGTAGTGACCACACGTGCTGTGAGTTGTTTAGCGACACGATATTTTGTAGCATAAA
The DNA here is from genome assembly GCA_030347435.1 of Clarias fuscus. NCBI lineage: Eukaryota > Metazoa > Chordata > Actinopteri > Siluriformes > Clariidae > Clarias > Clarias fuscus. Next base: position 22,280,365 of record CM059221.1, read on the forward strand.
TGCCTCGCACATGGCAAGAACAGCCAATGAGAGTCAGAAAAGGAATGTTGTATAAGGCAATAATACTGACAATAACATTCTTGTAAAATAAAACTCTTATCTGTGGATAGGGGTTAGTAGGGATAGTAGTTTTTTAAGGCTTTAGTGCTGACTGCACTAAATGCTTTGGCTGTACGAAGAGGTGACCTTTGTGACCCTGCCACATGCAAGACCTTATCACATTGCACTGACTGGATACTCAATGTTACATCGCAGTAAACGAGTACGACTGGGGTTCACTCGGTGTAACAGATGTACTTTTAATAATCACTAGACAAATGTCAAATCTAGTTGATTTCATTAGCGTTCGAAAATACGAATGTTTCCAGATTTTACTTTAGGACGTGTCACTCAGCTGAGTTCAGCACTTTCTTTTTAACCCTGTGTTGTGTAAATCTCTGTACAGATGTCTTTAGATTATCATGGGGTTTTGGCGGGGTTTCCTATTTTGCACGAGCTTAGCTGCATCAGTGTTTTTTTTTTTTTTTTTCTTTTTCTGTCCGTTTCTAAGAAATACTACAGGCAGAATTTTGTGCTGTTTCTCAAAAGAACTTGGTGGTGTGAATCATGTCTTGATACAAATTTCAGATCAGAGGAAATGTATAATCATTTCATGATATAATCAATTATGATCATCAATAATTTGACTGCTTCTAGTAGTTGCATTTAGTCTTGTTCCATGTGTAACTATGACTCTCAAGATATACAGTATAAAACATTCTTGAGTCACAAAAAAAAGGTTTATTTTAAAATTTCAGCTGTAGTTGGAAACCTGGCTCGCCTAGAAGGGCTTCTCGTACCGCTGGGACACAGCGTTGTGGATGGAGCATGATCACATGTCTGTATGATGCAACTTTAGGCTTGTATGCAATCCAACCCACGATAAACTGGCTTCTTCTCTGGTTATTTAATCTTTGTCTGGATGCAAGAGATTTAGCACAGAGAAAAGATTCGATACCGTGATGAAGTAATTCGATCTGAATAGGGTTCAAGACGAAGACGATTCATCTCAGAAACTCGGTCTTTATTATCAGTGAGGGTAATAAAACTCTATAGCGCTAATGACGTTCTGGTTTAGACATTGCTCTTTATTGCTAATGCACTCTTTCACTGGTACATTTCTTTTTATAGTGTAGATTAAAAGGCTTGGGTGAAAAGAAACAGGCAAACTTTAAGACATTAATCACAATAAACAGATATTTCCCAGACTACCGGAGATCATCCAACGTTTCAGACTGCTCGGAGCGTGCAGTTCGTAATCATAACAGCACACGCAGGATCACGGCTGAGGGATTACCTTCGTCCCGTGCTCAATTTGCTGCTTTTAAGTTATCAAGTTCATCATTCATTGTCTAATGGATTTCTTATTCCTGAGCTTCAGAGCCTAAGATCGGTGAGGATTAGTCTATGCTGTGAATTTAATCACGGACCTGTTAAGATCAGAAGATCAAACTTTTTTGGGTGATGTCGCAGAATACGTGGACATCATGACCGTGTCATTTTCATTAAATTTTTTAAAGAATAATTAATCATCATTAATACTTCTTTATATATATATATATATATATATATATATATATATATATATATATATATATAAAACTCTATAGTGCTAATTATATAATATATATTATAGGACTGGTAATGAAAATACTAATAAATATAATTTTGTTCAATTCCAGTTTTTTTCCCCCCACTTGATAGCAATTGCAAAAAAATTTACAAATTTCAAAATATTAAATCTAGTCCGGTTAATCGAGAGGGGGGGAACAAAATTCCCAGATGATACAAATTATTTCTTTTGTTAAATAAAATTGTTAAATTTGATAAAGGAATAAAAAATTTTTTCCCCTTTTTTCAGTGTATTTAAAAAAATAGAAATAAATGTATTCAAAATAATATTTAAAATATATTTATTATGATGAAGTACAGTAATAATAAAATATTTTTATATATTTGTTTTAATGCAGCACCGGCTATAATGCTGGGTTCTTGTCCATGTGAGATCATCAAATCAAAAGTTTATTTATAAAAACTTTTATAAGCAGCCGTTAAGAAGGTACTTTTTTTTTTGTAAAAAGTACCAACTAAAAACTATAATCCAAAATAAAACAACAAGGTACCATTCAGAAACAAGACCTCGTCTAAAAACACAAAAGTAAAACGACTGATAATCCTCCTCTAATTAAAAGCGAAAGGGAAGAAAATAGTTTTTAATAATAATTTAAAAGTTACCTGGTTTGAGACTGATCGTATTTCAAGGCAAATTATTTCCCAGCCTTGGAGCAGCCACAGAAAAAGCCTGGTCACCTCTGTACTTGTACTTAGTACATATACAAGAAGCTGATGGGATATTTTAAGCTTCATAGACAAACGTAAGAACTATAAATTCAACTTTAAAATGAAACAGTAAAACAGTGCAGCGATGCCAAAACAGGGGTTATATCTTTTATGTTCTTGCCTACTTGTATTAGTCAAAAGCGGCATTTTGAGTCACCTTCAGGGATGATTGTGGAAGACCAGTGTATAAAGCATTACAATAATCTAACCTAGAGATAATAAATTCATGTATAGTCTTTTCAAAATCTCAATAGGACAGAATAGGATAGAGGAGTTAAGTTTGTCTGTTTCTCAAAAATAGGGTTGCTATCAAATATTACTCCCCAGTTCCCTAAAAAGGGTTTTATGCATAGACCAAGGAACCAACGTAAGGTTCGAAGGAACCAAGGTAAGAAGGCTGAATGGAGTCACCCCTGTTTTCTTTCATTTAGATAAAGGAAGTTTAACATCAGCCATTATTTTAATTTTATTACCTGACACTTTAATAAGGACTGTACAGATCCATTTCTTTTTAGATCCTCGGATTCAAATTCAAATGTTTATTCATCACATACACAACCATACATGTTGTTATGATATACAGTGAAATTTATACGACTGTTTGTGACCTAGAAAAAAATAAATTAGAGGGTCAAAATGACTTAATATAAAATCTACAAGAGTCTAATACTATAGTAATACAATTTAATACAATAAAACAGTATTTAAAAAATTAAAGAAGTATGAACGTATGTATGTATTTTTTTTGGTTACATAATATGCAATACTTCATACCTGTAAATACAATGCCATTTATATCAATGTTGTTTTCTAGAAGCCAGAAGTTCCTGTTTCCTCGTATTACATGTTAGGAGTTGTGTTGCGGTCTGGAAAACCGGTTGGGTATTGGTTTCGCTGTAATTTTAACACCAACTTTAAAAAACAACAGCAAATTAAGTGATACAATTTTGTCTGCAAAGATCATGTTTACCAATTTACTAAAAAAATCTATTTTTTCGTTCTTTTTTTTTTTTTTTTTTTTTAATTCAAAGCTTGCTAAATTTTCTCACATGGTGAATGTTACACTTTCAATCTAGTTTTTCCATAGATATGTGCTTGAGCACAAGAACAATCAATCCGGTTCGATCCAAGTCTGAAATGGTACGCCTATTCATCTCCCGTTCAGATCGGTGCATGTCGTAAAGTCTAGCTTTAACTCGTGCTGGCGATTCTCTGCATTTAACTCTTTTAATTTTAATGAATATTTTAACACAATTTTTTCCATGTTCTAATTGAGATTGTACATGCACATTTCATTTTGTTTCCCTTTTTTAAAAATTCAAATCTATCTATGAATACTGTTTAAAAGTTTTAATTCAAGTAGATGGAAGTACATGGCCTTCTTATCCTGATAACACTTCCTACAGCTTGCTCTGTTTTTGAACACAGCAGGATAAAGTTTACAAAAAATTCACAAGAGAAACTGGCAGCATGTCACTAAAGATTGATTTTATAGCTAAAGGTTCAGATATCACTTCAGAGAGATGGAATTCCTGAAAGGTTGGAAATGTTAGATTATTTTGTTTATGTAATTTGACGGTCGAAAGGATATCTTTTTTTTTTTTTTTTTACACATGGGAAACTGAATGCTCTAATGTTTGTGCTTTGTTAGCAACGATCTAGACAGCTAACTCTGATTAATATGTCTGCATGTTGATTAAGCTAATATTCTTATATACAGTAATTTATTTAAATGTTTTAATTTGTTCAGTGAATAATTTGACGTATGAAAAGTTATCTGCAGTTAAATCTTCTAAGTCGACCCTCACTCCACCAGCTGTAGCAGAAGCGCTCAAAAGGCTCCAGCAGAGAGTAAATGATTAAAACCAGTGTCACACAAATATTAATGCAGAGAGAAATAAACAGCAGTTTCCAGCTCTGGCTGATGCAGCCCGGGTTTACCTTACAACTTCACACATTCTGGATGATAAGAGGAATAGAGACCGTCTCTTTAAAATGCACAAATTCTGATATTTACAAAGAAATGCTCGCCCTCACTGCTTAATAACGAGAAGCCATGATCGGTGTGCGTTTATTTAAAAACTTTTTGATTTGTTATTCATTGACACAGCCCCATGTGCTGCACATTATGACATGTGAGTGTACGTAGTACTGCAGTAGCATTTTAGATCAGCATTTCGGCTCGTGTTGGAGCCCCATAAAATATTTTTTAGTCGAGCATGCACTGTTTTATAATCTACATGAAATAATAAGAGAATGGAATAAGTTATATACAGTGTCACCTTCCAATAAATAAAAGTTTACATTTATTTATGCTACTTCCTCAGATGTTAATTATATTTGTGTGCTGCTGTCTAGAATAGTAGATTTAACACTTTAAATGGCAGTTTAGTCCCTTGAGTTGTGCATGTGGAAATTCACTTATTTTGATTATTTCGCATAGCCGTGGGTTTTACTCTTGTTGTTTTTTATCGATTTGATTTCACTAAATGTTCCTTCCACTAACCTTTCCAGGTTTAATAATACAATAATAGAGGACAATAATTTGACTGTTCTGAAACAGGTTAACATCGTTGCCATGACGACCAGATATGTCTCTGACATGCTTGTTTAAGAAATGAAGCTACTCACTGCATCAGTTAGGCAAGGCAAGCAAGGCTCTTACCTATTTGCTTAGTTAAATCCAGCTGGTGCATTTTTTATTATTATAATTTTTTTGGCCAGACATTGTCTTACCCATAATGCACAACATGTTTCTGCAGTTTGGTCGAATCACGGGTCGAAATGTACGTGTAGTTGCAAGCCGAACAGTTTCCTTCACAGCGTTTGGGTCACACTTGGAATCCTTTACCATTTAGTTCATGCATTCTGGTTTTCAGATTCGGACACATGTTAAATATATCCCTGCTCTAAATGAAAAGTCAGTAAGGCATCAGGAAGTCGTTCATAAATACCCTTGATGGAATGGAATTAGCACTCGCAGGAAGTACTTTCAGACCTAGCTCCTTGTAAACTTTATAAATTCATTTCCTCATGCCCAGAGAATTTGTTTTTATAAAAAGAGACTTATGGACGACCAATAGCGGTGCAAAGGCTTTGCTGGGAAACCGCAAACCGTGTCCTCATTGTGATTTCTGCACACAGTGTACGAGACTCCGAGCTGTCAAGCCCGTGTCTTGCGCTGAGCCCAGACATGATCAAATGAGCGGGAGGGAGGGAGGGAGAAAGGCTCTGAAGAGCTGTCTCCCCCTGAAGGTGTACCCAGTGTCTCAGCGGTGCAGAGATGACACATCGGTCCCTCTCTGTCTTTTATCTCTCTCTCTCGCGCTCACTCTCGGTGCCAGCATTCATCATCCCCCCACTCCTGCCTGTAAAATGCCAGAGATGAGAGCAGATTTTTATAATGTGATGCAGTCCCTTTGACGCCGTGCCCTTTGGTGACTTTTGGATACAGAGCTTGCAGATGAGATGTTTTTCTTCCTGTGGAAATTGTATCGCAGTCCTATTCATAAGCAAAAGTAATTATTCTTTCTTTTCCTTTTTTTTTTTTTAAGTAAACAATATCTTGTGCCCTGAGAAGCAAATCAAGTACAATGCATGTTATCAGGAGACACATTTTACTGTCATTCAGGACAGGAGTGTGATCGTCATGGTGCCGTATGTCATGAAAAAGTGTAGCATTTCAAAACATAACCCTACATCATACTTGCATTAGTACAGAGACAAAAGTCATGTTGCATCCAGGATTTTTATGCAGTGAATAAATTAGCCGCTGTCTGTTTTTGTCTCTGTCGCCAATCCAGAAAAGAATTGTAACTTGCATGGAAATTATATAAATTGTCATGGACACAACTGGATGCTAATGGTCCTTTTTTTTTCCTTTCTTTTTTTTTTTTTTTTAGCAATTGTGGTATTAAATAAAAAGTGTGTTTCTGTTGCTTCACATCGTCTGATGTTGTGAATAAAATCCGACAAGGGCATTCTAGGCGTTCACATACATCACCCGACCGACACGATCCTTTTTCCTGTAATTTGCTTTTCTTCCTTGCTTCTGTGCCGTTAAAAGCGCTGCGCAGGGAGTCTGGCTGTAGAACTAGGCCATTAGTGAGTAAGTGAGTCTGGTAGGTAGAGATGGAGAAAGAGAGAGATGGGGGGGTGGGGGATAGGGTGAGCAGGCGAGGCAGAAGGTTAAAAGAAACCTGTGTTAAATATAGACAAGGGCAATTTAGCTCCTGTAGCATGGTTGTGTAAGATTAAAGTGATTAACGAGTTTGTTTAGCTGACACTTTGTTTACAGTCTGTAGGCATTAAACTGAACAAAATGTCATGTCTTTTATTATCCTCGAGCATTTTGTTCATTCTAGTTTACATCTTCAACACCAGTGCACCTCGTAGTGCAGTTAATGCTTACCCTGTTTGTTGCAACGATGTTAATATACATTATCAATAAGCAATAAGGTACAATCTAGTAATTGCAAGTCGTAACCTACTGTTGAATATTTAATTCAGACCCACCACCCAAATGATATCTTGTCAGGAAAGATTGAAAATTTGTGCTGCAACATCCTGTACAGTGCTGTGCAAAGGCCTGAATCCATCCTTAAATTCTTTATATTTTACCTCTAAATTGCCAGACGTTATTGTTTCATTTTTTTTGTTTTTTTTTGGATTTTTCCCAGATTTTCTCCCTAATTTAGTCGTGTCCAATTCCTCCCCGTCACTAGGGGGCTCCCACATTAAGGCTACTACTACCACTCAGCCGGGAGGGCCGAAGACTATCACGTGTTTCCTCCGAACCACGTGACGCCAGCCGACCGCATCTTTTCGAACTGCTCGCTCGCGCACCGTTGGGGGCGGCGTAACGCACTCGGAGGACAGCGCTATCCGCTCCCTCCGTTTCGCGAGCTCACAGACGCCCCTGATTGGCTGTAGAGCCGTGATTAATGTAGGAGCACTATGTACCTCTCATCCCTCCCCTCTGAGAGAGCTCGGCCAATTAGCTCTCTCTAGAGCTCCGGCTGCGAGAGGTTACAGCACCACCCGGGATTCGAACTGGCGATCTCCGGATGATAGGGCGAGCGCTTTTACCACTGCGCCACTCGGAGGCCTATTGTTTCATTTTTAATGTAGTCCTGAGGAAATAATTCTTCAGGCTTCCCGAAGGACTTTTTTTTTATTTAATTTTTTTTGGTCTCTCATTTTCAGTCCAGGCCCTGAACTGGTGACTAGTTTCAGAGGAATGTTTTTGCTTCTTACAGTAAGTCACATAATGACCTATGAATCATTCAACCATAAAAAAAAGAAAAAAAAGAACCTTCTAACTTAAGGCATGAACCAGTGAGAAACAGGTGCAGATGATGACCGTGGTCAAGTCGGTGATTAGTGTAGTGGTTGGAAAAGACAAGAGGAGAAATGAGGTTGCTGCTGAGGTAGTTACGTAAACAACCGTTTTTTAAATTGTATCTTTAGGCACTTTGCAGACTCTCGCAGTAAAACATTTTGTTCCTATTTCTTTCATTTCATCTATTTTATTTCATTTTAATTGTATATAATGAGCATCGGCTCAAGCCGTCTGCACTGTGCTGTTCCATGGCTATTTTCGCCTCATGTTTTTCCCCCCTCCTTGTAATTTCAGTGGTGCTTCAGGACCAGGGGGGATGAACCGGGAGGAGGCCCCTGGCAAGTCTCCTGAGGAGATGTACATTCAGCAGAAGGTGCGAGTGCTCCTCATGTTGAAAAAGATGGGATCAAATGTAAGTATGGACTCAAATACAGTCACCAAATTGACACATTTTCCTTGCTGCGATACCCACAAAGAACGCTAAGCATCTCCATGGCACGTTGCTCACTTGGCTGGTTGTGTCCAATCTTGCAGCTGACGCCGAGCGAGGAAGCGTTCCTTCGGAACTATGCAGGCGTGGTGCACAGTCAGATGAGCCAGCTGCCGCAGCACAATATAGACCAGGGTAAGCATTCACTGCCCATTATCTACCCTCTGTTACTCCTACACAGCGTTGGTGTGTCAGCGAAAGCTGTTTAAATAAAGTCAGACTGTGATGTGCATCATGAATTCCATAATAAATTTGTTTTTTAGTCTCTTCGGTCTGTTTGTTTGCCTAGTAGGGAATAATAGTTGAACCGACGACAGCATTGCTACTATAAAGCTGCATAAAAGTCCAATTATTACTACTTTAATGTACAGTTTATTAGATTATTCGCCTGTCTGCATTCATATGATCATTTACTTTCATTCATTCGTTTTAGAATATTACATCTCATCCATGTCTTCTTGCTGCACCTGAATGTACAGTATGTTATTTCACATGTTACGGATATTTGTACGTACGATCAGCATGTACATGGGATTAGTTTATTCCTCCTTAATAACTAACATATTATCTCAGTAAATCACCTTAATGTACAGTTTTTTTAGACCATCTACCTGACTACACAGTTGTACAGAGCATCATATACTTTTAGCAACTTCTTTCCATTCACGACCACTGTCCCCAGACAGTGCAGGTGTGAACGTGTTACATTGCTTCATTTGTAACTGTGGTACGAGCAAAAATGTGATTTGTGCGAAAGAAGAGCAGTGTGCAGTGATTTTTATTTATTAATTTTTTTATTAATTTTATTTAATTTTTTTAAGGTCTGAGTGTGTATCTGCTGCTGAAACAACTGACAAAAAACCATAAACAGAAGGTTTTGGGTAACTGGCACAAAAATTTGGACTGATATTCTAAGGAAGGTGAAAGAGAATCGAGAAAAGAAACGGTTAAAAAGTCAACCATCGGCTGGAAAATTGATGCTTATAGTTTTCTGGAATTCTCAAGGGAATTTTCAACAGTGCTTGTTACAGTGACATGAGCCTGGCTGATCTAATCACACAGAAAAGCCAAAATAGCACAAATCGCTAGAAAAAGTCAATGCTGGCTACGATAGAAAGGCACCAGAACACCTCGTGAACTACGGCCTAGCCGGCAAAGAGCCCAAGATTGCCGACCTGTCCTCCAAACTCTCCAAGTCTCAATCCGATCAAGCTCTCATGGAATGTGCCGGACAAACAAGTCCGATCCATGGACTGCCCACCTCACAACCCACAGCACCCAAAGGATCGGTCACTAATGACCAGATGCCGGACACCACAGCACACCCCAGAGGTCTTGTAAAGTCATGCCACAAGGAGACGTTGTAACATTAATGATTTCCCACAAACCCCAGTTTGTTCTGTTTTGAAAACGTACAGCCCTAACACTGGAGGCTCCTTACAAAAATGATGAACATGGAACAGAAAACAGAAAACATGGAAATACCAATAATTATACACTTAAACTTGAATCTCTTTCTCCAGACCATCCCCCATGCAAGTCCCTGTGAATAGTCTGTTACTGTAGGAACAAGCTTATTAATATAAATCTGTGATTTTTGCCTCTCAGCCAGCAGTGTCGAGCTGTTGTTATGAAAGGGATAATACATGACAGGCTGTGCTGTTATATGAAGATGACGCACACCGGGGGGTGTGATGCGGCACCACTCCTTTGGTAAATGACTTCTAACAAAAACCATCACTATATCCTAGTTTGTTAACCGACACGTTTGGAGCGCACACTGTGCAACTTGTTGTTTATGCATACAGTGCCCGGCCAACAAAATGTTGCTGCTCTGATATGAATAAACACTTAAGAGCCTTTGATTGAATAATTACTGCAGTGATTAAACTGTTTCAGCAGGCGACGGACATATTCTGTGGTAACAGAAAAGATGTTAATGTGTTGCAGGAGGGTCAATTTTATTGGCTTATGTCACACGGAAATTGCTGAAATGACTGGAATTGGGTTAAGAACTTTTTTAAAGCATTATTAAAACCTGGAGCTGAACTGATGGCATTGAACTGACCACTTTGTGGAAGAAATCTGTCTAGAAAAAACAAACAAACAAATGACCGTGATTGGAGAGCATTAAACTCTTGAAGGTACATCTATAAAAAGATTTATGCAACAATTTTACCTATATATACGGACGTACACAGACATATATATGCGCACAGGTGCATCTCAGTAAAAGAAAATATCATCGGTGTTGATTTAATTCAGTATTTCAATGAAAAAAATTTTTACTCATATATTATATAGATACATTTACACACAGACTAATATATTTCAAGTGTTTATTTCTTTTCATTTTGATGATTATGGCTAATGAAAACCCAAAATTCAGTATCTCAGAAAATTAGAATATTGTGAAAAAGTTCAATATTGAAGATTCATGGTGCCACACTCTAATCAGCTAATTAACTCAAAACACCTGCAAAGGTTTCCTGAGCCATTAAATGGTTTCTCAGTCTGGATAAGTAGGCTACACAATCATGCGGAAGACTGCTGACCTGATGGTTAGAAAGTTGAATGGAAGGAAAAATGTGATCGAAAAACGTGCACAAGTAACCGGGACAACCGCAGCCCTGATAGCACTGTGAAATGAAGCCCATTCAAAAATTGGGAAGAGATTCACAAGGAGTGGACTGTAGCTGGAGTCGGTGCTTCAAAGAGCCACCATGCACAGACATATCCAGGACATTGGTCACAATTCTTGTCAAGCCACTCTTAATCCAGAGACAACGTCAGAGGTGTCTTACCTTGGGCTAAGGACTGGACTGTTGCTCAGAGGGCCGAAGTCCTCTTTTCAAATGAAAGTAAAATTTGTATTTAATTTGGAAATCAGGGTTCCAGAGTCTGGAGGAAGAGAGGAGAGGCACAGAATCCAAGATACTTGAGGTCCAGTGTAAAGTTCGCAAAGTAGGCGAGGAGGTTTGGGAAGCGATGTCATCTGCTGGTGTTGGTCCACTGTGTTTTATAAGGCCCATGGTCACCGCAGCCATCTACCAGGAGGTTTCATGCTTCCCTCTCCTAACCAGCTTTATGGAGATGATTTTGTTTTCCAGCAGGACTGGCACCTGCCCACACTGCCAAAAGTATTAATACTTGGTTTAAGGATGTTGGTATTTCTGTGCTTGATTGGCCAGCAAACTCACCCGACGTAAAGCCCACAGAGAATCTAAGAGGTATTGTGAAGAGGAAGATGTAAAACACCAGACCCAACAACGCAGAAGAGCTGAAACCTGCTATCGGAGCAACCTGGACTTTCATAACACCTCAGCAGTGCCACAGGCTGATCGGCTTCATGCCACGCCGCATTGGTGCAGTAATTCATGTGAAGGGAAGTATTGAGTGCTGTACATGTTCATACTTCTTAGTAGTCCAACCTTTCTGTGTTTTAAAAATTCTATTGGTCTTAAGTAATATTCAAATTTTCTGAGATAATGAGTGTAGGGTTTTCAGTAGCTGTAAGCCATAATCATCAAAGTTAAAAGAAAGAAACACTTGAAATATATCAGTCTGTGTGAAAATGTAATGAAGCTATATAACGAGTTTCACTTTAAATTGAATTACTGAAATAATTACACTTTTAGATAATATTTTAATTTACCTGTGTGTATATACGTGTGTATATGTATGTAATATATAAATCAAATTCAAATCTAATTCAAATTTTATATATGTGCATATATGTGCAAATGTGCGTTTGACATAATTGTCCGTTCTGTGTGTGCAAAAAATGCAGAGGTGTTTTATTCCAGTGTATTGGTTTGATTGAGAAACCGTATCGCCTGCGCCGATATTATATTATATATAATATAATATATAAATGTATTGAGACATCATGAGATTATTAGAAGTAGCTTGTATAAATCTCATGATGTTTCAATAAATTTAGTATTAAAATATTTATACAAGTTTTTTTTTTTTTTTTTCCTGAAGTACAGTTTTTTGTCTGACTCTAAATATACACACATTAGGTAGTTTCCGCTTTTCAGCACCAGGGGGCACCATGCAATAAGAGTATGCTCTGTAACTCGCTCACAGCCAGGTAAACAGGTTAAACCCAAAAAGGGATTTTTCAGAGAAAGTTGTTCATAAATAATGCACGTAGTGAGTAAAGTGGACAGAAATGTGCATAGAACATGAGCTTTGATGATATGCATTTTTGAGAAAAAACACAGATATTGAATATTACTACTAGTTTATGTCCACAATAATACACAAGTAAAACCACAGTAATACACAAGAGTCTCAGAAATCTTCTCAAAGGTTAGCTTTTAACATGATGTCTAAAGATATACAAAACAAAAGACAAAAAAATAATGCTTACTGATTTTATAGATTTGCTAACACATTTGCTAGTCATAAAATGAACAGAGCTCAAAGACTAGCCCACTACAGGGTCAGGAATAATGGTTCCGTCCTTTTGGGAAAATGCACTGCTTAAAATGGCGGAGGATTGTGAAGGTGAGCGTGGATGTGCTGATGCGTTTAGAATGCTGACCCTCTCTTTGCATTGATTTTTGGGCGTGACTACAGAACAAGGTTTAACATGGTTTAAACCTTGGTGTACAGATTTATTTGCCATCTTTTTATGGCACTGCAGAAAAAGAACGTTTTCGTTTTGACAGTTTGTGATATGTGTTGCTCACGTATTTAGAAATGAGAGCTCTGCAGTATTTCAGTATCTTTTAGTGCTTGGTTGCCTCTGCCATGTTTTGAAGTCTTCAATGAATGTTAAATTATTTTCAGTAATGAATAATGATGATTTTGCCACCTTGTGGATTTCCAGTCTCGTGGTTAATGAGCGCTCTGTACTCCCTCAAAGACCATTTCTGGATCACAAAGTAAAACGTGTGTGTGAGAACAGAATAGGCCAGGGCTCCAGAGACAATCCACTTTGGACGCCTCTTTCAGTTCTGTTCAGCTATTGTTCTCTCATGTGAACTAACAGTTATGAAAGAGTTTTTTGTTTTGTTTTGTTTTTTTCTGTATGCGAGACGGAAATTAGGATTTCACCATTCCCCCACTTTCTCTCTTTTGTATCAGACAATGTTCTCTTTTCAGAAGGCGATAAGTGTGAAATTAGGCACCTACTTATCAGGAAAGCTGTCAGACTGTTTCTGAAAACAGTTCTTCAGGTTGGCTGGAAAACAGCATCCCAGAAGCTGTCGGATTTGCTTGTTTACAAATATATGGGTTAATTAAATATATATTTTTAGCATACTGAATTGCCCATTTAGCGCAAATTAGTTATGAATTGATGCACTGCATTTTTTTTATTAATATTTCAGCATCTGAAGGTTCGAACAGGAGGATGATGGGTAGTGTGTGGGTCTTTTGGGCCATGTTAAAAATATACAGTATGAAGTTCTGAAGCTGCACTCAGCATCATTACTAAGCCTTGGGACAAGCTGGATGGTCAGCTTATTACATGCATTTTCACAGGAACCCTCAATTCCTTTTTTTCAGGCGTGTCCCATTTAGCCGCGACACTGAGCTTGAAACGAGGCACAGGCGTGGCGCTGTGGTTGAGGGGCTCTCCTGCTCTATGCGAAAAAGAAAAGCACAAAGGCTCTGGAATGAGTGTGTTAGCTTAGCGAGGCTGCAAGGGCTCATGGAACGAACGACGGAGAACAGGTTTCCATGGCGACGGGACAGGAGGTGGGGCTCCCAGCAGACCGGGTTCCGTGGAGCCACGTGACTGCGGGAGAGAAGCCGGTCTCATTAGGACTGAAGGCAAGCTGGAGTGTTAATTACGGGCACATGGTGTGAGAGCCACGTCATGCTCAGCCTTCCGACATTAAACACTCCGCCTACCATGCAGCCACACACGAGTATCTAAAGGGTGTAATACGTATACACAATGCTTTATCGAGTGTAAAATCGATGTAGCTGCTCTTTCAGCATGGCCCGTGCTGTTCTATCAGACGGTGGTTATCAAATACAATACCTCTTAGCACTGCACTGTCAGAAATAAAGGACACATGCATTGTGTCTTAGAATCATTGTGCTAGACTAGACCGTCTACCCAGTCAAAATCCTCCTGTCACTTGTCATTGTTAGTCTTTATAATCCTGACAGACTAAATAATACGAAATTCTCTGTCTTTTAGTAACAATGCTAGGACACAATAGGAGGCCTTGGGACTTTACATAGCTAAACCATTTCTGGTGAGTCATGGTTCCCAGAAAAAAACAGAATGGAGATACCAAATTGAAAATACAGGTTTGCTATAGCTATACGAATTTAAGTTCCATTTGTTCAGGCTATTCACCAAAAAAAAAAAGATCCATGAATATAGATTTCCAATAGGTTGTTAGTTTGACGATGTCATGATTGATTGATGATTGAATCTGGATTCTCTTCAGATTTGAAGCTTGGCTGCAACGTTGTCCTTTTTTTGCCCTTTCCTTTCACTGGAAAAGCAGCACTGATTCTTCGCTTATACCTCACATCCCATGACAAGAAATGTAATCCTTGTGCATGGCTAATGTAATGATTGACAGTTTAAGATGAAGTGATTCGCTGTTCCGGCTTCGATGAAAACAACGATAAAGATTTGCATCCTTCAGTAGAACTTGAAATGCCGAGATCTTGTTTGTGAGTCACTCTTTGGCTGATTTGACCATGTTTAAATATTAACACAGTGGTCCGTCTGCGTGTGAGTGTACGTGATTGTCTGTCAGCTAGGCATACACCCCGAGCATGATTTATCACTCCTCGCCTCCCTTCATCATGCTTCCTGAAATATCTTATTCTGGCAGTGCTACACTTTCTATTCCGATGCTATCAGCTACCATAGCGATGCCCTGCGCCTCTTACTCCTGTCTAGTCACGAGTGATGTGTTGTAGTGATTAGACCTGAATTTAAGGGACCGGTTGTAGCGAAGTGCCTGTGGGAATAAATATTAGGAATTATTTGAAAAAGATATCCACTGTAAATATCTTGTAGTATACGGATGGATAGTAAATCATATTGAAAAAACGGTTTCGGTGACTGTGTGGGGAATAAAGGTGAAAAAAGATCAAGTGAAATATGGCATATTAATAGCTCCTCGATGCTAGAGGTGGACAGCGGCAAGATAGATAAAACAGACAAAGCTGATGGATAGAAAGACTTCTAATAATAGATTTATTGAGAGGTGGCAGATAGAGTATGAAAGAGCAGATAGATGGAGCAGGTAGCAGCTGTTTGCTCATAGGCGTTTGCAACCTGCCGGGTGGTGATGCAATCCAATCCGGAGCTGTTGCTAGGCGACGGCTCTGCAGGGCCCTGACGTTCGTGCCGCGCTCGCTGCTGTGTCTGTGACTCGACGGGTTTTAGAGGAAGAGTCATGGACAAGCTAAGCTAAGCCAATGCACGCACAGGTTTATTCAGCATGCCCTTCACACCCATGTGTGTGTATATGTGCATGTCTGACCTTTCATCATGTCCTTATGAAATAGCGAGTTCTGTTAATCAACCATGATGATGCAGGAAGATCAAACAGATACAATTCTCATTTATCATTGCCGGACTTGCTGTTGATTCTCTGCAGTTTCCTTCTTTTTTTAATCCTATGTCTTGACAAATATTTTGTCAGTCTTGCATTTCCCCCGCCGTTTTTTATTTTTGAAGTCACTAATCTTTGAGCCGCGATTAATCACAGGTTTCCCCGTGTCACTCGGGTGCTAATGAGCAAGTGTTGGGAAGGCGAGTAGGATGTAACACAGCACAGCCCCTTAGGATTCGGTAAACTGTATGTGTCATGATGACGCAAAACAAACGTTAATTTGTGCGTCTCATTTATAGATTTATTTTTTTATTTTTTAATGCACCTGTTCTTTCACCTAGCTTGTTGAAAATGTCAGGTCCTTGAGTCGCAGTGACTCTGTAAATTAACTGAATAAATGAGCGAAGCATGTGTCATCGTACATATAATACTCAAAGTGTTTTTTCCTTCTTCAGGCTAATTTGCAGAAGGAAATGACAGTGCATGCTTTAGCTCATTGGTGAAAAGAAATATTTGTGAATCTCACTGCGTATAGGTCAAATCTAATTATATTCCAAAACCATAGTCTCTTATATCTGAGATCCGTCTTTCCGTGCTTGCAGGCATGTTTCAGATCCCGAGACGATCGGGGACAGTTTGTCCTTGAATTCTCCTTTTCTTTTATTGTGAGCGTTTCAGCTGGCTTTAGGCTCTGTTTAGCTAGTAGTGTGTGTTTCACTATGCTCTGCAGTAAATATTGATTTCTTCAGCTGCATAGTAATCTGAACTGTCTAAAAGCCTTTACTCCCAATATAAAGGCGTTTAAACTTCAAGGTGAAGGGGGTGGGGATGCAAACAGATTTTATAATCACAGAAGCAACCAGACCGGGCTTCTAGTGTAGCAGCTCTCATGACACCATGATTCACTTTAAGGTGCGATTCACACACGCATGAATAAGAGACTGGTGTTACCTGTGGCATGAACTGTGAATTACAAGATTAAAAATAGAGCTTCATACATCACCAGTGAATCAGTAATAGTGTAAATATACAGTAGAAGAATAATGATTGTAGCAGGACAAACATTAAAATTTTGTAAAAAAAAAATTTAAATCTACCATTAGGTCATTTTATCTTCTTCAATATGGAGTCTACATGGAGGAGAGGCTTATTTATCTTATTTGCCATCATATACAGTACATGTACTGGCACCCATAACCAGTTGTATAAAAGGAAAGTTATATTACTCAACAGTGGAGAGCATGTCAAAAACTTTGCATTAAGCATCTACATTAATCACAATATGTCATACAATATTCTGCAACGGTCTTGAGTCGCACCTCATTTCTTTGTATTCAGTCAAATTATATAATTAAATTAAAGAAATGGAAACAAATGTTTTACTGCGACAGGCTGCAAACTACCTTAAGATACTATTTTACTATTTCCAACCACTCAGCATTCAGCATCACAAGTATACTAATCACCGGCTGATCAATCACAGAATGATTGACAGCACACTGTGTTCCTTAAAACAAAAACTAACACAAAAATATTCCTCTAAAACTGCTCAGGTAAAGGGACTGGACTGAAAATGAGAGACGAACAATTAGAGTCAAATAAGACACTCAGGAAGCCAGGAGAACTATTCATTAAGACTACATTATTTTTCAGAATTCAATAAAGTCTGGCTTTTTGCAAGCAAAATATGAATAAATAAGGGGGTTAAGACTTTTGCACAGTACTCTAGTTCTAGTTTCATATAATCCAAAACGAATCTCTTTCCATACAAGCATTCAATTCATACAAGCACACAGTTTTTGAAGCATGTATACTATTTGCCCAAAAGTATGTGGACACCCGCATGCTTCCACATGAGTCTTTCCTAAAACGTCTGCCACGAGGTTGGAAATACCAAATTGTTTAGGACGTATTCGTATACTGTAGCATAAAGGTTTCTCTAGATTTCACTGGAACTAAAAAGGGCCAATCATGTTCAAACATAACAGGGTGCCTCTACACAAAGGAGGCTTCATGAAGACGTGGTTTGCCAAGGTTAGAGTGGAGGAACTCGAGTGCCCTGACCTCACTCCTAATGAACACCTTTGGGATCAGTTGGAGTGCAGACTGTGTGCTTGAGATCATTAATGTTCCCCATAGGCACTCTTCAGAATTTAATGGAAAGCCTCCCCAAAAAGTGTGGAGGCTGTTAAAGCTGCCTGTGGATGATTTGGAATCGAATGTTCTGTAAGTGCATATTTTATATATACGTCTATAAGTGTCTACATACTTTTGGCCTTATGGTGCATATCTAAACATAACATCCACTTGTTTATTACTCATTTATTAAAGCTGTGTGCAAATATTTTTGTAGGCCAAACCAAATTCCGACCGGATTTAGTAAATTGTCTTTTTGCCAGTGTGCATCTGTTGAATAGCCTTCACTCAGAAATGATCATGTACGTTCGTTGATGTGTGTTTCTTGACACTAATTTAATAAACAGCAACACTGTGAAAGTGCGCCTTCTACGTGCAATGCATGCTAAATCTTCCAGTAATGCAGCTCAGCCACTGCAGTGTAACATCGAAAACTGACACACCAATTCGTCCTTCTTTTTATGGGATGCTGTTTCTTTTGAAGTTAAATTTAAGAGATTTAATGAAGGTCTTAAGCAAAGATGATTCTGGCTGATGAACCAAGCCCTGTCATACCGTATAAGCGGTATCCGTCTGATCTGAATGGATGGGAGGGATGAAAGGCAAGCTGAGCAGACTTGAAAGGACCTTCCTCTGTCTGCGTCGCTGCTTATTAGGCTTAGGTCATACAAAGAGACGTGCTAATGATTGCCTGTGATGTGGGCCACACAGGCAGCCAATCCTATCGTCCTGTGCCAAGCAGTAACTGTGCCATTTCTCCACCTCCACCCCCTCAAACATGCGTGCACACGTCCACCGTCCGATGGGCGCTCGTGTGTTTGATACAGCATGGCCTACTTTTATCTTTGCACATAATTAGATCCATCAAACCAGCCAGTGTTACCAGTCTTTCTGCGTTTTTTTCTATTTTAAATAGAAGTGCAGGGAAATACAGACCGATTTTGTCTCAGAAGCACCACTTAAAAGGTAGCTTTAATTTGTCTAGCTGCAAAACAGGAGAGAGATTTTCAGATCAAAGCTTTCTTTCCAAAAATTCTGTCTGAGCTTGTCAAGTAACGATCAATGTTATAAACATTATAGACTGATGGATATCGACTTAGTTATTTACTTATTATTTCGTAGCATTTTATTTACTTACATTCTGGTTTACAACATGCATGATGTTTTTGGTGTTGAGGACAATATTTACAAGGTGTTCAAGTCAAACCGGGACTTGTGATGTAAAACGAAGGCATAAAACTGACCTTTACAGAAGACTTCAAGCACAGTCATGAGGCTCCTAGTCGCAGTAAAAAAAAATTGCGATGCTTGGCAGAGGTGGCTCAGAGACCAGTGTATCCGTTCCCATGAACATGTAGAAAGCGGACCTGATCCTTGAAATTCTGGATAACTTGTCGCCACTTGTGCAGTCCGTTTAAGAATATTTGCAACATGTAATTTAAGTTCTATCAACTATCTTGAGAAAACAAACGAAAGCCCCTGTTCAGTGACCAGCTATATTTGTGTGACATGACGTGACATTTCCAAAATCCCAATGTGATGTTTTTTTTTTTTTTTTTGTGTGTATTTACCTCCCAATAGTGGGGTTTTCTATAATGTAATTTGGTCAGTTTAAAGCAAATTTAAATATGATCATTAGAGCAACACAATAAATTAAAACATTGCTTTATTTTGCACGAAACTACTTGGATATTTTCATTTACTTTCTGTACAATCTGGCAAATGTCTCCATCAGGAATATCTCCTCATACTAGGCAAGTAGGTCAGGGTCTAAGAATACCATCAAGTTAAACCCTGTTAGAGAGCTGCGCCAGAACAATATACAGTCAAGATTTTTTTTTTTAATTATTACTACAATTTATTTTTATTTATTTTTTTAAATACAACACTTAATTTAAGTGCGCGGTGAAGAGTTAAGTCTGCAGTCATGTTTCAAAGCCAGACAGTGACTCAGCAGTTCGGACATCCAGGAAAAGTTCTTGCTGCCCTGAGAGTCTCGATGAATGTCTTCCTTGTGAGAAATAGTTAGTCAAGTCCAGCCATGAATATGGTGTACACAGTGAAGTTTTGTAAATGCCTACAGGTAACTGCTTGGCTTTGTTAACAAGCAAGCATCTGGGTTTAAAATCTGATGTCATCTTACAGCCATTGGAGGGAAAGCAGCAATAGTGTGATGTGGGCAGGCATGGGGAGATTGTTGAGAAGCCAGTTAACTTGAATGTGGAAAATAAGAATTACTTTCTGGCAGTGATGCATTTTTCTTTGTGACAAATGCGTCTAGATAAACGTTTAATGCAGATTTCTTAGAAATGTGTGGTGACGAACAATACAGCTTTTTATGCAGTGTATTGTCGTTTTTCGTCAGTGTTTATTTTTTAAAGTCGGCATCAAGCCTTTAAAAAGTGTGCAAGTTCCTGAGTGGGACCTCTATTACTGTCTTCCCGCGTCACAGCATCCATAAGCTCACGTATGCCGTAGAGGGCGAATAGCACTTTCTTCCAAGGATATCGTCTTACCCTGTGTACATCAGCTCAAAGATGCAGAAGATTAAACCAAAGAAAAAGAGCAGAACTGAAAAGCGTTCGTCTCAACATCAGGAGATCAAATCCCAATAAGGATTTCCTCACTAGATAAATGTCATGAAAATTGGCTCGTCACCCAACTGGGGAGGAAATAGAAGTTGAAATTAACATGCATCTTCCATTTCTAGGTAACTTTAACACAAATTATTATCTTGTATGGTAGTCGTTAGAACATCCATTACTTTGCTACTCCACATGCTCCTGGCTGCACACGCTCACAGATACAAAGGGACAGAAGTATAATTAGGACCACAGCATATTCAAGCTTTGCCCAAGATTACAACCACCCATTTCATGTTAAAATGATAAAAACTAGACCAATTACCTGTAGACATCTATTCACAAAGGGCATATTTTGTTCACTCACAAGTCCCTGCCCGACTTAATTAGAAAGCATTGTGTTTTCGCATTCATCGAGGTAACCTGAGCACGGTCACGATTTTCTTAGTTCTTTGGCCAACATTGATAGTTTTTTTATTTTTTTTTATTTTTTTTTTAATTTTTTTTTTTTTGGGCAGCACCACTTTTATTATGGGTACAGAGAGAGTTTTGGGTCAGCTTTTTCAGTCTTGAGTCTCTCTATCGAGCTGCTGACGAAGAGAAATCAGCTTCAGCAAACAGCTTTGGTGAAAATCTCAATATACGAGAGTTCACTTCTTCTTAACCTTCAGACATGCACATCGTCAAGAATAATATTCGGGGGCTCAAGCGGTGTTTGAAATTTGCCCTGATTATTTGATGAAATTGTATTTATCTTTGAACAGTTGGAACTACAGATCCTGTTCAGCTGCCGGTTCGGGTTTTGTTCTTTCGAGGCTCAACTGAATCTGCGATATGGGATTTGAATCAATTAGCGTTCACCTCCGAGTCTGGGCTGATACCTGACTGAATTCACAAGTGAGATTTTTTTTTTCATCTTTTGACCAGAAGAGGCTACAGCTGTGAACAAGCTGAAGTTATGTCAGGGAGATCAATTTCACTGTGTGTGTTTTTAGTTTCAAAAATGTGTGCTCATTGCAGAATGTGCCCTTGTGTTGTAGAAGTATGTGCATATTGTAAATTCTTTATATGCTTGCTGATGGATGGACCTGTCCAGAGAGTTATTCAGTGATGCATCATCTTGGACAAATGTTGTTGGTGAAAATGCATCATCAGGGCTTTTTTTTTTTCTTCTTCTTGCTTTCTGATCTAAACCAGCACCATGTAGTGTAGCTATATAAAGAGTACAAAATAAAGAGCTTACAGGAATTAGGGTTCAACTAAGGCCTAGTCCACATGTAGATGTGAAGTTTTCCTTCTCAAAAAAAAAAAAAAAAAAAAATCTCAAGGTCAACACAAAAAGGCAAAAACACGCTGTCCAAGCATGCCAAACTTTCAGGCTCTCGTATAACCTCAACCCTAAGAGCATCTTGGCCCGTCAGAAGCCTGGAAAAAAAAAAAAAAGTTTTGAGACTACGTCATGCTCTGACATCAACCACAAAAGATAAAGCGCGTATGTGACCTCTTACAGGCCAAAAGCACAGTTTTTTCCTGTCCACACCTACACTGAAAACAGCTTGTTATTATTAGATATTAAGATATTATTAATTATTTTTTAAATTAAATGATTATGTACATGTTTGCAAAGCCTATCACAAAAATCCTGTCACATCTTTGTGAGATCTACTTGATGAAGCCCTGAAAAAGAATGAGGAGGAACAGTTCAGCATGATCTATGATGGTGTTAGGAAGATCTTGAACTATACATACTGTATAGAGCAACAAAAAGGCTGGCTTAAATTTATTTTTGTAATATAAAAATGCTTTCGGGCATTGGTGGCTCAGTGGTTCTAATCCGGGATAGAATGTGAGGGCTGCGTCAGGAAGGGCATCTGGTATAAAACCCGCGCCAACTTGTATGTTGATCAGATGATCCGCTGTTGCAAACCCTTGACTGGAGCAATGGCAGCATTCATATAATTCATATAAATGCTATGAAAAAAAATGTAGGGCTAGAACAACAGTCACGTTTTTGCTCATTATTGAAATTAATACATATTTTATTTTATGAACAATATATAGATAAATTAATGAAATATTTGTGTTCAAATTTAATGGCATATTTTGCTTTAAAATGTAAAATTCAGTCAAATTGAAACTCATTGTTGAATATGAATTTTTTTTTTTGTTTATAATAATTTTACACACACAAATTTGTTCTTAATGAGAATCTAGTAACTCGGTGAAGCATGTGAAAAATT
Organism: Clarias fuscus; assembly: GCA_030347435.1. Classification (NCBI taxonomy): domain Eukaryota; kingdom Metazoa; phylum Chordata; class Actinopteri; order Siluriformes; family Clariidae; genus Clarias; species Clarias fuscus. The sequence goes on from CM059221.1 coordinate 22,303,077, forward strand.
TTAACGGATTACATTTTTTTCCTCCCCTATTGGGTTCCCATAATTGCAGCGCAGTTACCCGTCTGTGTGTGAGTTGAGGCCCGCTTAACGCGCATAAAAAGATGACTGAGCCTTTTGGAATGTAACTTGCTGGTGTCTTCTCAAACTACCTTCAAGGGAACTATTTTTACAAGAACACACTAACTGTAAGCTGTGGATGTGGTGGTACCAGTAGCTAAGGCTCTTGGAATCTGCCGCCTCACCCCAGTTGTGTTTGAGAGATTTTAATTTAACATTTGTTAAATGGTGATGTTTTAGTTATTACAAAACTGTATAATCTGTTTCCTCTAACCAGTTTATCATGCAGTTCTTTATTCCAACATTGCACGTTTATAATACAAGTAAATATGAGGATTTTAAAATTGGGATTAATCATGATTAATCACAGACATTGACTATTTCCATCTATCCATCTAGGAACCTCTGTAGTCCAACTAGTGACCGTGGAGGCCAGTGGTGACCATTTGTATTTTTTCCCCATTGTCCAGTCAACATTCACACACTATTTGGGCAATTTAGAAACGCCAGTTAGACTAATCTGCATGTCTTTGAACTGTGGAGATTTTTGGGGCGGTTGGGTGGATTTTTCGCTGATTTTCTCCCTAATTTAGTCGTGTACAATTCCTCCCCGTCACATTAAGTCGGGAGGGCGAAAGACTGCCACGTGTTTTCTCCGAACCACACGACGCCAGCTGACCTCATCTTTTCGAACAGCTCACTCACGCACCGTTGGGGGGCGCTCGTAGGACAGCGCTATTCGCTCCTTCCACTTGCGTGAGCTCACAGACGCCCACAGCTCTCTCTAGACCTCAGACTGCGAGAGGTTACAGCATCACCCGGGAATCGAACTGGCGATCTCGCCATGAATATAGCCATAGAAGTTGGCTCTCAAGAAATGAGTAGTGATGTAACTGAATATCAATTAAATTTTGAAGATGTACCATTGTTTTATCATTTGTCTACCAAACCTGTATAATTCCATCTGTTAAAATGACACAAATTCAGAAGAATCGGAAAGAAAAGTAAGCATGCGGCAGTGGTGAAGACATCTGTCAGTAAGAATGGGTTGGGATGTCGGGAGGAAGGTGAAGGGGAGCGGGCTGCACGAGAGCCGGATATTAGATCTGAAAGGCTGTAAAAGCTGTTGAGGATATGAAAAAAGCCTGGAGGCAGGTATAAAGGTAAAAGATTATTGGAATATTTATATCACGGTCAGAAAGCAGAGAGGATTTTCAGATTTGGTTGTTAATATATACACTGCTCGACCTTTTGTGGTGGTGATAAATCAACTGTAAATGTTTGAGACTATTAAAGTCTTACTGGTGCGATTTCTCTGTGAAGTGAAAGGTGTGCAAACTTTTACACTAATGCCATCGTAACTTCTCATGACCTAATGTTCTGGCCTGCCTTTACTTTTTGGTATCGTACAGTAATGTGTGTTTGAGGGTGAGAACAAGAGTGTGTTGGTGCGTGCATGTGTGTCTAGGGGCGAGTTTGTGTGTCTGAGTGTGTATATGTGTATTTTGCTTGAATGTGCATATCTCTGTCTCCATGTATGTGTCTTTGCATGCGTTTGTCTCATCTGTGTGTCTTTTGCATGAGTATGTGTATCTGTGTCTCCATGTGTGTGTCTATCTTTATCTTAGTGTTTTGTGTGTGTGTCTGTGTGATGGTGCAGGAGTGTGTGTGTGTCTGTGTGATGGTGCAGGAGTCTGTGTGTGTCTGTGCGATGGTGCAGGAGTCTGTGTGTGTCTGTGCGATGGTGCAGGAGTCTGTGTGTGTCTGTGCGATGGTGCAGGAGTCTGTGTGTGTCTGTGCGATGGTGCAGGAGTCTGTGTGTGTCTGTGCGATGGTGCAGGAGTCTGTGTGTGTCTGTGCGATGGTGCAGGAGTCTGTGTGTGTCTGTGCGATGGTGCAGGAGTCTGTGTGTGTCTGTGCGATGGTACAGGAGTCTGTGTGTGTCTGTGCGATGGTGCAGGAGTCTGTGTGTGTCTGTGCGATGGTGCAGGAGTCTGTGTGTGTCTGTGCGATGGTGCAGGAGTCTGTGTGTGTCTGTGCGATGGTGCAGGAGTCTGTGTGTGTCTGTGCGATGGTGCAGGAGTCTGTGTGTGTGTGTCTGTGCGATGGTGCAGGAGTCTGTGTGTGTGTGTCTGTGTGATGGTGCAGGAGTCTGTGTGTGTGTGTCTGTGCGATGGTGCAGGAGTCTGTGTGTGTGTGTCTGTGCGATGGTACAGGAGTCTGTGTGTGTCTGTGCGATGGTGCAGGAGTCTGTGTGTGTCTGTGCGATGGTGCAGGAGTCTGTGTGTGTCTGTGCGATGGTGCAGGAGTCTGTGTGTGTGTGTCTGTGTGATGGTGCAGGAGTCTGTGTGTGTGTGTCTGTGTGATGGTGCAGGAGTCTGTGTGTGTGTGTCTGTGTGATGGTGCAGGAGTCTGTGTGTGTGTGTCTGTGTGATGGTGCAGGAGTCTGTGTGTGTGTGTCTGTGTGATGGTGCAGGAGTCTGTGTGTGTGTGTCTGTGTGATGGTGCAGGAGTCTGTGTGTGTGTGTCTGTGTGATGGTGCAGGAGTCTGTGTGTGTGTGTCTGTGTGATGGTGCAGGAGTCTGTGTGTGTGTGTCTGTGTGATGGTGCAGGAGTCTGTGTGTGTGTGTCTGTGTGATGGTGCAGGAGTCTGTGTGTGTGTGTCTGTGTGATGGTGCAGGAGTCTGTGTGTGTGTGTCTGTGTGATGGTGCAGGAGTCTGTGTGTGTGTGTCTGTGTGATGGTGCAGGAGTCTGTGTGTGTGTGTCTGTGTGATGGTGCAGGAGTCTGTGTGTGTGTGTCTGTGTGATGGTGCAGGAGTCTGTGTGTGTGTGTCTGTGTGATGGTGCAGGAGTCTGTGTGTGTGTGTCTGTGTGATGGTGCAGGAGTCTGTGTGTGTGTGTCTGTGTGATGGTGCAGGAGTCTGTGTGTCTGTGTGATGGTGCAGGAGTCTGTGTGTCTGTGTGATGGTGCAGGAGTCTGTGTGTCTGTGTGATGGTGCAGGAGTCTGTGTGTCTGTGTGATGGTGCAGGAGTCTGTGTGTCTGTGTGATGGTGCAGGAGTCTGTGTGTCTGTGTGATGGTGCAGGAGTCTGTGTGTCTGTGTGATGGTGCAGGAGTCTGTGTGTGTGTCTGTGTGATGGTGCAGGAGTCTGTGTGTGTGTCTGTGTGATGGTGCAGGAGTCTGTGTGTGTGTCTGTGTGATGGTGCAGGAGTCTGTGTGTGTGTCTGTGTGATGGTGCAGGAGTCTGTGTGTGTGTCTGTGTGATGGTGCAGGAGTCTGTGTGTGTGTCTGTGTGATGGTGCAGGAGTCTGTGTGTGTGTCTGTGTGATGGTGCAGGAGTCTGTGTGTGTGTCTGTGTGTGTGTCTGTGTGATGGTGCAGGAGTCTGTGTGTGTGTCTGTGTGATGGTGCAGGAGTCTGTGTGTGTGTCTGTGTGATGGTGCAGGAGTCTGTGTGTGTGTCTGTGTGATGGTGCAGGAGTCTGTGTGTGTGTCTGTGTGATGGTGCAGGCGTGTGTGTGTGTGTCTGTGTGATGGTGCAGGCGTGTGTGTGTGTGTGTCTGTGTGATGGTGCAGGCGTGTGTGTGTGTGTGTCTGTGTGATGGTGCAGGCGTGTGTGTGTGTGTGTCTGTGTGATGGTGCAGGCGTGTGTGTGTGTGTGTCTGTGTGATGGTGCAGGCGTGTGTGTGTGTGTGTCTGTGTGATGGTGCAGGCGTGTGTGTGTGTGTGTCTGTGTGATGGTGCAGGCGTGTGTGTGTGTGTGTCTGTGTGATGGTGCAGGCGTGTGTGTGTGTGTGTCTGTGTGATGGTGCAGGCGTGTGTGTGTGTGTGTCTGTGTGATGGTGCAGGCGTGTGTGTGTGTGTCTGTGTGATGGTGCAGGCGTGTGTGTGTGTGTCTGTGTGATGGTGCAGGCGTGTGTGTGTGTGTCTGTGTGATGGTGCAGGCGTGTGTGTGTGTGTCTGTGTGATGGTGCAGGCGTGTGTGTGTGTGTCTGTGTGATGGTGCAGGCGTGTGTGTGTGTGTCTGTGTGATGGTGCAGGCGTGTGTGTGTGTGTCTGTGTGATGGTGCAGGCGTGTGTGTGTGTGTCTGCCCTTGTGTGTATGTGTGTGTTAACCTAGAATATAGTTATTTCAGGAGTGTCACCTTCCTGTGTGTGTGTGTGTGTGTGTGTGCGCGTGCGTGCGTTTGCTTTATCTTGGTTATTTCAGAAGAGTCACCTTCCTAACAGCCAGGTGTGTGTATTTCAGGTGCAGAGGACGTGGTGATGGCCTTTTCCAGATCAGAGACGGAGGACAGGAGGCAGTGACCTCTGACCCCGCAGCAGCTCCTCGCTCCATCTGACCCCGCAGCCTGCTGAGTTGGAGGAGAGGGAGAGAGAGATGGAGTGAGATCGAGACAGACGGAGAGGAGCAGGTCTGTCTGTCACCCGTCGCTCTTCCTCACTCCCTCCTCTTCCTCACACTAAGCGCCGCTCCAGCAGCCCAGAGCCTTCATCACAGCAGGCCGACTCACGAGTCAGACAGAGAGTGATCTTTATTATTTTTACCTTTTTTTTATTTTTGTTTTGTTTTTTGCATCATGCTTCAGGCCATAGTGTTTTGTGTGAAAATGTGTGGGTGTGAAAATGTGGGTGTGTGTGTGAAAATGTGTGTGTGGCTGAATGGACCAAGAGCTTCAATTGTCTGGTCATGAATGGAGATAAAGGGACATGGTGGTTACTTTTTTTCTTCGTGTGTGTGTGCGTGCGTGTGCGTGCGTGTGTGTGCGTGTGTGTGTGTTTAATGTTCTCTCAGATTGTGATCCTCACGTCATCATCTCACCACGTTATTGTGCAAGATGCTGAGGATGCTACTGCACTACATCAAAAAGGACATTTTGTGTGTGTGTGTGTGTGTGTGAGAGAGAGAGATCCACATGTATTTTTCACATATAGCTGTACAAGATTCATTTAGTAACATCATCTTTGGAGTAATGTGAAATTTCCTATCCTTTTTTTTATTGTAAGGACGACACAAGAAAAAAAATAACTAGTGAACAAATTGTGCCAACTGTCTTTTATTGTAGAATAATTTTTTTTAACGTATCTAATGAATGTCTCGGGTCCTTATTTATTTTTTTCTTCTTCTGATGTTTCTCTGAAAACTGAACGTGATCAGTAACCCCTTACAGATTTTTAGCAGTTTGCAATAACACTATTAGATCAGTGTACTCTCTTCTTATACTAGACTTTTCAGGGTTTTTAACTTCTTAAGAGTTACAATGTGTGTGATGGGGAAACATACACTTCGTTGTAGAGTCTATAAGGTTCCTCTATAGGGATAACTGACAATCCTAAACAAAATACAGTGTCCTATATGAATATGATGAGTGGAATAATCGTAATTTATCGCTGGAATTATGGGACACCCTGTAGATTTCCTTCAGAGATTTTTTTGTTTGTTTGTTTGTTCATACACTCCTAGATTTAAAAAAAACATTCATAACCAGTTATTTCTCAGTTTCAGTTCATAAAGGGAATCTTTCTTAATTACTTTTAAAGCCTCCAAGTCCCCCCCCCCCCTCCCCCAACATTGAGATTACATAGGGTGTTCAAGTCAAACCAGGACTTGTAATCATTCTCATTTCTTGTGAATGACTGACATTTACAGAAAACAAGCACAATATGGTGATGAGACTCTTAGCCACAGGAAAATATTTTAACAGGGCAAACGTAAAAAAAAAACAGCCATATGTCCATGAAAGCCCTAGTGAAACTCTGGGGTAAGTGCATTAGTGTTGCAGGGGATTATATAGAGAAATGAATATAGTTTTTACTCTCATAACTGCATTCTGTAAATCTGCACAATGAAAGTCCCAGTTTGACTTGAACACCGCTCATAGTTCCAATTAAGAATTTTTTTTTCATTTAATTTTTTTTTTACCTAAAACATTTAAAATAAGATTTCTGACTTCATCAGTATTTAATTGTTCATACAACTAAACAACAAAAAAGAAAAAATTGTTAACTTGATGTGATTGTAACTTGGTGTTTTGAAACGATGCATGCTTCAATTTTATTCGATTTTATGGTGTATATTATAGTAGAACTCAAAGTCTTGCCACAATGAACATCACTGAATATTTTTGATATCCGTGGAAGCTTGTTTGTATGTTCTGTATTCTGTTGGCAATAAGTCCTTAACCGAAGCTCCTCCGAGTTTACATCTACAGGCTAACACTCTTTTTTTTTTTCCCCCTCCTTTTTTTTTAACTGTATCGCCAGTGTGGGACATCTTTAAAATTGTGTTTACTTTCTTCTATGCATTTTTGTTGTTAAAGAAAGAAAAAAAAGAAGCTTTTGACGCGCATGTAGAACGCACGTACAGTATCTATGAAGAACTTCCCTTATCTAGATTAAGTTAAAGTCCCTATGGAGACCCTCTCGGGTTCAAATGTTATTGTTTTTAACATTTTATCCGCTGTCAAGTCAGACCGGTTTTGTCATCGTTTCGATCTTTTTTTTTGTTTTACCTTACGTATGTTGTTTGTGATGGTTGATTTGTGATTGTTACATTTTTGTCATTTGAGTTTGAACTTTTCTTTTTTTCCCCTATATGGCTGCTTCCATGTTTTTCGACTTTAATGCTTCCAAAAGCTGATCCATTAAAGGAGTTAAGGCTACCGTTTGTGTGCAGTGTTTAATTTTAGTGAGGATTTTAAACTGGGGAGGGAGGGGGGGGAGCTTTCATCATTCAGTGCAGGTTCATTATAAAATCACATTGCCTTGTTGCAGAGTGTAGGATTAAAAGACACTGCAGTAACAAAGACAGCCAAGGACAAGGCTCCAGAGCTTTAGAACTGTGCTTAGGGTATAATAATAATGAGAACGCATCTGCTTTGGCGTTTATTAAGTAATATACTGTTTCTATTAAATAAGATGCTAGACACTGTATACTATAGACTAAGGTATAAAATAAACTCGGGGATGAGCTGTTATAAGGCAATGATCAACTTGGTGGTGTGATGTAGCCTGGAGTAAAGCAGGTTTACCTTGCAGCTGACTATACACTGCCTGGTTAAAAGAAAAAAAGTCTCACACACCTTTAGATTTGATTACAGCATACAATATGGTGGCTAGGATGTGTGAAAGTCAATCCTCATGCTACCAGTACAACTCTCTCAATTTAATTCCTGGAATATTCCTGTACCTTCATGGGGTAAAAAAAAGAATAAATCTATAGATGTAATAACCTGGTCATCCAGTACATTCAGAGTCTAGACCATGGAAGCAACCCCAGATCATAAAACCTGTACAGTGGGCACTGTGCATGATCGCTTCCCTTCTTACCCTGACGCACACATCGCTCTTGAATAGGGTCAATCTGAACCCATCCGACCGCATGACCTTTTTTTCCATTACCCCAAAGTTCAATCTTTATGCTCCCTAGTAAGCTGAAGCCTTTTCCTGATTAAACTATGGCCGCACAGCTGTCGAGTCCCAATTTTGTAAATTCTTGTCACATCATGTGTGTTGAAATGCTCTTACTTTCGCAATTAAAAATATAGCCCTGATTTCTACTGCTGATGTTTTTTTTTTTTTCACAATATAACTTTACCAAATGTTGAAGTGATCTCTTTTGGTTAATTCTTTTCCGGCCACATTTCTTTTATTTAGAGCCTGCATGGTGCAATTAAAGTTAAAGCAACCCTGATGATACCGAATAATAAATGTTTAAATGAACTGGTGATGAGTAAAGTTAAATGTTAAAGACATGCTTTTTGAGTGAATGATAAAGTAGATACCCCTAGGATACATTTTATCTTCCAGAACATGTGTTTCCTGGAGCAAGAATTCAAAGCATCAGCTAAAATTATCCTTGAAAAAAAAAAAAAAAACCCAGAGAAAGTTTTGTCTTAGCTCTTTGACCTCCTGAAAATAACACCTGAGTGGATCTATTCGAAGCTGCACACAGAATATAAATGATGTTAGAGGCAGTTATACTGTATGGGCAAAAGATAAGGATAAAAGATACTAGAGAATATTTATATTGCATCCATGTAATGGAACATTTTAGGAACTTTTACCATGATCTTGGAATAATTAAGAAATCTGTGTATAATCTTAGGCACTAAATGTCTTTTTGGTAAAAGTTCACAGACATTTATACTTCGATGTTAGTCGTGAGATAGGTAGGCTATATGCTAACATGTATAGCGGTAAAAAACAAACAGAAAGAAGGAGGGGTTAGGTTCATGATTGACATGCAGCCAAAACATGATCTTGGTGCTAAAAAGTCTCACCTAGGTGAAAAAGGGAATTTTCAGATAGGATTTTGTTCATAATACTTAATGCTTCTTATATCCCGATCCATGCTTTGATTTTTGTGAATATGCATACACAGATATTTTTATCAGATTAAAAAAAAAAACAATACAATTTCATGCTCTTTCATGTAGTGGCCGTAACTTTTTTTTTTTATTTGACTCTTTCACTGATCTTACTGGTCATTCAGATGAACGAAAGATAGGAATCTGAAAAAGTGTATTATTCTTAAACGCTAAATTGTTAAGCTAAATTTAACATGGTTACAGACACTGCAGTGTTTTGTAGGCAAAACCCCTTTATTTTGCACTGAATGCTTTAATTTAAGCAACAGTTTGTACAGGTTAGCATCAATACACATGAAACAATTTGCATTTTCTATTTTTTATTGTTTGAAGCAAGACAGTATAATATTGAAAAATGGCAATTTTTTTAGGGCACACATCAAAACAGCTGAAGTTAGCAACTTGAAATTGTTAGGGATGCCAGATTGGGCACTTTCATGTTGCATAAACTTCAGATGTAGCTTCTTTGGTATACACATTTGCTGTATTAAAAAAAAAAAATCAGCACAGATACTGTGTTTTGGACAATGACAAGCATTCACGATTTATTTAATTTGTTAGGACAAAGGAATTTTTTTTAAGGATTTTTTTTTAGTTGTGTCTTTGCAATCTACTCAAAATATTTTCCATGTATTGCATTGAAAAGAGTCTGAAAGTCTACAAACAAAATAAACATCATTTTCATACTCAGCAAGAGATCAATCCCATCAGGACAGAAATATTTTAGTATCCATAAAAAAATGAAGGTGATCCATCAGGAGGACTTTGTCTTGATTTGTACAAAGAGACAAACGGACCCAAACCATACCAGCACTGCTTTTTCACAATTTGTTCACAGCATTCTTAATAAGGATCAATTCTATGCAAATCTCTCTTGGGCATTATGGTAATGTTTTCGTGAACTAATCCGCACTAATGAGGGCTTCTTTTAAATGCTACTTTATTATTGAGAATATCTTGCACCATCTCTCAATACATGTACAGAAGCTGTTTTTAATTGCACACTGAGGTCTAATTCAGCGGAACATCTGCTTAGCCTGTAGCCTGGGATTTATACAACAGTGGCTGTGAGAATGATGTTTCATTCACAGCCAGACTGCAGCGTCAGATAGTACTGACATTTGACTCTCTTCTAGCTTTTTGTACACCACCAAAATATTCAGTGTTGTGTAAGGAAAATAATTATTCATAAGGTGGCGTGATGTGCATCAAAGATGATTATTTTTCTTCCCAGTGTGTTTTATTCATTTTAAATTACAGTAATTTGCCATTGCATTTTTTTTTTTTTTTTTAAAGAACAACACAACATACCGCTTATCAGGGTATAGTTATGTGGGGTGTTCAAGTCAAACCGGGACTTTTGACCTTGCAGAATAACAACATTGTTATGAGAGTAAAAACTACTTTTATTTATATATATATGGTATAATTTTAAAACGCATTATTTTGTTTTAAAAGATAGCTACTATTTTTTTTTTACCTTATTTTTAGATTGATCCACATAAATTTAAGATTTCTGATCAAGTGAAATTCTCTTGCTGCATTGACAGATAATTTTACTAATTTTTTCTCCCTCAGACACTTTTAAATCGGCTCTTACAAAAGAAACCATAATACCCAAGGGTGAGCAAAATACAAAGCTTACACGGGTGAAATAAATTAAAGAAACAGACTTCTTCTTTCAGCAGGTGGTCTTCCGACACGCATATTTGCTTTAGTTTTAGGCATTATATCGTTTCTGGCACAACCCTCCACATTATGAGGTGGAGTATACCCTAGACTGGATGCCAATCCATCTTTGGGCAAACACACTACTAGCCTAATCTGCATGTCTATGGGAGGAAACATACCAAGCAAGGGGAGAACATGCAAACTCCATGCAGACAGACCCCAAGGTGGGAATTGAACCTGGATCCTGGAGGTGCAAGGCGACAGTGCTAACCGTTACACCACAGTGCTGCTTCGGTGGCTGCCGAAATACGATATGTGTATACTTACACTCTGTAAAGCCCTCATAATTCCTCTGATCTGAGGTGTTGTTTGTTAATTGGTGATTTCTGAGGCTAGTAACTCTAAATGAACTCCTCCTCCTCCCTCTTCCTGGGAAGGTCTTCATGAGAGCCGTTTCATCATGGTGCATGATGGGTTTTACTAATGGACTTTAAACACCTTAACAGTATAGTGATATGTTTATTGAGCCATGGTTAGTAGTTAGTCACCTAGTAATCCAGTGTAAGGATATATCAAATGATGGAAATTTCCAAGCACATATGTAAGTCGCTCTGGATGAAAGCATCTTGCCAAATGCCTAAATATAAACGCTGAGTTATTTATCATGACTGTATTTAGACAAATTAATTTCTCTAGCTTCAGTTCACAGGCTGTCTCCTCTGCACATCCTTCCCTACAGCAGAAACGTGTTGTCTGAATCTCTATGAAGCAGAAGAGCGCTTAAAGCTTCATGCCTTCTGCCAGCTGCCCTAAGCACTTCACATTATATTACACTATGAGTACTTGAAGAGCTTACAGCATGAACAGCCCAAGCTGCCAGAGGACAATGAGTGAGTGTAGACACGTTGTGGCTCAGTGCTTCTCTGAAGTGTCTAAAGAAGCCGAAAGTGAGAAAAGTGAGTTCTGCAGGGGTGAGATGTGAAAGCAAAACCAGCCGAAGATGCAGAATAAGGGCGTGCACTGCATAAGACTCAGAGCTAGCGAATATGATGCGCTCCCTCTGACTCGTGAGTAAAAAGTTTCACTATTCGTCCTTTTAATAAACAAGACATTTTCACTGTGTGTGTGTACTATTAAATGAGACATGACTGTGAGCATGTGGTGTAAGATTAAGGCTATTTGCCTTGTATCACAATGCAAGATCACAAAAGAGGACATACTGTACACATTGTAAATTTTTCCTCTTTGCAAAGGACGTTACAAACAGTTTCTATAAAAGCAAGGAGAAACTAGTGTCCAGGTTTGATTTAAAATAGAGTATTGACCAAAACATGCTATTGGTGCAAAAAAGTGTCTCACCTAGATGAAAAAGTGAATTTTCAGATAGGATCATATAAGACCATTTTCCCTAATACTTAATGCTTCTTATCTCCTGATCAGGAAAATTCAGTTTTTCAGAAATATGCATACACATTTATATTTTTATCAGATGAACAGAAACATGAATTTGACATGGTTACGGACACTTTTTAAGCTTTTACCAAAGCACCGAGGTAGCACTGAAATTTAAATGATGTATGTGTGTTAACAATAATTATTGGGCAGTTTAGGAAAAAAGTTTGAAAAAATTTTAAACCTAAATTTTTTTTTTATTAATAAACGTAATCCTTTTTTTTTTTTTAAACTGAATAAACTACAGTTTTCCATGTTTTATGGCCCCATAACAAAATTTGTGTGTCTAATTTGGAGCATTTAAACAAAACCACTGTTTTCTATCAGTGTGGAAAAAATAATTAATTTTACACAAATTTTTAAGTTACATTTTTAATTTAAGCTAAATTGTTTTATTGGTCGTATGCTTCTAGAAGCTAAAACCAATTAGTTTTTTTTTTTTTAATTATTAGCATTTGAAGTGAGACAGTATAACGCCATTTTTTAGGGCACATATAAAATCATCTTTTCAAAATAGCTGATGTTAACACCTTGAAATTTTTAGGGAAGCAAGATCGTTCACTTTAGTGTTGTGTTTTGGCACATACACATTTTCCGTATTATACTGTATGTATAACATAAAAAAAAAACAAACATGAAATCACCACTACTGTCTTTTGGCCTTCTGTGGTGAAATTTATTTATTTATGCACATTATGACCTGCTGATATTCTGACTGTATCACTCTTTATTATTGTGTAGATTTTACTATTTCAGAGTATTTCATTGTGATGATTTTTTACCTGTTCAGCAGAAGCATTAGTAACCTTTAAGCACACACATGTTGTATCAGCAGTTCTCTCACCTTCCAGCACTGATTATTTTAATGAATTCAGTAATGTCTTTTAATCGATTAATACATTTTAAACAGATCATCAGTATTTCAGCTGTTTTTTTTTTGTGTGTGTGTCTTTTATTCCCATGTATTAATTAGAATTGCATATTGGTGTTACTGTATGAGGCGGCACGGTGGTGTAGTGGTCAGCACTGTCGCCTTGCACCGCCAGGGTCAGGGTTCGATCCCCGGCCAGGCTCGATTCCCGTCTCTGTGTGCATGGAGTTTGCTTGGTGGGTTTCCTCCGGGTACTCCGGTTTCCTCCCACAGTCCAAAGACATGTAGGTTAGGCTAATTGGCGTTCCCAAATTGCCCGTAGTGTGTGAATGAGTGAGTGTATGTGTGTGTGTGTCTGCCCCCTGCGATGGATTGGCACCCTGTCCAGGGTGTACCCTGCCATGTGCCCTAAGTCTCCTGGGATAGGCTCCAGGCTCCCCGTGACCCTGAATACAGGATTAAGCGGTGTAGATGATGAGTGAGTGAGTGAGAGTGTTACTGTATGCATCTGATTATGAATGGTGGAAGGTGCAATGAAGCAGCTTTAGGGATAAAATAGGTTAAAATATTATTTCTAAAAAAGAATAATATTTTTTGACATTTTTTTTTTCCAAATTAGGAAATAATCTGATTCAATCAGTTTAAGGAAAGCTGTCGGATTTTTGTAATAAATGTTAAAAAATATGGAGCTACATAAAACAAATTTAAAAAATAATTTTTAAAAAAAGTCCACATGTTTGGGCCATTAAGTGAATTCCTGGAAGGCCAGAGTTTTTAATCCGATCGTTGCTACGGCATACTGAGGAACCTTTCTACTTTGATGGTATTCAGGCACTAGTGAAACTCTTGGATAAGTGCATTAGTGTAGCGGGGGATTATATAGAGAAATAAAGGGAGTTTTTGCTGTCAGGACTATTTTCTGATATCGGATCATCAGATCATATAAATATTTTCATATTTTGGCGCCGTTTTAGATCTAATAAGTTGTTTTGAGATTTTGTTCTTTTTCTGTAAACATGGCCTTTCCTGAACATCCATTCACACACAGGTATACAGCTTATGACTGATATGGCAAAATATTGCTGACTCATGTGTGGGTGGACAGGCTCTGTTTTTTTTTCACTCACTGTCATCTGTTTTAGCAGATCATTCTCTCTCAGCAATTTTTACTCCAGTGCAACGTGGCAAGAAATAGATCTAGATGTTAATTTTGCTCTCCACTATTTAGTTCTGCTGTGTTTGTCAGATTATCCTTTTCATATTTGTTTGCTGCAAAACAGCAAATAATCTGCGCTGATTAGATGTTTTGCTTTAAAAAAAAAAAAAACAGCAGTTGAACAAAATTCAGCTATATATTTACAAGTCTGAGCCTGATTCAAATCGTCAGGTGGTATAATTATAACATCAGTGATTAAACCAGTGTTTCTATTTCACCCCGTCTCGATGCTGTTTTGCCCCCAGCAATATTCAGCACATTTCCATGTTTTAACTGCTTACTCTTTATATCTGGTTAAATGTTTTTCAGTCTCGTAGTCAGGTCAGTTTGCAGCCTGTTACTGAAGTGAGATGATGTTATAATAGTTCCTGAATTTTCCATTTTGTTCATCTCACAAGTCAACACTCACACACTGTCTATACCGCTTTATCCTGTATTCAGGGTTTAGGGGGCCTGGAGCTTATCCCAGGAGACCTCGGGCATGAGGTGAGGTACACCCTGGACAGGATGCCAATCCATCGCAGGGCACACACGCGTACGGGCAATTTGGGAACTCCAATTAGCTTAATATGCATGTGTCTGGAGGAAACTGGTGTACCCGGAGGATGAGCATGAGGAGCATGAGGAGCATGAGGAGAACATGCAAACTCCATGCACGGAGTGATGGGAATTGAACCTGGCCGGAATCGTATGAGATGCTAACCACTACACCACCATGCAGTCAGTACTATCAATGAAATTTGACCGATTACTCTCACTCACTCACTCACTCATCTTCTCTTCTTCTTTGCGGGGGGCCTGGAGCCAGTCCCAGGTGACTTAGGGCACATGGCAGGGTACATCCTGGACAGGGTGCCAATCACTAAAACGTTAATTTTTGTGTGTGTTTTTATATGATATATCACAATTGATTATATTATCAATATATTTATATAATATATATAATATCGTGGCGGCACGGTGGTGTAGTGGTTAGCACTGTCGCCTTGCACCGCCAGGGTCCGGGTTCAATCCCCGGCCAGGCTCGATTCCCGTCTCTGTGTGCATGGAGTTTGCATGTTCTCCCCGTGCTTGGTGGGTTTCCTCCGGGTACTCCGGTTTCCTCCCACAGTCCAAAGACATGTAGGTTAGGCTAATTGGCGTTCCCAAATTGTCTGTAGTGTGTGAATGAGTGAGTGTATGTGTGTGTGTCTGTGCCCTGCGATGGATTGGCACCCTGTCCAGGGTGTACCCTGCCATGTGCCCAAAGTCTCCTGGGATAGGCTCCAGGCCCCCGTGACCCTGAATACAGGATTAAGCGGTATAGATGATGAGTGAGTGATGATATATAATATCAATATTATTATATAATTAGTCGTATTATGAGTGAAAAAAAAAACAGAAACAATAAATTGTTGAAAATAATATATTTTATAGTATACATGATAATATATAATAAAGATACATTCTTGCTGCTTGTACACACTCTAAGATTTCATTTATCTGCCTTTAAATTTGATTATGGCACACAATGTGCTGGACGATTCATTTATGAAAATGATTCCTCACACTCCCTGAACCATTCTGTCACTTATTTTGAGTTCTGAAATATGTCCGTTTTCGGTATTAAAAAGTGCACACACCTGATCTCTAATGCAAGTGGCCTACACATGACCTCTATGCACTTCCTCTAACTATCTCCTGTTTTTGCTATTAGAATGCAATCTCACTTCCTCTGGTGCTACTGTGTGGGAGAATAAAAAGATCTCCCGTATCCATATGGTGGAAAAGTATTATTACTAGAGAGTTTTCACATTTCCTGTTCTCTCTTACCTGAAGTTGAACGCATGAAGCTTCTGTTTTGCTTGGGTGTGTGGCTCAATTAAATGTCGCATTTAAACAGTGTACTATTTTGTCTCTGATTTGACTGCCACACGAGCGCTATTTTAAAATAATTGGTTTCCACGCAGTCTAGAGCGACGTCAGCCCGCGGAAGTTCTTTTTCTTGCTGGGCTTGTAACCATAGACACAGACACTGTAATTGTGTGTGTTACTTTGAAACAGCAGGCCAGCATATGCGATTATTAGCCTGCCTCTTAGACCCAGGAATTCAGCAGATGCGCCCTGCTGCCTTATTAATCCATACAACATCTCCTGAAATAATAACACGAGAGCTGGGAGCTGAATATAAATACATTTACTGCTATTGCTCCGGTTGGCATGTGTGCATGAAGACTATCTTTTACAGCCTTGAACTCTTTAGTTTAGGTGTCTGCTCCATCTATCAAGATGTCAGAGAAACATCTCTAAAATGTTCCAGCCATCATTCTTGAAATAGAGATGGATATAGCACCCGGAACAGGTTCTTACAGAAAAAGCATGCATTAAACTTCAAATAAACACTATAGTAACTCCACATCCAGTAAACATCTTTCTTTGGAAGCTGGAAGATTATATTCTCCAAAGGAAACCTCAGGAAAAACTCCAGAGTGGTAAAATTTCTGCACTGGGATATGAGTAGTGGTGAAGGAAAAAGAGTTCCCATAGTCCTTATGAATACTGAACCCGGCTGTGGGTTAACAAAAAAAAAAAATTAATAAAGTAATCCTTATGTAGACTGCATTCGAGGGCTAGGTGAGGACTGAAAGAAAAGGTGAGGATTAAAAAAAAAAAAAAACCCTCAAAGACAAAAACAACACATGACTCATGAGGAATGAAAAGCAAAATCCATAGGGGCTTTAAGACTTAAACCTAGCTCAGATTTCTTTTCAAACTTGTAATGTTAGCTTAAATAAATACGGCCTGTTCAACAAGGTTAACCGAATCATTCTTAAAGGGTTCTTTGGTTCTAAATAGAACCTCTTTTGGAACTAAAAAGCTTTTGATCTTTTCTTAAGAGTGCTAAAAAATGTAATCAGTGTGTGCTACCATAAGAAATGCAAATTATTACCGAATATGATTTCAGAGCGAATGGAAACAAGGGAGCAAGTTTGCGATCGTCTTTCTTCATTGTCAATCACAGCGACCTTAATAAACTGTGAGTTAATGGAACATCTGTGAGTAAATGTGCTGTATGTGGAAGGAGGCAGATCCATCAAGTGTGGCAGCACTTAAAGCTCAGAGCATTTTACACATTTTCTTTGTTTTGCTGGATTTTTCTTTTTAATATATATAAGGCTCAGGATTGTGCAGTATAGGATGACATTAATACTGTATGATGAACTGAATTTGACTTCATTTTAATTATTCAAACAATGCAAAAACAGGTCACGTAGACAAAAAAACAAAACAAAACACAGATATACATGATCACATGTTTTTTTTGTTTTTTTTTTTGCTTGTTTTTGGTTGTTTCTATGATCAAAGAAATTATAATGTGTTCATTTTGAGATTTATTTTCTTTGCGACATCATTCCCTTACAAGTGGAAAAAAGGCACACATATAAAAGTAATGATTGTGGTACCTGATTTATCTAAAAACCTAAATGCATGGATCCGAAGCCGCCCCATTAACACACACTGGGAAGGCTTCTATATAAGCAGATATTGTATATATATATATATATATTTAAATTGTAATTGATCCATGTTGTGAAGCCGGCATAGCTCTGTGCCACATGAGTTTTAAGGGTTTTTCAAGCAGCATGGGCAGCAGATATGTGGTATTGAAGGATGTTGGATATCCTGTATATACTGTATTGAAGGAAAACACACATACCTGTATGTTTTCCTTATGTTCTCCTTCCAATATATTTTGTCATGTATTTGTTTATTTATTTATCTATTTATTTATTGGTAGTGAACCACTGCAAACCTCTTGCAATAAATTATGTTACAGGATAAGTAAATTATAGTACAGGATAAGGCGTACAGTTTTGTCAGCACTCGGACCATCAGATTCAGACCCAGTTCTACCCCCAGGCCATGAATATACCCAGTGACGTCATTAGAAACATTTAAACACTGACACACAAAAGCATCTAGTGTTACTGAACATCGCTTATGGACATTTTAACATTCCACATATTCTCCAATTCTATAAATGTTCTGTGCCTGTACAACAGATGAAATCTGTAATGGTGTATCAATGGTTTTGATGCTGGATAACTTGTCCTTATGTATTGTGTATACTGTACTGGATTCTTCATTGTTATGTGTAGTTTTAATAAAGGACATGCAGGTACAAATTCCCCTGTACCTTCTGTGCTCTGACAAGAAAGAGCTTTGGCTCTGACTTCATTGTGATTGTTGAATCATTCAAACCTCCTCACTGTGAGACCCCGAATGGAACCGCGTTCACTTGACGTTAAAACGTTTAAAACTCATTTCAGTAGTAGGCAGTCACTCAGTCATCCAGTTAAGGACTATGATTATTTTTGACTTGAAGCAGTCTGATCAAAACATACACACTTGCATTTAGGACTTTTTTTTTTTTAATAATATGGTGCTTTTTAAATTTATATCACATATTATTTCTTTATAAGAGTTTAACTGATCTCCGTTTACAATCTTTCTCTTACAGAATTTCTTCCAAAGGTACTTTAAAATATCCTTAGATGTTTTCTTTACTTGACCTGACCATTATGAAAGGCCGAGGGTTTTTATGTCTGTATCGTGTATATGACAGTGGTACACGTGAATGACACATGAATATGAATGTGTATTCCTAAATCATATAGGCCAAAACTTTAGATTTAGTTGACTCTTATTGTAAGTACCCTTAATGAGTTATGGTACTGTCTGAGTGTTGACTTGTACTTTTGCATTTCCTGTAAAAGCAGGGCAGACGTTCAGCGACTCAGCAAGCTCAGCGTGGCGGGGCAGAGCATCCGTCACTCTCATGCCAGAGACAGCATCCTGCTGTCTTTTTGACTCCCGGCTGATGATCTCCCACTGTGCAAATGCAGAGAGCAGCCGAATTAAATCTGACATATTTCCACTGCTACAAGCACCTTTCGCATCACTGATATTATGTGAATATAAAACAGAAACCATTGAATCAATGCCAGTTTCAAAAATTATGACATCTCCTCTATTTTGCCTATTAACCTGGATTTGAGTACATGTGTAATTGTGTAATTTGAAAATGTAAACTATCCTTTGTTAGATTGTATATTAATTTTGCATGTGTGCTAAAAATGGCAGAATATTGGCAAATTCTGACACAGAAGGAATACAGCAAATCCTAAACTGTGTTTGGCACCCAGATGTAATCTAGTGAAATGAAAGATAGTAACTTTCATCCATCCATCCATCCCTTCACTCATTCATCCATCCACTCATTCATCCATCCATCTATCCATTCACTCATTCATTCATTCATCCATTTATTTATTCATCCATCCATCCACTCATTCATCCATCCATCCATTTATCCACTCATTCATTCATCCATCCATCCATTCACTTATTCATCCATCCATCCACTCATGCATCTATCCATTCATTTATCCATCCATCCATCCATCCGCTCATTCATCCATCCATTCATTTATCCATCCATCCATCCACTCACTCATCCATCCATTCATTTATCCATCCATCCATCCACTCATTCATCCATCCATTCATTTATCCATCCATCCATCTATCCACTCATTCATCGATCCATCCATTCATCCATCCATTCATTTATTCATCCATCCATCCATTTATCCACTCATTCATTCATCCATCCATCCATTCACTTATTCATCCATCCATCCACTCATGCATCTATCCATTCATTTATCCATCCATCCATCCTTCCATTGATCCACTCATTCATCCATCCATCCATTCATTCATCCATCCATCCATTCATTTATTCATCCATCCATTCATTCATTCATTCATTCATTTATTCATTCAGAACAGTTTGTTCCAGTTCGAAACTGGAGAATCTGGAGAAAACCTACAAAAACAATGGGGAGAAGAAACAACATACAAAAAAGTCAGCCTGAGTTCAGGATCAAAGCAGGAACCCTGGAGCTGTAGAAACAGATCATGTATAAAATTGTTAATGAACTAACTTACAGTAATGCACTTGGGTTATTTGCAAATACCGAACCAATAACTACAGTAGGTATCGACAGCATGTTAATGTAGATGTTATCACTGTGGCCTTGCACCTACCACCTACAGATTCCTGCATCCGGTCTGTTTTCGTAGAGTCTGCATGTTCTCCCTGTGCTTGGTGGGTTTCCTCCGAGTGCTCCGGTTTCCTCGCAGTCCAAAAACATCCGCATTAGCCTAACTAGTGTTTCCAAGTTGGCTGTTGTATGTGTATGAGTGTGTGAATGTGTGCCTGTAACAAACTGGCACCCAGTCTAGGGAGTACCCCGCCTTGTGAGTCCCCTGGGATAGGCTCCAGAAAATCTGGATATGCAGTATAGCATGTGAGAGAGTGACAACATGCTTTTCAACATAATACATAGCAAGGAATCTATTATAGTTCATCTGCCTACTTTTACATACACATACATACATATGCTCACTGATGCCCCTTATTTGCTAATGTCACACTACTAATGACTTCTAAATGGGAGAGAGGGGAATTTCCCTCTGACCCAGAGAGCATGATAAATTAAAGTATCTTTGACTCCCAGACACAACTGGCTGTGGTATTTTCACGATTCAAACTCATGCTACTGTTAATAGGTGTTTCTTTAGGGGCCAAAATATGTATATATATTTAAAATCAAATCCCTGATATTAATGTCGAGCTCTCTGCATTTAACACAGATTAAATGCTACTATTTCCATATTAAACGCATCTTGCTCTCCTGACTCCTAAATTCCAAATCTGTACCTCTACTGCTGTTGATTTGGAAATGAGTGATGTCAATGGTCATGTACAGTACCTTTGGAATATTGCATTATGATGCAGATTCATATATTTCATAATACACTATGCTACGTAACTTCTCTGTCTCTGGGGCAATTTTTATAGTGTCCATATCTTTAACGCCTAAACTTAAATTTAGAGGGCAGCTGCGCTATCTAATCTTGAGACACACTTAAAATACCCCAGGGCTAAGCGGAGAAGTGACACCAGCATCTCCTCGTGAGATTCCACTGAAATGGAAATATGGAAGCGCGTAGAGACGAGCATGGCATCTTCAGACAAGCAGACTATTTAAAGAGTGGCGTGTGTTACTCCAGCCTGGGTGACGGATGTTTTCACACTTTCCAGTGGGTGGAGAAATGACGTCAGGATGGCAACAGAATGAGAGCGACTCTGCCAGCATTGGCAATGGCATTATATCATGACTTAAAAGCATTAAAGAACTTAATGCATTTCTGTGTAATTACCCAAGGTCTATTTACTCTAATCAGCCCTCTGACAGGAATTAGAGATGAGAAGAGAGATGTAGTGTTAGGTGGTGAGTAAAGACATACAGTACAATGATGTATGAGAACATCCTTTTTTCCAGTTCTGTGTGAGCTAATATTTCTCTCTATACTAAGAGGATGGCTGGGAAATATTCATTCACCCTGCTCGGTGCTGACAGGCTCATATAAATTACCAGCTCAGTTCACAAAGCTGATGCCGCAGGTACCAGACAGCCAGGAATTTAATCCGAAAGTGCTAGAAGGGGACGAGAAGAGATGGACTACTGGTGGAGGAGAAGATCAATAAGGAAAAGGTCACATGAAGTAGCTGAACTGGTGTATGCGAGTGTGGAGACAAGTTCTGTCAAGGTGCTTCCAAGGAGCACAATGTACAGTGTCTTTACCAGAAGAAATATAATAGGCATGGCATTATTCACTACCACAGTCAAGGTTTTTTTGTCTTTAAAAAAAAAAAACTTTATTCACTTTTCATTCTGACTCATCATCTTGTCCACTTCCTCTTCCCGGTGGCCAAATCTTCTGCTCTGAGCAACACATACTGTACTGTTTTCCCTCCCCAAGCATAAATCTAGACTGATGTATGTCTACAACAGCTCATTTCTGTGGGAGGCTCTGACAGAAATCACAGCTGTCCTTCTGAAATCTGTATTTCCAGCTTCAAGTGGAGGAGGCACAGCTTTCTGTCAGGACAGAACGGACAAAGCTGATGTGTCCAGAGGCGGAGTTGGTTATAATGAGAGTACCTGGACCAGGAGAGACTTATGTGCACTAAAGCTGATGCAGCTAGGGAGTAGGTGGCTGGAAGATATCCGGCTCTCTTTTCTGTCGTTAACTTCACCCACTCATCACATGACTGGATATTAGATAATAAGGTTTCAGATTCTTGTGCTTGGCTAGCAGCCTTTCTTCTACAGTACCTCAGTGGAACTGGGTGCAGGTCGGTTTGGAGCGAGACACCGGTCGGTACCGCGTTGGTTTGATGCAAAATATAGTGAGGAAGAGGTGTGATCAGGGAGCAACAATAAAAACAATAATGTGACTTAATGTACAAATAGAGGCTTGATGATTTCAGTTAATAACATTTAATCTAGCAGAACAGCATTAAAATAATGAGGACACCATGGGGCTTCTGAATATGTAAATTAGCATCCTGCGCTCTGTGGTGCAGCGATGCGCCAATATTAACAATTATGTTGTTTTTTTTAATTCATGATCAGTTAAATAGTTAAATAGGCTCATTTAATATTGTTAAATATTCTTACTTTTAAACACAGCACATTATGGTTTTAAAAAACAAACAAATTAAATATCTCCTTCTTTATGCCCATATTTATGAAAAAAGATGGTAAACCTTAGATGATAAAACATCAAAGAACTACAGAGTGGTAGCTCTGTGTATTAAGGCTCTGGGTTAATGACCAGAAGGTGAGTCCATGCCCTACAAAGATGCTGCTGTTGGGCCCTTGAACAAGGCCCTTAACCGTGTCTGCTCCAGGGGCGCTGTATTACGACTGGCCCTGTTCTCTGACCATACCAGATTTGGGATTTGCAAAAAAAAAAAGAAAAAGAATTTCACTCTGCTATAATGTATATTTGACAAATAAAGGCTTCTTCCTAACAATTAGAAATTTGGACGTACAGTATATGGTGACATAACAACAGAATGGCTAACGTGACCCTGCCATCCTCCTCTAAATCTACTGTGAGGACTAGAAGGCATCAAAAGTACATACATTAAAAAAAAAAGAAAGAAATACAAATAAAAATTACTGATTTGCTACATTGGGTGTGTTTCCCAAGCCATGCAGATGCTGCTTTTTTTTTTGTTTAATTTTGCTAGCTGTTTTAAATAGAATTAGCTATGCTAGCAATACTCTTGCTAGCACCTACTCTTAGCTAGGGCTTAGCACAGATCTTTATTTTAACCTGGAGTTTGCTTACACTCAGTCTACCATGGTCTAAATCAATCTTGTCATCTTGGCAGAAAATGAAATTACCGCAGTCATTTAACACGAAAATGTGTGGTGGTAAACGGTGTTGGTGGCTAGACTGGCTAGCGGTAGGTTTCTCGCATGCCATTTGTAAGGCCCGGGTTCGCTTTCCATCCAATATCCAAACCCCAGCTAGACTGGATGCAGTCTAGGTCTCACGCCCAGATATAATGGGAGTGTTGTGTCAGGAAGGACAACCGCCGTAAAACCTTTGCCAAGTTGATGTGCGGATCGGATGCTCTGCTTTGGCGACCCCTTGACAGGAGCAGCCGAAAGACTAATAACAGCATGTGTGATGATAAAAAAAGGCAGGACAGAATCACTCTGAATAGTTATTTCTTAGTAGCTACAGATAAATTCTTAATAGTAGGTGCTAAAATAGTAACGTTTTAAAACGATATTTAAAAAAATCCCATTAAAAAGAACAGATTTCGGGTATCATATACATTTTGTTCCATAATTATTTATCAACATTTATTTATTTATGAATTTGATTAACTTACGAATATGACTTCTTTCTTCCAGAGCTGTGCTCTATGCTCTCATTGTGTGCATTTCGTTTTGGTCGCATGCCAAAATAGCAATGACCCCTGCAAAAGAGCTGCCTATACAGAGCACTAAAGGTCTCTAACCCTAAGTGGCTTTGAGGCCATATGGGGGTCGGGGAGAGAGAGAGTCCTCTCCGGGGACTGCTGGCAGTTGTGTGAAGTTGTGTACACATGATAAGAGAGGGCTTGCCCCTGACTGCTGTTTGCTGTGGTGAAGAAAAAAAAAGAAGTAAAAAGGAAGCTCCAATGCAGAGGCGTCAACTCAAGTGACAGAAGTGGGCTTTTATGGAGGTCAGGGATCAGTGCTTTTAAAATCCAAGCATCAAAGCCTTTCCATCATTGCACGGCTCTAAACGAACACACATGTTGTCCATATGGAGAGGTTGATTTAATGGTCCATATTGGTTTAAAAGAGTGAGCTGGATTTGGTTATATTATAGTATGTAAATGATTGTTTTTTCTGATATTTCGAAGAGTTTCCTTATGCACCTGTAAAATGCTCAGATTTCTTTTTTTATTAACCATAAAATATCCATAAAAAGGAGCACAAATATAACTTTTACTTATACAGTGGTGTAATCTACAGGAAACGTCGTTTCAATCATCAGCTCTACCGAACCTGCCTGTCTCTCTGGACTCTCCTGCCAAACGACATTAAGATGTTCTCCACGGCAGAGTTCCCTCATCACACCAGGGAGCATCATAGGAATTGTTAGGATTATGAAAGCCTCGTTTCTCTCTTGTGACAGATTTGCACATCCAGCTACCCATCTCTAACAGCAGCAAACCTTTCCAAAGATAAGATAAGCACTAAACATTGTTCAAGCATATTGTAGGAACTATTATATAGGCAGTTTATTTGCTTTATACTTCACAGATGAAAAGGATTCAAGCACAGCACACTCACACTGAGGCTGGGACAAAGAAAAAAAAAAAAAACGATAAATTAAAAATCGTACAAGTTTTACAGATCCCACTCAATTCTGGCAAGAGTGGAGGCTGCATGAATAACAGGTTTTAAAAGTAACCTTGGGCAATAACACGCTGCCTTGCACTGAGCCAGATAATTGGAATAGGAAAAATAAAGAAGCTAGGAGCCATGACGAGCCGCTGTTAAAACACTGTTGGCAAAGTTTTTCTTAGTGTTCAATAATATAACAATGGTTTTGCCTTTTAGAATTGAGATTTTTCACATAGATTACACCTTATCCAAAATCCGACGCTTGAAAATCTTGCAAACATTTATAAAAAAACATTTAAGAAGTCATGAAAGCAGCGGTAGTGCCACCGGTGCCATAGCTGCGCCTCAGGTCCAAGGTCCACGGTTCAATCCTGCGCTGTCTGTGTGGAGTGTTCTCTCCATGTCATGGTAGGTTCTCCATGTAGGTGGGTTAGCAAAGATAAATCACCTCAAGGTATCATCCAGCGTATACAGCTTCCACAGACTCATTGTTTCTAGGATTGGCTTTGCATCCATCTTAGCCATGACCGGACTAAAACAGGTACTGAGTGAGCGTATGCATGAATGCATGACTGAATGAGAGCAATGTGTGCATTTGAAAGTGCTGAAATGCTGAAGTGAACTAATTCATTATGCTTTATTTTAAATGAATAGTTCAGTAATTTACAGATGCACCCTTCCTTTTTGTGCCATTTATTCATACTTGGCTTACTCGTGTTCCAGTTCAATGCTTTCATATTTCCAGATATAAACCTCAAAAATATCATAGCCACAAAAGAGGCAAATAACAGACATTATAAAGAGCGGATGAAAACCATACTACTGAAAATTATATAGATGGATAATAAGTTGAGGTCAAGGTCATATTTGCTTAAGGACCTGCTATACAACAAAGCTGTAGTAATGATATTTTCATATTTTCCTAAACGTCAGAGACAACATGAGGAGCTCGAGTGTATCCTACCTTCCCGTAACTTAAAATAAAAATATATTAATACCACATTATACCATGGTGCAGTACAAACGCTGTCTCCCTCCCTTTCCCTTCTTCTCTCCTTTCTCTCTCTCTCTCTGTGTCAACTGCATAGACAAACACATGCACTAGGACCAAAATAACCAAGCTATTTTGAAGACTGCATGCAAAGAGATTGAGAGAAAAATAAAATTCCCGCATGGCAGCATGGAGGTGTAACAGTGGAATTAGTTGAACAGCACTGAATATTTAGCTTAGCTTGCATTCCCCTTAATAACATTATACACCCAGTCCTTAAATCCTGTGCTCTCGGCGGAGTGAATCCACTCTTAATAGGAGGAACTTAAGGTTTCAGGTTCTCCCTCCCTCATATAGTCGCTAAGTGATTTTGAACACCAGAAACATCTCTTTGAAGTTCAGACGCTAGTAAAGTCAGTGGCATGAGCTGTGTGTGAGCTGTTACTTTTTCTTGTTATTATTATTATTATTATTATTGTTATTATTATTATTATTTTATATTCTTTTGTTGTTGTTGTTGTTGTTGTTTATATATATATATATATATATATATATATATATATATATATATTTATTTTATTTTATTTTATTTATTATTTTTTTTACCATAAACACATATTAATGGTGATGTTCATAGAAAATAAATATTAAAAGTTGAAACAGTACATTCAGTAAACAAAATAGGCGATACAACCATGTCAACTTCCTCCACTCGCACCTGTGTCCTCTGTCTGAATCTTCATGCAGATGCAAGGCTGACTGGATGTATACCATTTCTGTTGAAGTATTTCTGTTCTGTCTAACATTGTCCTTTCCTTTTCTATGGAGTAGCGACAATGAGCTCGCTATTCAGTAAGAATATAAGGAGGGCTTACACACTTTCCAAGCCAGTTCATGTATTGCCAGAGGGAAACAAATGCCCTTTGTGTTATGTTCTATCCACTTACCGAAGACAGGCCCTGAGCTGTCTGTATATTGTAGGCCTACATCGATGTATTTATTCCAGGCCCTGTGTATTTATTCAAGGGCAGATACTAAGGTAGGCTTTGAATTTATGGGACAAATAAAGCCATGTTTTAGGTAATATTATATATTATTTCCAGCCGATTTATATTTATGGAAATGTAGTTTGTGTAGGCATCATATTAGCATAATGAACCCTATTTATTTAAATAGATGTCTGGTGACATCTACATTATTAAAACTATTACTAACTAAACTTTGGTGACAAACGTTCAAATACCTAAACCTATTAAAATAAAAACCTATTTGAACACTGTTTTAAAATGAAAAACATTGCATTGCACATACTGTATATGATTAGTTCAGGCAAAACATTGCTGTGGGATATCACATGTCCCTACATAAATAGTCATTCCTGTAGAAGCATTGGTCATCTCCCATATGTGTACATTTGTGGCTGTGTGCTCTACATGAAGCAATTGCAACTATATGCCTGTTGTTACTATACTTTGCTGCCGGACATTTGAAATTTCCTTTGGGATCAATAAAGTATCAGGCAATCAGTCAATTATTATCAATGACATTATTAGTCTATCTATCTATCTATCTATCTACCTATCTAGCTATCTATCTAAATACTGTACTAAATCGGATTTTTTTGCACTCTGTAGGAGCCAATAATTTTGTTGAAATCAAATAAATAATTATAATAATTTCGATTCTTCGGATTTCAATGTGAGTTCCGCATATTTAATATTTTATTTTGAACTTGATGACCTTGTTAGGCAATAGCCTACTACATTTAGTAGGACTTTGAAAAGTTTCTGGGCAACCAGTCAAAAAATATGCCTTAACAAAGGAACAGGTGTCACTTACCATGTGGATATCAGGAAGTGCTGGTGCTTCCAATATTTCATCACTTTCTTCTATCGTTTACTGTATGGACAAACAGTAAACAAGGTCTGTAGCTCTTATATATAAATTAAATAAACATACTGTTGAATTGTATCTCTATATACGTTGTTTCCTTAATCCCCCATGCTGATTCTCTGCTGTCTCAAAAATTGAGGTACATGTTTACTCGATCATCCCTTCAGGTAAATGTTTTTTGCAGTACTCCTCAACAAGAAAGGGGTCCAAGTAAAACTTCATAAGCAAGCAAACAATCCTAAAGTTCACTGGTATAAATGGTTTATTCTGTACTTAGCCCTATGTACAGTAAATAGGACCTGGGCCCTTTGTTTTTTGCTTCTTTTGTAATCAGTGAATGAATATTTGCCTAGGGCACTATATGCGGCTACGCTTCTTAAAACATGTGCTCAATGAACTTACATCGAGAAACATAGTGTAATCTGAGAAATTAATGCCAGACATTATCAAATGATTTAAAACGTTTGTGTTGTCTTGGATTGATGTCAGGTAGTGGTTACATTAGCACTGAGAAACTACAGAAAGCAATATGGTGGGAAAAATATGTACATATTGGTAGTGAGACAATCATCTCCACAAGTACTGTATATATGCATTACAATGTACAGGGCTCAGAGGCATAAGCATACTTGGACCAGTGCTAGAAATACTGTTAGAAATTATGTTCTATTGTTGCACTTCTCTCTCAAATAAAAACTCACAAAAGGTGTAATGAAGTTGATTTGCAACAAGACCCGATCCCCTTTCCAGATTACTGGTTATACAATTCAATTCAGTTCAATTTTATTCATAGGAGAGCTTTACAGAATAAAAAAAAATTAGGTAATCAATATGAAATGTGTGAGAAAAGATGTATAAATCAGAATTGTCAAATCATTCCTGATGAGGAAGCTGAGGGCGACGGTGGCAAGGAAAAACTCCCTGAGATGGCAATAGAAAGGAACCTTTAGAGAAACTAGCCTCAACAGGGAACCCATCCTCATTTGGGTGATATAGGGGATAGCAGGGATTCATTTGTAGTCTAATTAAATAATTATCTTACTTACTATGATCGTTACTATTATTGTTTTCTGGTAACATTATTCCTCGTTACATGGCTGAGCTTATACCTGCAGTAAACCATTGTTTATTCAGTCATTATATTGCTGCCAGTAACAATAAAAAAAACCTAGGCAATGAACACTTGTGTAGGTTTGTGAGCAAGACTATGGAAAGCAAAGTGCCAAGCAAAGTTTTTTTTTTTTTTTTCAGTTTAAAAGAATGGACGATTAGTGGGGGGTTATGCATATACCTAATCACACCCATTTTGATTTGGTAATCTACCAGCATGTCATTAGGAACTGGAGGAAACCTCTATGAACACAAGGAGATAAGGGAAACTCCACACCTAATAATCAGAGCTCAGGACTGGACTGTGGACCCTGGAGCTGTGAGCCAGCAACACTCCCTGCTGCAGCATTATGCCACTGAGTAAGCCAGCCAAAACGCTGCATTTGCAAAATGAATTGTAACAGTACAGTGACTATACAGAATAGTGCTTAATGGAACCATCATATCTGTATAGTGATAAATTTAATTCAGCATCAGTTAGAATTTTATTTTTAATTTTTTTCCAGCACATTGTGCATCAGATTCTCCGCACCCTGGAGATAGATGCACCATTTCTATGGCAGTTACTAAAAGGGTCTGGTTGCCAGCTCAACGCCTGATTCCCTTTAAACATTATGAGTAATTTGGGAACGGCAATTAGATATATAGATAGATAAATACTTTAATGACCATGAAATTCTAAACATGCAAACTTCATGCAGACAGACCGAAATCGAGCCCTGACCCTGGAGGTGCAAGGTGATAGTGCTAACTACTAAGCCGCTCTGCCACCCAGTTAGAGATTATATAATATAATCATTTATAATGACATAATAATATAAGATAATATAATTTGAGGTCAGAGGCGGCAAGGTGGCACAGTGGATAGCACTGAGGCCTCGCACCTCCAGGGCCGAGGTTTCAGTTTCCACCTGGGGTCTGTGTGGGTGAAGTTTGCATATTCTTCCTGTTGCTTCTTGGTGGCTTTCATTTGAGTGCTCCGGTTTTCTCACAATGCAGATTAGATTCACTGGCGTTTCCAAATGCATGTGTGGGTATGTGTTTTGCAATGGAATGGCATCTTGTGATGGCATGGTGGCGTAGTAGTTAAATCTGTGACCTCGCAGCTCCAGTGTCCGCATTTGATTCGCCCCTTCGAGTCTGTGTGCATGGATTTTGCATGTTCTCCCTGTGCTTGGTGGGTTTCCTCCGGGTACTCCAGTTTCCTCCCACAGTCTGAAAACAGGCAGATTACATTCATTGGCGTTCCCAAATAGCCTGTAGTCCGTGTGTGTGCGTGTGTGTGTGTGTGTGTGTTGCGATGGATTGGCACTCTGTCCATGGTGTATTAGCCTCATGCCCTAAGTCTAATGGGTTAGGCTCCAGATAAAAGCAGTATACAAGATAAATGAATGAATGAATGAATTAATTAATAAATAAATTTGAATTTGGATTAAGCTGTGACAGCAACTGGTGGAACGGTGGTGACAGAGTGGTTAGCACTGTCGCCCCGTACCTCCAGGGTCAAGGGTTCGATTTCCACCTCAGGTCTGTGTGTGGAGTTCTCACTGTCCTTGGAGGGTTTCCTCTGGGTACTCTGGTTTCCACCCACAGTCCAAAGACATGCAAATTAGGCTAATTGCCGTAGTGTGTGACTGCATGTGTGTGTGTGTGTGTGTGCACTGTCATGGATTAGCACTCAGTCCAGGGTTTACCTGCATTTTAGGCTCCAGGCCCCCCATGATCCTGTATAGAGGACAAAGCGGTATAGATGATGAGTGAGTGAGTGAGGTGGCAATTAGGGTGGCATAACACCCTTTAGAGCACCCTGTGGCTCCGCCCCTTAAGTCTAATAGATGATCGTGCGACATGAAATTTGCACCAAACATGTCACATCGCAGCTTGATAAACACGCCACTATCAATGAATGGAAAAAAAATAGAAGCTATTTGCTGCGGCTCTGTTTGTGGTCAGTAAGTATAAGCAGCTCGTGCAGTGAGAATAACAGGCGTGACGTCACTCACGCGCAGAACTGAGAGACAGAGAGCGCGAGCGCGCAGTCGTTGAAGCGGCGGAGCTGCGCGGCAGCCATCTTACAGCTCTCACTGTCACCCGAGATACATCTCCTGGATAATTTTTGTTTTTTAAAGCAAAGGCGAAGTGTAAGAGGAGGAAGGGGAAGGGAAGCGTTTTAAGCTTTCTTTTTATTTATTTCAAGCGAAACTGCGGGATGAGGAACGGCAGGTCCAACCCTCAGTGCTCAGCGGGCGGAGTGCTGCTGCTGCTGCTGCTCGGACTGCTATCCACGGTGGAGGCAGCCAAAGGTGAGCTTTAATCCGCTGGGATTTAGTTATTTATTCCCGTGTTCAGAGATAAATAACTCTTTCTACATGCCGTCTAAATGGGTTAATTCCTTATTAAACAGAAAGGACGGTATTGTCGACAGGATGCCGAATTATCTGTGAAACGGTGCGCTTTTAAATACATATGCACACAGAATGTAACTGTACTTGGATATAAGACTTTCTACAAGACAATGGTGCCCTCTTTCATTTCTTAACATCATCTCATTCCGTGTTTTCCCGTGTTAATGGTCAGGTTATTGAAACGTCCGTTACAATCAGTGTGACTCCGCCACCACCCTGCCTGCGCTCGAGCTCGTCTCTCTCGCTCTCTCTTTCTCTGTGTGCACGCGCACACAACAAGCTTTTGTAATCTATTATATGCTTCATTTATTTACGCACTGTCCTGGTTTGATGTTGTTGTTTCCTGCTCTTTTATCTCATAACATATCGTTTTCAGGGCGAGCAAGGTTGGAGCAGTCGTGATTAATTGAACGCAAATAACATTGCGCACCCTTTCAGGGGTAAATCCTCATTACGCATTGCAGATCCTGGGATCAGGATTTTGGAGGCTTTTTTTTTTTTTTTTAAAGAAAAAGTTAGTTTGTGATGATGTTTGTGGTAGTGTAATTTTTAGGAGGCCTTGGTTGCAGGTGCATCAACTGGCACAAACAGACCCATCAGAAGTCAGGGCTTCGGAATATTGTAAGATTTAAACCTCCAAAATGATGATGATGATAATAATAATAATAATAATAGTAATAGTGATATTGGGTTATAGACTTTCAGGAAAAAAATGCTACGCAATCTGTCCTTCATTGTGTCTCAGGGGTGGAACCTTGAGGCATGTTGTTCCATTTAGTATGCATATTTTGCTTTACACGAATAGGTGGTCATGTACCATAATAATGTCTAATAACTTAAATAACATACATCTGTACAGGTATATATCTGTATTCGGTTTTCCAGATATGACAGTATTTGCAAGTTCAGGTGGTTTATTTGACCCTGACAGTCAGGACATCTTATATCCACTGGAACATTGCGCATTTTCCTGCTTTGCACCTTCATGTGTGTGTGTGTATGTATATGTATGTATGTATATGTATGTATGTATATGTATGTATGTATGTATGTATGTATGTATGTATATCAGACCCAAAAGTATGTGATTATATCTGTTATGCATGTCATGTTAAGGTTACGTATGGGTTCAACATGTCAAATTAAGATAACGTATGGCCTGCACATGTCACGTTTCACATTACCCAAGCCAGTGACTAGAACAGGGAATACAATTTCGAACCGGACCCATTGACATAACTTGTCGGGGAATGGGTTGAAGAGTGGCAATAATTGTCAAGCATAAGGTAGTCGCCATGTGCGGCAGCTGGGAATGCACAACTAGAGGCCAGCAGTCAGGAAACTGGAGGTAAGCTGGATTGTGGTGTTGTCCTGTCCTGGCACTGGTGTGGAAAAAGCTTACAGTATGATCTGATGTTCCTGTGATATTTCCATACAGGATGTTTTTAAATGTTAGATTCATTCTTCCTGCAAAAAGGAAAGATGAAGGTCATATTGTAGGCTTTGCGTAGGCTTAGTGAAATCGACTGAGCACAGTTTTAAAAAACATGTAGGGATTAATTTTTATATTTATTATATTAAAGTAGGTGTTAGGCCTTTCCTAGTCTGATGCCTTAAAAGTCTTGTTGCAGGCATCCATGAATTACACAGAAAAGAAAATAGTCTGTTTAATAGTTTGAAAAAATAAAATAAAAAATGACAAAACGTATTGTGCGTTCTAGCAAGCCCTTAACAATCATATTGTGATCAATAAATAACTTTTTGCTATCCAGTGCTGAATAAATAATATAATATGTGATATATGGTATGTACGTCCTTATTTCAAATGATATTTATTTGAAATCTGTGCTTTTTTTATTGACTTTTATCCCTAGCTATGAAAAACAAATTAAAAAAATTTATGGATCTCAGAGTTCACACTTGTAGATTTGTCAGTACATATTGGTTTTACACCAGTTCCTGGACATCACAGACCTCTACTAGGTTTTGCAATCTGCTGAACTTTGTTAAAGGATATATTGCCCTTAATGGTTTTCACAGAGACTGTTTGACCAGAGCTGTTTATTGCAGCACACCTGCTCTTTTCCCAACTGTTATCGAGGAACACGTGAAGTTAAATCCAGGCCTGCAGGTTACTATTGTGTTGTTTAGCTGTTGTTTTCTTCCCTTGTCCCTCCCTTTTTGCTTTTTGTTCATTCTGTGTAGACCCAAAGAAAAATAATCTTTACCAGCCACAAAGGACTGCCTGTGTAGTGTATTATTCATGCACTTTTTTGTTAATGAAAGAAGCCGATGCTTTTTATGATGGTATATTTTTTCATACTGTTTTTCAAAGAGCTTAGAAAAGAGCATTGTTCCTCTGCCACCCTAGTAAGAGTACAGGCTGTACCCGGGGTATGGGAGATCAACAAAAGTCTACAGCATACCGACAAACAGAATTTTTAATCCACATTCAGTGGCATATTTATGTATAAAATATGATTTTTATAACAGCATTACTGATACATATGGGTGTTTGTTGAATTAATCAGTTGCATGACTAATTTCTTAATTATTTTCAGTGACAACTGGTCACAGTATTTAATTAGAGGGCTTCTCTGAGTAATCAGTAACTTGATGTTAGTGTTACGAAACCATTTTGGTTCTAGCATGGCATCTCATTGTAGGCATAAAACTATTATGCGCACACAAATAAGATGAATGACTTAGAACTTTGAGATTTCATGTGTGCTGTCTCAATTACTGCTGATGGGGTGTCATGGATGTGTCAGCAAGGCAGAAGTAAATAAAATAATTTCAAGATTTACACAATCTGAAGACTTTCACTATGTGTTTTCATCTGATGCAACTGCAATAACATTAAGCTGTGTGAGTCTACAAACTGGGTTACAAAAAAAAGACCTATATATATACCATTTGAAGGTAAAGAGAAATGATAAAATGTTAATTCTAAATTGTAATCAAAACCAAAATACCAAAAATATTCCCAGCTTTTTCTCTTTTTCCCATTTTTATATTGGCCAGGGTTTAACCAAGCCAATCAGATTTTCCCCTAATGTGACCTTATATAAGATGATACGTTACCCTGGCTTGTTGCTCAGCTCTGCTGTTCTCTAGTAGGGTGTGGCTCAGCGGTAGGTCATTTACATAGTCATGGAATCTGTGTGTTTGGAGGAGTAGTGAAATAAATGGAGTTCTGTTAGAGCAATTTATTAGTGACGCAAAAACAGTAAAAGCATTTTACTGCAGCACATATTTTAAATGACACTTTCATTTAATACCATTTTTAATGAATTAAGAGTGTTAATAATGACTTTAAAAATAACTTAAGAGGTAAAAAATAAATAAATAGAACTCCTAAAGATCACATTAACTGATTCCAGACTGTTAAATTGTTAATTGAAAAAAAAGATATTTATATACTATATAATTATAATTATAATAATGTAATTTTGATAACACATAAAAGTTAATTGTGCTACAATTTATCGCTGTTTAAATTGTCAATAATTTTTAGAAAGAAGAATACAACTAGGTTAGCTTCTTATTCTGAAGAACCAATTAAAAAATATTTGGACATGGCACAGTGGCATCGTGGTTAAGATTCCCACCTTGGGTCTGCGTGCGTCAAGAGTTCCGCCAGTTTCTGCCCACAGTACAAAGGCATGAAGATTAGCATAAATGGTGTTTACAAATTGCCTGTAGTGTGTGAGCATGTGTGTGTGTGTGTGTGTGTGTGTGTGCCCTGCAATTGGCACCCCGTCCAGGGTGCACCCCTCCTCGTCCCCCGAGTCCAATGGGATAGGCTCCAGGCCTCTCGTGACCCTGTACAAAATAAGTGGTGTAGATAATGAGTGAGTGATTTTTGATATCTCAGTTATTAAGTAACTTTTTACAGCTACATTTTGGAGCAGAATTATCTTTCCATCTGTAATAATAACCATTAATCTTGTGCTTTTTTTTTTACGTTTGTAAATATCAGTAAGGACTAATGATGCATTGTGCATGAGCGGGCTGCCGTTTGCATGGATTATACACACATAGATGCAAGACTTTTGGTGTTGAATGTTTTGTGTAAATTCTGAATTTTTTTACATAAAAATCATAGGTGCCATCCCAGGCTCTGGCGTATCAATACTTTCAGTTTGTCCTGAAAGATTTGTCATTGCTAACATATAAGGCTATAAAACATATTAATTTGCAAAACATGACAAACAAGATAGAGATCAGTATACCAATATTCTGTCATGCATCCTTACATAAACTGTTGTAGTCTAAATTTTTATTATGCGCCAGATGCCAGGCTTACAGCATTCCTGCTGGTGTGACTGATTGTTAGACATCCCTCAGGAACAGTCGTGAAGTTATTCATATATTTATGTATTAAAAAATCCATAGAACAAACAGTGTCTTAACAACACAAACATTGCCCTGATTATATTAATCAATGAATTAGACAACTGCTAATCATGGTTTTTGCCCAGTTTTGCCTCACCCATAGTTTTCCTCTTAGTATCTTTTCTAGAATAATCACCCAGCTCTTAAGCAGTGCAGAACTTTTCCAACTTTGCTATAAACAGCTTTATATTCAGCACTCATGCCCCCCAGGCAGACTCTTCGCCTGTCTCAGCAGCTCACACTCAATGGGGACGCTTCACCCGACGCGGCTTCTCTCCCATGCGCCATGATGGGTAATGTCAAAGCATCCCCGCTGCTGAAATCAACATTCCAAGTGCCAATCAAATATTCATGATGCGGTTATGCTTCACTAAAAGTACCCTCAATAACACCTTGCTGTTTCTGCTGCATCATTCAAATTCTAAATATAAGCCAAGGGCTGCTTATTAGATCTCATCGAGCAATGCCTGGGGAATCAAATTTACCTTGATGCTAGATGGAAATTGCTAAATATGGGAATATGGGAGGCATTACTTTTTTCTTGGGGCTTCAGAGTGTAGGGAAACTGATAGAATTTAATTGGCAGCTTTGGGAAATGTGGATGTGAAATTGGTGTTAGTAACAAAAATAAGATTCAGTATTTTTTATTAGACCTTTATTTTCCATATAATCACAGTTCATCAGACTTCTCTCACCCCTACTGAACACTGAAGGAATTTGCCGATCTGCGCCGAATGGGTCATTAAGGGTTGAATATTACACTTATTAAATGTATGGCGTGTACTCATGCAGTATGATTCATCTTTGAAACACACTATTGAGGAGATCATAACTATGCTGGTCTCATTAACAGAATGATCGTTTTGTGTTTTGGAGTTTACTTAAGGGCTAGAAGCAGGAATCCTTGCTGTGTGAGCCCTAATGGATTGTGCTTTGCCTAATGACTTGTATTTTCCTGTGTATTTATTCACTGAGCGTAAGTAGGGAATGCAGAGAGTTTCTCATTAGGGTAATGGTGAAGCCTTAATAATGAAAAAGTATAGGAATGTAATGTAATTAACACATGACTGAAATCACAGTGAGTGTGTGCTCTGATCCTGCCTGACCTGTGAGTCTTGGGAGAGAAGTTTTTGTTTCAGGAAATATGTCCCTTTGCTGATTTACACACTAGTGTGTCAGAAGTGAAGACTCTATGGGTACAGGTAACCAGAGAGCCATTAGCTGCAGCAAAGACTTGTGTGTGTGTGTGTGTGTGTGTGTGTGTGTGTGTGTGTGTGTGTGTGTGTGTGTGTGTGTGTGTGTGTGTGTGTGTGTGTGTGTGTGTGTGTGTGTGTGTGTGTTTCAGGCACAGGTGGGCTTAAAGCAAGCTCTGTGTTGAGTGGCCTTCTCTCTTGCACTTTCGCTCTCACTGGCTCTTTGTGTGGCTCTCGCAGAGCCCAGATTGAGCCCCATTCACGACCGCCCTGCCCCCAACCCTCCTCAAAATCCTGTCTTTGCCTTGTTGTCTGTGTTGTGATTGCTGCAATGGACAAACAGAATGTTCCTTAAGGACTTACGAACCCCCCCTGCTTAGCTTTCTGGGGCCAACAACTATGTCTGTGTGAAGGAGTTTTGGCTTGTTACCTCATTTCCAAGCCTCTGAACAGTCCATGCTCTGTGACCGAGAACAGCTACCATTTCTTCATCTAAACGCGAGCACTTAAGTACGGCTGGGCTCGAAGACAGTTACCCATTTGCATCCTGGCTTGTTAGCCTTTCTGGTTGCCTTGAAACTTTAGAGATGTCTTATGATCAGAGTCATTAGCAATTTTTTTTTTTTGTGTGTGTGGGCCTTGAACAAACTTCTTATCAGAAATAAATGAATAAATAAATAAAACTAAATCAGCGTGGGTGTTGAACAGTGTAGCACAACTTGCTCATCAGATAGTCACGTAACCTTTTGGAGGCATGATCAGTGTAGGAAGAGTGTGTTTTTGTGTTTTCTTTCCAGCATACCTAACAAATATTGAGTTTCTGTAGTAGTAAAAGCTGGATGGTGGGCTGACTGATGTTTATATGAAGACTGAAAGGGCTGATCCTGAAGATGGGGTGTCATTGAGTCACCCTGGGTTCTTTGTGTGCAAGTAGCTCTTTGTAATGCTAGATTTGAATGTTCTATTGTGCTTTGCTTATTCTCACGGGAAGGATTTCAACCCAAGGAAGACGTCAAGCCACAGTTGCAAATTTGCTTCGAATATAAGGTTTTCTTTGTCAAACACTTTGTAGGCTTAACTACTCAGTCATCAAGATGCAAATTCAGTTTCCTCACTACATCAAGGTGTGGATCACCGGATACTTTTTTGGTCCTACTGTAGACAGAATTGGAGTTGTGATCGCAGTGCGTGCGCTTCGTGAGATCCCCAGGCTCTTTGCACCGAAGATGTAAACGGGGATGCAATGTTGCCGTTAATTGGCTGTGGTTGCCGTCGCTCATGTTATATGTGTTATATATTATTTGTGTGTCACAACATCGTTCTTGCGCTGCTTCCACCAGAAATAGCAGATCATATCCAAGCAATTTAAAACCTGATCTGAGACTGGAATCTTATTCTAAATAATATAAACAGTCCTTCATTAATAATGCAAAGTTTCTGCACAGGATGGAAACGGAGCTGATGGACCTTGTGATCGCTTATCCTTCTAGAAGGACATTTACTAATGGAATGAGTTTAAAACAAATGTGATGTTTGAGAGTTATCAAGATTGTTTTGTGCATGCATGTTCAAATGAGAAGAACTGTAATACATGTAAGCCCTGTAGTACATGTGTATGTATAAAGTCAAATCAGATAATAAGCGAGTTCAAATATTTACTACAATATATGCAATATGTTTTATATAGATTATACATAGTATTGTAACAACAAAAAAAGATAGTGTAGAACAGTGGTTCCCAACCACCGGTCCGCGGATGATTTGGTACCTACAGTATGTAAAATATATATTTTAATTTTTTTCCATTTTGTTGACTAAAATGGAAATGGAGTCTGCAGGGTTTTATTT
This sequence comes from Clarias fuscus, assembly GCA_030347435.1. Taxonomy (NCBI): domain Eukaryota; kingdom Metazoa; phylum Chordata; class Actinopteri; order Siluriformes; family Clariidae; genus Clarias; species Clarias fuscus. Next base: position 22,341,365 of record CM059221.1, read on the forward strand.
TTGAAAAATTATCAGATCGTCTCCCATTTTCTTCCATCAGCACATCACAACATGTAATCCACATGCTCCAAGCCCTGAGGTTGTGGTGACGCTGAGGTTGTGGTGACGCTGAGGTTGTGGTGACGCTGAGGTTGTGGATTAAAATCAAGGCGAAACCTCCACAAAAGCACTAATCCTGCTTCCATTTCCAATAACCTATCTTTGCGAGGCGGGGTCGTCTGCAGTGACAGCAATGAAAATGAAATTATGGAGCAGACTTTACATGAGGAATTCACTTCAGGCGTCACTGTCCCCAATCACTCCTAGAAGGGAACATCTCGTTACATGGAAACAAGCTTCTGGCTCACACTAATTCTGTGTTATGGTGTTATATTTATTATGGACTTTATTATGCTTTGTTATAAACCCGTGATGGACGGTCTGTGGAAAACTGTGTTTGTTACATAAAACTAGTTCGTGGAGCAAAAAAGTTTGGAGACCACTGGTGTAGGATACTTGACTTTTAAGAGCTCTGTTTTAGGGATGGCTTAATGCTACAACAGGGACCTCATGTTGAAATGCAGACCTAGCAGAGTGGATCAGACCAAGGCCTTGGAAATAATGAAAAAGAAGATTTCCTAATTTTATTAAACTAAAAAAAACCCTTCATAATTACTGATTACCACTTGATACAATATTATCGCAATATCTAGGTGTCAATTTGGCCTGTATTGCGATTCTGTAAGTATCGTCCCGATTCAATATTACTATTTTCAGGTTCTGCATAATTTGTTCCAGAAGCGTGCTCATATATTAAAACATTTGTAAATCAAAGTAATTTCCCCATAAGAAATAATGAAAACTCAGATTAGGCGAGAGGAGAAGGGAAGGGGCACGCTGTCCAATTACACGCGCACCTGTGGTCACAGTCATGCGCATGCGGATATTGATTATACGAGTGAGAGACTCGCACTAAGACCGAGCAGGGGAGACGGTTACCCACAATTCCGCAGCGCAAGAAAGAGAAAAATCATTGGCTCAGTTGTGATCACGTGACGCTCAGTGTCAAAACAAGAAGCGCATGCGTGTCACATGATACTTGGTACTCGTAAACCAAGACACAATTTATTTTAAAAATTTGCTTGTCTTGCGGAATGCTCACAAACCTAGCAAATAACAAACATTTGCTCTCATACTTTTAAATAAACATTTTCTCTCACCACACAAGATACAATATTATCTAAAGTGCACCACCTGTAGGATTATAGAGGAACTGCAACATTTTTCCACCTCAAACGCAAACATAAATAAAAAATAAATAGTAATTTAATTTAAAAGAATATCTAATGAATTTAAAAAAAATTTGGGGGACAGGGTGGCGATACATGAATTTCCACACGAGTCACTGCATCGATTAGGACACCCCCTATGTCCTAATAATTACTTTGGATAGATGAGTCTTAGCCATGAACTAATCACTAATATTTAAATATTGAAAAGTTTCTCCACTCAGTGTTATGGACAGACTTCTGTAGGCAAGGAATTATATACAACTGTGGAGCTTTATGGATATTAGTTGAACGCCCCTGAGCTACTAAATCTTATGTAACCCATGAATCAGTGTAGGCAGAAATTGTGCGCATAGAAGATGTCAAGTCAGGGCATTCTGAGTAAATCAGGAGTCCATGTCAGAGTGTTCAAGTGAGTGCTGTGGCACATGAACAAAACAGTTTGTGTGTAATGATTTATGTTGATTTGTATTTCATTTGTGGATGAGAAATTGTGATTGTGTGCTGTAAATTGTATGGATTTTATCAGAGCCTTTTTATATATCAGAAAATTCTAGTGTGTTTCTAAAATAGACTTAGACATAAATTTCAAAAAAATGTATGAATATGTAAAATCTTCCTTAAAATCCGCCTTTATAACAGTAAACTTTTTGTCGGCTGCTCAAAAATCTTTACAAGATTTGAACAAAATAAGAATAATGTTTTTCTCTAAATTTCAGTTTATCTCTAATTCATTTTGTCTGTAATGCAATTTGTTTACCTAAGAGAGACCAGTGACCTAACTTTGTAACCTCTGTCTCCTACTTTATCAGTCAGCATCATTAACACACGCACCAAAGCAGTTAGATTGAAAGGCAGTTAGTCTGTGTGGCCAACTAGATATGGTCTGGTTCAACTAATATGCAGGCTAAATTGCTGTACTTGGTTAAAATGTCTCTTGGGTTACATTAATTGTGTCCGTTTCCTATTGTGCAAGTTGTAGATGACTGCAGATAATTGTACTTGGGTTATATGGTTCTAATTACAGAAAACTAAACAAAATATATTCACGTTTATTCAGTAATTGTTGCATCCTGGGGGTGAGACAGAACTGCACTCCAGTCTATCGCAGGGCAACACACACCCACTTATTCACCCTATTCATACCCAGGGGAGCTCAGCATCGACCTGATCTCCAACCAGGAAAAAAACAACTCCTCAAATCAGAATTCCTTTTTGTCAGGATCTCGAGATGGTTACCTAAACTCGGAGTGATGTCGGCTCAGCATGGCTGTGCACAGCATCAACAAATAGCAAAGTCACTCTTCTTAAATCGAAGTAAGTTATGCAGTATACACGTAAAAGTGCTTGAAGTCACATACTGTATATTTGCATATTAAATGTGTAACATTTGGTTTTATGAGAAAAAATAAAATCATTTAGCTGGTTTGCAACGAAAAGATGAACAGGGAGATGTCTATTTTTCCACTTTGTAGCTCGAAGGCATAGAAGTCAAAGATGACATAACTACAGGATCTAACTTTATGCATTGCATTGATTGGAGCAATAAAGTCCACAGGGACAGTAACCCGAGCTCAAGATCGAACCAGTGACCTTGGAGCTGTTAGGCGGCAACACTAGACACTGCATCACTATGCTGCCCTGTTTGCAAATTGCTGCCTCCACTGTCACTTATAAAACAGGTTACAGTAAATACAGTTCATAACAATGCATACAATTCACAAATTTCATCAGTTTTTTCCCCCTTCACTTTCATTTCTCTCTTTCAAGTCAACCTTTTTTTTAATGGTTGAATGTAAAGACAGTCCAGTGGGATTGAAAAATTATTTCTGGCCTAGTCACGTCTATAAGTTTTGATTAATGAGGTGGGATTGGTCTGTACAGCAGTGTTGGATCCTCATGCCTAAGGCACTTTGTATAGCAAATGTGACACACTAATGCAGTAAGTTAAAATTGTGCTAGTTCATGACCTTGTCTGTGAATGAAACAGCAGCATCCTATTATAGGATTAAATGTCTTTGAGCTGACACGGTTGGGAAGCAGACTCGAATACCGTGGATATCCATACATAGCCTGCTGTTTCATCAGCTGGATCCCTCATCCCTAACATTCTCTCTCTCTCTCTCTCTCTCTCTCTCTCTCTCTTACCAGCTTTGAATTGGAGCTCCTCACTGCTTGTATAACACTGCAGCATTTGATAACAGTAAGAGCTCCAGTCTGACAGAATGCAGTGGGCTGAATGTGCGTCTGCATTGGATAACATTCGGAAAAAGAATGCGTGTTGGACATTTCTCTCGCTGCTAGCACTTATCTAAAACCTGGAATGCTGAGGTTAGCAGTCAGCGGGTGGCTGCCGCACGGGCTTGTTCCGGATGCCCCTGCTTCCCTCTGGTCGTCAAGGTTTATTTACCTCGGCTAGCAAACACACCCATACCCACACGCCGACACACACACACGCCCATGCACAATGCCTTACCCTGAATACACAGAAGCTCTGTAGGTTCAGTCAGTGACTTTGTGCTCAATTTCCGCCACACGGTCATGGACCGCTCCCAGCCATGCATGTCTCCATACCCAATCATTAACTGTTAATTTCAGTCTGCAGGCCTCCATGCAGATTTGATGAGGAGTAAGTGGTGTTATTTTGTATATTTAACATGTACCGAAGACAATCTGGTAGTTAATTTAAGCATTTTCAGAGGTTATAAGGCTAAGGGTGGGAAAACACTCATCATGATCATGATGTTTTGGAATGGAAATAATTATGCCTGTTGTTAAAAGGACGGATTTAAGCATTTATAATTGAAACATTTTCTTCTTCGTGTAACAATGTGATATTTGAGTATTTTTTTCCTATAACAATGTGTGAGTTCCTTTTTGGCTTTTGGTCCTAGTTAGGGCTGAAACGATTCCTCGAGTAACTCGAGTAATTCGATCACAAAAAAATGATCGAGGCAAAATCTTCTGCCCCGAAGCTTCGTTTAATTAATTTTAATTTTAGGTTTTTGCGCAATTATTTGTTGACAGCACGCTTTTGACACAGCCGCTTCTGGATGCAAGCTGCCAGTAAACACTAACGAAGAAGAAGCGCTTACGTCACCCACAAAGCGGAAGGAGACGCAAACAGTTAGCTGTGTATTGATTTGAGGGAGCGTTCTGTTGCGGGCTGCAAAATGGAAGGGAGCGATAAAATTATCAGCGAGGCCAAGAGAAGAAGAATGCAGCAAGAGAAAACGACAGAAATTGTCAGTAAAGGCTTATGTTATGCCTGAGATGTAGAATTTGAAACTTTTAGTTCTGAAAGTTTAGTTGCACAACTTAGTGTTTTTGTATAATTATTTATTTTGTGCCTTAGTTTTTGATCCTTAAAGTATTTTGAAATACCTTTTTTTGCATCCGAGAAAAGGCTTTAAAATAATAATGTATGGTGCTGTAATGCACTTAATTAATCTCTGTCAACTTTAATACCCCTATCTCACCTACGCGGTTTCGCGCGGTGGCCGGAAGTCCGGTTCTTCATGATTCACCGCAAGTTTTGGCGCTGCTTAAGTGTTTAAGTCGCCTTAAAAACATGTTTAAACAGGTTACATTTTTTTCGCAGACCTTGCAGAACTTTGCGGAACGTCGGCGGGGAGTCTAACACCGCATCTCACTGCGAGTCAAACCGCATAAGTGAGATAAGGGGTACAAGCTATTTCTTGTATTGTGAATAATGATGTTTATTTTTGATAAAATGCTGTATGCATTTAAAAAATAAAAGTAGATTTTTCTAAAAAGAAAACCAATTAATCTTTGTTTCTCTTATATATTTTACATAGCTGTTTAAGCAAAAGTGTATTTTATCCGATTACTCGATTAATCGATTACATTTTTGGTAGAATACTCGATTACTAAAATATTTGATAGCTCCAGCCCGAGTCCTAGTTGATGAAATGCCCTTAAAAGGATTTTCTCGTGATTTCTAAAGAAATGTTCGGTCAAATCTCAATACATTTCAAACTCAATTTTCACTGATTGTAAAGGTTTTTGGTTACCTTTCTTGTTAGCTAATAATAAAAATAGACATTGACTAATAAACAACTGAACCATTTTATGCCTGTGTTACTGAATAAGCAAGGAATTATTTTTTTCCTGTCTGTTCGTCCATCCATCTTGATTCATACATGATTTATATGGAGTTATCACTTTATCTAGCAGATTAGATTTTGCAATTAATCCAAACAGGTTTAAGGTCACACCAAAGTCAAATATGTGAAATAGTCAAGAGCTACATTCATGTATGAAGTATATTTAAAGGGAAATCCTTTCTTACAAATAAAGCTCTTTTCAGTCATATGATATGTGACTGGCTTTATCAGTCTGGACTATCAAAGAAGCAGCTTTCTGTCATTTAGAAATAGGTTAATTTTAATGTTCCTCATGGATTAAGTTATACATATTCACAACTGTGATGAAGAGAGACATCGTACACACTATTTTTTTTCCAAGTCCAACAAAAAGTTCTTTTATTGCAGTCACACCGGCAACCGACCAAATCGATGTCAGGGCTTAGGTCTCTTCAAGGGTTGCCAGATCACAATGACCAAATCATGCCTAGGCAGTTTTTAAAAATAATTTGAGACTTGACCACAAATCCTGCTGCAAAAAACCCAAGTGACATAAGTGCCCAAGTCATGTTTTTCACACTTGATAAAATGAAAAAGTATCACAAGCATTTAAAGCATCACTTCTCAGATGGTGATTGGTAGATCCATTGTACTTAACGAGGTCCTTTATTGGTATGTTGTAACCATTTGTGTGCCTATCTGTTAAAGGGACTGCTATATACATACATACACATGCATGAGCTCTGTTGGTGTGCTGTGGTATGTGGCGACAAGCCATTAGCAGCAGGTCCTGTAAGTAGTGATGTTGGACCTCCATGGATCAGACTGGGTTGTCCAGCACATTGATTGACTCTGGACTTTAGAGGCCAAATCAACATCTGGAACTGTTTGTCTTGTATTTCAAATAATTCTTTAACAATTATCCTGCTGAAAGAGGCCCCTACCATTAGTAATTAGGGATTACTGTTGCCATGAAGGGGGGTACCTGCTCTGGAACAATGTTAAGGATGTCAAAGTAGTAGTCACCTACACCTGAATGCAAGGACCTAAGCAGAACATTGCCCAGGGCATCACACTGCCTCTACAAGCATTCCTTCTTCCCATAGTGCTTTCTGCTGCCAAAAAGAAACATCTGGACAAAGTAGGATTTTATCTACATAACTTTAACTTAATTTATTGTAAGATTGATTACGATTGGTGCTATTGGTGGTGGTGTTGTTGTTAGTCTTTGGGCTGCTCCCATCAAGGAGCACAGCGCCCCAGCAGACCATCTGATCCACACACAAATTGGCACAGGTTTTAAGCCGGATACCTTTCCTGATGCAAACCTTCCCATTTTATTTGGGTTGAGGATCCACCGTCCACCATTCATTCATGTAATGCATCCAGTGGCTGGGGTTTGGGCATTGGGAGGGAATTAAACCTGAGCTTTATGGTTTATACACATTTTCTCATTCATACACTTTTCTATAATTTCCTTTTAATTATATGAAGCTTCTTTGAGACAATAACCATTGTTAAAAGCGCTATATAAATGAAATTGAATTGAAAAACCTGCCACTGAGCCACCAATGCCCATAGCACTTTATGGTGCATGAACCTTTTTTGAAATGGAAGGCTCACATGAAATAGCATGTGAAATGATCCAGTTGTTGATCATTATTGATCTTAGCAGACAAGTGCAATTAGATTGTGAATCTCGCCTTCCTAATGAAGCTTTAGTCTTGTGTGGATGTTTAAAAAATCAGAGCAGAAATAATTGAATATTTTTCAGCTTATACATTGGGACAAACAGCTGTGTTTTTAACGCTTTAATGATTTATACAGTCTTGTAGCTCAAATTTCAGTACAGTCAGATGTTCTTCATGCGGTCTACTCGGCTAAAGAGCAGCGAAGAATGCCATTTGAGTATTTCATCATGTCGTCTATTGTGGTCTGTTTATGAGTTGTCAAGCGCTCAGTGTGCTTTGCGCTCCTGTGAGGGCTTTGTCTCGCGTGGCTGTTGGTCAGGGGGCTTTATGGTGATGGTAATAGCACATGCGCAGGATATTTCTTCATGTAGAATGAGTGAGTGGGTGATGCTGGCAGGGTGCCATACCACATCGCTGTATGGGCAACAGCAGCAGCGGCAATCTTGAAAAATTCTTTTCCACCACATCAGAGTGCCCTCAGTCATCCACTCGTTCAGCCTATTTAGGATTTTTACTTTAAGTAGCTCATTTGCACTGACCTCTGGAGTATGTTAAAGTTAGCTGTTCTGATAGAGGACCAAGTGGCACGTTGTTGAGACTGCGCCATGATTCATCAGCACAGTGTTTTTCTTATTATTGGCCTTATGACACCTTATCACCGACTACTGGGAATATCTGTACTTGTACTTAGAACTTTAGATCGAATCTAAATGCAGGTCTGAAGATGAACAAAGGAAACCGAAAAACGGTAAAAGTTTATATATTTAATAAAGCTAAATGATTAAAACATTTTTTTTTCACATTTGGTACAAGTCTTAATCGAATGCTTCCTGCAGTTGTGATCTAGTGCAGACGTAATCGCTCGGGAGTGTGTGTCACCCACAGAAAGACATTCCCTGTTATTTACTTATCAGTAATAAATGAATAGATGAGTGTATTTTAATTTTAATGTTCATATTCAGACAAAATTACAGAGGCTTTTATTCCTTGTGTTTAATCACAAGTTTATTAACCCCATTGTTTTTTGTATCCTTGACTAAACGTAATGGCAGCCATTTTTTAGCAGTTCCTGAAAACAATCTTGTTCTCTCTTCTCACTACACGAGTTTAAAAACGAGGCAGTGCTGCTCCGAGGCAATGAAAGTAAAAGCTAATTAAAACATTATTAACCTTTAACAAGTGCTTTATTTTTAAACCCAACATGTTCAAAGGTTTTGCTCAGACTAAGCTTATTTTATCAGCCTAATAAACACATCTCGATAAACTATATTACTCACACATACAGTGATAACACATACTTCTTATATTTTATAATAGTTTACTTCTGCTGAGAAAGTATGGAAATTAAGCAAAAATTTCAGAAAAATAAATTCGACTATGAAATCAAAACAAAAGAAGGAACAATGAAGCAGCCTTAAAGAAGTCAGAACTCATGGTCATGTGCAGCAGTTTGCAGGGCAGGTATGAATTAGTTTCCTTTGTTTTTCTCCCCCTATTATACCTCCTACCATTATACCTTTACAAGGCCTCGTGTTCTGAGATTGATAAGTGTGTGGATATCAGATAGACTGGCACAGAAATGTCTTTTGAGAGCATTGGAATTTAAGTCTTTCCCCCAGGAACATTGCATGTCAGTCAGTCTGAGCATTTTTTGTAAAAAAAAAAAAATAAAAAAAAAAAAAATAATAATAATAAATAAATAAATAAATAAAATTTTGGGTCATAAACAAAACAGCAACATTATATAATAGGGGCCCAAAATGTATATACACTACATATTTGTACTATACATACAAATATATGCCACTGCTCTGATGGTCAAATGATAGCATCAACAGTGGTGCGGCTACTGACCGTCTTTAGAGGAAACATAGTACTACACATTGCTGAAATGAGTCGGCTTCACCGGTTTCAATGAATCAGTCCGGAAGCACAATGATGGAAAATGTCTGTCCCGTAAAGCTGTGCTGATGGTGAATAATCCTAATTTCGGGAAATCGTCAACAAAACAGAGTTCACAGTATAATCCAGTGGAAAACAGCTTTGAGACAAAATGGAATCCGTTCAAGCGAGTAAATACCATGAAGCATCGTCTCTTCCTCCCAGGTTGAAGTTAAACAAGGTCAGCTGACTCGTTAGGCATGTGATTATGGTTTTTGACCACATGATGATGGCAAGGAGACAGAAAGGCGACAGATTTAGTCAAGTGGATTGGTATTCTTTACATTGTATATTGATGTCCAAGGCGTACAAGACTTTCTTTGTCAGACTTAAGAACAGATCCCATCATTGCACTTTAATCTACAGTCTCTTAGCTTGTCCACCTGATTACACTGATATGATCATGGACTTTCTTTCTCCCTTTTTTTGTTAATATTTCTGCTTGCTGTTGCACCTTAGGTACACGTACTTAAGTTCCCACCTGTATGTACAATCATCATGTACATAGAAACAGTATATCCTTCTTCTAATTATCATTATGATGCAACATTTTCACCTCAATAATGCACCTTATTGTGCAGTTTTCAGATTCATACTTGACTGCACTGTTGTAAGCACTGTATCATAGGGTTTTTTTTAAAAATAATATATATAAAAACTTTACCTATTTCATTCTGATGATATATTTACCTATTCACTTCTGATTATATATTTATTTATTTAACCTAGCTCTAATATTCTTGTACACTATGTTTCTTGTATGTTGTTGTATAATATGTGAGCTGGCTGCTGTAAGCTTACAATTTTCTTTTGAGATTAATAAAGTATCTATCTATCTACCTATCGATCTATCTATCTATCGATCGTAGAAAAAGTATATATGTAGGTGACCCAATGAATGAAATTAAAGACTGTTGGGAGAGAGATGTTCTCAGAGTTTACTGATCAGGAATCAAAGGGAAATTTCCTTCTTGGAACCTAATTATCACCTCCATGTGGGGCAATCATGCACTGAAAGAATATATTTATTCCAGTAAGAAAGAAACTTTCAGATCAAATGTTTACATGGCTAATATTTACCCATCAAAATAGATTATCAAAGCCTCTCGTTCCAGGTCAGACTGTCCTGGCTGAAGTGTTTATATTATGTATTTTTATTCTAACTAGCATTATGATCAAAAGTGCAATATTAGGATACATGTAAAGTAGTCTAGTCTAACCGCCTGTCCAATGACAATCAACTGCTGCAGCGGTCAGCATGTTAGCTTTGCAGTTAAGACGATTTATGTGACTGATCACAGCTGACAAACAAGCTCTTAATCTCCGCACTTAAACTCTGTTGCCAAACGTACTTTGTTAATACAAAGCTTTAAAGCTAAGAGCAGTAGTGCATGATAATATTTATATATAAGTTTTACTTGTATGCATTTTACGCTCTTCTGTGTATTGTGGTTGAATTACATTTTGGCAAGTCTTTACCGAAAACAGTGAACAGAGCTGATTTCTTGTATTATTTTTTATGATATATTATTATTCCCCTCATTAAATGTCACAGAAGGCACTGCAGCCCTAATCATGTGTCCTCAGCTTTACCTATAATTCTCTGAGGACAAGCTTGGCTCATAAATCACCCGGATCTGTTCATGATTGCTGGTACGAGCAGCTGCACGAAGTATATCCCCTGCTGGCCATGTCACCATTCCATATGTAGCCTACATAAATATAGCTGTATTTCATAAGGACGTGTTGAGTAGATTTACATGTGAACTTTGGGTCTTTTTCAGGTTTGACATTGATACACTGTTAAGTATTAATGGCACTTTTACATTGTTAAGTGTGGTAAGGTCATGTAAGATGTATCAGATTCATACCAAGTACAAATATTTCAGTGCATAATCATGATGCATTATGGGATGTAACATAGTGTTAGGAATAGAATAGGAATAGAAGGAATAGAAAATTATATATTTATGTATATGTGTACCTTAAAAATCCTGGTGTCAACATAACCAAGATGAAGATAATTTTTTCTGCTGTTTATTTTTTTTTCATGTTTTTGTGGTTGGACATGCACTGAATGTTTAAAGAATCCATTTTCAAAGAGGAGTAGTAATCAAGGCTAATATCTGAAAATGTTGGCAGTACCTTTTGATTGAGTTGTATTAAACATGCATGGGCTGACCGGATGTGTGGATAGCTCCTTCTGTTTCCCAGCATCCTCTCGTTTCCTGCCACTGTCCTGTTGTCAGTATCGCCTGTTTGTAGTCGGCTCAGCACTGTAAAAGGCTTTGCATTTTCCTCAGGAGCCACTGAGGCATTCGCATTCAGGCATGAACGCCCATTAGCTGTAGAAGCGAGCAGCGTGCCCGTCACCTCCCCCTCAGCACTCTTTGTGTCCTGATGATGTTGTGACAGCACATTCGGCAACATCTACAGCCGAAACGCGGACCTGCCTGGCTTTCTGCCAGGGGGTTGATGTAACTTACTCTGGAATGTATGTTTTTTTTTTATTTTTTTATGTCCAGTTCCTACCGGATAAGCTTAAAAACATGGTTTTAAATATATTTCAATGTAGGCTGACAGTGGAGTGGAAAAATTGTGAACAAATCAGTGAACCTAGGATAAATGTGATAAAAAGGATAAAACAAATAACTGATGTAGATCTTTCAAATTGCACAGGTTGATAGAGTAATTCATCCTCTATACAAAGGTACTACGCAACATAGTCTCCAACACAAGCCATGTATTTGAGCCATCGTTGAAGCCAAATCTCAAATACTCTTGAAATTCCTCTATGAAAATCCTCTTTGTCACAGCTGATGGTCTCCCACTGTGCTACAGAACGTTTTTATGAAAATGACGCCATTGATAAAATCGATGTGCACAGACGGATGAAAAGGTTTAAAGAAGAGGAAACCAGCATTGAAAATAAACCCCGCAGTGGGAGACCATCATCTGCGACAAAGAGGATTTTAAAGAGGATTCGAGAATTGGGTTTGTGTATGGCTTGTGATGGAGACTATGCTGAATGGTACCTTTGGGCAGAGGAAGAGTCACTCTACCAACATGTGCGATTAGTTAATAAGATAGAGATATATATTTGTTAAATAAATAAATACATCACTTTTGGATGTTTCCCAGGACATAACCATATAGAAAATAAAGGGCATACAGATTTTAAGAAAGAAAAAAAAAGAAATAGTTTGAGTTGTGCTTTCAAATAAAATACTTTGAATAAATACACTTGGTAGCTCAATAATCAGTAATTCTATCAGGACTTGTAGCTGTTTCTTACTACTCTTTCTTTCTTTCTTTACAGTCAACAAACATAAGCCATGGATCGAGACGACGTATCACGGAATCGTGACGGAAAACGATGACAAAGTTCTGCTGGACCCTCCACTGATAGCGCTGGATAAAGATGCCCCATTGCGTTATGCAGGTAACAGGAGACTTCTCGTCTCGTTGTCGTGTCTGCTCCTTCAACGCCCAGTCAAAACATCTCTGATCTTGCAACGGGGCTGATAATGTCGCTTAAATGTCTCTTAGTAGCGAGTGTCTCTTATACATACATTCTCTCTTTGTGTAGGAGCTCCTCGATTGACATTTAAACAGATGACAGTAAAAGACACTAGATTAAAACCGTGCAGTTTTAAATATAAACTTGACTTGACTTGATATATCCAATCATTCGGGTGAAAAACTAAACTGATGGTTGAATGTTTTGAAGAGCATTTGGAGCAATTTGGATTAATGGATATGGCTTTGATCATATGATTAAACCTTTACTTGGAGAGCTTTCTCTATGTGTCTGAGTGAGACTACTACTTAATTTCATTATGTTGCATCAGACCTTCAATTTAAAATCCTCATCATCAAGAGCAGCTGCAATATGCCTGTTATTAGTTTTGCAAACATGCGCAAAAAGCAGTTAGTTGCACTTTTATCATTGTCCAGCAGCTATCCTCTCTTAATGATCAATACCGTTTGCTTCTGAGGTGTCGTGAAAGAGGACGTACAGTTCCAGCTTTAGCGCTCGCCTTTTCTAATCACTGTGAGATTTATTTTGGCCTCATTTCAAAGCCCTTTAAGCACAGAATGCTCTGTTTCCACTCCAAGCTCAAGTGCCAGCTTTCTGAGTTATCTCGGGCTTCTAACAGGCGTCTAGCTGCTGTAGTCTCATTTAAGTAACTGTGCCACATGAATCGATCATTGAAAGTGTGCATTCTCCTGAGGCCTGTATTATGCCTGTTAGTCTTAAGAAAGTCAGTCCATCTAAACTGTAAACTAAAATAAGAAGGAAAATGCATGCAAGTCTGATAGAAGCATCATTAGCTGATGTTTGTTTAAACTAGTGCAGGGTTCATGTGTGCTTTCAATGAACCTACCAATTCAACACTGATTTAATTCACTCTAAACTGACCAATTTAAACATTGGGTGCAGTTTGGTAAATCTTCTGATTAGTAATGTTTAATGCACATATCTTCTTACGATTCATTCCACCATAAGATCAGCACATTTTCTACAAATCTCTGCAATTGTACTGGATGAGATTATAACTATTCTTCTAAAAGATATTCCCTCAGTTGGTGTCTTATTAGTGTTAATAGTGGTCTAACAGATCACTCAATCTTACATAAATTTTAAGGTGGTATGAGCTCTGTTGACTGGAGAGTTCATCGTATATGATATCACAGATTTATCCAGTGCAAAATGCAAATCATGATCTGTGAATGGGGGTGGAGTCATCTTGAAAGAGAGCACACCCACCTAACAAAATACCAAGGTCACCAGGTGATCAGTCAAAAATATTTACTTTTGCATTGATTTGCCATGACCTTCCCTTTAAATACAAAAGCTCAAGTAGATCCAAACCATGCTGGAAAAAAACGAATAGCCCCTTAAAGAACAACAGGCTGATCATTTATTTTGGCTTATATTTATATATGTACTAGCTAGGTATATGTCACAGTGACAAATGCTGAGCTGAGGTAGGCTCAACAAGCTTTCAGTATTGATTTGCACTGCGGACACAGGTCCAGTCTAGGCTTTTAGCTGACCGTCAGCAGTGCTATGTGGAGCTATTTCAGAGCCAAAGCTCTGTCAGTTTCCAATATTGCCAGTGACTCATTGGCAGCAAGCTCTTATTAACTTTAAGGGCATCCGAGGCTTTCTCTGTGTCATCCCGGAGCTGAAAGTCAAATAAACATCGAAGGGCAAAAGCAATTTGGCCCTTAGTACAGGCAGTTTAATTTTTTTATTTATTTAGATATTTTTGCATCATATCTGTCTGAGAGCAGGCTTTAGTTTATTGAAAAATGGAGGACTGCAGTGAGTGGTCTCGGGTAAACGGTGGATAAGCAAAGCTGGTCATTAGTGCCAAAGAAGTGCAAAGCCTCTCTTGCATGACTGGCCATTTTGGATAAAATATTCATCTCTAATTCATGTGTTGAAGAATGTTTAGATACCTTTACCAGTCTGAGGTAATAGAGGGCAAATGTTGAGATAGCAACACAGAACAAATGTAACGGGTAGTGCTGAAGGATGGACAAAACAAAACTATGTTGTGATGATCCAGTGAATCATCATGGTTAAACAGAATATTCTCCATCATTAAGGTGTTAAGTGCCTAATTTGAAAAGGGTTTCATCAGCACAATTTGTCTTTCTGTTACTGATCTAGTAAATACATATTAGTAATTTATACAATGGTTAGGTTCGAAACCGGTGATGGGATCATGACCACCCAAGGCTCACCCATGGCCGCGGGAACCAACGGCTAGCCTGTCTGGTCTGATCCCACAGAAAAACAAATGCAGGAGAAATCGACTGAAAAGGTTACTGCTGGTCACGATATAAAGGCAACAGAACACCCAGTGTACCACAGCACACCATGCACAGGGCCCAGAAAGCACAAGGCTGTTGATCAGGCCTCCAAACTCATGGAATGCTACAGACAAAAGTCGTATCCACGGAGGCTCCATCTAGCAGCCAACAGCACCTAAAAGGATCCACTGTCAGCATCCTAATGCCAAACACTATAAAACCCTCTCAAAAGCCTTGCAGAGCCACGCCTTGACTTTAATGTAATGGCTCTTCAGGGATGCCGAAGTACAGTTCAATCACTTTCTTGCTATATCGTTTACTTACATTTTTATTTTATAGTGTATTTTATTTTACACTGTTGCATGTTTCTTCTTCAATTCTACTGTAACTTTCATTTTTCTGTAAATTTGTACCCATACATACCAGGACAGGAAATTCTAAATCTTGATTTTTTTTTTCAGTCAGTAAAATAAAAATGGCTGTGCATATAAAATAAATGTGATGCTCTCTGTCCTTCTTGCTCTTCTTTCTTTGTTTTTCTTCTTTGGAATCTTCTCCTTTCTCTAACTGACTCAGCTTTATCTTCTCTTCCTTCTTGTAGAAAGTTTTGAAGTGACCTTCACCAAAGAAGGTGATCAGAGGCTCTTTCTACTGCCTTTATGTATATTCTTTTTTTCTTTCTTTCTTTTGTATTATATCGTTTTATTAACCCACTAACGCAAAAGGCATCTGCACTTCACACAGAAACTCCTGTCATGCGCTATAATGTCACTTCTCTTTAATGATTTGGTTTATTTATTTATTTTTTCTCACCCTCAAATTATTTGTTAAAATGAGTAGAATAACTGGATGAAAAGTTTCCTTGGGGTTAACGGAATGTAGAAATATCAATGCATGAGACATCCACTGTAGTTTACAGAGCCTAGCTGTACCCAGATGGTGTTAACAGTAAACAAATAGGTACATACATATACACTATCATTTGGGGGGGAAAAAAAATCATACCTCTTTCATTTCTGGAAACCATATGATTTATGTTTGTAGACCTATGTCTAAAGTTCAAATGTATTTTGCATGACATGCGTATATCAGTACAGAAACAACACAAACAACAGAGAAAATGTGAACAGCTTACTGATCAGTTTTACTGAAAAAAAATGATGGTCTACTAACGGACCTGCTGTTGAAGATGGAAAATATTGCTTTGTCAAACAACGAGCATTTTCTGTTGTTTTGAGGACATTCATTCACCGTAATCTTAATGTAATCAGTTTATCAAACTTTGAAAAACATAATTGTCCCGGTCTTGATTTTAACATTGGCGTGGATTATGTAGCGACATAATTACAACTGTGTGACAGCATCATCCAGTGCTAGGAAGTACTGCTGTGGGGAACTTTACTAGGATTTCAAACATCTTGAGTCACCCCTCATTTCTTCATATCTTGCTTCTAACCAGCCAGACTTTCTTGTATTTTTAATGTGGTCTTGAGGAATAGTTTTCCAGGCTTCCTGAAGGACTTTTTTTGGCTCTCAGTTTTTAGTCCGGTCGCTATAACTAACCAGCTTCAGAGGAATGTTTTTTGTTTGTTTATTTGTTAAGCCACAAAGTGACCAATGAATCAATCAAGAATTTAAAAAAAACTTAACACATGAACCAGTGAGAAAACAGGTGCAGATGATGACAGATGATCAGGCTGGTGATTAGTATACTGCTGATGGTGAATGCGGAGTAGCTGGAAAAGACAAGAAGGGAAATGAGGTCACTGATGAGGTTGTTACATAAACAACTAATTTTTAAATTGTATCTTTAGTCATTTTGCAGCCTGTCGCAGTAAAATATTTGTTACAATTTCAACAGTTAAATCGGCGTAATTTCATTCCATTTCATTTCATTTATTATGAAGAAATGAGGGTTGGCTCAAGACTTTCGCAGAGTACTGTAGAGATGACAGAAAAATCCATTTTGGTGTCAGTATTGAGTTTTAGGCTTCGAATTGGTATCAGAAATGAACATTTTCAAATGATTCCCTGCCCACACAACATGTTTTTGTTTAAAGTAAATATACCTTTCAAAATAGTACAAGTCTATTCACATAACTCCCAAATTTATTTTAAATATTAATGGCTGCTGTTTGATGTGGATGTCATGCAAGTCAATATTTCTAAACCCTGCTCTCATCCAGTGGTTTTAGTTTCACCACTTCTTTTCAATTTTATCATATTTTACTTTTTCAGTTTTTTTTTTAAGCTGTGAGAGTGACAACATTGCACAGGAAGACTTCTTTCACATTATTAAGGATTATTAAAGACGTTTATTGGATTATTTGTATATAAGAGATTTTTGTTGAAATCTGGGTTTGTTTGTTTTTTTCTTTCTTTATTTTTATGCTTTTTGTGCTAAGTTCTGGAACTGGTATTTCTGAAACGGAGCTGGACCTTTATGTTATGCCTCGGCATCAGGATATCAACTGTTATTGTAACTGTTTAACTTTGTTTTCTTTTCTGTTTGTTCTTACTAAAACCAGCAAGCGAGGTTATTGTTATACATATGAATGCGGTAGTGATAAAATGGCCAGTACATAATGACAAACTGTTTTGTTTGATTTTTTTTTTTCTTTCTGTCCTTTTTTTTCTTTTTATAACAAGTGTTCCTGTGGAATGCCTGTCGACATTCTGGGTTTCTTTCTGCATGACTGGATGCAATGTGACCAAGTGGCTTGGACAAGACACTCAGCCTCACCCTTTTAACGCCCCCCTCCCAAACCCTCCCTCCCCTCCTAAATACTTACCCATTCAACAGCGCTTCTGGCTTCCTCCACAGACCCCAAAGTACCAACCCCTTTGGCTGCCAAAACAACTTTGGCTGTTCTTATTTTAGTGTGGTGTGCTGTTTGTTTTTGCCATGGGTTTATTTATTTATTATTTATTTTTTCGGAACGTATACAGCAGTTGGTGTTTGTCTCAGCGGAGGTCTGGACTGAGCTATTGTGTTTTGCCCTTTTCTCACCGTGTCCAGGGGAGATTTGCGGCTTCCGTATTCATGGCCAGAATGTTCCGTTTGAGGCGGTGATGTTGGACAAGTCCTCAGGCGAAGGAGTAATCCGGGCCAAGGACAAGCTGGACTGTGAGCTTCAGAAGGAACATACATTCACCGTCCAAGCCTATGACTGTGGAGAGGGACCTGACGGAGCCAACATGAAGAAATCGCACAAGTAAATAACTGATCTTTATCACATCAATTCATATATATATTTTTTTTAACATTCTCTTTATTGAGTTTTTACATTGGCACAACATTTCAATACACTTTATTTATCCCAAATGGTACATAAGAAAATTAAAAACAAACAATTAAGGAGTAAAGCAAAAAAAAAAAAGGGGGGGGGGAGGAGTTAAACTAAAAATAAATAAATAAATAAATAAATAAATAATATATTTTTTTAAATACCATAAATAATAATAAAGGGGGTTAGGGTCCCACTACTGCTTTTTTGTGGAAAAAATTAATAAAAGGCTTCCAAGGTCTTTTTTTTAGTGAGAATCTGATCTTTAATGAGGGTTGAATGGTGTGGTGGATTTTTTTGTTTCCAATTGAGCAAAATTAGCCTACGTGCTAAGAGTACCACAAATTCAAGCACTGTACGCTGACCCTTGGTCAGCGCCACTTTATCACTACCTACACCAAAAATAGCTAGTATTGGGTCTGGGTCCAATGGTTTTCCCAACACCTCTGATAATAGTTGAAAAACTGAAATCCAATAGCTACTGATGTTGGGGCAGTTCCAAAACATATGACCTAGTGATGCTGGAGCTTGACCACACCTGTCACATTGCGGATCCACTGAGGGAAACATTTTAGAAAGAGCTTACACCTTTATCAGACCAAGTCTGAAACTCTGAGTCAGTTTGAGAAGGGAGAAATGAATGATTAGCAGTTAAGGGGCTTAAAATTGAACATGCCTGCCACTTAAAATGCCTTCGTATCTGTTTCCAAATTTTAAATGAATTAGAAACCACTGGATAGTTCAATCATATTGGAAAGGGGGTAGACAAAGCTGAGTGAATTAATGCTGGCCAAGAGGAAGGTGAACATGATTTATTTTCCATGTCACACCATTCTATTGACCTCTCCTTTATTCCAAATGAAAGTGCTCTTATGTTACATGCCCAATAATACAGCTGAAAATGAGGTAAACCCATCCCTCCTTTCGGCTTAATCCTTTGTAAGTATGTCTTCTTAATTCTAGTGTTCTTTTTGTTATAAATATATGAAGTTATTAATCTGTCCAAATTCCTAAAAAATGATTTATTAATATAGACTGGGATACACTGAAAAATAAATAAATATTTGGGCAAAATACTCATTTTACCGTATTAATACGGCCTGCCAAAGAGACGGGTAGATTGGACCACTTTTTAAGAATATGTTGAGTATATTCATATATATTTTCTTTAAAAAGCGTAGAGAAACATTTAGTTATAGTGATCCCCAGGTATTTAAATGAGCATACTGTTTTGAATGGAAAGGATGAAAGGGTTTGAATCTTAGGGTTGATTGGAAATTTAATACGTTTAGCAAAGTTGATCTTGTATCCTGATATTTTCCCAAATTTACCTAGAAGTGACAATGTTTGATATTGATTGTAGAGGGTTGGAGACATATACTAAGAGGTCATCAGCATATAATGATACTTTGTGCTCTTTTCCCCCTCTCATTATTCCACTATAGGATGTAGATTCACGCAAATAAATTGCTAAGGGTTCTATAACTAAAGCAAAAAGCAGGGGTGAAAGAGGGCAACCCTGTCTCGTGGAGCGACTTAATGGAAAATAATCAGAGTTGTCATTATTAGTTTGTACAGAAGCTTGAGGGTGGGCATATAATAATTTAATAAAGTAAACAAATTTAGACCCAAATCCGAATTTCTCTAGGGTGGTCAAAGGCCTTCTCTGCATCCATAGAAAAAAACCTCAGGTTTAGTGGGATCAGGGCTTGGCGTGTGAATAATATTTAATAGTCGTCTAATATTAAAAAATAGGAGACGATTCTTAATGAATCCTGTCTGATCCGTGGAGATCACAGGGGGAAGAACTTTTTCAAGACGGGTGGCTAATGCCTTGGCCAAAATTTTATCATCAACGTCAAGAAGACTAATGGGTCTATATGAACTGGGGTCTAAGGGGTCTTTGTCTACCTGATGTATTAATGAGATATTTGCTTGATAAAATGTTGGTGGTAGACAACCCCTCTCAAATGATTCATTAAAGACCTCCAGAAGCAGTGGTGATATTTGGTCACTAAAGCATTTATAAAATTCTGTTTAAAGCCATCTGGACCAGGGGATTTTGAACTTTGCATATTAGATATTGCTTGTTTGATTTCCTCGATAGTTAGGGATTGTTCTAAAACCTCCCTACTCTCCACACTCAAGGAGGGGATGTTCAGTGAATTGAAGAACTGGGCTATGCATGACGGGTTATTAACAGATTCTGAGGAATACAATTTAGTGTAAAATTTTTTTAAAGTCTCATTTATTTCTTTTGGGTTTGATGTAATTTGTCCTGTCTCTTTCCTAATTTCTGTTATCATTCTTGATGCCGTCATCTCTTTAATTCGTCTAGCGAGAATTTTACCTGCTCTCTCTCCTTGTTCATAGTATATGGCTTTTGCCCGCATCAGACGATCAGTAGTCTCTGATGTAGAGAGCAACTGAAATTCTGATTGGAGAGAGAGTCTCTCTGCATACTGCTGATCTATTTCAAGTATTCTGTTAGTTAACTTCATTTTTTGTTCTTTGCATTGTTTCCTAATTGAAGAATTATGAGAAATAATTTGCCCACGCATATACGCTTTAAATGCCTCCCAAATTGTGGATTTAGAGACGTCTGCCGTATTGTTTGTTTCTAGATAAAATTTTATTTGAGATCTTGTTTGTTCTACAAATGTTTTTTCAGCTAACAATTTATTGTCAAATCTCCATTTAGTACTGTCTTGTTTGGTTTCAAGTAATATTTGAAGAACTAAGGGGCTGTGGTCAGATAATACCATTGCCTCATAATCACAATATGTAACTGCTGATAAAAGTTTGATCTATCAAAAAAAAATCTATCCTAGAGAAAGTATGATGAACTGGTGAAAAAAAGGAATACTTTCGTTGATTTGGGAAGGCGAATCTCCATGGATCTGTTATTTTAAAAGTTTTCATAAATGTTTGCAGCGTTTTGGCTGACTTGGGTAGGGGAATAATTCTACTTGAAGATCTGTCTAAGAGTGGATTCATCACAAAGTTAAAATCCCCTCCCATTATAATTTGGTGTGTATCCAAATTAGGCAAAGCATTAAGAAGAGAAGATATAAATTGTTCATCATCTATATTGGGAGCATATACATTTACTAACAATATTGATGTGTTGTAAAGTTTTCCTGTTACTATAACATAACGTCCATTGGATTCAGAAGTAACTTTTGTTGCGGTAAATTGTATATTTTTCTTCACAAGAATAGCTGTACCTCTAGTCTTAAGATTATAGTTTGAATGAAAGATTTGACCAGCCCATTTTCCCCTTAATCGACTCTGATCTTGGTTTCTTAGATGTGTTTCTTGTAGGAATACAATATCAGCTTCTAGTCTCTCTAGATTAGCTAATACATTTCCCCGCTTTATAGCCCCATTAAGCCGTTTTGCAGTTCCATGAAACAAACTGAACACATGTTTTTTTAGCAAAGTTTGTTATCCTGCTGGTCATGATCAGAAACTTGAAAAATGTTGTAAAAAGCAGCATTTAAAGCGAAAAGAAAAGAAAGAAAAATGAAAATAATTTTTTTAAAAATAAATAAAAAGAAAGAAAAGCCCAAAAAATGAGGAGGGGGAAGGGGGGTGAGTGCCAATTCTTTTTTCTTGACAACAACAACAAAAAGCTGAACAAATTGAACAACGGCTCCTTTTACCTTTATCTAGCTGAAAGTCACACAACAAAAAACGGAGCAAATTTAGAAAACCCTTTTTTCCCCCCCATCACATCAACAAAAAGGCTGGTAAACTGTCTGACTTACCACTTAGCTCCTTTCTAAAAAATATTACAGAAAAAAAGTTGCACAACAGCCTCACTCGTAACTATTTCACTTTAGCATTTCTGATTTTTAAATTATAGTTATGTATCAGATAAATTTGGTGAACTCTGAAGTTTATGTAAACTATAGTTTGTTATTCCGTCTGTCCGTACATGCTGAGAATGATGACGGACATCACACTTTTGCTTAAACAATTAGTCCAACCTCTCACGCCTCGTCCCTCTGCGTTTGAGATTTCTTCTCCAGAAATTTCTCAGCTTCACCAGGACGCTCAAACGTGTATCTAATCCCATCAACCGTAATTGCCAGTCTGGCCGGATAAAACAAGCTGTAACTTATCCCCGCGGCCCGCAGCTTGGCTTTCACTGGATTGAATGCAGGCGGAAGTTTGCCAACCTCTGGACTTACATCAGGGAAAATGTATATATCGGGGACCCTTTGTAGTGGAGGCGGCCTTTATTTCTGGATAGTTTCAGAATTTTCCAAGTCCATACATTTCTCCTGTGTTTTTTTGTGTTCTTTGGCGAGGCTCTCATGAGACTGCTCTAGAACTGCCACTCTATCCATCGTGTCACTCAAGCCCTTCCCCATCTCTGTGCTCTCGCTTGCTGATTCGGCCTGTGTCTTGTGTACGGCGGCCAGCTCCGAGAAAATTTCCTCTCAGCGCACGCAGGTTCTCCTTCACCTCTTCTCTATTTTTTTTCATCTCCAAATGAAGATTTTCCATTTGTGATTTAATGTCCTGAATCATTGCCGTTCTGTGTGTCTGTAGTTCGGCTCTGAGTGCACTCAGCGAAATAGGAAAGTTAACGTCTTGCGTTGAGTCCTCCATTTTTCTTTCGCTGGTTTCTGCTTTTCTAACACATGTTCTTACATAAATTTGTCGATAGGCTTATATCTAAACGTCTTAATTACAATTCTTTACTGAAATGCAAATGCTTTACCTGGTTAACTGGTCTATTGAGCTATAATTGATTATTTATAAGAGGAGCTCCCTTTTTCTGCTGCTCACTCCATGCAGGCGGAAGCGTCATCAAGTCATCAATTCATATTTTGATATTATACAAGACAGTGTGTAAAAATATGTAATATGTTGAAGCGCAAAGCAAAATGTTCTTTTTAGACAGATGTATAGTAGAAAATATCAGAATTTCACCATGTGAAGGTGCCATGGGTGTTTAACTGTGCACAAGAATAATACTGATGACTCAGCATTGCCACCTTGCTCAGCCCCAATCAGTTATCAATCATCTGTATAAAACCTGCATCATTGGTGGCCCTGTTTCTTCCAGGCAGCAGTCCATTTGGCACTGACACTTTGTTCTCCTGCAGGGCAACTGTCCATATCCAAGTGAATGACATGAACGAGTACTCACCCGTGTTCAAGGAGAAGTCGTATAAGGCTACAGTCATTGAGGGCAAGGCTTACGACAGCATCCTTAAGGTTGAAGCGGTGGATGCTGACTGCTCCTTCCAGTTCAGTCAGATTTGCAGCTATGAGAT
Source organism: Clarias fuscus (assembly GCA_030347435.1). Lineage (NCBI taxonomy): Eukaryota > Metazoa > Chordata > Actinopteri > Siluriformes > Clariidae > Clarias > Clarias fuscus. The sequence goes on from CM059221.1 coordinate 22,364,775, forward strand.
CGTCACCCCCGATGTGCCCTTCACTATTGACAAGGATGGTAAGATGAGGAAGGTGTGGGATGTGCTCGACAAAAAAAAAAAAAACACTGCTCGTAGGACTGAGTTGAAATGCTTTCTTTATTTATTTATTTATTCTTTTTTTTTTTATGTATTTATATATATATATATATATATATATATATATATATATATATATATATATTTGCTGTAGGTGAAGCCTGGGCTACTTAGATTTTTCGATTTTAAGGGCATATTGCTAAAAATTGCCTTTTTTTTTTTTTTTTTACACAGGCAACATCAAGAACACAGAAAAGCTTAACTATAGTAAGGAGCGTGCGTACAAGTTGACAGTGACCGCATTTGACTGTGGGAAGAACCGTGCCTCAGAGGACGTCCTTGTCAAAATCAATGTCAAACCAACCTGTAAACCAAGCTGGCAAGGTATTAGAGTTCTCTGTGTCTTGTACATAGAATACACTGAGCTTTCCCCTTATTCTAGCCTGCTTGGCAAATCCTAAAACTTAGTTAGTGCTTACTACTTTATGCTGCTTTAGCACTGATAGTGATTCAGTTATAAACACAGCTTTGTATTCCAAGGAACTTAACTTTTTGTGAATTTGCCTAATTCCCAAGGCTTTAATAAGAGAATTGAGTACGAGCCGGGCACAGGAAGTCTGGCCCTGTTCCCTAGCATTCGTCTGGAGACCTGCGAGGAGCCGATCACCTCCATCCAGGCCAGTATCGAGCTGGAGACCAACCACATCGGCAAGGGCTGCGACCGGGACACGTACTCTGAGAAATCCCTCCACCGTCTGTGCGGTGAGTCACAGCAATTCGTTAATGTTGTGTGAGTCATATAGATTTATTTATTCTGTGTTTAGACTGATATAATAAAAATGGACATGGTATGCACCTAAGATGAACTTATGCTTTCACATCACTGCTAATATGTCAGTCATTGCTGAATCATTCAAATAGATCCTTTTAAGATCATGAAGTCTCTCCACCTCTATTTTTTAAAATGGAGGACAAAAACCATACATAAAGCAGGACAAAATTGGCCTTTTTTTTTTTTTTTAACAGAACCTTATTTATATAGGCATGCAATAACATTGTGTTGAAATTAGATTGTGCCTGTACACCTGTGCTAGTATATTCTATGTAATATAGTGGAGCACACTTTCAAATGAATTCACTGGCCTTTCACTTATGAACCGATGCTATTTAAGGCAATCCAGGAGGTAAAAAATTATTTGCCAACATATTAAATTTTTAGAAACATGACCATATCCAAAACGCACATGAAGAGTTGTTCACTAATATAGCTGAGATTACACACTTACTGGCTATTTCATAGAGCTCTTTATTGCTAACCAATGCTAATGCTACTAATGTTAAGGCTAATGATAAAACTTAACGAGTCAATTACATGGCTGCAACTCAAAGTAGATTCAAGATTCAAAGAACTTTATTAATCCCAGAGGGAAATTGCTTAAATTTAGGCATGTAGACATGGTCACGATTTGCGTTTACAGATGCCCTTATGTGATTTTGATCACATTATAAATCTGAGCAGTTGAGGGTTAGGGATCTTGCTCAAGGGCCCAACACTTGCAACATGGTGGTCTAGATGTCCCAGATGATCTGATTCAAACCGAGCATCAGAAAGAGGGTGACTTGGCATGGTTGTTGGTGCAGAACGGTCTGCTCTGAATATTTCAGAAACTGCTGATCTACTGGGATTTTCACTCTAAGTTTACAGAGAATGGTATTTAGTAGATTTTAAAAAAATAATCTAACAACAATTAGCTTAATTTTTTTTTTCTAGAGAAAACTTGTCTAGTCTAGGTACCAGGTAACATGACATTATTCTTGCCATCAATATATACATGTTGTTCTCTGCGGGTAATCCCTATGTTCTGGCTATATGCAGGTGCCAGTTCTGACACTGTGGAGCTGCTGCCTACTTCCAGCAGTGCCACCAACTGGACCTCGGGTCTTCCCACTGACAACGGCCATGACAGCGACCAGGTCTTTGAGTTCAATGGTACTCAGGCCGTGAAGGTTCCTGATGGTGTGGTGAGCACAAGCCTGAAGGAACCCTTCACTATCTCAGTGTGGATGAGACACGGACCTGGTGGTCGGGAGAAAGAAACCATCCTGTGCAACTCTGATAAGACAGGTAACGATGGCCAAATGCTGTACATATGAAGAGACTGTAGTTTATCCTTTGTATACTTTGGCACTGATATGTATTCTACGGGCTCCGATCATATTTTGAGAGTTAAGTTGCTTGATTCACACTTCTAATTTACAAAAGTACATCATAAGTCACTAACTGCACTAACCCACAATTTAAAATGTTTAAAGGTGGCACATGGCTTGTGTGACAGTGATTATATGAGATAAATATAAGCAGCTGTGCTGTAACCCAAATGATGTACCCCAAATGAAATCAGGACTTTTGACTGGAGTGGGGTTGAGAGAGGGTTGCCACCTTTTGTACAAAAACTAATTTTAAACAGTCGACTTAACGACAGACAATAAGGATTGACCATCACTTACAGAGGTTATTTTTCAAGAATTGGGCCTTTGTTGTGGTTATTGTCATGGTCAGTTCAGGGTAGGTTGTGTGGTAAATATGCAATATTGATGTATAAAATATAACTCTATATAAAATCAGAGATTTAAAAACAGGACATATATTTTCCAGGGCAGATAGCTGAAAAAAGGCTAGTCCTGGGAAAACCGGAAGAGGTGGCATCCCTATTGGCACAAAAAAAAAAAAAAAGTTAACAAATAATCCAAAATAATAAGTTCAGTATGAAATAACATGGTAGTAAGGACTGTGCTGATACAGTGATTGGCTAAATATAAACTCAAAAAGTTTATAAAAGTGTAAGAACATGAGCATGTTGCCTGTGCTGCTCTCTTCCACAGAGATGAACAGACACCACTACTCCCTGTATATACACAACTGCCGTCTGGTGCTGCTTCTGCGTCAGGACTTGAGCGAGGCAGAGAACTATAAACCAGCAGAGTTCCACTGGAAACTCGATGAAGTAAGTCAACAAAGACACTTTCAGTAAATGGTAATTATTGCAACATAGCTGTAAGTTTATGTACATACAGTAGATAATTGAAGTCCTACAAGCTAATAATGAATGGGACTCTTTGTTTACTTTGTAAATCTGCACTACTTCAGAAATAAAAGGGCTTTTATGTGTGCTTGTATGTGGGCCTGTAAGATTTATACAGCTAATACTAGTGAAGTAAGCAATGCAAGAGAAATTTAAAAAATCTGAATGTGATATTTAGCAAGTTATACAAAGTATTTTACGTTTAATGAGCTGTGTTTAGAAAGTCAGAACATTATCTGTAGGCGTGTACATCTGCATCTGTAGGCAGAGCTTTTAAACATATGCGGAAACATTTTCAGACATAAATGTTATCAAGGAATGATTATGATGCAAGGAAAGAAGCAATTTTCATAATACTAAGGTTGATAGTAAATTCCTAAACCTCAGAGCACCATAAAACATTTTGTAGGAAGATATATTTCTTTCTACAATATATTGTTCAAAATGTTGTGACGTTTGACATGACAGTGCTGGCCCCTGTAGTCTGATCCAATAGAAACGGTACTGTAGGTCAGATCACTGAAAAAGCTGATGGTGGTTTCAGTAGAAAGGAGTCGGTGCATTGCAGTTTGTTGTGTATGGGGATATGCAGCACGTACCCATGCTGACCCTTGTCCACCGCCAAAAGTGCTTACAATGGCCATGTGAGCATTAGACCATGGAGAAGCCTGGTGTGATGAATCATGCTTTCTTCCACATAATGTGGGGGTACGGGTGTGTCTGTCACTTACCTGGGGAAATGATGGCACCCGGGTGCACTATGAGAATATGGTAAGTTGTTGGAGGCAGTGTAATGCTTTTGCAGTTGTTGAGGTATTGACTTGGCCATCAAATTCTCCAGATTTCAATCCATGGGAGAGTATCTATGGGATGTGCTACAAACACAAATCCAATTCATTGGGGCCCCGTCTGCTACTACTGATGGTTTTGTGAAAGATACCACTGTATACCTTCAGAGGTCTAGTGGAGTCCAGGCCTCAATGAGTGCTGTTTTGCACACTTATATATAATTTTACTTTTAAACATGTGCTTTTATGCAGTACTTGATCTGCTGTTTGCCGTCAGGTCTGCGATAAAGAATGGCACCACTATGTGCTGAACATTGAGTTCCCTGCTGTCTCTCTGTTTGTGGATGGAGCATCCTTCGAGCCCTTCTTGGTCACAGAGGATTACCCTCTCCATGTCTCCAAGATTGGAACTCAGCTCACTATTGGTGCCTGCTGGCAAGGTACAGTCACTGGTATTATGATGTTTTTCCACTGTCGAAATAATGCATTCTCTCTTTCACAGGTAAAAGCCCGTCCATTTTCATTGGTGTGCTGTTGTGTACAAATAAATGTTACTTATGTCCACAATGCATAGTTGAGATAGTTGGTGGATGCAGGTATTTAGTTAAATAAAAATAACATAAACAAGGACAATAAAATATTATCAGTCATGAACTGATTTGTCCACTGATTGTCAAAATGCATGATCTTGTAAAAATCCTATTGATCTTTTCCTAACTAAAGCAAAGCCTCGTCTTTCCCCACTCTTCTTGTCTTACCTCCACAGACCTCTCAGGACATGACAATGACACAGAGACAGGCTCAGAGCCTTTGACAGGTTGCCCAAGTCTTTCCCTAATTGCACGAAAACTGAGAGTATGTTCATGAATTAACACCTCATACATGCAATCCTTGCACAGCTGAAATTATCTTAACTTGAGCCATGTGAGGATTGGATGTGCACTCAGCTTCTATTTGCATAACATTTCCAGCACAAGGCGATCCTGACCAGATGTGGCACACACATATTGCCTGCTCTTATCTAAGCCAAGCATTTTCATTTTCCTGCAGTTCAAGGGATGCGTTGAAAAAATATACTACAGATATAGTTTGCATGTAGAGTGTTGGATATTTCTCATACTTACAGTGTTTACATTGCCTGCTGTGTGCTGCAGTTTTTGTTTGTGCCAGCAGTTCTTCTGTAGGATTTAATTGATGTATCGCTGAGTGACCCTAATGTTACAGAGCTGTGTTGGAATATTTCAGAGCACAGCTCCTGCCTCAGCTCGCAATCTCCTTCAGATGCACCTGTAATGAATGCAAGATCATGAGCAGCATGATCATAAAACATTACGTACTTACTTGAGAGGGCGAAAAAAAAAATTGTGATTCAACGAAAGACCCCTGCTTCCTCTGGCACACATTAGCTATGCATGTCCCGAATAGTTTCTAATATCTAAACCTATTTTTATGATTTATTTCATGCATCTTCATATTCATTTAGATTTTTTTTTCACCACTTTATCTGTGACTCACAGTAATAATGCTCACCATGCAAAGGCAGAGCTGCATGAGGCTAGAGGCCTGTATTCGTCTTTTCATCTCGACCAGCAGAGCAGAGTGGCCATACTAACTTGCATGAATCATTTTCTGATATGTTTACGAAGATCCAGAGCATGCTTGAGTCCCTGCAGATTTTTATTTATTTATTATTATTTCATTAAGTTGTTCATTCACTCCATCTCCTTGGTTTATACAGGTGGCAGCGCTCACATGACCCAATACTTCCGGGGAAATTTGGCTGGCCTCATGATCCGCTCTGGGAAGCTGGAGAATAAAAAGGTGATCGACTGCCTGTACACGTGTAAGGAGGGTCTGGATGTGCAGCTCCCAGAGGAAGTATCTTCTGCTGTGAAGGTGTGAGCCTTATGCATTTCTGTTGCTTAGGTAGCACAGCCGTAAATATAGCTAAATGACCTGAGAAGAATAAGATTTTTATAGCCTCACATGATAAATGCCAGAGAGCTGGGGTTTTTTTTTTCAGGTGGATAGTTATGAGATAGATGAATAAATGTCTGTCATATTAATTTTTTTTTTTCAAGGATTGGCTGAGATAACTCTGTGACTCTGACTCATTCCTTTTTTCAGGTGGACTTTAACCCCAATCAGTCTTCTCTAACTCTGGAGGGAGATGATATTGAGAGCTTTGAGAAGGTCATGCAGCACATCTCGTACCTGAACTCCAGACAGTTCCCCACACCAGGAATACGCCACCTGCGGGTCACCACCACTGTCAAGTTAGTATTCAGCAACCCTTTATCTTTAATGCTATGTTATATATAGGGTGGGCCATTTATATGGATGCACCTTAATAAAATGGGAATGGTTGGTGATATTAACGTCCTGTTTGTGGCACATTAGTATATGTGAGGGGGCAAACTTTTCAAGATGGGTGGTGACAATGGTGGCCATTTAGAAGTCGGCCATCTTGGACCCAACTTTTGTTTTTTCAATAGGAAGAGGGTCATGTGACACATCAAACGTATTGGGAATTTCACAAGAAAAACAATGGTGTGCTTGGTTTTAACGGAACTTTATTCTTTCATGAGTTATTTACAAGTTTCTGACCACTTATAAAATGTGTTCAATGTGCTGCCCATTGTGATGGATTGTCAATGCAACCCTCTTCTCCCACTCTTCACACACTGATAGCAACAGCGCAGGAGAAATGCCAGCACAGGCTTCCAGTATCCGTAGTTTCAGGTGCTGCACATCTCGTGTCTTCACACCATAGACAATTGCCTTCAGATGACCCCAAAGATAAAAGTTTAAGGAGGTCAGATCGGGAGACCTTGGGGGCCATTCAACTGGCCCACGACGACCAATCCACTTTTCAGGAAACTTTTCATCTAGGAATGCTCGGACCTGACACCCATAATGTGGTGGTGCACCATCTTGCTCTAAAAACTCAGGGAACGTGCCAGCTTCAGTGCATAAAGAGGGAAACACATCATCATGTAGCAATTTCAAATATCCAGTGTCCTTGAGGTTTCCATTGATGAAGAATGGCCCCACTATCTTTGTACCCCATATACCACACCATACCATCACTTTTTTTGTTCCAACAGTCTTGGAGGGATCTATCCAATGTGGGTTAGTGTCAGACCAATAGCGGTGGTTTTGTTTGTTAACTTCACCATTCACATAAAAGTTTGCCTCATCACTGAACAAAATCTTCTGCGTGAACTGAGGGTCCTGTTCCAATTTTTGTTTTGCCCATTCTGCAAATTGTGTGCGCCGATCTGGGTCATCCTCGTTGAGATGCTGCAGTAGCTGGAGTTTGTAAGGGTGCCATTTGTGAGTAGCTAATATCCGCCGAAGGGATGTTCGACTAATGCCACTCTCCAGTGACATGCGGCGAGGTCTACGCTGTGGGCTCTTGCCGAATGAAGCTAGGACAGCCACTGATGTTTGTTCATTAGTGACAGTTTTCATGCATCCACATTATGGCAAATCCAACACTGAACCAGTTTCACGAAACTTGGCAAGCAGTTTGCTAACTGTAGCATGGGAGATGGGTGGTCTTGTAGGGTGTCTTGCATTGAATCTGCTGCAATGACCCGGTTACTGTGTTCACCAGATATCAACACAATTTCGATTCGCTCATCACGTGTTAACCTCTTCGACATGTCAATGGCTGTGAACAAAGAGAAACTTGTAAATAACTCATGAAAGAATAAAGTTACGTTAAAACCAAGCACATCATTGTTTTTCTTGTGAAATTCCCAATACGTTTGATGTCACATGACCCTCTTCCTATTGAAAAAACAAAAGTTGGATCCAAGATGGCCGACTTCAAAATGGCCACCATGGTCACCACCCATCTTGAAAAGTTTGCCCCCTCACATATACTAATGTGCCACAAACAGGACGTTAATATCACCAACCATTCCCATTTTGTTAAGGTGTATCCATATAAATGGCCCACCCTGTATTTGTTTTAAATGATCATTAACAAAATGCATTAAAATTGGCATAATTTTGTTATTCTAATTATTTGATTTTGTGACCTAAATTGCAGTGCCAGTCAGGTTAATATTTTAATTTTTTTTGTGGAATGATCTGCTCAGGTGCTTTAACGAGGAGACGTGCATCTCCGTGCCTGATGCAGAGGGCTATGTGATGGTCCTTCAGCCAGAGGAGCCAAAGATCAGCCTGAGTGGAATCGACCACTTTGCACGAGGAGCGGCTGAGTTCGAGAGCACTGAGGGTGTGACTCTGTTCCCTGAACTGCGTGTTGTCAGCACTATCACACGTGAGGTGGAGGCTGAGGCAGAGGCTGAGGGAGAAGACGAGCCTACGGGTACGTCAACACAGCCACAAAAACGAGAGACAGAAACAAACAAAGATTGAAATAGTGAGAGGTTGGAAACCTTTAGGGGGGGTTATAGGAGAGAGAAAGGAAAGAACGAACGCTGTGCCATCTGCCCGATCTGTGCTGAGAGGAAGTGAAAAATACTTTAAGAAATATGTGCTAGAGGACAAGCCAACTTAAGGTTTCAAGAGATTTATGGTGAACTCTAAGAGGAAAAAACAAGCTGTGAGGTTCTGGAAATAATCCATGCCTCTCTATGAGACTTAAAGATGAATGATGGCAAAGTAGCAGCAGAAGTCTAACAGTATTTTTTGTTGGCTTGTGTTTTTTGGCTAGTCTTAATCATCTGATTGGTAATGTTTAAGTGTATGACTTGCAAAGTAGTCCTAATTCCCTCAGCATCAAGTAGGAAAAATGCACCAGATAACTTTTTAAATAAATTTAATCTGTATTAATGTAAAAATTTCTTTGGCAGTGCAAGAGTCTGTGGTTTCTGAGGAGATCGTGCATAACCTGGACACGTGTGAAGTGACTGTAGTTGGAGAAGATCTGGATGGAAATCACGAGAGTCTGGAGGTGGATTTGGCTCAGGTTCAGCAGCGAGGCCTGGAGATTAGCTCCTCCAACATGGGCATGGTCATCACAGGTGTGTTTCTATAAAAAATGTTTTATTTACAAAACTACTGAATAGACTTGACGAATTATAACTGATTGCAGTAATGGTCACATTGCGTGGAAATTCTACCTATTAAATTCGATGATTTGTTCTTGTCTGTGCTCAGGTGTAAACACTATGGCCAACTATGAGCAGGTCCTGCACCTCATCCGTTACAGGAACTGGCACACAGAAGCTCTGTTTGATAGGAAGTTCAAACTGGTCTGCTCAGAACTCAATGGCCGGTATATCAGCAATGACTTCAAGGTTGAGGTAAGGCTAACCAAACACAGTCTTTACAATAATGTTTTTTCAGGCTGTTTGAACTATGATTAAATCATATTAGTGTAATTTTTTTTTAAATAGAATGTCCAAGTCTTAAAAGCATGCCTACACTGAATTGGAATAAAATGTTCTTTATGGGGGTCAGTAGCTGATTGGAAGATAGGTGGTTCAAGTACCAGCTCCACCAAGTTGCCTCTGTTGGGGCATTTGAACAAGGTCTTTAACCCCTGTTTGCTCCAGGGGTGACACAGTTTCCTAACGCTCAAGGATATGCATAGAAAGAATTTCGTTGTGCAGTAATGTATATGTGACCAATAATGACTTGACTTAACTGTGGTACTTTCTGTGTGTGTTTTTTCAGGTCAGTGTGATTCACACAGCTAACCCAGTTGAGCATGCTAATAATGCCATGTATCAACCTCAGTTCATTAACCAAGTCAAGCATGCCTCAGTGGACCTGTCAGGACACAACCTGGCCAACACACATCAAGCTTCAGGTATGGCCTATCTTAAAGGCAGTTGGAAATCTGGGGCAGATATGGAAAGCAGTGTGTTTTGCTTTCTTTTCGTGCTGCAGTTTGACAGATTATGCATTATGCATGGGTGTGTAACTGTGAAATGGAAATTCATTATTCACCGTCCTCAGTAGCCACATATCACTGACAGCTGCTAAGTGAAATGTGTCTAAACGTGTCTTGGTCGCTTGGTCTTGTTCTCTCTTGCCCCAAAGTTGTACCCAGTGCTGCCACAGTCGTCATCGTGGTGTGCGTCAGCTTCCTGGTGTTTATGATCGTTCTGGGAGTGTTCAGGATCCGTGCCGCTCACCAGCGCACCATGAGAGACCAGGAGAACGGCAAAGAGAATGAGATGGACTGGGATGACTCCGCCCTCACCATCACAGTTAATCCTATGGAGGTATAGCGGGCAGTAGATGCAACAGATATAACCTGTGTGTCTGCTGTGTGGGTAAAATACTGTGTTTAATAGCATACATATTAACAAATTGATGTCAATCACAGGCAGCTGGAAGGCGTACAGTACAAAAGCATGTGCTCTCACAAATACAGCGAATGATTAAACTTGTAAAACAAAACTGATTATTAATACTAATGAACACCTCTTATGGACATTTCTGGCACATTCACTTTTACATTTCCAGTTAATTAGCCAGAACAGCATGAATCCTTAATATTTTTCTCTCTCATGCCAGGCTGTTGTTATGGAAACACTCGTTATGCTTTCAGCAGCAACAGTTTGTGGCAGCACTTACAAAAGCAAAAATATTATTCAAACGACAGGGTGGTAAAACAGTATTGAATACACCAAGAACATTTGTATTAGTTATTGTTGACTATTACTACAGCATTCAGCATAAGTCTTGTGTATAGGGGAAAAAAATCCTCCATCCTTATCGTTCTCTTCTTTCTTTTCCTGCCCTGAGAAGACTTATGAAGATCAGCACAGCAGCGAAGAGGATGAGGATGAGGAAGAGGAGAGTGAAGACGGCGAGGAGGAAGACGACATCACTAGCGCGGAGTCAGAGAGCAGCGAGGACGATGAAGGGGCAGAGCCAGAGGACCAACAGGGTACCAGCCGACAGCAGCAGCTGGAGTGGGACGACTCCACTCTGACCTACTGACGCTGCCGAGTGCACACACCACTCTGATAAAATGCGAAAAATGTGCCCATGCACACACAAACACACACAGTTCCACCTGCCTACCCACTCACTCACTCACTGTCTCACCTCTCCACCAGTGAGGAGTTCCAGTTTTCCTCGCCAGATTCCCCACCTACAGAGCCATGAGTTTAAACAAATAAATCCTAAAAGCAAAATCCGTATATATATAAATATATATATATACCTATAAATACACATATATATATATATATATATATATATATATATATATATATATATATATATATATATATATATATAGTGTCTGTGGTGACGGATGTTGTGGAATTAGCTTACTTTCCACTGGCCAAGGCTTCCCTGGTGTCAGCTTAGTGGTGATGTTCGGTGTAGTAAAATTATCACATAATAGTCGAATGCAAGTTAAGTTTTTACTTTTTATTTTGTATTTATTTGTGGGATACCTGGCCTAGATTTTATTTTTATTTTGATAATTCTTCTTGCTCTTCTTGTTCCATGTTTATTTTTCCTTTTTATAGTGCACGAAAATTTGCAAAGTCATAGTCATGCGTGTAGAAGAACCTTGCTTTCTGATATTTTGTAAATATAATGAAATCATGGTGTCCAGTATCTAAAGCGTTGCAGTACCTGCTGTAGAATAAATTTCTTTTGTGTTACAGAGGCTCTAGCATGTTTCGGTTAAAAATAAATAAATAAATAAAAATTGGAAAGCTCTTCCATCGTGCTTGTGCGCTTTAGAGAGAGAAACCCATGACAGAGGCTGAGGTTTCTGTGGCAAAGTGTTGCTTATTCTGTCTTATCTTTTTTTGATTATTGTTATTATTTTCTATTTAACGGAGCGGGTGGGCGTGAAAATAGGCTAATGTAGGCTTGCACAGGTGCAAATGCTACAACTTACGAGGCATTGTTGTTTTTAATTTCTGTGAAGTCCGCTATTGGACAGAGGTTTATACTTTTGGACCCTCAGAATAATCACATTCAGGTGATGATTATACATTTGTTTAATTGGTACTGTATGTTGTACAGTTGAGACACTCTGCATTTAAGCCATCTTGGAGTGGTAGTGGTACTTTTTCGATGTCTACTGTCATAACCCCTACTGATCAAGCCAGTCTGATGTAACTTGGACAAACGAAGCCTTTGGAGTTTGGTGATGGTTTGAGCTTCATGACATCTGTGCAGTGCCATGATGGATAAAAAGTCTCTGATCGTTCGTTACTCCAGTCAGTTGCATTTTTTAAATTTATATTTATACTTTGGTGTACAATTTACTCACTCATTGACGGCCTGGTCAAAGTCCTAGAAAATATTTTATGGGAATATCATATAACATAAATGCTTGAGGAAGAACTCTGCAGCCTCATCGAGAGGTCATTCATCTATTTGGTTTCTCTTAAACCAGTGCTCGATGGCCTTTTTGTCTGTATAAAGGTCAGGTTTGGAAAGAAATGTTACATATTTACGTTAAGGAGAATGTTAATGCGCAGAAACAATGGAAAAAAACGAAGTGGTACTTTGTTTAGATTGTAATTTTCTTGATTCATTGCATGGTTGTTTTCTGTTTACTGCTGAAATCCAAATGATTTTTTTTCCTTTTTTGTTTGTTGTTTCTACTGCTGTTAAGATTAGTCTAATTTAGTTTCCGTTTTCATGACTGGCAGTTAAGGACATTTAGAGATTGGTCAGGGTGCTTTGGCGTGTCTGATAATCTTCCCTTAATTGGAAATGTTTGATGTTTCCCATCACAATCTGGCAACTGGTTCTTCTCAGAAAACGCTCAGACCTGAGGTGCAGTCCATGATTGATTTAGCAAAGCTGGGAGTGCCTTTCGCCTGTCACTGCACATCAACATAATTAACACAGCCCTCATCCACACCATTTCAACTGGTGGCCATTTCTTTCTTTTGTAATTAATAACATTAGGATTGTACAGCTATAGCAAAGTGATTTTTCTGTTGTTATTGGGGTCAACAGCTAGTTTTTTATCAGTAGTGATTGTTTTAATTGTCCTGCATAGATGTCCTGTGTTCATATTGATGTGTAGAGAACGTAGATCCATATTGTATCATGAATAAATATTATACTAAATCATGTTTGAGGAAATCAACCTCTAAAAAGATGTATATAATTGAAATTCTTTAGGCAGTGTATGTGGGTATGAAAATTAACAATGTGTGTATAGTGAACTCTCATTTTAAAGTTTAATGCCTGATTTCCTAACCAAGACACAGGGCAGCATGAAAATCATAAGAACTGGTCAAATATCCTTTTTCCCTTTGCACAGTTTTCTAGCACAAATTGTGTCGTGATCTGTGAGAATATTTTTTTTTAATGATATTTTATATTTAGTACAACCACTTAACTCTGTTTATTTGTTAAGTCACTGGATGAAAGCAGACCATTCCATGTTTGAATGAATGGAAATTTTAGAGAAATGGCTGTCCGGGTGAGTCTTTCCAGCTGAAGCATTAACTAAGAAGGTAGGACATAACAATATGAATTTTCTCTGCAGTTTTGTAATTATTTTGCTTATCAATGAAGTAAAATTTACATTGTGCTCCATGTACTCAAGCATCCATGTCCAGCCTATGAAAAAAAAGGAGTCTGAAAGTAGGGGTGTTGATGTCATGTACTATGGCTTTGGGTTGTCAAATAGTAATATGAATCTATAGGCCTACTACTGAAACACACTTTGCAAATGGCTTTGTCTTTTTCTTTTTTCTTTTTGTAAAGGTAAGCAAGGTTGAGAAATGTTGGATGCTGCCCTCATACTCATTCACTTTTCTACATTCAGTGGCAATTTTTGGTGAAGGTGGTGCTTGCTCATGAACAAAATAAAGGATGATGAGATGAAATTAAGTTTCAGACTCCTTGTTCATTTCCCCTTAATAGATACTGTATTTATTACTCAGTTGTTTTAGGATTATCTATAAAATATTCAATTTGGTTAGGAAAAACTATGGTCACACAACAGATCTGACATTCTTACCTGAATATATTGAACATTTGAAAGAAAAAGCATTTTGTACATAGTACATAATATATCAAATATTGCAGTTACACTGAGGTCATTTATGTAAACAATAGTGAATAGCATATTATTAGATTTTATCTTTATTATATTCTATATTAAATCACAATCTTTCGTAGTATATATTTGCAATATACTACTGAAGATTTAAATATATTTGAAATGTAATAAACATGCAGTATATTTACCCGCTTGGGTGGTTTCTGCATAACTGTTTTTCATCCAACTATTTTCCCATAGGAATGAATGACAACTTTGTGGCTAAACATGAGTGCATCACTTACAGTATATTATTTGTATGCAAATACATTAGCAACACCATAGCACCCATTTGGGATACCATAGCAGTCACCAAGCAACCATCTTGAAGTTGTATGGGCTTTTCACAGCTCGACCAAAAAAATGTTGCATACTCTAATACTTTATTGGACCGCCTTTAGTTTTGATTATGGGATGTATTAACCATGCTTTAACAACCTTATGCAATTTCCTAACATTGATTTACGTCCAGATCTGCAGATCTTGCATTGACGACAGGAGTGTCGAACCATAACCCAATATTATTCCTCATGTTCCCTCACCCACAATTTGAGCCCGATGAAATGTGGCATTTTTGTCCTGGAATAAGCCCATACCTTTAGGGAAAAAATGTTGGGATAACCTGGTCATTCACTTCATTTAGGTAGTCAGCTGACTTTATTTTAGTGCCACATAACATCACTGAGCCTAGACCTACACTGCCGTGGGCATTATGCATTATGAGTGCATTGCTTCATGTGCTTCACTTCTTACCCTGAAGCACCCATAACTAAAGCAGCTTCACAGAAATGAAAAGAAAATTTATGGAAGTGTCTATGTGTAAGAAAAATGTGTCTAGATAATGAGATTGTCCCTGATGAGCAAGCCAAGGGTGACGGCGACAGTGGCAAGGAAAAACTCCCTGAGATGGCAACAGGAAGAAACCTTGAGAGGAACCAGACTCAACAGGGAACCCATTCTCATCTGGGTGATAACCGATAACAGAAATTGTAGAACATCATGTGTGTTATGCAGCTGAAAGTTCGATATAACAGAAGTTATTTAAATTAACACAAAGTCCAGTTCAGCACAAGGATGAGTCAGCAGGTGCAGAGGGCAGATGGGGTCTGGATCACTGGGAGCTCAGGAGCAGCATGTGTAGATCCATACCAACATGAAGAAGAATCCAGATGGAGCAGGTTCTTCTCTGGATGCCTCAGGAACCTCGCAGGGTTGGCCTCGGTCTACTGAAGCTGGAACCATCTCCACATGCCTCGGGATGGGTAGAGAAATAAAGAGCAGGTAAAAAGAATTAGCGTAGTTGCCATTCAGGATAGATGTACTGGAGTATGAGGTAAAGAAATAAATTATGTGTATGCCAGATTAAAAAGATGCGTCTTGAGTCTCCTTTTAAATTGGGAAACTGTGTCTGAGCCCCAAACACTATCAAAGTTTTGGAGCTAAATATGAAAATGCCCTACCTCCTTTTGTAGATTTTGATATTCTGGGAACTACCAGAAGTCCGGAGTTTTGTGATCTTAAGGAGCGTGGTGGATTGTAACGTATCAGAAGACTGGTTAGGTATGTGGGAGCTAGACCGTTTAGAGCCTTGTACGCAAGTAATGCTATTTAATGTAATTAATTAATTGTAAATAAACTGAACAGGTAGCCAGTGCAGGGAAGATAATATTGGGGTTATATCATCATATTTTCTGGATCTAGCGAGAACCCTGGCGGCTGCATTTTGGACTAACTGTAGCTTGTTAATTGAGGATGCAGTACAACCACTCAGTAATGCATTACAGTAGTCCAATCTGGAGGTCATGAATGCATGAACCAGCTTTTCTGCATCAGATACGGATAAAATGTTCCTAAGCTTGGCAATATTTCTAAGGTGGAAAAAGGCTGTTTTTGTGATGTTGGAGATATGATTTTCAAAGGATAAGTTACTGTCTAATATTACACCCAGGTCTTTCACTGTCGAGCTGGTGGTAACAGTACATCCTTCTAAACGCAGGCTGAATTGTGAGAGCTGGTGTGTACTGGGTTTTGGGCCAATAAGTAATATCTCTGTCTTATCTGAATTTAGTCAAAGAAAATTATCGGTCATCCAATCTTTTATATCTTGAATACACTCAGTTAGTCTAGACAATTTGGGTATTTCGTCTGGTTTTGTGGAGATGTATAACTGGGTATCATCAGCATAACAATGGAAACTAATCCCATGTCTTCTAATGATGTTACCCAAGGGAAGCATGTATATTGAGAAAAGCAGAGGTCCTAAAACTGACCCTTATAAACGGGAGGTTTGAAATTGTCTGTAATTTGTTATATCATTTGGGTCTAAATTAGATTTTTTAAGAAGAGGCTTAGTAACTGCCAATTTGAAAGGTTTAGGGACATGACCTAGATATAATGAAGAGTTGATAATGTTTAGAAGGGGCACTCCAATCACATGGCTCTTTTCCATTGCTCCAAAGATTAATCTTTAAGCCATAAATTGCAGCCTTTTTCCAAAAGCCTCACAAATTTTGGTTTTCTTATGACCACATGCCTGTTTAGTCCCAATCCTGTGATTTCTCCTCACACTGGGTGCATGGAGACGCTCGGACTTTCACTGTTAAACATAGCTCTGATTTCTACTGTTGCTTTTTTATGAAGTTTATCAGATGCTGTTTTTTTTTTTTTTTTTTTTTTCCAGAGCCCTTGCTAACAGTGTAGGTGTATTGAACATACAGATTGGAATACAGCCTTGAGACAGACCGGGAAGTGTACGCATCATCAGTACTGTACTACATTAACTACTGTGTTGACAATGTCATCATTAGCAGAAGGCCCTCTATAGCATCGATATGTAAAACAGCTGGGCCTGATAGTGTCCAAGGGTGTGTAATCCAGACCTGAGCTGACCAGATAGCAGAGGTATTCATATTCATTTTCAACCTCTCACTCTAAGCTTATGCACAGCCCCTGTATGCTTCAAATCCACAATTGTGCTCATCCCCCAAAAACCCACAGTAACATAATCCACAGTCTAAAGTCCAGATGATGTCACCACTGCCATTTCAGAATGCTTTTCATGACTGGTACTCACTCTCCATCAAAGGCACTGGTCGAAACAGATTGACTGAGGATGCTATCTGTGTGGAGATAAACTTCTATTGGATCAGACTACATGGGACACCCTTCACCATGTGCATCAGCGAGCCTTGCCCACCCTTGACCCTTTCACCAGGTCACTGGTTTTCCTTGCTTGAATCACTTTTGGTAGGTTCTGGCCACTGCAGCGTTGGAACATCCCACAATAGTTGCAGTTTTGGAGTTGCTCTGACCCAATAGTCTATCCATCACAATTTGGCCCTTGGGCATTTCCTTTGGAATCATTCAATCAAATCCATCCACCCATTCACATTGTCTACATTTTCAATATCTCATTACAATGGCGGCTGAAAGTGGTAAATGAACAGGTTGTAATGGCTAGAGGACAGGTCGAAGGAACTACAAAGGTGTAGCTCTTACGGGATGTTCCTGGTCTGCAGTGGTCAGGACCTACCAAAAGTAATCCAAGGAAGGAAATCAATGCATAAAATATCACATGGCAGTGGTGACCCTGAATAACCTTGATGCCCTAACATGATGCCATTGCTCTTTTATTTGTAAGACACGCAATTACATCATTAAATATTAAAAGGATGCCCATAACACTACCAGTAGACAGACTATTTGTTCTAGTTAATTCTCAGTCAAAAATAATCTTGCTCAAACATTGCTCCATTTTTACACCAATTGTGCCCCCTAGCGTTTAAAAAGTGAAAAACAGGTGGTGAACAAAAGAATAAACTTATAATAATAAACAGATCTCTGTAATGTCAGTCTGTGTGTTGTAAATAAATTCACATCAGCTCAAGTGTAACATTTTAAAATCCTATCAGTGTTACCCCACTAACATACAGGAAACATAATGATATATCTATTTACTAATATTAATGAGTAATTAGTATTAATTACCAGTTGCCACAACATCCTCCAACAATCTCCTGGTACCATGTACATGACTAGAATTTCGACTGTAAACTTGAACACATTCATATTATTATAACATTCCCACACAACCACATTTAATCTGTTACAATCATACTCATATTTATTTATTATTTTGTCATAGAAATGTGCTTGCGTATGCTGTTCGAGTCAGACGTCAAGGCTACTTCCCCATTTATTATCTCACAATTAAAATGTAACATGAAAATAATGACGTCTTCTGAAAAACAAAATATATATATTTAAATTATTTATTCAACACTAGTAATTAATATTTCTATACACGGCATATAGGAGAAGGTACAATTATTAATGTCTTATCTTCATGACTACATCTTGCAATTTGTAATAAAAAGCATGCAGCCCTGAAAACTCAATGTCAAAAATGAACAGCTGTGATTTCATTTACATCATTCAACATGTATCATAAATAGGATATTACATTAAGAAGTGTAAAAGTGGGACATTTACAAAAGAAAAAAAAAAAAACGCCCTGTAAGGAAATTCTATTAACTGAAATTTCAAAATCAAGATGGTATCCCCCTCCCCCCAAAGCCACGGGCAACACATTTCATCAAACACAGTGTACCAAATGTAAATATTATACATTAAATCTGATCAAGAAATTCCTAAATTTCATTATACTGTACCAAAAAAAATTATAATCACACACACACACAAAAAGAAAAAAACTTGAAATAAGTAAACCATGTTAATTATAACACACAATTAAGAAACTCTGTTGAATGGTACTCAAGAAGTGATCCGAAGAATACAGAGCTAGATATTACATTAAAACACCTAAAAATCCACACGTCATTTATATCACTAAGTTTGTCTCTTTTCAACTCCAGAGCTAGCCAAGGCCATGATCTTATCTTCAGATCCTGTAAAAATAAAAAACATTACGTTAAAACTCAATACATGTAGTTAAATACCACACAAACACACAACAGTGCTATCAAAAGAAGAACAATATTCATATTTAATCCTTACATGATGACATATCCAAGTCATAAACGTGTCATGACAGACACTGAGTTGTCATTACGGTACCATTACCTGTACTAGTGACTTTCCAGTCTGCTTTTATTACTTGATGCTGCACAAGCAATTCTGTGTTTTACAGGGGTGAGTTCAAGTCAAACCAAGACTTTTGATTATTCAGAATAACAACACATTTAAAAACTTATGTTATTTCTCTATATAATCCCCTTCATTCATGAGAACTTTCATTACAATTCCTGGTTTGACTTGAACGCCCCTCGCAATTATCTTGCCTATGCATTAACAGGTATGCGTATAGTTACTGTTGTAATTACAATACATTACAGGACATAACCGGTCATAGTCGATTATTAAGGCAAATCTTCAATCACATGTTTAAGACGTATAGGAGTTATGTCAGTCTTAAAAGTCTGGCTTAATGTAAATTAAACTAATCAGAGATAGGTTTTAGTGATTTCTACTGTTCGATTTGCTCTAATGCTTATGCAAACTTTCCAGGAAATCACCCATGAATAATATTCTCCATCACGTGCCGTCAGTAACCGAGTCATCGCTCCATACTCACCCTTACTCGCTGTAACTTTCTCAAACTGGCTCAGCGTGGCACTGACATTTTCTGTAAGAAAAGCTTCATCCGCTGCTGTAAGCTAGAAAATAAAACCAGCATGCCTTAAGGAACATTTAATACTGTGTACTTGTTTCTCAGTCCTACTACTAACGTAATATAATACCTAATATGCAGTGATAATACACCAATGGTTCAAATACTATGATATGATGGACTGCAAATCTGCAAATATATAATCAGCGCTATATACAAGCTGCTGTTACAGAAAATTAATCAACACCTTGATGAGGCAAATAAAAATCACCATCTCTACACGGGATAGCTTGTTACCTTCTCGCCCAGTTTTCTCAAGGCTGTGAGGATCTCCAGTTTTTGCTGAGTGTACACGTCTCTGGGAAGTTTCCCAACCATCACATCACGGTCCATCTAAAAAAAGGTGACAAAAAAAAAAATGTTAAACCAGAACATTTGATCTCGCCCTCTTATAATGTGACATGTTTTATATACCCCGATCAGCCATAGCGTTCAAAGAATTAACGTTAAACCATCTAGGCTTTGGACTCCCTTGTGTCATTAGGGCCAGGTAGATTTGTACAGCTTTCTCTTAATAAATTAAATCATCATTTAAAAACTTCACTTTGTATTAAAAAATTAAACAAAATCAAGAAATACTTTTTCACGGCACATATATTAGTTAGCTATACAAACTTGGCTTCAAATTATTAAGGCATGTTTTACTCCTTGACAGCCGCAACTATTCATTACGCGGTCAAAATATTTTCTGTTTACATTTCTGCATTACCTCAGCCAGTCTGGTCCGTAATTGTCCAGGTTGCTTCTTTGCAAACAGTCGAATAACTTCAGGTGTCTTAAATGCTTGGCTGATGGCAGCTTGGATAGCCTGATAGAGGACAAAGTAAAAAACTGTTTTGTTTTTTTGTTGTTGTCTTTTTCAAGAGTCTGCATGAAAAAAAAGCCAAATTTAGGCATTTGGCAGATGATCTTATCTTATCCAAAGTGACTTATAAAAGTGCTTAGGTTTACAGTCAAACACTTACTAAGTACCAGTCAAACAGTGACCCACAATTTGCCTATTCAGAGAAAATACAGAATCAGCCTTGATGTCTGTATAAAAACGTCTTACTAGCTGCATCCCTCCCAATTCGTCCACGAGGGTCATGTTCCCCGACATGAGCTTCTTCAGGGACTCGTTAAACTCGCTCAACTGCTCCAGTGTCTCTTTCTTGGTTTCTTCATATTCCTCATCATCAAGTTCGTCTCTGAAATGAAGAAATAATTGACCAGACAGGTCATAAATAAATAAATAAATAAACAGTAATAACTTGTGATTACATTTTCAAAAAACATATTTTAAGCTCGACATCGACACTTTAGTCTATTTTCACTGGTGAACTTTTTTCCTACATTTTCCACAACGCTATTTGAATATTAGCTGTGTGGCACCTGAGGGATTTATATAGCATTCTACTTGAATTCTGAATGATAATCCACAGGTACAAATTAAGTCACTTTCTACCCTTGGGTTCAATTCCCACCCAATACCCAAACCCGGATAAAATGGGAGGGTTGCATCAGGAAGGGCATCCAGCGTAAATACCTGTGCGGATCGGAGTGAGATCAGCCGAAAGACTAACAGCATCAAGCGTATACAGTATATGTGACTTGTTGCTTAAGGTGGATTGTATAATAACTGCACTGGCAATGTCATCCTGTGGCGTCAGCATGGCACACAACCACATGCTTCCCAAAAACTGGAACATCAGTTATGAAAAATCAGCACCAGAGTCTTTCATTCTAGGCACATGTATTTGCCTAAAATAATCATTTTTAGGAGTTTTGTTTGTTTCAATTCCTGCAGAGGAGAGTAAAGTAAGAGTGAGTAGAGCTGATGGCAGTGTGGAAGTTTACCTGCACTCCTCCAGATCCTGGAGCTGCTGCATGAGCCGGTCCAGCTGCTCCTCCATGTTCTGCTTTAGTTTCCCAGTTTCAGATTTTCCCCGAGAAGCCATTGTCTTTCTTAAATCGCCTTAAGATCAAAGAGAGTTCATTAGCCAATCAGAAACAGGTCAAGGTTTTTAACTCAATATACAAATGCACTCCGCGTGAGCATGTACAGCTGGTTACATCCGTTCACCTTTTATGGGAAAAAATAGGTATACTTCATTAGCTTAGAGAATTACAGCACTTGCGATCCCACACAACATATAAAAGTATTTATGGAAATAGAAAGAAAGGGTGGGTCTGTCGGTGTTTTAACTGAATGTGCATTCTCCCGCACAACCTGTAACCGAAGGACCCGTTTAGGAGGTATCGAGTTTGCCTGAGTGAAAATCATAGCAACTGTCAAGTACAGGAAAGTGTAGCAAATCTCCAAGACTCAACACAACCTTGGGCGTGAGGTAACATTACGCGTGAGGCATACTCCATGCGTCCATCAATCTAGAAACCTCTGTAGTCCAACTAGGGATTGCGGAGGCCAATCGTGATTACTGTTGTATTTATTCCCATTTTACAACCGTGGGTCAACATTCACCTACACATTGACACTCTATGGGCAATTTGGGAACGCCAATTATTAGCTATATTTTATCTACTCTTCTTTGCACTGGGGGAGGAAACCGGAGTACACAGAGGAAACCCAGCAGGCACGGGGAGAACATGCAAACTCCATGCACATAGAACAGAGGTGACCCCATTGAAGGTGCGAGAACACATATTTAATACAGTTTTAAAAAGAGTGAATTGATTATTTAATAAAAAAAAGATAGAAATATATATATTTTTTTAATTTCCCTTGTGCACATTTAAAAGCAGAAGCATACGTTTATTTGCTATCAAAATAATGAACTGTATTTCTTACATTGCTAATTGTGAAACTAATATTAATTAACGTTAAAGGAAAATCAGGCATATATACGGCTACCTAAAAAGCCGGGTCCTTTCGTTTTCTTTTTTTCATCGTCCAATAAGATTTAAACAGGAAGTCAGTTGGATGCAGTATGTGACGGAGATGGATGATGGAATGCCACTGCTGCGCTGTTTCATTTATTTTTGTTGAAAATCATTACAGAAAAAAAGACGAGTTGACTGCGAGGTAAATTTCACGTTTCGTATATTCTCGGTAATCTGGCTACGTAATTCTTGCGCAGAATGGAGGACAATTTCTCTACTTTTCGTTTCTTCTTTTTTTATTATTAAATGTTTGCTACGTTTTGAAATAGAAAATTAGTGTTGAGATTTTTTATTCCCATTGTTTATTATTTTTTTTAATCAATAATAATAATAATGATAATAATAATAATAATAATAGAGATAATTGTTTTATTTTGCCAGTCAGCCAATCAGATAAAGCCTCGGAAGAAGATTAACCAATCAGGGCGTCGCTTAGATTGACCGGAAGTTATAAACGTATGCGTTCTGTTCCGGTAAGTAACTAAGGTATCTATCTGGTCAATGTGGTTGTTTTTTTCCTTCAAGTATAATGTAAGGATTCAGAATTAGGTTATACATACTAATATGTATATTAAGTCATGAGTACTGATGCTGTTATTGGCGTCTTTCCTGTGTGCAGATGGCATGCCTTGTGAAAATGAAACTAAGTGCATTTTAGCCATGCCCGTTTTAGCACCATATGTGTAAGAGTCAAGTGAGAAGTCTGAACAGTGTGGCTAATACCCATGTTAAATAGTCTTCTATAGACTTGTTTGACCAATCAGCAGCATGTGTGATTAAGTTTGATTTTGGTTTGGGGCAGATTCTTCACTACTTCCTTAGTGCATATGCCTGGGACTTGACTTCTTGGTTGCATTCAGTATCATTATTAATAAATAGAAATAAACTTTCCTTAAGGTGAACTCACTGTCTGCATGCAAACACCATCGCTCATGCACTAGTGTGATACATTCCCAGAAAGATCTAACACAGGGATGTCAAACATTCTAAAGTGATTAATAATGCATCGAAAACTTCACTAACTTTAAGAATTCGAAGTACAATGAGTGTTCAAATCAAGCCGGCACTATTGCAGAAATCATTTATGAAATATAAAAAGTACCTTTATTTCTCTATATAATCCCTTGCTATACTAATGCACTTGTCCCAGTGCTTGAATACCATGAAATTAGAAAGTTTTCTCAGCCGTGATCGGACTGCCTGCTTTTATATCTGCACTGTCAGGACTGTATGGGGGATGCAGCAATAACTCCCAGCCACACTCCTGCAAGGTGCCATGGACAGTATAAGATTATGGATTATCCTGCAAAAATAACCTTTTTTTTCCACATTAAAGGAAAGGGCCTCCCAGGATCTCCATTAATGGCAGTTTCCTTTAATGGAAAGTAAAAAAAGGGGCCATTAAAGGAGATCCTGGGAGGGCAGTGTTTTAGCAGTGATGAGAATGTGAAGTGAAAACCACATACTGAGCGAACTTTCTACCTTGGTGATATCCAAGCACTAGTGAATCGCTGGAATAAGTGGATTAGTGTGAAGGGGAAGTACAGTGTATATATATATATATATTAAAAAAATGTAGTTCACAGTGAAAAGTCCCTGTTTGGTTTGAATGCCCCTCATATATTCTGCGTGCTCAAATGAATTTAACTTGTGTCGATCTGTTTTGTAGATGATACTGCAATTCACTAACAAGTTTTTATTATTTTTATTCCAATATGTGATTTTATGCTCCATCCTGTATGCAGTGGCTTACATAAGCATTTACCTGTTTTAGTACTGGCTACTGAAATAGATTAAACCGGGATTTTATTTTGAAACTTTAAAAAAGGAAAAGAAAAATAATGAAATTCCTGTTCCTTATTTGACTTCTAGTGCCATTTTATCTTTCAGTTATGTTCACAAAACCATTTTTATTTACAACATGGCTTCAAACCTCATTCGGCAGGGTTGGATTAAACCCATGATCAGACCTACAGTATGTTTGGCATCTCTGATCTAACAGATTTTCCAAGTTATGTCTGGTTCTGTTCTATGACTTAGTTTGAGCCAAAGAATATTCTGTTCATTTTATTTGCATAGGTTTTTCACAATATACACTATATATGGATTGAGATTTAAGACCCCCTTCTGAATTGTGACCCCTGTTTAGCCAGAATGTGGATTGAAATCTTCTTCCCTTTCTCAGGTCCCGATTCAGTTCTTTGCTAACATCTTTGACATCCCCGATGGCTCTGCAGGAGAGAATCAGAGTGGTGCTACTGGCGTGTGGCTCCTTCAACCCCATCACCAACATGCACCTGCGTATGTTTGAGCTGGCACGGGATCACCTGGAAGATACCGGTACACAAGTGTTGCACTAGCAGCTTTAAACAATTCTTATTAATGGGTCTCTACTGGTCTTACTTTAGGACCAGGGCTCTTTTCAGGGGAGGTGAAAGTGGACATCCGGAACGGGTTAAACAATAACAAACATTACCATATACTGCACTGATACCACAGAACTGGTGGTACTCACACACACACACACACACAAAAAAAAATAAAAAGGAGGAAATTTCCTGCTCAGTAGAATGTATTTACTATTAATTATAAGCATTAGATATGTAAAAGTGTAAGCTAAGTAAACAAAATTGCATTTAATACATTAAACATTTCTAAAACTAAAAAAGATTGTGTGTGAAAAAAGCACATCAGAAGAGTCGAGGAGGAATTTACTGCACAGAGTTTCGGAGCAGTTTCAGAGTTCACGCATTAGCAAAGCAATAGCAGGTGTGTTTGATGATGCAGTATGCTTTAGATGTCCGGCATTCTGAAAGTGTTATTCACGTTGTGCTCTGGGCCAACGACGAGTACTGATAGCAATATCAGCAAATGCACATGAGGCTGAACAATTCTTACTAAAATGTGAACCACAATTTATTTAAAAAAAAATTCCCCCAACAGGAATTGAGATCACAATTTTCTCACACGATTCTGATTTTATCAACCAAAACATTTCTTGCACTCATGTAAAAAAAGTGTTGTCTGTACTTTCAACTCTTGTTGATTTTTGTTAATTATTGATTGATTTTGGGCATACGTCATGTGACTGCATGTCATATATGCAGAGTGTAACCAGCACTGCAAAGATCTCTTTGGAATTTACATACATATAAATAATAATAATAAATATAGTTGCAAGCAACGATGATGGGCCCAAGCACCCTGTGCCATCGTCACCCGGTTTTACCGCACAACCTGCACACACTATACTGTGTGTGTGTGTGTGTACATTTGTAATATGGGTGTATGTACAGTATGTCTGCATGTGTGTGATATACGAGTGAGATATGTTTGTGTGTGTTAACATTTGTGATATGTATGTGTGTACAATAGGCCATAGATGCTAGAAGAAAAGCATCACACTATGATGTTCCTGAACATGATGTCACTGAACGTGTCACTGAATATAATGTCACTTAATATAAAGTTGTTCGGCTCGATGAGCTCTAAATGTGTACCGAGTTTCGTGTGCCTATGTGAAAGTGTGTATGAGCTAGGGGGCAAAATCTCTCGTGAGGGCCTCTGAGGCCCTCGAGCTACGCCCGTGGCCCAGACTCCCAGGCATCCGGATGGCAGCAGATTCCAACCTGTCTGCCAGGTTTCATGAGTTTTTGAGCATGTTAAGACCCCCGAAAAGTCCAAAAGGAAAAGGATAATCCTTAGGAAAACAAGAGGGTCCTGCGCACCTTATAGTGCTTGGGCCGTAATAATAATAATAATAATAATAATAATAATAATAATAATACATATAATAAAACTGTAAAAGTCTGCATGTCTGTACATTGCAGATATTTCTGAAAAAAATATTTTGGGGGGGGGGGTGGCATAAGATGATTAATAGAACACATCAAGATGCGTTTTGGGATTTATGTTTGTGTGTCTGTTTTTGTGCTCGAATCACCTAAAACCTACTAAACAAATTTTATCCCCGCCCCCCCAGGAAGGTACAGAGTAGTAAAGGGTCTAATCTCTCCTGTCGGCGATGCCTATAAGAAGAAGGGTCTGATTGAGGCATGTCATCGGGTGGAGATGGCCAGATTAGCGACCGAGACCTCCAGCTGGATCAGTGTGGATGACTGGGAGTGCCAGCAGCCTGAGTGGGTGGAAACAGCCAAAGTTATCAGGTAGCAGTCATTTTGACACCATTTATTCATAATTTTGGTGTAAAGAATCTGCAAATTTTACACATAGACAGTGTCTGGAACTATAAAAGAGAGATAAATGCCATTCCCTGTATAATGATGATTATGATGATGGTAGAGAACTCCCTGTAACGCATCGCACAAAAATCTCCCATAGGTCTCAGATTTGATTTGAAGTATAAGAGATGTATATAATTTTCCTCAAATTAATGATGCTTTATGACCTTTGAATGAGAAATACAACAGTCTGCTCAGGAGTTCTTCATAGAATAACTTTTGATTTGCAAAAACCACTCACTGGAAGAAGCAAAATGAACCAGCATTTGAAAAGGGCCAGCATTTTTCCTTTAATATGTTTTCCATCTGTAAATTTGTGTAAAATGTTGTTTATTTTATTATACTATGAGGGGCGTTCAAGGCACACCGGTACTTGGAATGAAATCGTTCATAAGTGAAGGCGTGAAACAGAAAAGAAGACCTAAAGCACAGTACAGTGATAAAACTCTTATCCGAAGTAAAACATTTGACCGGTGCGAATGTTTTTAAAGAAGGCTGTACAGTATATCCATTCCCAGTTGAGGAGGCCCACTGCCAGGAACATTTACGGTGTGAAACGTCAAACTTTGAAACAACTGCTATCTTGTTGCCAGCTTGCAGGAGAGACGCATCTGTCTGTGGGAACTGTACACACCATCATTCAGCTTGTAGTTATTGTCACATTATCCAAGCACTAGTGAAACACTGGGATGAGTGCATTAGTGTAGCAGGGGATTATATAGAGCAATCAAGGTAGTTTTTACTATTGTAACTGCGTTCTGTTATTCTGCACAATCAGTAGTCCAGGTTTGACTTGAACACCCCTCATAATACTTTCCCCATTGAGTCTGTAATTTAAACAGGGTTTTTTTTTTTGATTAACAATCTTGTTTTCTGCCTTTATTTAGAGATAGCTTTTGAGTTGAGTAAACTTAACTCTGTTATGCTCAAGTATTTTTGCTTGATCTTTAAAAGACACCATCACACAGAGCTGTCATCAGCTGAGAACCATGACGAGGTGGACACGGTGAAGTTTGCGAAAAAGAGAAGACTGGAGGAAAATGAGAAAAGTTCAATGAGTCGCAACAGATCAGGTACCGTCTACAGGCATCAGTACTGTACATCTTTTCAGAAACATTTTCAATAAGTCTTAGTGAATATAAATGCAAAGTGAAATGAAGCTGACTTTCAGAAACATCCACATCGTCCTGCAGGCAAAACCGAAGCCAGAACCACTACAGGTTATTTGAAACAGAAGGTGTGCGCTGCAAAACAGGGGCAGACGGCATTCCCATCATCCGCCAAGTTTTAATATGTGTAATGGCTGTCCTATCACAGATTAGTGCTGTCGAGAGTAGGGTCACAGACTTTAAGTGCACTCTTTCAAAGGCAGGGCCATTTCTGTTCTCATCACCTGAGCAACAAAGTGACGTGGTGTCTAACACTGTAGCGGAACAACTTTCATTGACTTCTTTCAAATTATTTGACACAGGACAGACTCATGTCATGGAAAGCAATGGAACTTTTCTTTCTAACACATCAAATACAGTTCTAAATGAAGGGAGTAGTTGATGATTTGTATAACATTTTAAATGAATGCTAAGCATTTTGTAAGATGGTTTACGACTGGAGTTTGTGAAAGTAAGGTTTTTGTGATCAAGCTCAATAGAATGGAAGAGAAACTCTTCATTCATTCTGCGTCAGTCATCAGATCTCAACCGAGCTGAACATCTGTAGATTTTGGACAGGTGTTAGACAGCCCTTTACAATGCCATCATCATCCAAACACCAATCAATGGAAGCACGGATATATGGATGGATTGATTGATTGACTTATGGATGGATGGATTAATTCCTCCATGACAGACACTTGTAGAATCTCTGACAGTGTGTACTAAAGCTATTTTGATGAATTTGGCTCAATATCTGTTTTATTACTATTTAAAAGTCTAGCGGGCTGGTTTTAGCCTCAGATTTGATTGACCATTGGACTGGTTTTTGTGTGGTTTTTACCAACCGTTTTTTTTGGCCTTGTTATTTGGGTTTTGAATTCCTATCTAGGTGGATATGTTTTTGTTTACACAGCTATTTTTGCTCATTTTGATTGGGTTGTTTTTTGGTCTGTTGTTGAATGATGGTGTGATTTTTAAGGTCCATTTGGCTATATGTTTATCCCAGGGTTACCTACTTCATTTGAATTTTGACATTTTATATCTAATTGTCTTTCTGCAGAACCTATGCAGCTCAAGCTATTGTGTGGAGCAGATGTCCTGGAGTCCTTCAGCGTCCCTAACCTATGGAAGGAGGAGGACATTGTGGAGATCATAGGACGCTTCGGGCTCGTGTGCGTCACCAGGAGTGGTTTTGATGCAGAAAAGTTTGTCTACCAGTCCGATGTGCTACATAAGCACAGAAAGAACATCCACATCGTGAGGGAATGGGTGATGAACGACATCTCGGCCACGCACGTGAGACGAGCCGTGCGCAGGGGCCAGAGCGTTCGCTATGTGCTGCCTGAGCCCGTGGTCCGTTACATCCAAGAACAGCATCTATACAGCGCTGAGAGTGAGCAGAAAAACACTGATGTCATCCTGGCTCCTCTTCAGAGATATGCCGGTTCAACTGAATAAACTACTGCACTTTGGTGTCTCTCACACGCACAAAGACTTATAGAGCCAGTACACTTGACCATCAGCAATGAAGCAATATTTCTCTACTTTATATCTTTTAGGCTATAATTAGTTTCACTGGAGTGATTGATTTTGGTAATGAATCAGGTTCATGTTGAAATGAAGGTCTTTGCAATTATACTTAATGTTTGTGGGCACCTACTTTTTGGTTCTGGAATATGAATCTGATGAAGGCTTTATATTTACTCTATATTTACCCACCCACCCCCAGTATCGGGCATTTCTTTTGTTATTTTGAAACGTGCTTGATTTACAGCACAGGCTGCTTTTCACTTCGAAGATTGGTCTCCCTTTAGCAAACAATGGGCCTCAATTTCGGAGTGTGAAACCTAACAAGGTAAAGGAGACAAAAGAGAGCCTACTGTTCGCTAATCCTCTAGGCCTTATAACACTCACTCACTAAATCACTCATCGTCTATACTGCTAATTCCTGTATACAGTGTCCCGGGGTGGCCTGCAGCCTATTCCAGGTGGCGTAGGGTACGAGGCTGGGTAAACCCTGGATGGGGTGTCAATCATTCACACACTATGTGCAATTTGGGAACGCCAGTTATCCTAATTCGCATGTCTTTTTACTTTTTACTGTGTGAGGAAACCAGAGTACCTTGAGGAACTCCACCATGCACAGGGGGGGACCTGCAAACTCCATGCACACAGACCCTGAGGCAGGACTCCAACCTGGACCTTGTAGGTGCAAGGTGACGGTGTTCGTTCAATCAATCAATCAATCAATCAACATTTATTTACAGCAACCTAAGTTGTACCAAAGTGCTTCACAGTTCTAAAAATGACAATACAATGGCATTAAAAATAGAAATAAAAATACAAACAAAATAAAATATAGTTATAAATAAATAAATAAAAAAATAGTCATAGCCATAAAAATGATAAAAATAAAAAGATAAAATTATAAAAATATTACATAAAACTATAACATATTAAAAGCTTTTCTAAACAAGTGAGTCTTCAGTTTTGCCTTAAACAGAGGGAAGTCCGTAATGCTGCGTAACTCAGGTGGCATGGCGTTCCAGAGTTTAGGACCAGCCACTGAGAAAGAGCGATCACCCCATTGTTTGGATCCTGACCGAGGGACCACTAACAGGTTCTGGTTAGCAGAACGCAAGACTCTACTTTGTTGATAAAAATTTACTGTCTCACATAGGTAGGAGGGTTCCAGACCATTAACCGCATTAAAAACAAACACCAAAAGTTTAAACTGAATCCGGAACTGTACTGGAAGCCAGTGGAGAGAATACAGGATTGGTGTGATATGATCATATTTACGATTACTGGTCAGCATACGAGCCGCATCATTCTGTACAAGTTGCAGACGATGTAAACGAGCTTGAGTGACTCCAACATAAAGTGCATTGCAATAGTCTAGCCGCGAACTAATAAAAGCATGAATGGCTTTCTCCAGGTCGCTCCGATTTAAAAAGGGTTTGACCTTTGCAAGGAGGCGCAGATGAAAAAAGCCTGCCCTGACAACAGAGTCAATGTGTGTTTGGAAGTTAAAACAGCTGTCTAAAATCACCCCCAAATTTTTGACTGCTTGGTTAAAATGAAGAACCGGAGAATCAAAACCAGCAGTGATAAAGCTAGAAGGATTTGAGGCGCCAAACATAATATATTCTGTTTTACTCTCATTCACACAGAGACAGTTTTGTGACAGCCAAAGTTTGATGTCATGCACACAACTGTGGATCGATTTTAGTGCATCAGATGAATTCGGCACAACTGGCAGATAGATTTGTAAATCATCTGCATACAGATGAAAAGAGACATTGTGCTTTGAAATAATCGACCCTAATGGCAGCATATACAAGGAAAATAAAACGGGGCCCAAAATGGAACCCTGCTTATGGTGTTAACCATTAAGCCACCGTGCCACAGGCCATATAATGTTAGACTAATAATGGATACTTGTTGGATAGCTTTTTACTTTTAGC
This sequence comes from Clarias fuscus, assembly GCA_030347435.1. NCBI lineage: Eukaryota > Metazoa > Chordata > Actinopteri > Siluriformes > Clariidae > Clarias > Clarias fuscus. Next base: position 22,396,155 of record CM059221.1, read on the forward strand.
ATCATTTATAAATGGCAATAATTCTTCTTCCTCCCATTTGTTTTTATTCTAAAGAGCTGATGAACTAATCATTGAATATTACAATCATTGTAATTTATGCAGTTTGTAATGGTTGTTAAGAAGTCCGAGTTGGTTCAGCTTGCAAGAAGACAAGCTCGTCCACCAGTATGGAACCATCTGTCCCCAGCCCAGCAAGTTCTCTCATAACAAAGGGTCCCAATAAAGGTAAGTTAACTAATAATCACCAAAATAAGAGCACTTTGAGTTAAAGTGAGTGTACGTTAAGACCGGGGGTGGGAACCCATGTCTTTTACTGTTACCTAGTTCAATGTCTAGTAAAAACTTAACAATACCCTTCTCCTGATTCTAGAATTTTCTTTAATGTAAGTGGTATTTTCTTATTATTCAAAAGTGTATATATATTTTTTAATACTGCACTTTATACTAACACTGCAGTTTATTGCGTTTGATATAGCACATACCCATGGATGGAAAAGAAAATATTGATATACCAAAAATCTAAATATTAAAATGGTTTTTTAAATGCAGCCAAATATTAAACAGTGAAAAAGGAAATGTTCTTTGATGGAATTATGTAGGCTTCAGCAGATGATGAATTGTCCCAGTTCACTGACTTATATTTCCTCTATTAAATCATTTGTTTGGATGAAGTGTTGGAATCTGTATTGCATGTCCAAATGAAAAGAAGGAGGAAGTTTACAAAAGAATTATACCAAAACTGTCCTTAATATGAGGATTGTTTAAAGTATGCACAGTGTAGTTGGAGCCTATCCCAGGAAACTTAGGGCACGAGGCCGGGTACACCCTGGACAGGGTGCCAATGCATCGCAGGGAACGCACACACACACACTCAAAACCCATTCACACACTACGGGAACGGCAATTAGCCTAATCTGCATGTCTTTGGACTGTGGGAGGAAACCGGAGTACCCGGAGGAAACCCATCAAGCATGGGGAGAACCTGAACCCCGGAGGTGCGACGCAACAGTGCTAGCCACTGTGCCACCTGTGATTATAAATTTTGACTCCCTTCCAAATAGCTCTAGGGAGGGCAAGTCAAGTTTTATTTTTATTTCTAAATAAAGCACCTCATATAGCTTGAAAAGAGAAATAGTTTAGTTAGGAACATGGTTACATAATGTAATACATGAGGTATGAGGGGAGTGCAACTTATACAATAAATACACGTTATAGAATAGCATTGGAGCTAGGGAACCAGTGCAAACAACCTATTGTCTATAAACTGTAGGCTCTAAAGCAGTACTGTAGCTTTGTTCATTAGGCTGTGCTATAACTCATCTCTCTTGCCATGTATGCACATATTTTACCCTTGTTTGATGTTGAATGTACATTCTCTTTCACCCATTTGCAGTATAAGTCTCGAAGGAGTTCACAAGAGCAAAGTACAGTTTATCCAGCCTCACCTTTTAACTCCTTTTGGAAGAATTTACTCTTATTAACATCATCTGCCATTCTGTGTTTGCAAGCTCATGTCATAAACCGTAACATGTACATATAATCCATACACAATGGAGTATATTAACTGTGTTGACACGATGGTTTTTAAGACTGAGGGTTAATCCCAGCATGGTCCTCTCTCCTTTCTCGTCTGTCTGGTTTAACTTGCTCTGTCTGGTGCAGTTCTATAGTTAGAGCAGTTCTATAATTAAAGCAGTTCTATAATTAGTTCAGGAGTAAATACTTACTGTCCTTCAAACACATTTATGTTTGAACCATAACATTATGACCATCCATCTAATATTGGCTAAGTCCTTCCTTTTTCTACCAAAACTGTGTGTTCTGACAGCTTTCCATCTATTAACATGAACATTTTCAGCAGTCTGAGCTACAGTAGCTTTTCTATTGAATCGGACTACACAGGCTAGCCTTTGCTCTCCAGCCGGTTCATCGGTTTTCTTTCCTTGGGATACTTTTGGTAGGGAACATGGCACGAGAGCAGCCGTTTTGGAGTTGCTCTGATCCAGTCGTCTAGAAATCACAATTTGGCTCTTGTCACAATACAATATCACTGCAATGGCAACAAGAAGTGGGAGGAATATACTGTATTAGGCAGCAAGTGAAACTTTATTCCTGAATTTGATGTGTTGGAAGGAGAAAAAAAAATTACGAGTGACTTTGGCAAATGGGGTCATTCTGTAAAAATCTGTCTACTCTTCCATTCAGAATTCTTTCACTCGCTTTGTTATTCCTAGATTCTAACAGGTTGGCTTTTAGTGGTTAAATTGCCTAAACATAATCAATTTGAAGCTTGTTCTTATTTGTATTAATACTTTAGGTAGTATCTTAAGACATTTAGGACTGGTTATATCTGAGTGGTGCGCTGAGATCTGAAAACCAACTTAGTTCACTGCAACTAATTTTTTCCTTCTTATAATAATACCCGGCTTATAATGATTCTCTTCTTATTTTTAATACCTGGTCATCTCATCGACTGTATATAAATTTCAATTGTACTGATGGGAAATCTGACTCTTTTCAACTGATCAAATCATTTGCTCTGAGAAATGAGTATAAGCGATTAAAAACTCTTATCCTTCATTTTTCTTTTCTTTTCTAATCTACATTTATCACTCTGCATTGAATTTGATAAATTATGCAGATGGATCCTTGCTGTCATGGCAAGGATACGCATACGGCTGACTTCCAAACACACTTCTCACCATTCAGACTAACGAACAGCTTTTGAAAAGAGATTTAAATGAGGCATTTTGATTCAATCATGCTGTGAGAGTAACAGCAGCGCCTATGTCAGCAACAAAAGAAATTAAAAGTGTTTTTTTTTTTTTTAAAGAAGAAGATCCCATATGCTCTTAAAATGAAAATAATTAACCTCAAGCTGGTGTAATGTGGGCCGGATGTTAAAAAGTCATTTTGTTTCATTTCTCTTATATTACAACAATCCAACTATGTTTGATCATTTATAATTACATTTAATGTTGTGAAATGCCCGTAAGACATGACCGTCCCTGTTATCTATTATACTATAACTGTTATGTCATGGAAATTTAGATTAGATACACTCTCAGACTAAAACAGGTTTATTCACAAAAGAATGCATCAAAAGCAGCAGAGACAAAGACACTTAGTTCAATGAGTCTAAATACTATTAACACCTGTTCGTCCGGATGGGCCGAGCTGAAGTGACGCTTCCAGATTGGCTGCCTTGCACCATGATGACAGAACTTTTTACCAGTCCCTTACTATGTTTTTCACGTGCTCAGACTGCGGAAGAAGAATAATGGTTCACTGTTTGCATAGAATAATGGTCTAAGAATTATATCTCAAGCACGAGATACATCAGGTTTGAATGTTCTTCTTCTAGCCTCAGACGCACACATATACAGAGATAACATACAGAACGTCAGGACAGTTTAGCCTATAAAAGTATAAAAGATGTACATACTGAAGTCACACAGACGAGAAGAATAATAAATCAAGAATCACACATATACATAAGATTAAAAGATAAGACACAATATTAATTAATATATGTTAATACACTTAAAAAAATCTCGTTTCCCTATAAGCTTTTCTTTTGATGGAAAACGTCCATATAGTAAATGTCATAACACATCTTATAACAGAAAACGTCTTCTTATTAACATTTCGGCTAGTTCTTGTTAAATAACAGATTTTAATTGTTACATGTTAATTATTAGCCTTAAATTGTGTGGAGCGTCCATTATAGTACAGGACGCTAGAAATGATAACGTATTAGAATGATACAGTAATAATACAGTATTAACCCTGTGATTTGCCCTATCGCTGTAACTATGGTCAGAGGTACCTCATAGAAAATGAATCAACACCTGCTGACCAGCATCAGTGGTACCAGTGGTATGAGTACACTGGATCGGATTAATGTGCAGAATAAGTGAAACAGAGTGTGCCAATTCTGTTACATGTCTACAATGTATAGCCACAGAAAAGTCACACAGCCGGGAAAATGACATATGTATTTTTAGGCACATGAATGCCTGGGTCATGACTGATTTTAAAGTAAAAATATAACTGTTTGTTGTGAAAGTCAGTATGACAGCTTCGGAGAACGTCAGGGAATCTGCTCTAAGGCTAAAAATGCTGTCTGCGTAAATGGACGGTGAAGCACGTGCTGGCTAATCAAGGTTTCTGATCTGACACACCCTCTAATGATAGATAGATCAGAAGTACAATAAGGTCTCGTTTAGTGTTAAACACTGGATTTAATTAACCATTTTTATTTCCTACTTCCTTTTTTCAATATGTACGTGTGATCAGATTACTATCTTGAACCACACCCTCCCAGATGTTAACAGATGTTTAAAAGAAACAATTACTCAACCTTTTTACTTTCACCTTTTTTTTTCTTTTTTTTTTAAATGCTTTCAGTTATAATGTATTTAGTTTCCTATTCCTTGGAGCATTCTGACAAAATCATGTCATTTTCCCCTGCATAGATACAGAGGTTTTTACAGATGTTACTGTGAAGTGCATGGCTATTAGGGGAAATGATGATATTATCTGATAATGACTCACTGTCTGGGGAATACACGACGAAGGCCTGTTTACACCTATTGACAACAGCATTCACAGTGGAAACATTCCTGTTTCAGCTTTACGTCTTTTGAGTGACGTTTCTCAATACGCTTGCACCACTGAGCTTGTGACTTTTATCAGATGGAGTTATATTATTTGCATAATTTTATTTCAGATACTAGGTCAAATACATTACCTATTTATTTGTTCAGATGAATGAGATTTACTTCCATAACATCTGTATATTTGGTCATTTTAGCTTCATTTTCAACAAAGCATTTATATTATATAGATTATATATTATTTTATAGAGAAGTATTAATAAACACACATTTGCCAGTGTTTTGATGAGGACCTTGAAACTAGTAAAGAAGTTTTTATTAAAGCAATATTAAAAAGAAATACATCACTAAATCGATTACTTCGGGATAAATATTAAATAATATTTTTATTATAGTTACGTTTGCTGATATTTTGCAATTGACCTAGAAAGCAGCTAAATTAAAGGTTTGATCGATTTAATGATATTCTTCCATAATACAACACCACTATGATTGCTTTGGCAATATAATATATATTAAAGTCCTTATTACCAGGATCACATCTCTTAAAGTCCTTTTGCTTTGGGTGCCAATATTTTTGATGCTGACTTTAAAAACAGGCATATTTCATGAAATATTGCTAATATGACAACTGTATCATTACTGTTTGGCTCTCTAACACAATATAAGGCCATGTTTTAGTGGACTATATATACTGCAGATTGATCATCATACACCCAGCATATTTACTTTTATTTATTTGTTTATTAAAGACTAATGAGGTATTTAAATTAAGGGGTGTAAATTCTCTCCAGACATTTAAAACACAATGCCTTTGTGTGTGTATATACGGTATATGTGTATATGTGTATATGTGTTTGGGTTGGGCTAGTGGGTTGGTGTGTGTACGTCAGGTGTGAACACCTGCCTCCTGACACCTCCCACTGTGTGACTCACCGAGTCTCTTTTAAAAGCCGCGTATGACATTATTTTTCCCAAAGCATTCGTGGTTCTTTTCTGCTGTGATTCATATTGTTGACCAGGAAGAAAAAGAAATGCCTGCCAGTCTTTGTGGGACTTGGGAAATGCTCAGCAACAGCAATTTAGAGGGTTACATGATGGCTTTGGGTAAGGCGTTATTCCACACCAAGATTATTTTCATGGATGTGAATGTTGACATTAACCAGGAACATGTGACGTGGTTAAACGGCGTAGTACTTCATAACTATATTAGGAATGTTAATGATTACTAGATAGAAATGTACACCATTAAACATGCACAGTCTTCTTCTTTTGCATATATTTATTACTATAAATTGTTTACTCTTGTTCTCCTGCAGGAATTGGCGCGTCCACTCGTAAGATAGCGATGAAGCTCAAGCAGCGTAAGGTGATCGAGTATGTCAGTGACAAGTATATGATCAAAACTCTCAGCACCTTCAGGAACTACGTGTTTTCCTTCAGAGTGGATGAGGAGTTTGATGAGTTCACAAAAGGTCTGGATGAAAGACATTGCAAGGTGAAACGTTTATAATAAGCATTTATATAAAACCACGTGTATTGCTCTTATGAGTAAATATAATGGAGATTGCATTGTAATTTGATTTCTAATATTAGTTCAGGAGAAATATTAATTCAGGGCGTCTTTTAAGGAAGAAAGATGCTTTTTTTTTTTTTTTATCAGAAAACCAAACCATCTCTTAGAGTGTCCTACATACTGTAGAACCCTTAAGGGATTAAGTGGAACAAACCAATGAATACATTATTTTAAATAAAGCCAATTTATCACTGCAAATGTAACTTTAATTCGTCTCCCACGAAAAGAATCCCCTAAGTAACTTTCCTTTCAAATATCTAACTACCGTGTCATCTAAGTCAGTGCTCAAGAACTAAGCCTCTTCTTTAATTATACCGTTGATTTAAACCCACATTTTAGATTAAAAAAAAAAAAAACTGATATTAGTGTTGCCTTTTCAAAAACAAAATATGTAAATGTTATTTGATGGGTTTATTTTTAATGCAGTTCGTTACATTAAACATTCATCAATGTTGTCTTTTACTGTTAATGGAACTTAAGTTCATAATATATGGTCAATATTAGTTATATGTTCTATTCTGTACATTATATCACAAATAGTAATTCTAATCAAATAAATATCAAACAGAGTTGGTAAAGGTGTTAATTGGTCCAGTATGGATTGTAATATTATAAACTTTGTTTTGAAAAATGCTAAAGCAAAAATAGCAATACCGTATGTATTGTAACCATACATCTATGAACTTTAGTGACTTTAGTGTATATATTCAGTGTGTGTGTATAATGACTACTGACAGTAGTTACTGGTTGTTGTGCATATACAGTGTATGATTCATCCTTATGATGAATGTTGGACTTGGGATATAACCCTGGTTTATCAGAAAATAATTTTTACACTTGTGCATAATGACAAAATAATGTTTAAACTGAACTGCATTGACTTTGAGTGAGCGACAAAAATCTGGGTCAAAAGTGTGAAATAATTGTATGCTTCGTTTATTGGCAGTCTGTTGTGACATGGGAGGGGAACAGGATGGTGTGCATTCAGAAGGGTGAGAAGAAAAACAGAGGTTGGGCTCATTGGATCGAGGACGATAAACTACACCTGGTACGAATACGTGATTGTTTTTGTCCCCCCCATTTGATTTAGATTGCTGTCTAGAGAAATTTGACTATGCATTACCATTTCTTTCTCTCTCTCTTCTTACAGGAGCTTTACTGTGACAGCCAAATCTGCAAGCAAGTTTTCAAAAAAGTGGCGTAGGTAAAAAAGAGTTGTGTACTTCACCGTATGGACCAAGAGCTCTGCGTCTCTGACATGATTAATCTTCATCATGGGAGCTGGAACTCGGAGGATCTGCTAGGCTGAAGGCAATATCGCTAAGCTGCAAGACAAACCACAGTCCTTTAGAGAACCACAGTGTTTACTGTTCTTTAGTACACCAGATTCAAACACATTAGCTAAGTATCAATTTTATGTTGTATTTGAACAGTGGAGCAAAACAGCTGTAAAGGAGTAAAGTGACTGCAGGTCTTTGGTTCAATACACCATATTTAAGTTTACTATGTGACCACTAGGTGGCGATACAGCATATAGATTTGGTTCCTCTTTTTGTTGCTGTAGGTGTCTTTTCTATGACTGTCTTCTATTTGACTGTCCATTTTCGTAATGTTTTTTTATTTTATTTATTGTTATCCTTATTATATAAATATAAATAAATATAATGTCACCTACATTTGTGATGCTCCCTAAAGAACGCTGGCCATTTTGAAGGAAAGAAATGCTTGTAAATGCTTAAGAATCTGTGAATGCTACATTGTTTGAATGCTATTTTTTTAATTCTGTGAATTTGACAAGATTTTAAAATAAAGCTTGTAACAGGTTCAGAGAGCATGTGTGGTTTCTTGAAATGTTGCTGTGATATCAGGATTCATTTCATATTTGTAATAGTGCAAATAATAATAAAAAAAACCTCTATGACAACAACTGTACTAATACTATGAGAGGGTATCAAAATGCTTCAAGGTTAGCTCTGTTTACAAGCCCTGTTTTTTATTGTACGTGCTACCTCAGACGCTTAAAAACCTGGCAGTAGAATTCGCTGCTGACGGTCTGGCCTCTGGGGATGATGCCACGATTGTCAAAAAAGATGATGAGTATGCACTTGCTCAAGCTGCAGACCTGCCTCGCCTTTTTCAGTCATAGAGATGATGGGCCCTTCTGCTGTAAAGACTTCTACTTACTTTGTCTCAGGGTTGTTCCCATACACCCAAATTTTCGCCTGGGGCCAAACTTGGCAGCAACACGACGCATGTACAAATCACACATGAGGATTGCCTGGACAGTTCCATATGACAAACCAACTGGCAGCAATGTTGTGGGTTTTTCTCTATTGCATCATCATGCACAAGTTGTCGAATGGTCTCAAGGGTTGAGCTCATTGATGGTCTTGCTGATCTTGCATCGTCTCCCAGTGATGTTCTTCCACTCTTGAACCGTGCGTGCCACTCAAAACATCCCGAACAACTCATTGCGTAAACTTGCCGAATCTCTTTAAACAGCTCCAGGTTGTACACAGGATGGTGCTTTTTGGCACACTGACTTATGAAAGTCGGTGCCCTCTGTGACTGGGTGTGCAGCCTTACTCTGCCATCTGTTGGCGTGTTACAGAAATAGTATCGAAGCCTTTTGATACCACTCTCTCACTGTCTATATGGCTTTATCCTGTATTCAGGATTGCGGGGAGCCTGGCGGGGTACACCCTGGACAGGGTGCCAATCCATTGCAGGGCACACACACCTATTAACACACTACGGACAATTTAGGAATGACAATTAGCTTAATCTGCAGGTCTTTGGACTGTGGGAGGAAACCAGAGTACCTGGAAGAAAACCCACCAAGCACATGGGGCATGCAAATTCCATGCACACACAGAGATGAAAATCGAGCCTGGGCGGGAATCGAACCGGAACACAAGTCGACATTGCTACAGCACACCTGCCACATTTTGATCCTACCTCCTACTAGTATTAACAGTATTGATGGGAATTTTTATTATCATTATTAATATAAAATGTATTTTCCTTCATGAAATTTTACTTAAAATAGGTTATATTAATGATAATCTTAGCTGGTGATCACGTTTATTACGATAAACGATACAAAAGGTCATTAATTTATTAATCTCACTAATCTCATGGCTATCTATTAAAATCAGGGTGGTGGCCTGGCTTTTAAAATCATCCCCTGAATAGTGGATAGATGCTTCACGGACACCTTATCCATTTCTGATATTTAGTTCTGCTTGAAAACTCCGTTAGAAAACCGTGATAGTTGATAATCATATAGCTCGGAATCCCCTTAAAAAATAACCTTCTGGGATTGCCGCAGGCGTTGTTTTAACCTCACCTTTATTCCGACAAATGCCGATTCTTGAGCTACGATTGGCTGATACGCCGATCGGATCGGACTTTCTGACCAATCCCGAGACAGGAATTCGGGACAAATCGTAGTCATTCTAGATTAAGAGGCGGGCTTTGTCCGAATACGTGTGGGAAAGGAATATAAAAAAAAAAGGCTGCCGCAGATCGCAATGTGTGTTGGAAGGCTGTCACGTGACCGTAGATCCAAAATGGCTGCCCTGGTGTTTTGACGAATAATACTTTTGTGTTTGTTTCATTCTTAAAGGAAATCCGATATAAAATCCTAACAGCAGCGGGTAGAGCACATAGACGGTGTATAAGCTCGATGTTTTAATTTAAGCGGACAATCACGACGTATTGTTAGTTGTTGTATTGTTTTATACTATGCACTTTTGGGGTTTGTGAGGCAGCTAGCTAGTTAGCTAGCAAAATAATTTTAGGTAAAAATTAAAAGAAAAGCGATGGAAGAGCTCAGCGCCGACGAGGTAAGAGTTTAATTCGCGCCGTTCGGTCACTTCCAGTGTAAAGAGCTGATAAAATGTCAGTCGTGTGTGTTGTTTTTTTGTTCTGATATAATGTAATGTCATGGTCACCCTTTGAACCGGAGCACAGTGACTTGCTTTGCGAGCTGAAGATGCCTGAAGCCCCCGATGGCAGTGTGTCTCATCAGCAGTATTTTTTCTCTCTCTCTCTCACACACACACACACACACAATACTCTCACCTCACATCCCTGCCAGTCAGAGCCTGGAAAATGCTTAAAGACTACGAGTTTGCACTGAGGTCGAAGTGAAATCGTGCTACATTGGCTTAGGCATGGCATTGTACCGGCTTAGATAGCTGGCTTTTGAGTGATTATTGATCTGCTAAACCAGCTGGCTGTCGGCTGTTTTGTTTTGCTTTGCTAACATTTGATTAGCCTAACAGTATATGGATATAACCTCAGCAAGGTTGCTTTTATTTCACTGGCGTATTTTATTTGCTTATATTGCTTGGGAAATATCCACCTGCCTAATTGACACTTTTTGCCAGATTTAACATTTACACACTTCAATGATTCGCAATGTGTGTTGGAATCACGGTTTGGTGATTATCAATCAAAATCGTGCTCAATAAACCAAGTAAATGTGATTTTTGGGCTCGTTTACATACACTGAGCTCTTTTGTGTGCTTTCCTGGAATGTGCAGATTTTTTTTTCAAGCGATTTCTATATTTTGAATGCAAAATTTATTGACCATCTTTGCCCAAACTCCAGCCGCTGGATGCAGTGCCGGTCCCGAGCCCGGAAAAAATGCGAGGGTTGCGTCATGGAGCGGCGTCGGGCATAAAACCTGTGCCAAGTTGTTTAGCAGATCGGGTGGTCTGCTATGGCGACCCCGCGACAGGAGCAGTCAAAAGACTAACAACAAGTCTTAGTCTGATTTAAACAGACACAGACAAACCGCACATCTTAAACCAATTCTGTGGTCCGGGGGTCGAATGTTCTTAGACCTTTTAGGATTATTACTCACCTAATGCACAAACAGCCACTGGATACAGTGCCGGTTCCAATCCAAGATAAAATGTGAAGGTTGCAGCATGAAGGGCATCCGGCGTAAATCCTTTGCCAATTTGTATGCGGATCAGGTGGTCTGCTGTGGTGAAGACAAATATCAACTCATGGCCATATATTAGTTGATCCTATTATGACGGGTGTTCAAGTTAAACCGGGACTTGTGATGAAGATGTAAAACTGATTTGACATTTACAGAAGTCTTCAAGCACAGTATGGTGATGCTACCGATTTTAGAGTCAGTAAAACATTTGAAAATTGCAAACGATTTAAAGAAGGCTGTATGTCCGTGTATGATGATCCCGGGCGACGTGGCTCAGAGCCCAGTGCAGCCGTTCTTCTGAACATTTAGCAAGAGGGACGCCTGATCTTTGAAAATCGCCGGATAACTTGACACCAGCTTGCTGTATGTGGGAACAGGACATACAATCCTTTATCAACAACATTTGCACATTACAAGAACTTGGTTGGGAGTTGTTTCCACATCCCTCGTACAGCCCTAACCTCACTTCAAGCAATTTCCTCATGTTAGGAACATTAAAGGATTTCCATAGAGGCCAGGGTTTCAGTAATGAAACAGGCAGTCTGATCATGACTCTGGTGTACTAAGAAAACTTTCTAAATTATTGTATTAAAGCACTAGTGATGCGTCAGGAGATTCTCTAGCAATACACCAGTGAATATTGTTTCTGTTTAAAAGGTAGTCATTTTATCCATACATCATCATTTAGAAGCATTCTTCTGAGGGAGCCTGGAATAATAAGGATTGTTTTTTTTTTCTCCTATAGCATGTTCGGGTTACATTTCACTATCAACACTAACAAATTTGTTTCATATAATCCCATAAACTTGGCATAATCCTTTGTTGTTGTCACTGAAACATCTGACTGAAAACTTAGTGCATGATTATTGACTCGCACTGGAACAACTCTACCGCTGACAAGCATGCCGTATTATGCATTCTAAGACCATCTTATCACAACGTGTGGTTAAAAAATTTTGAGCTCTCTGTCTGTGATGGCAAAATGAGCCCAAAGAAATCTAAGAGTAAACCAATCTTGGGATCCAAAATAATTCCTAAGTGTTCTGCAGAGATTTTTGTAAATCCAACTGTTTCAACAGATAAAGGCCACATTTTCCAAAAACCAAGGATACAAGCAATTCAATATTGGAGATATCAGAGCTCTGCCTGATCACTAAGGTATCTTGTTGTAATACCTTCTTGCTTTACAATGCCAACTGTTTCCATTGTTCAGTCTTGATCGTCAAGTTAACACACGTTCACATCCGGCAAAAAGAAATACACCAGAGGATCCGATACTAAATACATGTCAAGTTTAATTCAATATCTAGTGTGTCAAAATCTGGCTCAGGTTTTTTTCCTGAAGTTTGTAGGAAGACCCAAAAGTGTCTGAATGATGGATAATACGGTGGAATGTTTCATAGTTTTAGAGACACGGATTTGCCGGAGCTGAACACACCGTATCCCCTGACCCCATAACGAATCGCTGATGGTGTAATTGCCAGCTCTGTTTTTGGCTGCACTGGAATCTGAATCAGGATGGGGATGAATTATCTTGCCATGCATTCATCATCTTGCTGTTCCATTGTCAGGTTTTATCTGGGAAGCCGAGGACCTTGTTTTACCGTCCCTAGATGTTATGAGTCACTGGAGTGTGTGGTGATTCTTCTAAAGCATAGTACTTCTGCTTCTGAAAAGAGTTTATGCTTAGGGTAAAAAAAAAAAGTAGAAGTACTTAAGAAGATTTTGGTTTTACCAAGTGTTCACAGGACGGTCATCAGATTCTCCATGCCCCTGACCATGATCGGGTTGTTTACTGGAGGTGGATTAATGAATTGTGTATATATATATAAAAATATATTTTTGGTATCCTGCAGATTCGGAGAAGGCGGCTGGCCCGGTTAGCTGGAGGACCGACGTCACAGCCGACCACCCCTCTGAGCACGCCGCTGACTTCACCACAAAGAGAGACCCCCCCAGGTCCACTGCCCGGGCCCTCTGGGGCCTCACCACAGCCTCTCCCACCAGCACCATCTCATTCTCTGGGCCTGAATGCCCAAAATGTGACGCCCGCCACTTCCCCAATGGGGGCTTCGGGTAAGCGTGCAAACAATTTAGCTTTTTCCAACGTTATTGTTCCTGAAAAATCTAATTAAGAGAGATCCATCTTGACTGTGCTGTGCTTTTTATTATTCTTTTAAAATGGGGGGGGGACGGGACGGGGACGTCTGTTTATCTTTCAGTGCTGCCTGTCATGGCAAGACGAAATCTTTTACCCCGTCAGTATTTGTGGATGCAGGGCTTTTAGGCACGCATCCATCAGGAACGGCTCAAATTACATTATATTTCACCACCATGCAGCTTATCTTTCAAGCTTTCTTGTTTAGTCAGTCATGATTAATAAATCAAGCTTAATGTGTAATGTAATAACTGTTCAGTCATATTTTAAAGTTTAATAACGACAAGCTAGTGCTTTTCCTCCCATCCTATAGAGGTTAACATTTTCAGCATATGAATGCAAAATGACGCCTCAAGAGTTTGTGAGCTCAGAACAGACCCTAGAGAATGTTTCTACCATTGATACAAGGACTGTTTGCATTTTATTTTGGGATTCTAGGAATAATGGTAGCTAGTAGCTCAGTCAAAAGTGCATCGTCATACTGGCAGTGTCTCGCTACAGCCTTGGCTGGAGTTCAGCCCGAGGCTTGTAGGTGGGCCAGACTGACGTTTCGCTTTCATACTTTGATTTACTTAGTGTCTTGAGTAAACGGGAACGCCGCATGGTGATTACGAGTGCACTTGCAATCAACTAGGCCATGACCCAGATCTGAGGTTCTTAAAAAAAAAATCCACTAAGGTATATTTGTAATAAAATTTATTTTATGACCTTGGTTAATTACCATGCCGACTGTAATACAAATCAAATCTCACCCCAGTAGATGAAAAATTTATATGGCCAATATACTGTAGCTCAGTCATGCTCAACTTACTTTTATTCTTATATATCCCTTCTGTTTTAGTTCTTAGCTGTAATGTTGCTTCAGATTTTATTACGCATCTAATGATTTGCATTTGGTGGCACTGTGACTAGCATTGTGGCCTTACACTGCCAGGTCCGGGTTCGAATCCCTGCCTCGCTGTCTGTGTACATGGAATTGTGCAGATTCTCCCCATGCTTGGTAGATTTCCTCTAAGTGCTCCGGTTTCCTTCCATAGTCCAAAGACATGCATATTTTGCGAATAGCCATTTCCAAAGCGCCCATAATGTGTAAGTGTGCCTTGAGATGGATCCGCACCCCATCCAGGGTGTAGCCCGCCTCGAGTCCCATGGCATAGGTTCCTGGACCTGATAATCGGTAGAGAATGAGTGATTGATGAGTAATTTATATTTCCAGGAATCAGGATCTTTCAAAGAGGCTTGTATTGTGTTGACTTCATGAACCTGGCACCATTGTGGCTCTTATTCAGCTTATTCAGTCAGATCACATGAAAGCACAGTTTTAACAAAAGTACTCGACTGTAATGTATAACAGCTTTTCTTTCCAACTAACAATAAGAGGCTGGGTTTCAGTACATCAGGTTTTTTTTTTTTTTTTTTTTTTTTTTATACAGGACAGTTCAGATTTTAGATGTTTTTTAATGTGAGTTACAAACTTTGTTCAGGTTTTTAGAAAAATTTAAAGCCTGTTGTTTAATTTCAGTAATAAGTCAGAACTTTAAATTTCTTTCAGACTCTAAAATGGAAAGGCAGCTCATGAGGTGGATGTACTTTCAACATACAGCATGACATCAGTTAAGCTGAGGAGAAAGGACTGTCAGGTTTTATACTGTATTCAAAGTCGCAGGGAAATGAGATGTCTTAGCTCAGTCTTGCCAATATATAGGGGGAATTTATGGGGAAAACCGCAAGTACCTTCTACGTTTTGTCTGAGCACCAAAACCTCAGGCAGTAGCAACAAGATAACCTAGTATTTATATTGTATATACACAATAACTGTAACATGTAATTGTTTGCTTTTTGTCAACACAGCGAACTATGCAACCATTATACATTTAACTAGATACTGTGTTTGTAATTCTATTAATTGAACTATGAATAGTTTGTAAATCCATTCCATGTTTTTATGATTTTAACACCACATTAGTAAGCTTAATCAGACACAATACTTGTTTGACTAAATGAGTCTAAAAATGACACCTGCTGCTTTTAATTTCTCCCTTGTCAGTGAGTTTTGAAGATCTAAGGTAATAAGTAAACACCGTAAAAGAATGAGTGGGGTGATGTGGTTTGGTTGATGAAAATAAATAAATAAATAAACACGTGTATTATCCCACAGCAATGTAAACCCAGCATATGATTACATTCTTGTTGAAGGACACGATGTTGTATACCAGTTTACAGATGCATTTAATGTTTTAAAAGTCCATAACGACTATAAACATTGAACCCTCTTTTGCTTTCACTTTGTTAGTGAAATAGAAACAAAAATGCTGATTGTCATACTTTGGTTACTCAGAAACCACAAAGCGTAACGCTCTTCAGTCTTCAGCCTCCCCCGCAATGGAAAATCTCTGACTGTTACAAAGCCTTGACACGATAGACGACGTCTAAAAATGTTACATAATGGATAATATAGATCTAATTATTAAATAACAAGACATTTTTAAAATGTGTTTACTTCAAGTCAAGTAAATTTTATTTATATAGCGCTTTTAACAATTGACATTGTCGCAAAGCAGCTTTACACAATAAAAAGAAGTAAGTTTGTATGCAATGTGTATGAATCAAAATGATAAGATTGTCCCTGATGAGCAAGCCGAGGGCGACGGTAGCATGTTGAGATGGTAATAGGAAGGAACCTTGAGAGGAACCAGACTCAACAGGGAACCCATCCTCATCTGGGTGATAACGGATAGCAGGGATTGATCAGCATAGTAATGTGTACTGGAAGTTCAGTGTAACAGGAGATGTGTTAAAATTAAAAGGAGTCCAGTTTGTTCCTGGAGGCTCAGGTAGACTGTAAGAGATTCCAGTCCTGAGCTATCGAACAACTGACGTCACAGGTCCCCAGAGCATCAATCGATGATGGGACAGTCTTAATGGAAACCATCCCCAGCCACCACACGAATCCAGGCAGACCACACGGGGGATCCATGCGACGAGATCTCCAACCAGAAGCAGGACTCCAGGACGGGTTAGACGGCCCCTGAGGGCAGAGGGGTCTGGATCACTGGCAACTCAGGAGCGAACATGCATAGCTTGACAGAGAGAGGGAAAAGAGAGAGGGAAAGAGAGGAGAGAGCAGAAAATAAGGAGAGATGGCAGTTAGGCATGGTCACAGTCAACATGTATAAGGTGAATGTATATTAGTGCAAAGTGCAAGCAGGGACTCCGGCAGGACTAAATATAACGGCATAACTAAAAGGGAGAGCCAGAAGGAAACACAAACATGAGGGCTCCCTGAGATGTAAAGCAACCAATCACCTCACCGTCAACAAACCTGAGTGAACAGTGAGAGTGGGGAGGACAGCATCTAAACATACCAGTTCACCAGAATACTCTATGTCCATGAGTCCCCCAGATCCGCTCCTTTACCTAAGGTTAATCTATTTACAAAAATGCTTGGCTAAATAAATAGGTTTTTAGCCTAGACTTAAACACTGAGACTGTGTCTGAGTCTCGAACATTAATAGGAAGACTATTCCATAACTTTGGGGCTTTGTAAGAAAAAGCTCTGCCCCCTGCTATAAGAATCAGATTATGTGGTGCATCTGTGAAAAAGCCATTTATAAACATACTGATCACATTGTAAGTAAATTCCATGCTGGTTTTATTGAATAGTTTTTGATTATTCCCATTTAAGCTTTTAGAGTGTTTTGTGGTACAAGATGATATGATGGGAGCAGTGGTTAAGATGAACCTAAATGCACACTGTACAATCTATTGTTGTTGGTCTTTTATTTATATATTATTATTTTTATTTTTTTAAGGGGTGGCTTATCGCAGCCAGAGCAGCGAGGGAGTCAGCTCTCTCTCCAGCTCCCCATCGAATAGCCTTGAGACTCAGTCTCAGTCTCTGTCCAGGTCCCAAAGCATGGACATTGACCCGACATCCTGCGAAAAGAAGTGAGGCTGTTTTTCTGGATTTGGACATTTGTCTTTTAATCTCAGTGTGATGCAGTGTGCCACTTTTAATGGACTGTGACAGTCTAAAAATATGATAAATGTTTGTCTTCTTCATTTTGTATTTTAACATTATCATTGACTTACTGTTATAAAGTACCAGTTAAAAGTTTGGACACACTATTCTAAAACAATACAGATTTTTTTTATTTTATAAGCTATAAAATAACCTGTATGGCATTAGGTAACTGAGTAACAACAGTCAGTGGTTATTTTTAAGACACAAAACTCAGCTGTTCTGGAACAGTTCTTGCAAGAACAAGTGCATTTGCAAAACCCATCAAGCACCATGATGAAACTGGTTTTCATGAAGACCATCCCAGGAAATCATGACCAATACTAACCTCTACTGCAGAGAAGAAGTTAATTTATCAGTTATCAGCCCCAGATTAACAAACAGCACCTCAGATTAGAGCTGTTATGAAGGCTTTACAGAGCATATGTAGCAAAAACATCTCGGTTTCAGCTGTTCAAAAAACCTTTTGCATACTTTGGATGCATTCAGCATTGGTTTTCAATGTAGAAAGAAAGATTAGGAAAAACCATGGAATTAGAGGGCGTGTCCAAACTATTGACTGGTAGTGTACATTGCTGGTTAAGATTCAAGATTCAAAGAACTTTATTAATCCCAGAGGGAAATTGCATAACCTTAAAGCCTTAAATTTAACGTTGTGATGCACCTGATGATAACAAACATATTTTTGTATGTGGCTCTGCCTTTAGCATGTCCCAGGTGGATGTGGACTCAGGAATTGAGAACATGGAAGTGGAGGATAGTGATCGCAGGGAGAAACGCAACCTGGCTGAGAAGGTGAACACTGCACTTACTTAAGGCCGTAAAATTATTATTTTCCATATAAGAATGTTTTTCATGGTTACATTTGAATATAGATTCTGATGTTAAGAAACAGAGATGGGAGAATTTCTGTGTAAAAACTGTGTGCACCACCCAGCTCAACTAGCATGTTTTTATATTGAACACTGTGGCAATAGTGGGACGCGCTTCATTACCCCGATTGGAATAACAAACCCTGTTACTGAAAAATAAACACTATGGGTGAAATGGTTCTGCCTAAACTGCATACACAGTACTCATTTACTGGTCGCTTTATTAGGAATATTGTATTAGTTCTGTGAACGACGTCCCTTTGCACTGAGAATCGCATGGAGTAGATGTTGAAACCGTTTCTTTGATAATTTGGTCCACTTTCACATAATTGATGCTGCAAACTTCCTCTTCTGCTGTATCGCCGTGGCGCTGCATTGGATATTGAGCTGGTGTTTATTGATCAGGTTTATGGATTCATACTGTAAATACTAAATTCTGACCGTACCTTTTGAGTGCTTCCGAAGAAAATGAGAGCAGACCAGGTAGCGTTTTTCTGAGCTACGTCTGTTAGTTTTTTTGAGCCCTTTAGCCTTGTTATTTAAAGTAAATTAGTTGTTCTGTCAGCTTGTTGAACTGACTGACCAGGTGTTACCGGTGTTCCTGTTAAAGTGGCTGATAAGTCAGTTGGTGGTAATAGATGTTAAATGTTGAGCTGTTTAACATGTTATTACTTACTTCAAGGACATGTATACTAAAATATAATATACTTTAATTTACTGCTTGATGTGTTGTGTTTATTCTTTATGGTTATATTACACTTAACTGTCTCAGCTTCAGGCAGAAGTTTTTCATAGTTCAAAGAAAAGTTGTGATGTAACGTATATGAAGTATTCACAGAACAATTTTCATTGTACTCGGTGTTCTGCAGGACTCATCATCTAACCCAGATGTGTCTGAGGAGCAGGCTCTGCAGCTCATCTGCAAAATTCTCCGTGTCTCCTGGAAAGAGCAAGACCGTGATGTCATCTTTCTGCCCTCACTTGCAGCAGAGTTTCAGCAAAGTCCAAAAGATGGTGAGGGAGACGAAGCCAGCAGGGGAGAACGGATTGAGATTAATAATAGTATTAATAATCTTGTACAAAGACGTTCAGCGTTAATCGCCTTCTTCGTGTTTCCTTTCCTCTAGTCTATTCTGACTTCAAAGACCTGATTGGCCAGATTTTGATGGAAGTTCTTATGATGTCTACCCAATCACGTGACTGCAACCCCTTCGCTAGCCTGACGGCCACATCACAGCCAATCACTGCTGCCAAATCTCCAGACCGCCACCTGACGCTGGTCCCGCCTTCCAGCCAGGGAAACAGTCCCATGATGCCCTGTGGAGGCTCATTTGGTGCCAGCTCTCTATCTAGGCAAGTGCTGACAAACAATGGGGCCTGTCTGTAATTTGCATACATAATGGTTTGGGGGTTAAAATATGCATTACCCCAGATATACATGTGTGTGTGACATTTTTTTCTCCCCCAGTATGTTCATATAACATTTTGGTTGCAATATCTGTGTATTTGATACCATTAAAAAAAAAAAAAATTCACATTCAACATTTCTTTTTCATGTTCTGTGAAATTTCCTATTGCTTTCAGTCTGTATGGATGTAGTCCATACCTTGGTCAAAATTCTGCCAGGATGAGTGCTCCATCTGTCCTCCCACCCTTAACTCCGCCTTCACCGCCACCTCCCCCTGCTGTTTTACCCCTACCTCCACCTGTACCTTCAGCTGCCCAACAGTATTCTTCGAGTCAGTCATCACTCCACCTTAATTCCCCCTGTCCAACCCCATCTGCTCCCCTTCCCATCTCTCAGAGATACAGACCATACACACTCAGCTCCTCTCAGGGCTCCTCGGTCCCTATGAGCCTAAGCCCTAGGTCTGGCTTGTCTACTCCATCCTACACTCCATCCACACCCTTGACTCCACAGCCTGCACCTCTGCCATCCCCTAGACCCCATAGTCGTCAAACACCTGCCCCGTTTCCCTTCGTTCCTGGTTCTCCCACTACTACAGCCAGAAGACCTGCCCTGGCTTCTTGGATGTCTTCTAGGTATCTTCTTTCTGTGTTAGACGTGACATTATGCCCCTACACCAGTACAAATAACGAAAAACAACCATGCATCAACTGAAAAGCAAATATACAGTATGTTTATAGTTTTATTTTGTAGGGAAAATGACTAGTATTGCTTCAATTATTCTTTCATTTTTTTATTTTATGTCATATTAAATTATTCTTAACCCATGCATGCAGGTACACAAACAATGTAGGGGTTTGGTCATAAACTTCTTAAATTTTTACACAACTATTTTTAAACAATGACATTAGTTATTGACAGTAGTGCCTTGCTTTCCTTGAGAGATCTCATTAAACCCCCTGTACTTCGTTCCACATCTTCAAACTGCACTTGTCTGTGTGCTGTGGCCCTGCCAGCCCCTTCCCGCTCCTTTTCTTTGCCCTGTCTGACATGCCTCAAGACAGCAGTGATGAAGAGCTGGAAGAGGAGGAGGAGGAGGAGGATTTTTCTGGGGTTCAGTTTGGGTCAAGGTACCAGTGCCAGTGTGTGTTGCATACTTTAGAGTGCTGCCTGGCCACTAACATAAACATTTTGTGCCGTGTGCTGGCACAACAAATGGGGACTGCCATAAAACATAGCGCTGTGGTTCAGAGTAGGTAGTGTTTTTTTTTAAATATTTATTTATTTTTTACTATTATTATTATTTGACTTTTATGCATTTTATGTTTATTATGTTTTTTTTTTTTTAC
Organism: Clarias fuscus; assembly: GCA_030347435.1. NCBI lineage: Eukaryota > Metazoa > Chordata > Actinopteri > Siluriformes > Clariidae > Clarias > Clarias fuscus. Next base: position 22,417,116 of record CM059221.1, read on the forward strand.
CTACTGAATTATTTATATATATATTTAAAAAAGAAAAAAGCATCCAGGCAATGTCATGACGATACTGGACTAATTTCAGTGTGCAGCATGAATATCATCCATTCAGCCTTTTAACACCACCTCTGTCTATGCATCTGTTGTTTTCATTTGCCTTTACTCATAATTTTTTTTATTCCGTAAGGGTAATCATGTCAGTGATATTACTGTGGTATTGCATTAGAATTACCCAGGCATTGAGGTGCTTAATCCTTGCTGGATGAGTAAATAACATGACTAATGGGTGAGGCAGAGGTGTACTGTGGAGTGGGTTCTCTCACCCAGCAATCCTAACTAATGCATGGTTCAGATTTTGTTTATGTTAGGGACTTGCTTGTTCCATTCTTTTAAAATGTGGAAAATCAATAACAGACACTGAGAATTACTTAGAGGGGATCAAGAAACACAAGACATCGTGTCTTTCTTCTTGGTCAAAGCTGCATTGTAAAAGGAGATTAATCTAGATCTGCTTTTGAACGCATTTGCATGTACTCAAGACATGATTTTAACATTTTGCATTTGATGTATTTGTTAGGCTAACACAAAGCCTGCCAAACATTTTCTTACAGTGCGGACTGTGGTGATCTATCATTTTTCTATTTTAAAATCTTTTTTTTTTTTTTTATAATGGTGATCTCTGTCTTTCCTATAGCTTGGGTGCATCTGGTGGTGGATTGGCTGGTGACTCGGGCAGTGACCGCTTTACCATTGAGGCATGTAAAGAGACTGAGATGCTGAACTACCTCATTGAGCGCTTTGACAGTGTGGGCATGGAGGAGAGGAAAGCTCCCAAGGTAGTAGCTGTTTATTCTCAAGCTCATGCAAGAAACAATCTATTTATTTCCACATCTTTCACTTGTCATTAATCTTCTTGGATAAAATAAAAAAAGCTTAGCAAGTCACACACTTCCCAGAGTGAAAGTAAAACTTGAGTTACTATCGAATCATAGGGGAACTCCATTCTTCAGGCTTACGTTATGAAGAAATCTGCTTGCTGCACTTCCTTGTTCTGATTGCCTTGTTGTACTGTTGTAGATGTGCAGCCAGCCGGCGGTCAGTCAGCTGCTCAGCAACATACGCTCCCAGTGTATTTCCCATGCTGCTCTTGTGCTGCAGGGGGCCCTCACCCTGCCCAGGTCTGTGTTTACAACTGTTTTACACTTTTTACAGGTGTTTACAATGTTTTTTTTTTTAATTTTTTAAATTTATTTATTTATTTATTTATTTTGTCCCTGGTATGCCTCTGTAATAATCAGCAGTATGTATAGAATGACCTTGTAACATGTGTGTCTGTTATACAAGCCTCTTAGAGTCCTGTTTTCCTTATTTGTTCCAGAAATTTCAGATGATGCTTTGTATTCCTTTCATGATGTGTTTACAGATCCTTATTTAAAATTATTCAAATGCAAAGCCCTGTTACATTGAATTAAACTGTGGTAGATCTCATTTGATTGCTTTATCTAATATGTTTTTTGATGAAGGTTTAACTTGAAAATTCTGGAGTTTTTTGTAATTTGCTGGGAGACTGCAATCTTTTTCACTCGTATTGAGTGACTGCTTTATAATGATGAGGGTTTGAGGCAGAATTCCTCCTCGAATAAGATGCCAATCCATCACAGGCACTGAAAGACTATTGTTATTGTATCTAAAGAGTATTTGTTGTATTTGGCATGCCATCCAGGCAAAGTTTCCATTAAGGTTTCGTTGAAAAATGTGAAACGTAGCTCGAGTATACCTTAAGAAACCTGGTTTTATATCTCACCTTGCAGAAAGCCTTTGGCTTTATTGGAATTGAGCATAATTGTAATTTTTCTTCTTCCTAATCTTGCCCAGGGCCCCACTGCAGCCGTCTCTGTTGGTGCCCTACATGCTGTGCCGGAATCTTCCGTACGGCTTTATCCAGGAGCTGGTGCGCATGACTCACCAGGAGGAGGAAGTGTTTAAACAGGTGGGAGGTGCTGCACACGCTGCATGCTGATTCACTTCACATTTAAAGCTGAGGAGGAGGATTTAATTGGTGTGGCAGGCTGCATGGCCTCAAATCAGTCTTCTGTAGTCCTCATTATTTAAAACCATTACACTTCAGGAGTATTGTTTTACACAGCATGCCGTGGTGTTATTCACAAAATCCTAGGGTGCATTTTATGCAGATTTTTAACAAAATTAGAATTAAGTTCTGTGGTACTTGTATTGTATTTATTCTTTTTTTTTTCTTAGCAGCACTAGATTCTAATCCTGGTTCTTACTCTTGTAGATCTTTGTCCCCATTCTCCAAGGGCTTGCGTTAGCTGTGAAAGAATGTTCCTTTGACAGCGACAACTTTAAATATCCTCTGATGGTAAGAGAAGTTTGGCTTCGTGTTTGGCTTCATGGTCTTTGTCCTGTGTGGCCCTGAGACAGTCGGTCATAAATCATACATTTAAATATTTGAGTTCTCTCTTAATGTTCTTGCTTACATCCCACATCCAAATCTATTTAATTAAAGTGAATTGCAAATAATAAACCAGGCTGCAAACCGTGGGTGGTTTTCTTATAGATATAATCCAGTGGAAAAAACAACAGCTGCATGCAGTTAATATGCAGTTTAAAGGCAAATACACTTTCTTTTTTTTTATTCAGGTTTTTAAAAATTAATGTTAGGATCTGTTTGCATCACATTTTACAGGCTTTATCTGAGCTTTGTGAAATTAAGTTTGGAAAGACGCACCCAATGTGCAATTTGGTAAGTTGACCCTGATTTTTATTTGTTTGTTAATAACCACCTTTTTTGTAAGACTTAATGTGATTAGTTGTACAAAACTTTTTGATTCTGTATATGTGTTTTGTGGATTTGTACAGATCACCTCTCTACCGATGTGGTGTCCTGATCCCTTAAGCCCTGGGGCAGGCAGAGAGATCCAGAGACTTTCATTCCTCGGCGCGTTCTTCAGTCTTTCCGTCTTTGCAGAGGATGATGTGAGTCAGTTCTCGCCTGGCAGCAACATGAATATGCGTGCCACATTTCTGCACAATATATTACCTATTATTTGCTGTTTTGTTTCAGACAAAAGTGGGCGATAAATACTTCTCAGGCCCCGCCATTACTATGGAGAACACGCGTGTGGTCAGTCAATCATTACAACACTATCTGGAATCTGCCAGGGTAAGTGTCCTGGCTCAGGTGCTTGTTTTATTTTTTAATTAGATGTCTGTATCAGTCACTGGAACATTGCCTGCAGTATTTGTTTTATAGTGTAGAGGTGCTCCTGGATGGCACAGGGGCTCTCCTATTAGCCAGTGATGTTTTGTTTTGCTTTGTCTGAGTATAGAATAGGTTTCTGACAAATGAAAGGCCTTTAAGTGGAACAATTTTTTTTTTTTTTGTAGCAGTCCCCCAGAGAAAGCGCTCCTAATCCAATTAATTTAATTATACTATCGCATATTGGTGGGTTTTTAATCTGTGATTATGGTTTTGTGCTCCTCAGGGTGACCTGTTTAAAATCCTCCATAATATCTTGCTGAATGGAGAAACAAGGGAGGCTGCTCTCAGCTACATGGCAGCTGTGGTGAATCGTAATGTGAAGAAGGCTCAGATGCAGGTATGACTCGAATCCAATCAGACTGGTACACAAACGCAAACCGTTCTTGGATAATGAAGGGAACAGTGTGTTCACAGTCAGTGCATCTACATTAACATCCAATAACTGCAAAAAATGGATTTGGATTTGTCAGTATTTTAAGGCTTGTATTTAAATGCATTTAAGTAATTTCTTTTTTAAAAAATTATTAAAGCTCCAGGCTTTCATGGACCACTGAACCTTAAGCATTATATAGCACAAGGTCATATTTTTGGTACACACTGAAAGAATAGCTGTTTTTTATAGTATATGTTGGAGCCATAAAGTACATTTTTAATAAATCTCTATAATATTTAACTTCATTATTACGTTGATGTAAATGTAACATTTTTTGTGACATATCTGTGACATATTTGTGACTATTGGCTTACGTAAAGGTCATAGATCAATTTCATATGTTTACGGTAGCAGCCGTTTAGTGTTTGATTTATTAGAAGGAAGGAAGGACTCGGTGTTAGACAGTCTTTTGACCGTTCTTTGAAACCATATTTAATAGGTGTCAATATTTCTTAAGTTTAATTTGTTGAGTGTCTTGTATCCAGACAAACGAAGATTAAACTGATACACTACAAGTTTTGTGGTTTTACGCGTCAAATCCGTGTGCCGGTCCTTATGGAAATGGCGAAGAACAGGAAAACATGGATCGCCATTACAATTAAGTCAAAAGACTTCTCACATTGACTTGGATCCAACGCGAAGTGGAAATTGGATTACCAATTTTGATTCTACACTTGTCATCGAACAAGACTTAAGTATTATGGACATGGCAAGATAAGAGAAACGAGAGAGGTGCTCGTGCGGAATTATCGCGACGGACGAAAGTGAAAGTAGGTCAGAACAGCGCACGGACTTCCTGTCATCTTCTGGTCATTTAAGGATATTTAAACTTGTCTCTGCAGTTTAAAATATTGTCTACTAGTGAAAGTAATATTATTGCCAGCGCAGTTCGCAAAGTCATTGTTCCGAAACCATTGTTGAATCATGGATGACGCAACCGCTGACTTGGATAAGAGTGACCAAAAGGGGGCGGTCAAGTATGCGCACAAAGCGCTAGAGGAGCGCCGGAACAGGCTCTTTAATTCGAGAAGGTCAAGAATGGCTCAAATTACCATTCACATGAAAAGGATTGATAAGCTCAAGGAAGATGATAAAAATGTTGAAGAAATAGAACAGCAAACGCTTACAAGGCTTACCAATTTGTATCAGGCATTCTTCGAATTAAACGACAGCATTCAGGAGTTGTTGCCGGATGAAGAAAGGGAGGTTGATCAGCAAGTCTGGTTTGAACCCAAGTCATCAAAAATAAGTGACTTCGTTATTGCCACAGAAAAGTGGATTGAAACTGTAAGGGATAATAACGCAGCAAAGGATGAGGACATTGATCCAGGTGGCAGTGTTTCTGAGGTTGCTCCAGCAGCGAGGAAAAAGAGCAGAGCAAGTTCGTCAGCAGGACGTTCTGAAGCATCTTCAGCCAGCACATCAAGTCCAGTTCTACGGATGAGGGAGGAAGCAGAGAAAGCTGCACTGTTGGCCAAAGCTGCTGCCTTAAAAAAGAAGCAAGCCTTGCAAGTAGAAGAGATGAACTTGAAAACTAAATTGGAGGAATTAGAGCTACAAACAGCAATTACAATTTCTGATGCAAAGCTCAAAGTCTATGGTGTATATGACAATTTTCTGGAACCAAAGCATCCAGTAGGTCAAATCCATCTGGGACTAAACGAAAATCCTGATGATGGAGTCTCTGATGTTCAATCTGTAACCAGACGAAAGCAAAAGGCTACAGCTGAGCATGCCATTCAGAATGCTGCTAAATCTGAAGATTCAAACCACAGCTTGTTTCAAATAACGAAAAACCACAGCTTGTTTCAAATAACGAAAAGGCAGAATGACATCACGGAAATGATGGTGAAGCTTTTTTGTTTTTTTGGTTTTGTGGTTTTACGCGTCAAATCCTTGTGCCGGTCCTTATGGAAATGGCGAAGAACAGGAAAACATAGATCGCCATTACAGTATACATATTTTAATCTATTAAATTCTGTGCATGTCTTGTCATTTAGTTTAAAGCAGTCTCCAATTTGACCTATAAACAAAGACCCTCTTTGATGATTTTAGATGATTTCTGTTTATTTGGATGAATATTGAATATTTAACTAGATATCTTTGTTCGATTTCTTGAAATTACTTTTTATTACATATAGAGTGTGTGTGTAGTGTGTTGTACTGTAACGGGAGGCTTTACAAACATGCTATAACTTTTTGGCTACAGACCGATGATAAACTGGTGTCGACAGACGGCTTCATGATGAACTTCCTGTGGGTGCTACAGCAGCTGAGTATGAAGATTAAACTAGAGACGGTGGATCCCCTCTACATCTTCCACCACAAGTGTCGGCTGAACGTGAGCCTCGAGGAGACGCGGCTTAAATCCAGCCTGGAGGAACTGAAGAGTTGGCTTGCAGAGCTGCGTGAGTGCATTTCCGATGCCACATAATATCTCTTTTTTTTTTTTTTTTTTTTTGCAGCTGTTAAAAATATAATAACTTTAACGTATTAATATCATGAATGGTGGCATGTTCCTGACATTTCATCAAAAAAAATGTGCTCAAATGAAAAACTGAGCTGTGATTGTTGACCATGATCATTTACCTAATCTGGAAAAGATGTTATCTTGACTTATTGAACAGAGACTCTGAGACCAGAGCGAAAGCTACAGAGAAGCTTGCACAAAGTGTGTTAAGATTGAGCAATAAGCCCCTTAACATTAAATTCTATACTGTAAACTATATATTTAATAACATTTCCCTTATTTATAATTTCTTTATATAATAATAATAATAATAATAACTAGAGAAGTAAATTTTATTATTGTTATAACCAAACAACCTTTTGTACAGAAGAAGAAAAAGGAAAAAAATAATAAGCCTGTGAGATAACAATAGTAGTGCAATCGCAAGCATCACTAACACACGTGATGAAGTTCTGTAGTTGTCGGAGTGTCCAAAATGCACAAGTGCTTATTAGTTATTTTTATGTATTATTGTTAATATTCTATTTGTTATTTAAGTTGTGCAGACAAAAAAAAAATTCTTAAGTGCAATCAATGGTTTTTGTTGGAAGAAAAAAAAATCCTGATCGTCTGGCATGTGGTAAGAAACACCAAATAAAATAACGCACTGCACACTGTGTCAAGGTTAAATGGTTCACATGCGCTAAACGCACATCATGAGCATCTGAAAAGAAAACACCCCAGGTCTCACTGACCTCACAACAAGGAGACAGCAACCTAAGTAGGTATTAGAATGAATTTAGTCCAAGTGTTGGTGGGTGTCAATGCCTGGAAGTCATAGTGCTCTTATCAGTTGTGTTCCAGACAAAAACTCAATGTAAGATTCTCTAGAGCAGCCATCTGAAAGTCTGAAATGGATGATTCCTATGTAGACTTAATGTTAAAAATAAGCAATAAATGTGTGAGCTTTTCTGAGAGAAATGCAGTTGATTTTATTCATAGTTTTATGGTAAAATGTCATCGAGTTTGTCATAGAGGCAAAACTGAGTAGTTTAAAAAAAAAAAATTAAGGTTATTTTTAATGTAATGAAACTTGTACTCCATTCCTATTTGGGAAAATTTTTTCTCATACATTTTATGTGAAAATGATTGAATAAAAGTTTAAACATCAAAGTTAAGGTTCATTTACTGTTATTAGAACTACAAGTATAAGCGGATTAATCATCCAACAAAAACAGTTTCACTAGATTGAACAGTGAACAAATGAGCTTTATATAATTATATTTAAAAAACCACATGTATAATCCTAGACCTTATTTTTTTTCAATACATTATGCATTAGTTGAGCCGTACTTGCTGATGTGGCTTACTGTTTCTGTCGTTCTTTTTTTCTTTTTTCTTTTTTTTAAGATGTAGACTCTTCCAAGTTCTCAGAGCCCAAATTCCCTACTGAATGTTTCTTCCTGACACTACATGCACACCACCTGTCCATCTTGCCTGGATGCCGTCGGTATATTCGCAGATTAAGAGCTATTAGAGATCTTAACAGGTACATGCATTAATACTCAATAATAAAAATAACAGGGTTTTTAAATCTTAAACTTCTATTCAATATTTGTCTATGTTTTACGTTTTAAGGTTGCCTAGTTTTAAAGCTGTCCTCACATTAAAAGACAAACTGCAGAAGACTTTAAAAAAAAAATTCTCTTCATAGTTGGTAGTTCTCCCTGCTGTTGCCATCGCATAATTCTCAGCAGTGCCTGTACAACATAGTGCTATGAAGGCTTTACGTTGTCTCTGTGTACTGCAGAACTGTAGAAGAGCTGAAAAACAGCGAGAGCCAGTGGAAAGATTCCCCCTTGGCCACCCGTCACAGGGAGATGTTGAAAAGATGCAAAACCCAGTTGAAGGTTTGTCATTGAAACTTTCCTTACACTTTTCTTTACATTCAACTCCAAAAATATAAGAACAAAAAAGATTTGTGAGTGAGCATTTACTTTGTTTTATTAAAAGTTTCACAAACCTATTAATTTTAATAAAAAGTAATCACATGGTGCCCTCGAGTGGCGCAGTGGTAAAGTGCTCGCCCTATCATCCACAGATCACTAGTTAGATTAAATAAAGTGCTATCTTCAGTAGGGATGGGAATCACCAGTGACCTCCCAATATGATACCTCTATTCCAAGGTTCTGACTTGATTTGTATTGCAAAAATTTCACAAATGCACATTAATAAACAAAAAAAAACATTTTGTAGTCAGTGTGGTGATGTATGAACTGTGATCACAACTGAATACATTTTCTCCCTCATCTTTCGTTTTCAGATTGTTCTTAAAGTTTTAAAATGGAATTGTGTAGTTTACCTACCTATCATATTTTGTACCATATTATAATGATCTCACCAGGTAGTGTTCACTAGCAGATTAAGCACAGTGGAACATTGGTGTGTGCGTGCGTGAGAAACAAATAGATTATATTCAGACTTTACTTCAGTATCAAATGTTTTTTTTTTAATCTGCACTCTAAGGGCCAATACCAATCAATTTTATTTGAGCTGAGTGTTCCTGGTAAATTAGGTACTCGAGTGTTTGGTGCTCAAAAAACTTCTGAGTACTAGCAAGTTCAGAGCCAAGGAAAACAAGCAAAGTCATAACCGAGAGAGACAACATTCAGATTCTAAATTCAAAGTTGTATACTAGCAGACATGCGAATAATAGTATGATTTTTGTGGTGTTTTTGTAGAAATTGGTACGTTCCAAAGCTTGTGCTGATGCTGGCCTGCTGGATGAGAATCTACTGCGCAGATGTCTCCAGTTCTACAGTACAGTCATTCAGCTTATCATGCGCATCGTAGACCCTGCCTACCCGAGGTCAGTCTCTTCCTTGTGTACTGCTAGAGTATGCACTTTAATTGTGATGTTTATCTCAACAGCCTTTATTTGTCTAATCACATTACAGTGTCACCTTGCCCCTGAATCCTGAAATCCCTAAAAGCTTTGCTGCACTGCCCGAGTTTTACATTGAGGATGTTGCAGAGTTTATGCTTTTTATTGTGCAGTAAGTTAATTTTATAACCCTTACTTTCTTTTTTTTTTTCTTTTTTTTCCTTTTCTTACTGATAGGATAAAGTGGTCTATTTAATGTTCCTTTCTTTGCTAGGTATTCTCCTCAGGTTCTGTATGAGCCATGCACTCAGGACATCGTGACCTTCCTGGTGGTGTTCATCTGCAGTCAGAACTACATCAGAAACCCCTACTTGATTGCCAAGTTGGTAGAGGTGTTGTTTGTTACCAACCCAGCAGTTCAGCCTCGTACCCAGCGCTTCTTCGAGATGATTGAGAACCACCCACTGTCAGTCAACCAGCTTGTCCCCGCTCTCATGAAGTTTTACACAGGTTAGTTGACTTGAATTACGTCTGTGAAGTTAAGTATTGGGATTATGATTCCCCCCCCGCTAATAGGTTTGACAGCCATGATGTCTTAACAAATTTTTTACAAATCTAATGACCATATAAATGGTTAATTCTTTTAAAGGGTTTCACAAAAAAAAAACATTTCTGTCTTAGAAAAAAAAAAACTTTGAATGTTGTGCATTGCTTTACCAGTTTGTCCCATCCGCCTTCTTTCTCTACAGATGTGGAACATACAGGAGCCACTAGCGAGTTTTATGACAAGTTTACCATCCGCTACCATATCAGTACCATTTTTAAGAGCCTTTGGCAAAATATTGGCCATCATGGCACCTTCCTTGAGGAGTTCAAGTAAGTTAAGATGCATGATTTGCTGCACCTGATATACTAAACAGCCCCTCCTTACTGTGGTTTGTTTTTCATATGTTATGGCAGTTTACTGTTGTGCAACGTTGAAGAGACGGATTGATTGACTGTTTCGATACTAAGTAGTAACATTTCTCCAACTTTTTTATTTCTTTCCTTTGAAATAAATTAATTCTGTCCTAAAGTTTGGCAGAAATCTGACTGACTCTCAAAAACTACTTATACTGGAAACACCTTCTATAAATGCTAAATAAACTAATTTACAGAAATTCACTTATAGTAAGCTTTACTGTATCAACAGTTTTGATTTTTCTTTGTTAAACAATGTGCTTTATTTATCTGTCTATTATTAGTCTTAGATTATGTGGACCTTGTGTATAAGCTGTTACTATAGAAACGATAATGTATTTGAACAAGCGCATGTATAAAACCTTTTGATGTGAATTACAAAAAATGAATTGATGCCTTCTGACAAAGATATTCTTGTTAGGGAATTCAATACCATTGTGGTATAGAATCATTTTAAGTAGATTTTTTTTTCTCTCTTTATTTTTCTCCCCTTCACCCCAATCTGACACACTAGCTCTGGGAAGCAGTTTGTGCGCTACATTAACATGTTAATCAATGACACAACATTCCTCCTGGATGAGAGCTTGGAGTCTCTGAAGCGCATCCATGAGATCCAGGAAGAGATGAAGAACAAGGAGCAGTGGGAGCAGCTGCCCAGGGTTCGTGCATAGTGTGCGGAATGTGAAGTTTGAGTGTTGCCCTGGACTGAACCGAACTGAATATTCAGTGCAGGTTTTCTTTAAGCAAAAAAAAAAAAAAATCAGCTTCTATGTGAATGGAAATTTATTTGTATTGATCCCTGTATTGATGCATTGATCCGTATTTTTGTTTCCCCCTAGGAGCAGCAGCAGAGTCGCCAGTCGCAGCTGACTCAGGATGAGCGAGTGTCTCGTTCTTACCTGGCATTAGCCACGGAGACTGTAGACATGTTCCACATTTTAACCAAACAAGTCCAGAAGCCTTTTCTCCGCCCTGTGAGTTTCTCTGTAGTTTTAAAGCACATTATAAGCTGAGCCATATTTTAAAACAATACAAAAAAAAAGGAAATTAAATTTAGGCATATATAACAGGCAAAGAAGCAGTATGGGGTTGCATAAGTTCATCTGTGTATGTAGTTTTGGTAAACATTGAAGTATTAGTACACACCTGCTGCCCTGTAAATGAACCTCTTGAACTGTGATCCCTGCAGGTATTTATAGACTTGTGTGAAAGTTGAGCTGCTCTTTCTCATTGGAGGGATTTTGTTTAGAAAGACTGAGGAAATAATCCTATTTACCTTGATAACTAGGCACTGTATAGAAGTGGTGGTAAATAGATGTAATGTGCATCAAAGTGCAATTTCTTTTTCACAGGAGCTGGGTCCACGACTGGCTGCCATGCTGAACTATAACCTCCAGCAGCTGTGTGGGCCTAAGTGTCGTGACCTGAAGGTAGAAAACCCAGAGAAATATGGTTTTGAGCCCAAAAAGCTGTTGGACCAGCTCACTGATATTTACCTGCAGCTGGACTGTGCACGCTTTGCTAAAGCCATCGCTGATGACCAGGTTTGAAACACATGGCTAATGTTCCACTGTCTAACATACCCATATGGAACACTTAGAGTTATGTAATTAAGTTGACGTGAAATAAAGTGTTTTTTTTTTTTTTCTTTAAAAAAATATATATGATTAGAGATCATATAGCAGGGAACTCTTCGAGGAAGTAATTTCTAAAATGAGGAAGGCGGGTATCAAATCCACCATCGCCATCGAGAAATTTAAGCTGCTTTCCGAGAAGGTCGAGGAGATAGTGGCACGAAACTCTCAGTCTGAGATGGATTACAGTGACGCTCCAGATGAGTTTAAAGGTAAAGTTGAAATCTCACCTATCGAGGTCTTAACTACAGGCTGAACATAATCTGCTCTAAAAATGCAGGGTACATAATCTCTTTGATTTCCCTCGATCGCGTACAATCTTATCCATTCCACCAAGGTGTCAGCTAGCTGCTTTATGCTTAAGTTTACACCATGTACCTCAAGCATATTATTGATCCTCACTGATATGTACTCATAATCATATTTTTTTTTCCCAAAATAGATTTTTTTCATTTATATTGCTAGTTTTATTGTAAGGGTATTATAACCCTGTATTTTCCTGTTGTATCAGATCCTCTGATGGACACGCTAATGACTGATCCTGTTCAACTGCCTTCTGGGAATATAATGGATCGTTCCATCATCCTGCGACATCTTTTAAACTCTCCAACCGACCCTTTCAATAGACAGCCTCTCACTGAAAGCATGCTGGAGTCAGGTACAAAACACTATGCCAAGGCCATGCATTTTCTAGACCTGGTTCAAGTCTTTCATACACACTTGTCCTACAAATGTTTTTTATTTATTTATCATAAATAAATAAGTGCTTTTAGGATGTAATCAAATAAGTTGATTAGTTTATTTTATGAACATGTGATCTTATACCAAAGCAGTTTGGCAACAACTAGAATACTTTATTTATCTAAAATGATGCGTTATACTTTTCTTTGTTTTATAGTTATGTTTAACGTCTTAGAGCAATCGAGGGGAAAAAAAGTTCATTTAAAGTTTTTAATTCGATAGCGCTAAGAGACAGCGAAATGGTAACATGCAGCTAATCAAGTTAAAATAAAGTGCAAAGCTCACTGTCCTGTCAGAGCTGCTGTTGTAGAAAATCATTTAAAACTTGCTGATCAGTTTGATTAAATAATTCACTAGTGCTATGGTACGAGAATATTTACATTGGCTCTATGCTAATGCTGCTTATTGATAATCCATACCATATCTGTACTTTATCTGTGAATTTGCAGCGTGACTATGGACAATTAACGTAGTCATCATAACTGCAAAAAGCATGATTAAAAAATAAAAAATAAATAATGAACTAAAAAATGACATTGCAATTATTGTGACACGACAGTTGTAATTTAAACTGCGATATGTAACTATTATATGTATAATTTTGATTGTAAATGTATAATTTTTTAATTAAAAATGTATTTATCTAACACCAAATAAAAGTTGGTTTCAAATGCTACATTTATACAGTATGTTTATACAGTAACTACTACTTGCTTGAATTTCTAATGTTTTTCTTACTCTCTGTCTGCTATAGTTCCTGAACTGAAGGAACGTATCCATGCTTGGATGAGGGAAAAGCAAGGAGGACGCTTTTCTCAGTGAGCTACACTTGCTGTCAGTCGTTTTTTTTTTCTGCGCCAGAAATCAAGTCTAAGCAAGAGAAAAGGGCAAAGGTTTTTTTTTTTGGTTATCCATTTTTCCCTTTTTTCCATCTTAAAGGCTCTTGGTTCTAAATTGAAGCATAATAAAGGTTAGACTTTTAAAACATTTCGCTTTTGACTGTGTATATATTACATATATACCTATATTTAATTGAGTGGAGATGTACCAAGAGATAGAGAAACAAAGCAAACTGTTTGTCCTGAAAAAAAAAAGAAATCGTTGCAAAGTTAAATTGGTCACCTTTTTAAAAAAAAATTTTTTTAAGTGATTGTTTTTTGGTGTCAAGAAATAGGTTCTTGCTGGTTTTGACGATACAGGAGAAGACAAGAAATATTGTGCTGAATCACTCCATTTTGAATTACATTTGCTATCCTATAACCATGCAGCCTATGTGCATGAGTGAAAACACATTACTATTATGTATCGGTCATGAAACTGACTAACTGGTTGTTAATGTATCCTGATGGACAAAATGTATCCTGATGGACAAAGAAAAAAGCTCAAAATGAACATGGTAGGTTGTTTTTGAAAAATAAAAGGATAGATATTGACATTATGGAATAACGCCAGAGGAGTATCAGTGGATTGCAGAAGTTGTATTACAAACATTTTACATGAATAATGCACAAGTGGCCACTCAAGCACCTCATTTAGCATTTCCATAGTGTTAAAGCTAAAACCTCAGATGAGAACAGAGAATGTGAAACAGTTTACAGCATGATCGTGATGAAAATAATGCCAGTAAATGCAGTGTCTTTTTTTTTATTTTTTATTATTTCCTGTTTTTTTTTTTTTAACCTTACAGTTTTATACAATGAATTGATTGATAATTTCATGCTCTTCATATTAGCCCTGGATATTGAACTTCATCGTAAATTAAGAGAGTTCAACATTTTCACAGAAAGTTTAACTACACAGGAACTTGCTTCCTTTGCTACAAAAACTTTTTTTGGACCCAGGACTTGAGTGTAATAAATGGTGATACACACATGCTGTTGTTATTGCAGTTATTGCTTTCGTACACCAGTTATAGTGGGGCTGCAAAGATGTTTAAATGCACAAAAATAAATGAAAAGGTGATTTTGTTTTGGATCGATCATACCAGTGACTAACTGACTGTGGAATTTAGGCTCTTAAAGTGGAATAAAATTAAACTCTGTGCCTTCATTACACTTGAGGAAAGAGTGGGTTTGGGTGTAACTCTAAAAATCACCAGCAAGCTACAGTGATGACACTCTACACATGCTCAGTCACTGTCTGATTGCAAAACAAACAGTAATTATTACAAAAACTTTTTTTTGCTGTATTTAAGTCACATTTTATCATATAAAAGTCCTTTTTCTTCATCTGGAGTGCATTTAGATTTTTTTTTTCCACACTGCTTGGTCAAAGAAAAGTCCTAGGATATGCTGATACTATCTATATTTTGCTGGATCACCTTTAGCTTTAATTATGATAATGCATATTCGCCATGACACTGTTTTAAGAACCTTATGCAACATCATAACGTTTCATTTTGTCCAGAGTTGCATTAATTTTTGGCAGAGATTTTTTATGGATGATGGGTTACTCATTCTGATCCTTATGGTCTTCTCTAACATGTCGCTCTATGGTGGCAAAATGATTCCTTATGCTCCCAGAGCAACTTGGGTCCTGGAACATGCCCACGCCATTAGTGAATGTATAGATAAACGGGTCATTCAATAAATTCAGGTCATCAGCTGACTTTAATTTATTGCCACATAACGTTACTGAGACTGGACCTCACCAACTGAAGCAACCCCAGATCATGCTGCCCTGTTCTGACGTGTCCTGAAGAAAGCACATGTTTACTTTGAACATCTCTGGTTGGTAAGTCTTTTTGTGATAAGGGGAAAGCTTGCTTATTATATAGAATGTTGTATACTTGTACTGTATGCTTCATCTTTCTGATAAAGTAATTTTCATATGAGAGATTAGTTCCTTTGATTGAATTTACACTCCCTTTAATTGAAACAACTGTACGCCTTCTTATTTATACATTTCTCCAACCAGCTCAATTGTGTTCCAGCAGGACAATTCATACAATAATGCAAAAAAGCAGATTGAAAACTTGGGGTAATGCTCATCTCAAATACCAGAATGGTGGAAAAGTGTTATGTCTTGTGCCTTTAACCGTAGGATGGATGTTTTACGAACTGCTAATCTCCTGGAAAGTTCACACACAACAATTTCTACACAGAATGGTAAAAAGAAATGAGTCACAGATGTTTCTGTGGGTGAAAACACTGTTGAAAAGAAAAGTCAGAGGACAATGGGCAGAGGAATGATAGTTAATCATATTGTCACTCCTTGCAACAGTAGTGAGCAGAAAAGTGTTTCAGCATGGACAAAACATCCAACTTTATTAATGTGGATGGATACAAGAGCAGAAATTGGGCTGGAGGTCCTATCCCAGGAGACTTAGGGCATGAGCCAGGGTATACCCTGAACAGGTTCCCAATCCATCGCAGGACATGTATATACACACACACACACACACACACACACACAGGGCAAATTGCAAACGCCAATTAGCCTGATCTGCATGACTTTGGACTGTGGGAGGAAACCAAACTACCCGTTTGGTTTCCTCCAAAACGGGTCGCATGGGAGAACATGCAACCTCCAGGCACACATAGATGGGAATTGAATCTGGCCTGGCCATAGAGCTAACCACTAAGCTACTGTGTCGCCACTCGTATAGCTTTGATGGTATCATGGCCCCAAAAGCATAAATAATATACAGTATAATTACATTTTATATATAAAAAAATTATATATATTAAAATATATATATATATATAATTATAATAATGTAATAATAGTATATGAATATTATATATAATATTAATATCATACTATTTTTCTTTTCCTGAAGTGTGTATACATTTTTTTTGCCTTACTCTAAAGTTGAAAAAATATGTGTACTCACAAATCAGGGATACATTGCACTGTGTAACACAACCGAGTCTAATAAAAAAAAAAACTAAAAAAAAACCGACACTTAAATTAAATGGATCTTTTTTTCTTTCTGCTCGGAATTGCCGCTATTTTCCCCCTCCAGACGGCGCACTTCCCATGCAGGACGGAGTCAGGCATCCCATCCTGCAGTATTGCGTCACAGACGCCCCACCCACTCTCTGACATCCTCGCTAATCATTGGCTGACTCGCGGATTCCTCAACGGGTACTCCAATGCTATTCGTTGCTCGAGATGTCACTCAGAATAGGGACGGGGCGGTTGACGTCATCGTTTTAGTAAATCAAGGCATTCGAGCATAATCTCAAATTAGCTAGAGGAGCGGTTTTTTTTTTTTCTTCCGGCACCAGCATCCATCAGAGAAAACGAAATAACATTTAACGCACCCGAGCGGAGGAAGAAACACTACGAGAATGGATGTGTATAGAGTTATGAAGTGTTTATCAGTCGGTTTACTCTGATCATCGCTCCCTAACGCTGGTCAATACAGCTTTCGCATCTGGCTTGTTTTTTCTGGAGTCATTCTAGATTCGGAGTGGATTATCAAGGTAAGATGCATGAAATTATAGTAATAATAATAATAACAACAACAAAAATATTCATGTATATATATATATATTTAAAAAGGATCGAAACTGTTTACATTATTGCCTGTTTAAAGGTGTTTTGACTATTTCATCTATATCATTAATATACAGAAGATCATTTGCACATTTTAATGAATGAGTTAATACGAATGTTATATACTCTTTTTAGAATAAAGCTGTAGAAATGTGGCAGGCGTTTAAAGCAGTGGTGTATGCGCAAAGTCACCCAAGACAGTGTGTATACTGTATATAATAAGGTCACTTTATAACATCTGAATTTATCTTCAGAAACAATGCACCAGTCATGCCTTTGCAACTTTAAATCCTCCTATAAAGTTGTCACATTAATTAGCGGCATACTTGACACTTCATGTACAATGTATATATTTTTGTTTTTGTCATGTCTTTGCGTCAATATCTAATCCGTGTCTTATTTAAGGTTTGAAAAAAAATGTTATTTGTATAATTGTTTTACATGGTCTTTTATTGTTTTTGCACAGGAGTGTTTTATGTGGTTACAATGTAACACTCCTCCTGTGATGTAAGCCACACTGGATACTTTGTGTTGTCTGCGGCCCAGAGGCCGGATTTCATGGGCGTATGCCTGAGAAATAAAAGACTACAAGGGCATTCACGGGATAAAAGCGTGCACATTTTGGATTCCTGTGATCTCCATGTCGATCTACTTCGACCACATCGTAATGCTTGAGATCACCGAGAACGTGACAATGTTATTTTTACGGTCACGGTAGACCGACTAATCCGACGTCGTCCATTATACATGTATTTTTCCTCAGCACTGGATTACTTTGATGCGTCTTAACAAACAATTCATCCTGAATATAATATTAAAATATATATATATATGTGAGATACTGTACAATAAACGCAGATAATGTAGTAAATAATGAGCTGAGCAAGAGAAGACGACCCATCCCTGCTGCAGTTGACTAGCAGCCATGTTTGAGGCGGCTGTGAGGGGAAACCATCTAACGGCGCAGATCAGCCGTGTGGTTAAATTACAAATGGCTTCCTAATGAACATGTAGTGCACTAGATATGGCGGAGGAGACGCTATTAGATACGCACTGCGTAGTGCTCCTGCGGAGGGGGAGGAGAGGTGTTGGAGATGCAGCCTGTGACTACTTCACTAAGATTTGTGTTTTTATGGTTTTATATTTGTCCTCTTTCCTTTTACTTTTTAATAATTGGTTTAATTTAATCTTAGCAACATCAGAAATGATCAGTAATGGTTTCAATGGTGAATCAACTACTTTTACTACTATTGTTTCTTTCTTTTAAATCAACAAACCTAACCATTAAATATTCCTCCAAGCTTACTTAATAGAAATCTCTAGAAACAATGCATTGATAAGCTAATCTTTGTTAGCCCCTGGCCTTTGGCTTATTTGGTCAATACAGTTTAACACTGATAAGACGAGCTGAAATTCTGTAAGTTTTCTACAGCGAGAACCTAAAGGAACATACATGGATAAAATATATCAATATATATTAAAGAAAAACATAGTGACTCATAAACTTCCGGATGTTTCTTCAGTTGCTAGACAATGGATTCCACTGGCAAAATAATCCTCATCATTAACAACAAACTTAGAACTTTACTTTATAACCTCAAATAATATGTAAATGTTAGTAAATCTAACCACTAGATTTAATAGTTAATAAATGTTAATGGTAGGTCTTTAGCTAAGGTGCAGTAAAAACCAATAGTTTCTGCTGTCATGCTCTAGGATTGGTTTGCACTTCACACTCAGTGAAGATTTAGCCAATCATAGATAAGACCGCATTCTTGTAGCCAATCGTAACACAGAAGATGTGAAGATGTCAACTACGACAAATAGTGGTGGCAGGAAAATCGATAGTTATGCCTTGTGATTCGTTTGTGTCCACACTGATTCCACAATCGTTTTTTTTTTTTTTTTTTTTTTACTTTTTTTTTAATGAAATACATACATTTGAAATGCTAATACATTGCAGTTCCTCTATAAACCTACAAGTGGCAAAATGAAGAGTATTTCTGAAAAAACAAACAAACAAAAAAACCACCCAATTTCAATTATGTGTGTTTTTATTTATTTATTTATTTTAGAAAATTCCTAGCAATAATTTTTCCTACACTGACCAAGATACTGAATGCCCTCATTGATTTTTACAAAAATGATTATTTTTCATTCTCCTACATGTTTGTTCTGTTTCCATCTCCCCACTCAAGGGCTCACATACTTGAGAGCAGTGTTTTTCAGCCAGGGTAACTGTTACCATTTTTGATTTCACAGATGATAAAAAAAATTTAAAAAAATCATTTTGTTTTTCCTTGTACAGGAATCAATTCAGCATTGCGTAGCGACAAGGCACAGGCCTGAAGAGTCTAACCATGTCTGGGGCCTCGGTGAAAGTGGCAGTCAGGGTGCGTCCCTTCAACTCGAGGGAGACCAGCAAAGAATCCAAATGCATTATTCAGATGCAAGGCAACTCTACCAGTAAGTATCGCTGGAAATTTCTCTAGTCCCTTGGCTGTATCATGTTCCTCGTCCTTGAAGCGGTATGCTGACTATGTTTTGTGTGACTGATGACATTTTGTCACATGCCTCTGGCTCTGGGATAGATGAGTATAAAGGTTTATGCTAGGCTTTAGGGTAAAAAGCCAGTCCGATCAGTAACACGACCATAATAATGAAAAAGCGGCAGTGGAAAAGATTTCGGTTCGGGAAAATGCTTCGATGATTTCTAGTCCTGTTTTCAAGGGCGGAGTAGGTTCTCGACCGGGGTAGATGTTCTGGTTGGGTGCAGAGACAGACTGCATTGAGAAAGAAAGTCACTGGATTGTTTAGTTTGTTGCATAATATGAAAGGAAATGAGTTGATCTTATCACTTTTTAGTGTGTTATCAGTGTCTCTTGGTAAAGACTCGGACATGGATGAAGAATTACAAAAGCAACAAAAGAGTATTTTGGGATGTCAGATATTTTAGAGGTTTTAGTTCCAGATTTTGTCAGATCGGCCCGAGTTAGCTTTAACTGTAGGCTAGTGCTGGGCAATTAATCGCATAAAAAGCGATAGAGTATCGACCTGTGTAATTATTTCATTTGTTATAGTTGTGCTTTTTCAGCAGATATTTATATAACATAATTTTGGATAATCTTTAAATTGGGCAGATGTGTTTTTCAGGCTGGAAGTGTCATTAATCTGACTTTTTGATATATCTGCGTAAACACGAATATAATAAATATATAAATAAAATAAGAAATAATATATATATATTTATATATATATTTATATTTATTTTTTAATTTTTTAATGAGCTATTGTAGATCTAATTTTAAACCCAGATACGTCTGTTATGTTCATAAAGCCATCTGAATGTTATAAAATGGTCTATTTCATCCACAGTTCTGTATGTTCGTATCGTTGTTGTGCTCTAGGCTAATTTGAGAAAAGAAAGCAGGATGTAGTGGAATGGCTTCAAAACAACCCACCAAAAGCCATGTGCTCTAATCATGAACGGCCGATGAGGTGTCTGTCAGCTGAGCAAATAATCTATGCAATCAAGAGCGGTACTAGCTAGTTTGTTCGCTTTGCTTCTGCAATCAAGCAACCTTGTTTTTTAGGGGGGTTGTTTTTTTATTCGGGGCCCTTAATGGATCCTGCATGTTATTGATCAAAGATGCACACATGTGGGTTGTTTTACAGACAGAAACATGGATCACTTACAAGCTGAAATGAGGACGTCAAGCTGGAAAATTTGACCCAAAATCGATTGAGAAATAAACAGCGTAATGTGAACGTAGCCTTAAGTGTAGTTTAGTATTGGAACGACATGGGTGTATGACGGCTTAATCAGAAAAACGCTGTTTACCATATTGGTTTTGATATTTTGATCCGGCACTTCGGGTGACAGATACTCCCCACCCTGGAGATACATCCGTCATTTCTGTGACCGTTCCTTAAAGGGTCGGGTCGCCAGCTTGTCGCCCGATTGTCATTCATTCACTACGGGCAATTTGGGAACGCCAGATAGCCTAACCTGTATTGCTTTTGGCGGGAGTCAAACCCAGACCCTGAAAGTGCAAGGCGATAGTGCTAACCATCTATAACACAGCATTTAACATGTTCGACCTTATACAAATGACTACCAACTCTCTATTTTTGTTTTCTTTGTTGTATTTGTCCACTACCAGTGAAAAGTTTGGACGCACCTTGCTGCATATGCAATAATCTTTTTATTTAATATTAAATACGCAGTAATCATCCTGGCATCCTGGTCTTCATGAGAGATGGTTTCATCATGGTACTTGATGGTTTTGCAAGGGGCACTGGTAGGTCAGTGGTAGGTGTTTTGCCTGCCATGTGAAAGGCCCGGGATAGATTCTCAGCCAGTGGCCAAACGCAGTGCTGGTCCCAATGCAGTGCTGGTCCCAAGCCCGGGTAAAACGGGAGGGCTGCGTCAGGAAGGGCATCCGGGGTCAAACCTGTACCAAGCTTGTATGTGCGGACCAAGTGTCCACTCTGGCGACCTCTTGCCGGGAGCAGCCGAAAGACCAACAACTACTTGATGGGTTTTGCAAATGCTCTTGACAATACTGTTTTTGGAAGAACTATTCCAGAACAGGTGACAGGTCTTAAAATAACCACTGACTGTTGTTGTTGTTTGTTGCTTAATTATCTAATGTGACATGTGTTATTTCATGGTTTGGAAAATCCTGTATTGTTCTAGTTTGTAGACGAAAACAAACAAACATTGAATTAATAAGTGTGTCCAAACTTTTTTGACTGGTATTTTATACTGTACTTTGGATGTACTGAACAACCCCCATCAAACCCCCCCCAACCTGAGATCTTGGTGTCATGTGAATTACATGATCTCACAGGTGTGTATGACGCATTGTGCGAATAGCAGGGACTTTCCCACCATTCTGTAGGGCCGGTATGCTCTTTGGATGAGTACAGAAGCTTTGCAATCTTCATGAAGAAACCCAGATCCAGACGACAAGCGTATGACGATGAGAATTCCGATGCAAACAATGCGTCAGACTCTTGAATTCAATCTGATCTTCTATTTTACAGTTGCTCGCTCCCATAGAAATCATGTAACAGATGTAAACAGATTAGTGTTAGTCATTCTTTTGTTTCTGTTTTAAACACCTATACGCAGTGTTAATTGTCAGGAGTTTTGCTTGTGACGGAGTTATTAGTAAGATGTGAGTAATCGTATACGGCATATGGAGAGATTTCATTGGCCAAGCAGGCAGCTGTGCTGTTACGGGATAGTAAACAGAAACCTTCGGGCTATGTGCAACATGATGCAGCTACATGAGAAGAAATATGTTCGGCGCGCTATAAAAAAGGAATTTATTAGTAGGGAATAAAACGTGACGGGCTGTGCTGTGGTAGGAAATGAATCAGTGACGGGATGTCGATGCCCTCAAGTAGTCCTGAAAACTTTTACTTACACTAAATTTTATATATATATATTTTTAGTAGTAGTAGTCTGCGATGTCTGTCTGAAGTCATCGCATTACAAAAAAAAAAACTGAATGAAATGAATGGTGCTGTAATTACGATGTTCAATTACACTCAACAGTGGATTTGTCTGGCATGACCTTAGCTTCAAAAGTATAATAAACCAGAACCCGTGATGAAATTTCTTATGAATGAAAGCGTAAAACTGATTGACATTTACTGCAGACTTCAAGCGCTTTAAGCACGGTGATGAGACTCTTAGCCGCAGTAAGAGATTTAAACGGTACAAACGTTATAGGAAGGATGTGAAGGATCCGTGAATGACGATCCCGGGCTGAGGTGGCCCGGAGCCCAGTGCGGTCGTGACCGTGAGCGTTCAGCGAGTGGAACGTCTGAGAATGATTTGAAACTCGACAAACTTGTCACCAATTTTTTTTTGTTGTTGTTATCTTAAAATAACAGCTGACTGTTGTTGTTGTTAATTAGCTAATCCATTTTGGGTTATTTTATAGTTTGGACATCTTCAATGTTGTTCTAGAATGTGGGGAAAAAATCCAAACTTGTGATCGTACTGTGATTTTTATATTAATCTGACAGTACAGTACTGCTCACATGATGTACTGTTTACCTTTTAAGTGTTTGTTTTGCCTTTCTGTGGTCAAAACATCACCTGTTTGACTCTTTAATTGATTGGGGTGTTTACTTTGACATCTAGGGCTTTCATTTGTTTATTTACATTTCTTTTGATGAGAGTTAGAAAATTTTTGGGTCTCGGAACAAAACCTTTAACCCAAAGATCTGCTCTGTTTACGGTTAAAGGATACATTTCTCGTTTTATTTCTTGATATAATTTGCAGATCAATCTGGTTTTATTTTTGTTTTTTTTCCCGCGGGGGAAAAAAACCCAACAACAAAAAACAAAAGGTTTTGATTGTATAATACAGCGGTACCTCGGCATACAAATTTAATCCATTCTGAAGACAAGTTCTTAAGGTGAAATTTCATATTGCGAAACGATATATGATTTGCTACATGAAATAATGTGAATCTGTTAATGATAATCTGTTCCTGCACAAAATGTTACCAATATTATCAATCTCCTGTACTATAATCATATTTCCTGCATATGAAACATTTAGGACAAACATATAAACCAAGTAAAATATTAAATAAATTAGATATTAAACCTCACCTAACTTTAGTTTATGATTCCTCTTTTTACCTGCTGCTTTAAATACCAAACTGAAAGTGGCTCAGGTTTCTTCTTGCTCCCGTCCTTTCTAACTTTCTTGTCATCCATGGTGCTACGTCTTCACGAAATCTTGCAACAACAAAAAATAGATGCAACTTAGACAGCATTTGGTTCGGCTCGCTCCGGAAATGCTGAAAATGTTTTGCATGCCGAGGTAAATACTTTGCAAAAATTCAGTTCTTAAGGGCAAAATTCTAAAGGTGGAGCCGAGGTTCCACTGTATTCTTATCCCAGAATAGCACAAACCATATAAAACATCATTGTGATTTGTCGTCAGTTATTTTTGCTTATTTATTTATTTTCAGATGTCTACCTATGATGGTGAGAGTAGTGATGCGTTTTTGTAGCTGATTCGGAGCTCAAGTCAGTACACATTAAATCACTATGCGTGTACTCTTCGTCACCTCTCTTTTTTAATACTCAGGATGAGGAACGAACAAACAGAAAATGGAGTTGTTTGTTTGTTTGAGTTTTTTTTCCGCTAGAACAGCAAAATGTCAATCTTCTCTCCTTTCCTCTGTTACCTTGACTGCATTTCATTCTAGGAAATCCAAAAGGCCTGTAATGCAGTCACTGGACATGGAGGAGTAAAGGGGAGACTTTGTCCTGGCTGTCGGGGAGGATTTAGTAAATGAGGACACGGTTATGGAAAGCGTGTACCACATTACCGATTACCCAGAAGGTCTTGGCAGAGAAAACTCATCTATCCTGGTCGCTGTCGCGCTCCAGGAGCAGAACCGATTGCTCATTCATAATTAGAACGGAATCGTCTGCTTCCAGTAGCTCTCATTGATACGCGTCTGATCGCCTGCATTAATTACTGGGTACTAAATTATACAACGTACGTATGCAGTTATGTATACGGTCATGTACAACTTTACCTCGGATGTGATGTACAGTACATAGAGATGGTAAGATCTGGCCTCCCAGGAACTCCTTTAATATCCCAAACATGTAGAAATGGATATTTGCAGAACATGGCTAATTTGTGCGTCAGATGATATCTTTGATGATTTGCATGTTCATTTAATTATCGTGATTATTTGTTACCAGAAGAAGGAAGATTCTGCTGTTGTACTGTTGCGTCAGCTTTATGTAGCCACAGCTGTGCTGATGTTCAGTACAAAAGCATTATTTCTTTCATACAGCAGTTCTATAAATACGATACTGTTATGACATCACTGGCGTTCAACAAAATAGTCCCGAAGATGCTGGAACAGAGCGTTGAGTGCACAGTACAACGCACAGACGGACTGAGGGCTCACGTACTAGCGAACACGTACTGTACAAATGGAATGATGGACTGAAATGTAATAGTGATGTTATTGTAAATATCAGGATTCTTGGAATGCAGCCTGACCAATCAATTTATTGATGGATGTACAGAATATTTTTAAGAGTGCAAACAAAATGCAGACGTGAAGGAAGTAGTCGCAGATGAAACGTTGTGCTTTTCTTAGTTGCACATATGGCCAAGAATTAAATTGCATGCATGGAATAAACAGTGACTTTGGACAATAGGGACGACTGAATGGGCCATGGGAGCGTGCAGACTTCGTTCGTTCAGACTTTGCACGCCGCTATTTGAACCGGTATAAGCAGTAAGAGCAAAAGGGGATAGATAATATATGGGGATTAAACTTGACATCAAATAAAAAGATCAACAGCAACAACAGTAAAATGATCTGTTTAAATGGTTCTTTATTGGCTTAACTTAACATCTCCACTGATCCAAATGATTAGTTTCTCATTTCCGAGAAATTTCTAAGCAAATCTACAAGCGCCGTTCAAGTCAAACCGGGATTTTTGATTGTGCAGAATAATAGAACACAGTAATGAGAGTGAAAACTACCTTTGTTTCTCAGTGCACTTGTCCACTAGTGCTTGAATGCCATCAGAATAAAAAGGTCTCAGTAAAGTATAATGCTGCCTGCTTTATGGTCTCCCAAACACGTAGAAATGGATATTGGCGCATGTTCAGGACCGTACAGGGGAAATCACGGTGGTGATGACTCCCAGCCGAGTTCCTATAATGTGCAAGTGGCGTTCATGATCTTCAAGGATCAGCCTGGTTCACTGGAACGCTCCGAGCCACCTCGGCTGGGATCATCGTTCACGGACGTACGGCCTTCTTTAACACAATCGCACCATTCATTCACATGTTTAACTGTGGCTAAGAGTCTCGTACTGTATTAGATGTCTTTTGTTCATGTAATTAGTATAGTAAATGTACAGTATTAGTATACGTTTGTATGCACGATAGAATATATTGTTTGTGTATATGTGTGTAACAATATTCATATTTAAATGTCAGTGAGGTCAGATTAGCTGAATATATTAAAAAGATCATTGAGGGATTGTGTCAAGAATGTATGTATATGAATTGGACTACTTTATAAAGTTTAGATGTTATAGATTGGCTAGAAAGAGTTTTTTTTTTCTTCCTCGCTACAAATTTGTTAGTCAAATCCGCAGGAGATTCAACCTGAAATTTAACTTTGCAAGTTGTGAATAATCATATTCTATGCATAATTAAAAATGTATTGTAGTGTATATTGTAATATGTAGGATATTCTATCCAGTGATGGAAACTTCAGAGCACTTTGGGATAAGAGCGTCTGCCAAATGCTTAATTGTAAATGTATTTACAGAACAAAGGTAATAATATTAGCCAGCTGCCTACTTTCTCTGTTCGGCTTTTACTTTCTAGTAACTGGAAAACTGAGAGTGGATCATTTAAATAATAAACTTGTGATGAAGTAGTGAAGTGCAGGAGAGTGAAGAGGGCTGGGATTGACCTGATTAGGAGCCTAATCCCTGCGCTTGTCTGAGGTCATCGCTCTAATTCCTCTTCTGACCTTCTCTGGTTATGAATCCATGTGTCACTCTTATCATAGAGGTGATACTAAAGGTTCGATGACTCTCACGCTGCAAAAACAGAAAGAATTATTTATAACTACTGAGTACTGAGTTACGGGTCAAGTGCAATGAGTGCACTTACTGATAAAAGTGATACAGAAAAATCTAATTATTGCAGTTTTATTCTGATGGGGCTGTTATTCTGATTAGTAGTGGCACATTAGGGTTCATGTACATGCACCATTTGTTGTAATTATAAGTAATTGATCGACAAGTTCATTAAATAAGCCCTACTAATTACCCACAATCTTGAGGAGACGTGTCGGTCCTTGCTAATGTCACGCTCCAGCAAATCTGCTCCCAGTGGTCACGGTGTCTGTTGGATATTACATTAATAATTAGGATTGATATGACACTTTTTGTAGCAGTTCATGAACTAGCTAAGCAGATCAAGGGAAATCATTAAAAAACTGAAAAGAAATATTGCAGCTAGCTGATGAGGATACAGAAAAGGGTCATGCGAGCAGTATGGCACGAGCGAGAGGTTTGTTATATGGATATTAGGGATAGGATGCATCAGGGACCAGCCGGTACGATGTCATCACGATACCTAGGTGCCTACGATGCCACGATACCTCTGATTGTTGCGATTCTGTAATTATCATGATTTTATAAATATCCTGGTGCGATATAAATTAATATATATATATTTTTTACAATTCTTTTGTAAAAGCAATCTTTGCAAATGCTTCGCTCCTATCACACACGATGCTGTGCCACCTGGAGGATTATAGAGGAACTGCAACATTTTTACCACCTCGAACGCAATCATATATGAACTTAAAAATTATTTTCAAAAATCGATTTTGGAGTCAGCGTGGATCAACACAAGAAAGAATCACAATATATAACTGAACATAGACTTGAGCACATGAGCTTGAGCGATATTGATTTTTCCCTGTTCAGTTTAATAGTCCAGAATCTAAAAAGACAGGAGAAGAATAATTTCTACCTTTTAAGGTTTAAGTATTAATGTAGAGATAAAATCACAATATTTAATATTTTAAATCTATAAACTCTACTAGTATGGTGATGAGACTGTATGGTGCTTTAACCCTTCCAGTAATATTCCCCTAACATTTCATATTGCATCATGCACTACGGCTCATCGTGGTGTCCATGACAATCAATACTAATGGGCTTACGGTGGCTGCTGGAGGCCATTACAGAGAGGTGTGTGTCTCTGTAGTCTCTTTGTTGATACTTTAACCAGACACACACACACACACACTTTTTTTCCCCCTTTTTTAATAATAGGTTTTAGGACAATATATGGCTATTGATGGAAAGTTTTATGTTGATGAGTGCATGTCCTGCATACAGCATCCAGGTGCTGCACACAGTCATAATATATGTCGTGTTGTTTTGTTGCTGTGAGATGGGTAAGGTTTTATTCCTGTACCATGATGCAACTATAGCAGAGATCTACTTTTCAGTGTTGAGCTGTTTTTGTATGGTTGCTCATTCTTGCACAGTGATCGTTTCTCGCTTATATCCATCATACGCATACAGCAATGTATTAGTCATCTGTGTGCATAGGCTTTAAAACACAATTCTCATTGCATGCCATAAATACATCTATGTGTATAATATTTTTTTTTAATCTAGATTACTCAGTCTAATTGGTTTGGTTGCAGACTAGGCTCTATAATAGTACTTAATGTAACATACTGTAGTAATGTATAGTGACCTAATTAGCTAGACATGTTCATGACTCCAGATTATGGATGGGAATCACCAGGGATCGCCTGATACAATATCATCATGATACACATGTGCAGATTCGCTTGCAAATTGATACCCAGCTCGCAGAATCTCCTGATTTGTTAAACTCCCTGTGATTGACGTGAGAATGCAAGTGTCCCACCCCTTTCCCCTAAGAGATCCAATCAGCTCCCTAGGGATTTGAACTCATGATCTATGGATAATGGTTCTCTATCTGGTTATACCTGAGTTGTGATCATCATGTGATGATGCACTCTAATGCCTAATTACTGGCATATAGTAGCTAGACCATGTGCATGTGAGCGAGAGAGAGTAGATCCTGTACTTATGATCTGGAACGGTGGGGTTTTTCTCCTTCTCTGCAGACGCCAGCTTTATACAGGGATAAAGTAGGACACGAATGCAGCAGCTTATCCAGCTGATTTGTTTTAACTTTGCATCATGGAGCAGTCACATGGTACTGTATTAGCAAATATGTATAATAGGCACAGGAATTACCAGGGACAAAGCTGGCAAATATTTTGCTCCGCCCACGCTGTGCCGTGTCGGTGGTTTAGGGCACGCCACCTGCAGGACTATAAAGGAATGGCAACCAGAATCTTTAGGAGTATAGCTGATTCGATCTGTCATCAAGCAGCTTAAACATGTATATAAGCAAAATGGTCAATGTGTTTTCAGATTCAGATCTCTGTAGGGTGAAGGAGGCTGATCACCCAAGAGGTCTCTCTCCCTCACCCGCTCTGAGTTTGTGTCTCTGCACTCGGAAATAAATAGGACAGTATCTGTAGTCCTCTGTAGTCCAGGCACGGTCCGTTGTGTCCACTACTCTTATTCAGACTCTATTACTGCTGGAAATAGAAAGCCGATCCTGGAAACAAAAGGGCGCAAGCAAAACAACCTTGATTGTCCTTTCAAAGTGTCTTTTAATGAAGTGTCCCACTGGACACACCAAGACCACCTCTTTATTTTGATTCTGCCATCGTTGATACGGTTTAAAAGAAAAGTTGATTCCCCCCCCCCCCTTTTTTTTTTTAAACATCTAATGAGTGGGAGTTTAGTTTGATAGAAGCCCAAATGTTATAATCCTGTCTATCCATCGTACTCAGGTTATTAACTTTTAATGATGACTCTTATCCTCTGTTTTTTTGCTTCTATGAAATGTTTCCTACTTGAGTCCTACTTTTAGCATTTGCATCTTCTCACACATCCAGTGTAACTGGTAGAATTTCCATTTAAGGTTTCAGTTCTGCCTGAATTTATCATTATACATGTTTTTGCATATTTGTCACACTTAAATTATTGCATCATAAAAGAAACACACAAATATAATCCAAGTAAATACAAAATACAGTTTTTTAAATTATGATTTCATGTATTAAGGAGGAAAAAAGCTGTCCAAACTTATGTACCTGGCACTATGTGAAAAAGTAATTGCCCCTAAAACTATATAATAACTGCGTGCCAGCCCTGGTAACTGGCAATGAGTCTTTCACATCGCTGTGGGGGGAATTTTGGCCCACTCTTCTAAGGGGCAAATACTTTTTTCACGGTACTGTACATCACATACGCCAGTGGTATTTGCTTATAGAAGTGACTAACATGACTAAATGCCAGCAAATGTTTATTATGCTGTAAATGTCTGTTCAACACAGTTATGAGATGAAAACCTTTTTTTTCGATATAATCCCCTGCTACACTAATGCACTTATCCCAGCATTTCAATAGTGATCAGACTGCCTTCACTTCTGAAACGCTGGCCTCCCAGGATGGCTTTGGAGTGAAGTCTGAACTGTACAGAGGGTCTGTGAGAATAACTCCAAGGCGAGTTCCTGTAATCTTCAACTTCAAAGGTTCTTTGAACTTCTTTGAAGTTTTACTCGAAATCCTCTTTTATCCAGTTCAGTGTAGAACATTTAAGGAGAGAAGAACTATTCTTTGGAAAATATACCATAGTCAAAGAGCACAACAGATTTTCAATGCATTAGGCTTTGGTGTGTATTGCTGATCATCTGATGCAATGTGATTTAAAAATAAGCCTACATTTTTGCATCTCTTGGATTATTTGAATGCTGTGATTCATTTGTACTATTTTCCATGTGATCTGAAAAAGCTGTACCAGCCCCTGAGCCCCTGCTGACTTTTGTGTGAAGCAAATGGGAGGGGTAAGGAGCTGTGAACTCACCCAAAGGGTAAAGAATAAAGGCTTTCCAGCACAAAGACACTTTTTTTTCCCCTTTCAACTCATCTGCTCTTTATGTCTGCCTCAGTTTTTCCCCTTCTCCCTGTGGCAGGCATTAGGACTTAACCCTCTCACATTTCAGTCACTTTGGCTCAGGGTCTCTAACCTTCCGTGTAACTGAAAGAGAGTATGATGGCATGCAATATATTTGGAAGGGCATCAAACGAAAGAAGATGAAAACAGATGGCCTTTTTTCCCCTTTATACAGTTATAAAGTATTGATCAAGAAATCCATGTTAAAATCTTATATTAAAATATTACCATATTTGGAGTCTAGAATGACAGATTGTTAAAGTGTGTGATACTGTGAATGGACACACATTGTGCATGAAAAATATTTAGGTCTCCTGTGTTTCAACGCAATTTAATTTTAAGGGGGTATGATGATGGTAGTTATAAAATAATCTGATCAGTTTCTTTTTATACCTGTTTATTTAGTCTTATAGTCCATAACGCCAAGTTACTATATCAAAGTGCCATTTTTAAATGATGATTTCATTAATTAAGGGGGGAAAAAGCTGTCTAAACCTATCTGGCCCTATGTGAAAAAGTAATCACGCCCTAAACCTAATAACTTTTTTTTTCTTCTTTTTTTTTCTTTTTTTTTTTTTGAGATTTCACTTTTATTGTTTTTTACTTCCATGAAACCAATTTTAAAAAAATGAAAGGGACAGCTAGTAACCAAGCCTCCAAATTGAGGTGAATATAAGTACATTACAGTAGGTCTTGGTTGTTTTAATCAGTTTTCCTGCTCTACATACCGACCGTGAAGGAACATGAGTAAAGTGTAAGTAATCATGGCCAAATTCCACAACCCTCGTTCCTTGAAAAAAATTGATTCCAAAGTTCAGACTCGTACCCGGCTTCTTCAGTGCCACTGAGCTAAATCGAGCTGGTATTTTTCGAAGTTGTATTATATTTAGTACAAATGTATCTATTTCTTTTCCTAGAAGTAACTGTACTGTTCCGGTTAGCCATACTGCTATTCGTTTGATTCATGAGTCTCACCTGAACTTTGGGTTGCCTTTTTGCACGGAACGAGGGTTGTGGAATTTGGCTTTGATTACTTACTTTTTTCTTTTTTTTTTTTTTTTGCATGGAACTTTTAATTTCGTTGTACTTGTTGCAATGACAATGAAGACCTATTTTATTCTATTCTATTCTATTCTATTCTATTCTATTCTATTGTACTTATATTCCTGGATGAAAAACTTGTCTTGATATACACATCAATTTTGATTTAAGATCTACTGAAAAAAACAAAAACTATCCCTATATTTGTATTTGTCCAATTAAGTGCTGTCTAGGACATTAAGGGCCTATCCCTGCGGGCACGGTTTCCTCCAAAACTAGTCCTTCAAAACTAGTTAACAAAGCTACTGTCAGACATGTTTATATTTGATTATATTGGTGTATCTCGAACACTATTGGCTGTTGTGTAAAATCTTGTTTCAGGGCGACTTTAAAGACTAAATGCTTCACCTTGCCTCTATTGTGTGGAACATTAAGCGAAAGGTCAATCTTCTAATTGATCTGGTAATTCTCTTAAAGCTTTGCTACTTGTTTGGTGGTTCTCTGTTAAACAAGAAGAGCAGAAATCGAATACATCCTTCCATGTTGTATTTGAACTGTATTGTGCATTTCATTGGAAACTACATTATTTTAATCCGCGCATTCATGCCGAATCAGTCGAAGAAAGAAGAAAGCAGCATCAAAGAATCTGGTCCCTGATCACACGTCTGTTCAGACCGTCTAAAGGTTCCTGGGACACCTGCTCCAGTGTCATTTCCTCCTCATGCTGAGTGTGTATGTTGAGGGGGGGCTTGCATGCAAGGCAGTCATCACCCACTGAAATCCCTCTAGGGATCCTCCTCGTGCCTCGTTCGACGAAGGTGTGAAGTGTAGGATACACAGCGGATTCAGATGCACTTGGATGAAGTGTGTAAAAACAGACTCGGCTTTAGAAGCTTTTAGAACCGAAATATCTCGCCGTGTAATAAGATTCGTGGAAGCTGCTAATGTGACATTCAATCTTTAAGCTTGTGTATGGTTTCAGAGCAGGATGTGCTGACTAGTATGCAGCATTCTGGAAACATCAGCAACCATCTGGAGGGGCTGAGATTCATACCTGCAATTATTATAAATCTCATTTCAAGTCCCATGATTTGGTTGCCTGGAAACGGTCATTACCTCTAAAGTGGTAATGAGAGTTTGTTTGCTAGTTAAGGGCATTAATACCAACTGATGGAGACAACGTAGTGTACTTTTGCCAACGTTTCAGCTATGAGATTTGACTCTCGATAGTCAAAAGCTTACTCTGGCTAGCAGCTGTAATTTG
The DNA here is from genome assembly GCA_030347435.1 of Clarias fuscus. NCBI lineage: Eukaryota > Metazoa > Chordata > Actinopteri > Siluriformes > Clariidae > Clarias > Clarias fuscus. The sequence continues at coordinate 22,449,915 of CM059221.1, forward strand.
CTCTGTGTTTAACTTGGAGATGTGTGTTGTGCAAGCAGGAGAGTTATACGAGACGAAATTGTGTCAAATTCCAGGCAAGCGTTTGAATCCCCATGGAAAAACGGATTACAGATTGATGCGTGGCATGCAGCAGGCATCGAGATTCAAAGGTGCAGGCTATAGTTGAGCTACAGCGTTGATGTTATGCCAATGTAAAGCATGTTGAGTTGGAATGTGGTTACATACCAAATAAAAAAATGTTTACTTTGTGAAAGTCAATAGGGCATCGGTGGCTCAGTTTTATGCTTCTCATTTGCCATGTGGATGGCCCGGGTTCGATTCCCAGCCTAAACACGACCACCGGACGCAGGGCATTCTTAGGGTTGGCCCCAAACCCAAAGAACTTGTATGTGTTGTTGAATGCGGATCGGGTGGTTCACTGTGGTGACCCCTTAACAGGGGTGACCGAAAGAACAACAACTACTTTGCCAAAGTCAATAAAAGAGTGTGTGTGTGTGTGTGTGTGTGTGTGTGTGTGTGTGTGTGTGTGTGTGTGTGTGTGTGTGTGTGTGTGTGTGTGTGTGTGTGTGTGTGTGTGTGTGTGTGTGTGTGTGTGTGTGTGTGTGTGTGTGTGTGTGTGTGTGTGTGTGTGTGTGTGTGTGTGTGTGTGTGTGTGTGTGTGTGTGTATGTATGTATGTATGTATGTATGTATGTATGTATGTATGTATGTATGTATGTATGTATGTGTATATATATATATATATATACTCTTTTATTATATATATATATTTTTTTCCTCCACATTTATCACATTGAAACCAAATAACCCAGATTTTAAAACATAATATAAAGTCCAACCATTGCTGTAAATTTCATCTGCATCATTGGTATGGTACCCTGAAGCGTACCCTTTATATCTTTTATACATATTTTATATCTAGATTTTGTGTTACCAAGAGAATCGCAATACAAATCGAATCGACACTTGGGCATCTCGAGAATATCGTATCAGATGGTCCCTGGTGATTTCCATCCCTATTACTTAAGGGCTAACCTCAGTTAAAATGAGATCTCAGTCATTCGTGGTGAAGCTGATTGGCTCTGGAGATTGGTTGGCTGCTTGTCACGTCTTCATTATTATGATGAAATGTTCACTGTTTTTTGCAGCTGTTGCTGGCGCAGGGCTGAGAGATGTGCGGTGACATATGCATGCCCCATAATGTGCGATGCAAGACAAACATGTACATTCTTAATGGATTACAGATTGTTGTTCAAGCATTGGATGTTTCTCTGATCTTGGACTGATTTTAAAATCAGGTTTTGGATAAAGCAAATGCATTTTTGCCGTCTCATCTTTGTCACGTGAACTTGGCAAGCTTTGAGTGCAGAAATGTGCTCATTCCTTCCTTTCAGGATCCGTCATCATACAGGGAACTCGCCATCTGCTGCTTTATAAATAGCCTATACAGTGTGGGCCTCTTCCTCTTTCTCAGAGGTTTCAAAATCTTGCTCCAGTTCATCCATACGGAAAAGTTACCCCTCACACCTTGTACCTTACGACTTTATTAGGAGATCCTGTGCTCTAAAAGCCGTATAAAGCCTTAACGATGGGAATAAACAAAATGTAGTACTTCAAGAGTCTCAAGTGTTGTGTAGATATTTACATTTCATCCTTGCTAGCTTATCCTATACTGTACCATGTTGAGCCGGAAGCATCATTGTGGGCTTAATCAGGGTGCAGGCCCCCCGACAGGCTTGTCATAACAGATTACCTAATGCATTGTGCAGGCCTCATTGTAGACTGGCCCACTGTGTTGTTTGCCAGCTTTCCTGTTTCTGTTTGTCTTTTTGCTCAGCAAAGTGAAAGCTATGTGGGCTGCATGCTGAAGCCCAGCTGGAGACCAAACCCACAGAGATCTTTAGGACGGGACCGTGTTGAAAATAGTGTGGAGACCAAACAAAGACGGGTGTTCCAGTAAAAAGATCCTTATGCGCTGACGCTTGGTTCCATAAGCACATTTAGGCAGTTTGTAGGTGAATAATGCAAATGAAGCTAAGTTTACCGTGGTGCTGGCCCGGTTCATCGTTGGGGCAGTGGTGGCTCAGTTGGTTAAGGCTGTGGGTTACTGATCAAAAGGTCGGGGGTTCGAGCTCCAGCCTTGGCACGTTGCCATCGTTGAGCAGTGCCCCTAGAGGTATCTGCTCCAGGGGCACTGTATCCTGGACCCCAGCTCTGACCCCAGCTTTCTAACCAGGATATGCGGGAAAAAAATGGTCACTGTGCTGTCAGGTACATGTGACTAACTTTAACACTGGCCCCCCAGGAACTCCTTTAGTACCTCAGACATGTGGAAAGGGCTTGGAGCGAGGTCAATACTGTATGAAGGAGTGGCAGTAAGTCCCAGCTGAGTTCCTGTAACGTATAAGTGGTATTGGTAAATGATTGTGGGGACAGCTCCCACAGACAGAGTGCCTTACACAAGTTGGCGACAAGGTATCTGTCGATTTCCTTGACGCCATTTTTCTTTTGTCAAAGTTGTTTCTATGCGGTAAGGTATATTGTATGTTTTCATTCTTATAATAACAAGACCTGCTTCCATTGTACTGTTTATGAAGGTGCGTTCCCAGTCAAGGTCACACAGCAAACCTGCATCAATGGTGGGACAAAAAACAACAACATTTATTGGCTCCTCAGCTTTTCACCTTGAAAAGGTATCGTCTCAAAATGTTCCCTGTCATTGGAGTTTAGAGCTGAGCTAAGCCGAAACTGGTCATCAAGCCTGCCCTCTCTAAATCAGAAAACACCTGCGCTTATGTGGCCATATAAAGTTTGATGGGGGTGTTCTCTCAATCTAGCCTGAGGTCAACGAGTCCAGCAGGACCTGTTTCAATGTGTGTATTTGTGTGGGCAGCAAGATTGAGCTTCCTCATTTAGCTTTCCACTTTAAGATCCGTGGTGCTGGACGGATGCCTGTAGATGCCGGCGCATGTGTAAATCTTGTGCGGTGTTAATTTGTTTTCCGATCCACGTTAAACATCTGCTCACTGCATTTACAAGTCTATATTTGAAACCGGGTGCTTTTTAGAGAGTTGTGGGGAACGAGGCAGTGAGAGTTGTTAAAAGTTTTCCACCCATCATCGCTGTTATTCTAAGATGATTTAGTGCTGAATGATGCTATATTATCTATCAGGGCCTAGATTTTGGGCGACACAGTCCGAGCAGCATGATGTTGACTTCCTGTTTCTCTTTTCCACATAAATGCTTGGGTGGCTGGTGAAAATGAGCTTTCGTTAAAAGTCCCATCTACCTTTATTCCATGCTGCGATGAAAGAAGACAAGCTCATTATCTTGCACCTTGTTGCATCTAAAGCCCTATACCCCCATACCTCCTCCACCCCTCAGGTCACATCAGCACAGCATGGGCCTGCTGGGTTAATTGTGCCAGAATGCATGTTATAGGTGTTTGTGTCTGTCTTGCACTCATGTGGTGCTGGGGAATGGTCAAAAACAAACCCACACTTTTCACTTTGCTCAATCAGATAGAGTATTCTAATGCACATTGGAAGAATAAACAGCCAAAACACAGTATTAGTGCTGATTTCATTTTTTTTTATTGTGCAATAAAGAAAAGAAGCTACTTCTGAAGTTTATGCCACATGGAAGTCACCACAAATTTCAAGTTGCTAACTTCGGCCATTTTGGAGAGATTATTTTATATGTGCCCCCAAAAATAGTCATTTTTCAGCGATGTACTGCCTCGCTTCAAACGACAATAATTTGAAATGCAAATTATTCTTAATTCTTTGAGTATTGATACTAAAATTGGTGTTAGCTTCTAGAAGCATGTGACCGGTAAAAATTGTTGCTTAAAGTAAAGCATTCCATACAAAGTTAAGCATTTTTTTTCTCAAAAAATCTGTAGTGTCCGTAACCATGTCAAATTCACATTGCAATATCTTAACAATTTGGCATTTTAGAATAATACACTTTTTTATGTCTAGGCCAAGTTTCCAGTTTCTGACAGTGTCCTTATCCCCACTGAAGGGCAATCCTAATGTTTCAGCACACTGAGACATCTTGGACAATGCTTTACTTCCAATTTTGTGCCAACAGTTCAGGGAAGGCCCTTTTCTATTCCAACATGACTGTGTCCCAGTACTATAAAGCCATGGTTTGATGAGTTTGGTGTGGAAGAACTTGACAGGCCCTAACATAGAGCCCTGACATGAACCCTATCAAGCACCTTTGGGATGAACTGGAACAGCGATTGCGAGCCAGTAATTTTTTTGTCCATTTGTGCCTGATCTCATAAATCAAATTCACCAGCACATTTCTCTCTCGAATCCCTTGATAGTCTTGAGATTTCATTGTACCCTGCACAGATTCAAGACACCCTGTGCCAGATGCAGCAAAGCAGCCCCAGAACATAACAGAGCCTCCTCCATGTTTTACAGTAGGGACAGTGTTCTTTTCTTCATATGCTTCATTTTTCCGTCTGTGAACATAGAGCTGATGTGCCTTGGCAAAAAGTTCCATTTTTGTCTCATCTGTCCATAGGACATTCTCCCAGAAGCTTTGTGGCTTGTCAACATGTAGTTTGGCATATTCCAGTCTGGTTTTTTATGATTTGTTTTCAACAATGGTGTCCTCCTTGGTCGTCTCCCATGTAGTCCACTTTGGCTCAAACAACGACGGATGGTGCGATCTGACACTGATGTTCCTTGAGCATGAAGTTCACCTTGGATCTCTTTAGAAGTCTTTCTGGGCTCTTTTGTTACCATTCGGATTATCCGTCTCTTTGATTTGTCATCAATTTTCCTCCTGCGGCCACGTCCAGGGAGGTTGGCTACAGTCCCTTGGATCTTAAATTTCTGAATAATATGTGCAACTGTAGTCACAGGAACATCTAGCTGCTTGGAAATGGTCTTATAGCCTTTACCTTTAACATGCTCGTCTATAATTTTATTTCGAATCTCCTGAGACAACTCTTTCCTTTGCTTCCTCTGGTCCATGTTGAGTGTGGTACATACCATGTCACCAAACAACACAGTGACTACCTGGAGCCCTATATATTGGCCCACTGACTGATTACAAGATTGTAGACACCTGTGATGCTAATTAGTGGACACACCTTGAATTAACATGTCCCTTTGGTCACATTATTTTAATTATTTTCTAGGGGTACCATCATTTTTGTCCAGGCCTGTTCCATGAGTTTATTTTTTTTATAATTCCGTTGAAGCATGGTTGAAAAGCAATGTCTGACTTTCATTGGTTAACATTCATAGAATTCTTATTTATTATTACTTTTGTCAGATTAAAGTTATTTCTGTGACCATTGTGAGTTTTTCTTTCATTGACCGAAGGGTACCAACAATTTTGTCCACGTGTGACGAAAGGGGGGCCGACTCCAAATTGGAGTATATGTATTTGAATACAATGTCATTGCATGTTTGACCAAATACTTTTGTCCATATAGAAAAAATGTATAAGATAACCAAATATACAGAAAAATGTATATCGGATCAGGATATTTATAAGCTCATGATTCTTATAGAATTGCAATACAAATCGAATTAGCAATCGGTATCATGAGAATATCGTACCAGGTGATCCCTGGTGATTCCCATCTCTATGGAACACTGATTCCACGAGTTTGGATAGTCATATGACTATGATGTCCCCTGACTTGCTTGGATTGGGGTTGAGGACAGTGTAATGTAAATGACCTGCTCAGAGTGACATTACCGTAACAATGAGCTTGGACTGTTTTGTGCAGCTGTAGCGGCGTGTTTTGAGAGGCGAGGTGCCGTTAACCGCCTCTTAAACCCTCATTTGCATCTGTCTTAACGTTGTGCTTTAAATCTGTGGCTAAGATGTTGGCTTTCGCTCTAGTCGTGCGGTAGGCGTTGCGTTTCCGTATCAGTTAATGACCTTGTGCTCAATCAGCGCAGTGCATTAACAGTGCGGTTCGTTTTACCGCGCTCACCTTTAGCTCCTTTCACTGTGTCAGGAAGACTGATGGCCTGCGCTCTTTCAGGCATGGTGTTCTAGTACACTCTGCACTTTTAAGCAGCTTAATGTCAAAGCCACAGATCCCTCCATTATGAGTCCAGGAAATTTCTGGAAATTTTCAATACAGAGTGAAAAAAGCTTTTTAAAAAATTTTTTTATTATTTTATTTGTTTTGTTTTTTATTGCTGTATCATTGTTTATTTCATATCAAACTAAAAAAAAAACAGAAGTAATGCCTGATGCGTCAGAAACGAGCACAAAACCGTGAATGTTATTCGCTGATTCCCACAGTGTCGTGTGGCAGTTGTCTTGGCAACCTTACCTGTTGCCATGGTTTGCAAAGACTGACACAGATTACATACTAAAACAAGTCCGTGTGATCAGGACAGATTTCAATGGAAATTCGTACAGATTGTTTGTTTAGCAAGACGCATCTTACTTTGAATAAGGGTGTGCGTGTGTGCGTCATATTCCTGTGACCGGCTGAAAGCAGATGGAGAGAGTATGAGAGGGATGAGGTGTCGTGAGTGAGCATGAATCATCTTCACGTCCTTTCCTCTATCCTCTGTAAAATGCAAGAGCATGCACAGGCGTGTGTTTGTGTGTGTGTGTATGAGAGACGTGTGCGTGATGTATGGTAAGGGTGTGTGATGCATGTATATGTGTGTGACTTATGTTATGCAATTGATGCAAGTGTGTGTGATGTATGCATGGTGTGTGTGTGTGTGTGTGTGTGTGTGTGTGTGTGATATGCATGTGTGTGTGTGTGATATGCATGTGTGTGTGTGTGATATGCATGTGTGTGTGTGTGATATATGCATGTGTGTGTGTGTGATATATGCATGTGTGTGTGTGTGATATATGCATGTGTGTGTGTGTGATATATGCATGTGTGTGTGTGTGATATATGCATGTGTGTGTGTGTGATATATGCATGTGTGTGTGTGTGTGATATATGCATGGTGTGTGTGTGATGTATGCATGGTGTGTGTGTGTGTGATGTGTGCATGGTGTGTGTGTGTGTGATGTGTGCATGGTGTGTGTGTGTGTGTGTGATGTGTGCATGGTGTGTGTGTGTGTGTGTGTGTGTGATGTGTGCATGGTGTGTGTGTGCATGGTGTGTGTGTGTGTGTGTGATGTGTGCATGGTGTGTGTGTGTGTGTGTGCATGGTGTGTGTGTGTATGTGTGCATGGTGTGTGTGTGTGTGTGTGTGTGTATGTGTGCATGGTGTGTGTATGTGTGCATGGTGTGTGTGTGTGTGTGTGTGTGATGTGTGCATGGTGTGTGTGTGTGTGTGTGATGTGTGCATGGTGTGTGTGTGTGTGTATTGTATGCATGGTGTGTGTGTGTGTGTATTGTATGCATGGTGTGTGTGTGTGTATTGTATGCATGGTGTGTGTGTGTGTGTATTGTATGCATGGTGTGTGTGTGTGTATTGTATGCATGGTGTGTGTGTGTGTATTGTATGCATGGTGTGTGTGTGTATTGTATGCATGGTGTGTGTGTGTGTATTGTATGCATGGTGTGTGTGTGTGTGTATTGTATGCATGGTGTGTGTGTGTGTGTATTGTATGCATGGTGTGTGTGTGTGTGTATTGTATGCATGGTGTGTGTGTGTGTGTATTGTATGCATGGTGTGTGTGTGTATTGTATGCATGGTGTGTGTGTGTGTATTGTATGCATGGTGTGTGTGTGTGTATTGTATGCATGGTGTGTGTGTGTGTATTGTATGCATGGTGTGTGTGTGTGTATTGTATGCATGGTGTGTGTGTGTATTGTATGCATGGTGTGTGTGTGTGTATTGTATGCATGGTGTGTGTGTGTGTATTGTATGCATGGTGTGTGTGTGTGTGTGTGTGTGTGTGATGTATGCATGGTGTGTGTGTGTGATGTATGCATGGTGTGTGTGTGTGTGTGTGTGTGATGTATGCATGGTGTGTGATGTATGCATGGTGTGTGATGTATGCATGGTGTGTGATGTATGCATGGTGTGTGATGTATGCATGGTGTGTGTGTGTGTGTGTGTGTGTGATGTATGCATGGTGTGTGATGTATGCATGGTGTGTGATGTATGCATGGTGTGTGATGTATGCATGGTGTGTGATGTATGCATGGTGTGTGTGTGTGATGTATGCATGGTGTGTGTGTGTGTGTGTGTGTGTGTGTGTGTGTGATGTATGCATGGTGTGGGTGTGTGTGTGTGTGTGTGTGTGTGTGTGTGTGTGTGTGTGTGTGTGTGTGTGTGTGTGTGTGATGTATGCATGGTGTGTGTGTGTGATGTATGCATGGTGTGTGTGTGTGTGTGTGTGTGTGTGTGATGTATGCATGGTGTGTGTGTGTGTGTGTGTGTGTGTGTGTGATGTATGCATGGTGTGTGTGTGTGTGTGTGTGTGAGATGTATGCATGGTGTGTGTGTGTGTGTGTGTGTGAGATGTATGCATGGTGTGTGTGTGTGTGTGTGTGTGAGATGTATGCATGGTGTGTGTGTGTGTGAGATGTATGCATGGTGTGTGTGTGTGTGATGTATGCATGGTGTGGGTGTGTGTGTGATGTATGCATGGTGTGGGGGTGTGTGTGTGTGATGTATGCATGGTGTGGGGGTGTGATACTGACCCAGTAAGGGGAAGTCCACTCAAAGGCCAGCCTACAAACTGGTCTTTTTACCTGTACAACCCCATCACCCCCACCCCCTCGCACCTCAGATCTCCAGCACGCCGCTGTCACGCTCCCAGAGGAAAAACCTTCACTCGGATAACAGATACCACAGTTTGCTTTTCTCATCGAGCGGTCATGTGACCTGTTAGAGGAGCGAGAGCTCTGAGCCAATCCACCATAACTCTCTCTCTCGCTCTCTCTCTGCTGCATTATTGATGTGTGTGTAGTGAGATTAGGCCGGCTCGTGCAGTGAAGCCTCCTCAGCTGAAGTGCAGTGCCTTTGATCCCTAATGAGACAGTTGACCTATTAGACATACATCAGTATTAAAATTTCATACAGGCTAACCCGTATATCATTTATGATCGTATCACCCTGCGTAAAAGCATCCTTCCATATAAAAATCTTCATGATTGATTGTGGGAATGAATAATGGGTTTGAATGATGGTTCATTTACGTTTACATTACTCTCAGCTTCAGATCAACTTTTTCAAATATTTCTGTCAGATTATAAGAATCCTTCAGTCATAACATCGCGAGTCATGGAAAAGACAGCAAAAAACTGGATTTTTTTTATTTTTATTGAACACTACTTTATCATTTTGTGACCATTTATTTTTTCATTTTTATTTTAAATTCTCACTTTGTGACACTTTTTAGGCATGCACCTAGTGGCCACTTTATTAGGAACACATGTACACAATGCTCATACAGATCAGGCGCTTCAGCTCAAGTTGATGATCATATTGAACATCAGAATGTGAGAACATGGTCAGTGTAATCCTAATGATCAAGGTTAAAAAAAAAAAAAGTCTCTAGAGTTTACACAGAAACTTTGGGGAATTTGGGGACAAAGACAAGCTACAGCCTGGACAGGGTGCCAATCCATCACAGGGTCCACATCCACACACTGACGCACGTGTTCACACACTACGCACAATTTGGGAAAGTTAGCCTAATCTGCATGTCTTTGTACTGTGGGAGGAAACTGGAGTACCCGGAGGAAACCCACCAAGCCCAGGGGAGAACATGCAAACTCCACGCACTCAGGAAGTGAGGCGGGAATCGAATCCCCGACCTTGGATGTGTGAGTCAACAATGCTAACCACTCCGCCACCGTACAGTAAATATATTTACTATAACCAAATGTCAAAACCATATGATACAGTCTGTTCTGGGTTTGTCTGTGTTGCAGTTCCTGTCTTGGTTTGCTTCCTCCATAGTCCATGTCGACGTTACAGTATGGAGTTCTACACTGCGAACTGAGTTATAATAAATGTTCCCTGTCTGAAAGCTAATGATGTGGTGATCCTGGCATGGACCCCTAACTGAAACTCAGGCCTTGTGTTGCTCAAGTGTTTGGGCCGTTGCTATGTCACGAGCATGCTCTTCAAATTCATCAGTCTCTCCGGCTTTTTTTTTTTTTCAGCCTTAACAACCGCCCCAAGCATAGGGGACACTCCGCTCGTAGCTGCAACATGCCAGCGAACTCTGACGCAGTCAGTCAAGGGGATTTCCGTGGCAGCTGGCCCCCTTTACGATTATAAATATCCTACAGTACATTCCTGCGGCACGGCCTCGCCACGAGGCTTATCCCGCCGCTGCACCGTACCGCGTGTAGGGACAGAATGCAGGCCCGGTTTTCCGAACTCGCTGAATACCAGACATGGTTACACATTCCTGTTTATTAAGACCACAATCCAACAAGAGAGAAGGATGGGGTGTGTGGAGGGAGGGAGGGAGGAAGGAATGCGTGGATTGAGGAGTGGAGTTGGGCAGAGGGGAATGAGGTAACATCAATTCAAAACAAAAAGCTGTTGTTGCCACAGACACAATCGACGTGCTGAGCGTATGGTGTCCTACAGTTTCGTTTAGGAAATTACACCAGTTTTGAAAAATCAGCTGTTTTGTCTGAGGTCTCCCCCCAGCCCGTTTGTGTTAAAGCTGAATAGAAAGTGTTTAAATGATGCAGCTTCACAGCACAAAAACTGAAAATGTTCACGTGTCATCCTGGCTTTCACTTCCTCTCTAGATTTGCTTGTTTTACACCATATGGCATTCCTGCTCAGTGTTTCGGTGCAGAATGAAAGAGGCGTGAATCGTGATAATAATATATTATTTATAAATGGTTTAAAGTATCTTCTGTGAAAAGGGTAATCGCTCTGACTTCTACTAAAGGCGACTTTTACTCTTTTTTTTTTTTTTTTTTCTTCCCTCAAACGAATCTGTCTTGTCTTCTAGTACAATTTGAAGAAAGATGTAGCGACAAAGATCCTAAACATAAAACATAAAAAAAAAGTTTGATAATTAATTCACATGATTTAATTGTTTGACTATACAATGCTGGCCGAAAGTATTTAGACATCATATGCCATGTATTATAGTTCTGTTTGTGCACAAAACAGGTGATGTCACTAATTACTTAGAGCATGTTTGGTTGAAGATTGTGCTAATTAGGATTAACTGGTTTAGTTAATGGATATCTATCTCTTCACAAACACGTAGCTAAAACTAGGAAATTCTTAAGTGGATTGTGAATTTCTTCTTCACAAAGAGGAATTTCTACAAAAAGTACATGATCTTCAGGAAGCGAGCAAGCAGGCATGGATTGAGGAAGTGACACCAGAGGTACCGCTGATGTCTTTATGACTCAACTGGATTCAGCAGTTTTTGAAGAATAAAGGACTTCATACTGAATGATGATTTATTGTATAGCAATTTCATTGCATAAAATAACAAATTATTCTTATTATCTTGAGTGTCATTATTTAAAAAAAAAAATGCATATTGGCGTAGTGCCTGGCATTATGGCCAGGGTCCCAGGTTCGATTACCGTCTTGGGTCTGTGTGCGTGAAGTTTGCGTGTTCTGTACGTGCTTCGTGGGTTTCCTCCAGGTTTCCTCCCACAGTCCAAAGACATGCTCTAGACCCTGTACACAGGATAAGCAGTATAGAATATGAGTGAATTAATCCAAACATTAAATTTCACTTGACTCAATACTTTTGACCACCATTTGTATATAATTATTATATTCCTAATATAATGAATATATTATTTATATATGGTTTAATACAAAATCATTTAAGTATCGTGTTAATGCATTAGAATAACTATTATGTAATTTTGCATTAGGTTTTTTTTTTCTTTTTCTTTATTTTTTATATACATACATCTCAGCTTCAGATCAACTTTGTCAAATATTTCTGTCAGATTATAAGAATCTTTCAGTCATAACATCACGGGTCATGGAAAACAGCAAAAAACAGGATTTTTAAATTTTTTATTATTGAATCCTACTTTATCGTTTTGTGACCATTTATTTTTTTCATTTTTATTTGTGACACTTTTTAGGCATGCACCTAGTGGCCACTTTATTAGGAACACCACTCTCATACAGATCAGGCACTTCAGCTCATATTGTATTATACTACATTATCAAAAATCCAATCAGTAAATTTCATTCTGCTTGTCCTACTCAATATGTGTGTGTGTATATATAGAATAATAAATAAATAACATCTGCCTTCAATGTAAGAAACGAAGGGGGAAAAAATCATTAAGAGTCATTTCGGACTTTGTCACCTTGAATCAAAATCAGTTTGAATCGTGCGCTTCTCGAAACTCGTAAGGATCAAATATTATTTTGAGGCATTATTTTGAACATTTTCATTTCAATTTCAATAAAAATAGAATCCAGTTATTACATGGTTTATTGTTCACCCAGGACATTATTTACCGGATTCCTAGGTGTAATAGAGAGTACAGTATAAAGATCACGGGAGAGTATTTCGTGCTATTTATATCGCGTCTTTGAGAAAATGGGTTCAGTGAACAGCGTGCTGTGGGATGATAAATGTTTCTTCGCACCGTGTTAATCATTTCTTTCCTGCTCTGTTTTCTTTTCCAGCTATATTGAATCCCAAAAACCCCAAAGAAGCACCAAAGTCTTACAGCTTTGACTACTCGTACTGGTCACACACCTCGGTAAGGTCTTTGTGATCTCTTTCTTCTTCAACAACGATTATCCTTCATCCTTCACTTTAAAATGTATCCTGATGTGAGTTTTCCTTCTCGGGACAGCCGGACGACCCCTCCTTTGCGTCCCAGAGCCAGGTGTACAATGACATCGGGAAGGAGATGCTGCAGCACGCCTTCGAAGGCTATAACGTTTGTATCTTTGCTTACGGCCAGACCGGTGCTGGCAAGTCCTACACGATGATGGGAAAGCAGGAAGAAGGACAGGAAGGCATCATCCCTCAGGTTCGTAGGGATTATATTCTTTCCAGACATAAGACATGAAGGAAGGGAAAAGGACAACAGAGGTGAATGAGTCAGGTTTATCTGAGCAGCAAGCGTAGCCTGAAGACATTAAGGAATTAAGCTCTCTGTCTCGAGCATCAGGCGGTGGTTTGAGTTATTTGTGTGCGTTATCGATCAGTCTGTCCACACTGCCTAATGCACCATTTTCCTCCCTCCCTCCCTGCCCCCCCTTACAGCTCTGTGAAGAACTCTTTGAGAAGATCAATGACAACAACAATGATGATATCTCTTACTCAGTGGAGGTAAGTGGAACATGTTGCCTCAAACTCACCTGGTACGAAGCATTAGTGAAATCTTGAGGTCTCGCTCGACTCTCAGCAGACAAACAATGTCCCGTGTTAGGAAAAATCACTGTCCGATTTTCAGACCCATTATGGTGTATTCCCTCTTTGCTCCCAGTGCTCCACCATGAACATCATATTACAGCTCGGATTGAAATAAACCAGTCACAGATGATTAATGAAAGAATGAATGAGCAAAGAAATCTACGGAAGCGCATTGCATTCACAAAAGAAAAAAAAAATCACAGCAATAATACTTATGATAAAAAGTCATAATTATGAGATAGATAATTGAGATACTATCTCATAATTATCACTCTCATAATTATGAGTTAGTATCTCATAATTATGAGTTAGTATCTCATAATTATGAGTTAGTATCTCATAATTATGACCTGTCTCATAATTATGAGATCCTTATCCCATTTAAGACAAATTTGACCTCAGTGTCCCATTGTAGGCAAAAACTCCCATTCATTTGTTCCCTGAATTCATGAAATCATTTGGAACAAACATGGTTTAATCAAGCATTTGATCAGCCAAGCAATTGATAATTTTTATTTTTGGAAATGTCAATTTTTTTAAATTAATTTAATAGTAATAATAATTAAAAAAAGATTTATATTCTTGTAATCATTATGTTATATAAGACTATTAGTATTTTAAAACTATGATGAACACAAATGTTTTTAATTAGTAGGAATCACCAGGGAGCGCCTGGTACAAAAAGTATCCAGATTGTATAAATATCCCAATTTGATATAATTTTTCCGATTTTATTAAAAATCTTTTAACAAATAATCATATCAGGACATGAATAAGAATAGTTGTGAATTTTTTGAAGCACACCACCTGATCGAGTGACAGTTCTATCTGGACCCCGATGTTTTTCTGATAAATGAGAAAAATGGATACACAAGATTTTCCTTGAGGTGGGCGTGGCCATATGCATCACTCAATAGAGCCCATCAACGTGATTAAAAAAAAAAAAAGTAAATTAAACATTCATTTATTTATTTATAATAAAAATTGATGTGGGCGGTATTTTATTGCAATCGTGATAAATAACTGTATCGATCCCCTTCCCCCCTCACTTCTGCTTTGACATATTTGTCTACATGTAGGTGGCATACATGGAAATTTACTGTGAAAGGGTGAGGGACCTGCTGAACCCCAAGAACAAAGGGAACCTCCGCGTGAGGGAGCATCCTCTGCTCGGACCGTACGTCGAAGACCTGTCCAAACTGGCTGTTACCTCTTATACAGACATTGCAGACCTCATGGATGCTGGTAACAAGGCCAGGTGAGAACATATGAATTATGAAATATGGGAATAATCCCAGTTTTAATTTTTTTTTTGAAGACCTAGAAATAAATGTGCAAACGTCTGTGTGGTTGATGGACGCCGGTGCCTGGAAGCATGTCAATGATTCTGACGTCTCGTTAGTGTGGGCGCTTCACAGGAGAGCATTATGTTTACTATGAATAGAGAGTCTCGAGCGGAAGCCTGCGACTTTCCGTGGGACGCGCTGATTGCATGTGTTGCCTAGAGGGACGAGCTGTGCGTCTCCTAATCCTTTACTTGTCCTCTGAGGGATTTGTGAAAAGTGTCACATAAAACCCGTTTGTCTGAAGCGTACCATATACTACTGCAATGTCACTGTAGCATGTTGTTATTGCATGCTCTAGTACTTTTAAGGATTATGCTAAGCAAGTATTGTACACTCTACACAGACAAGCTTAACTAGAGCTACTGTACTACAGTAGATGTGGATATTGGTGCCTGGATGAGTTCTTAATGATAAATGGGAGTGTTTGAGAGGGGTGGGTGTTAGGATGATATGGCAATATTTCAAGGTTATGTTTTGTTCCATAGCGGCGATTAACGTTACTGCTTTGTGTCGGCACGATGGAGTCAAAAGGCGAGCTAGAGGTTTCACATAAACACATACTTCTCTGTCTTTGGTTTTCATCATCGTCTTGAAAGAATCCATGTCTTCGTTTTATCATTCAGACAAGACAGGGTAGGTGTACATTACTGCACAGTGACATTCTTTCTTCGCATATCCCAGCGTAACCGGGGGCAGAGCACAGTGTCGGCCATGATACAGCACCCCTAGAGCAGACAGGGTTAAGCGCCTTGCTCAAGGGCCCAACAATGGCAACCTGGTGGAGCCAGGGCTCAAACCTCCGACCTTCCGAGAAGTAACACTGTGACTCAGGGCCTTAGCTCTCTGAGCTACTACTGCCCTAAATGCAGTAATATGTTAATTAAACATGGTAAAACCAAACAGCTATAAATATCATCAACTTTGAAATTCTCTTATTCTATTGCAGGATAAATTATCATCTATTTCTACAAAGAATCACATTTCTCTTTCGATGATTATCTCAAACTGATAATCATCTCTTTCCTGATACAGTATAGCGGTGTACAGTACCTCGGCATATGAACGCTTCACCTTAAGAATTTTTGCCTTAAGAACTGATTTTGATGATTGATGATAATATTGTTCATGTTTTTGGGTGGCTGGAACGGATTATCTGCATTTACATTATTTCCTATGGGAAAAAGCGTTTCACAATACAAATTTTCGCCTTAAGAACTCGCCTCCGGATTGGATTAAGTTTGTATGCTGAGGTATTGCTGTAATCTCAAAAAAAAAAAAAAAAGATGAAAAAAAAAAAGTGTCATTGTCTCTCGACTCCTCTTCTTTCCAGGACCGTGGCTGCCACTAACATGAACGAAACAAGCAGTCGCTCGCATGCCGTCTTCACCATCGTCTTCACGCAAAGGAAGCATGACAACGAGACGGACCTGTCCACGGAAAAGGTCAGAAACATCACCTCAAACCCATGGTTGCACTGTTCATGGCGGCCATGCTGCGGCGTCCAGCCGGAAGGACATGTCTTACTCGGCTTATGTGTACAGCTTATTGTTGAGGCACAAAAGCAGCTCTGTTGTATCGATGCATACTGTAGCCATTGTGCACGGGTCGCTGCATTAGTTTTTACTACACAGGCTGCACTTAAACCATCCATTTCTTTCTTTTTTTGTACTCAACCCTCTATTCCACTGCCAGCCAGATATGAAGGCGATAGAGCAGAGAAGGTGCCTTTTGCCTTAAGAGTGAGAAAAATCTGTTATACACTTGAATGAGTTGATGGCTAGATGAATCTTTAAGACAAAAACAGCTGGGATTAAAAAGGAACAGGAAATTACAGTGTTTTTGTGATGTAAAGGAAGGATGTAAAGCATGGATGGAGACCACCTTTGTCTGTTCTGTTGGTTTGACTAGTGGCCGGGGTATAAATGTCCCTCTGCTATCTCGTTTCAGGTCAGCAAGATCAGCCTGGTGGACCTGGCAGGCAGCGAGCGCGCGGACTCGACTGGGGCCAAAGGCACGCGTCTGAAGGTACACACTCGTTCAGGGACGCTCGTGTCCTTTGCATGTGGCACAGGATTTTCAAACAACAGATGCTACTTGAAAGAGACACTGTGAAATGACACTGCTGCATCTGTTGCGACATGTCAAGCAGTAGTTGGTGACTACATCTGCTGTTGGAGGGTAACCCCCCACCCCCAGCCCCACCCCATCCCCTAACAAATACACACACACACACACACACACCCCATCCCCTAAGATAATGCATTTTTGTCGCGTGGCAAAATGTTCAAGGAAAAAAAAAATGATATGGCAAATACGCCAAAATGTCGAGGATGACAAATAAAATCACGTTTCATGCTGCTGTGACCTTGTCAAGGAGCATTTCATTTATCAACTAAAGTCAATCAGTGCTTCAATTTTTGTGCTTCTCAGGAAGGTGCAAACATCAACAAATCTCTGACTACCCTTGGAAAGGTCATCTCTGCCTTGGCTGAGGTGGTGAGTGTTATCGAGCATTATTATGGAGTCTATTAGTCTGGCATGGACTTCCTGTCTCTCTCTCCTGCCTGTCTGACTGCAGTGCTGTAACACTGTGTGCTGTCTGTCTCTCTCTCTCTCTCCTGCAAATGCTTCCTTACCCAGGATAACTGTACCAGCAAGGTAAACTGTGTCCCTGTGTTCAACTCCTAATGTCAGACAAGACATATTCTCCATCCAAATCATCCTCTAACCATTAATATTCCACCATTAATAACTGTTTTGTTTCAGACTTAACTGATTCACGAGTTTAACATTGAGTTGATTGAGTTGGATTTTTTAGTGAATTTTAAAAAATTTAATTGCCCTCTGCCCTGAAACAGAGCAAGAAGAAAAAGAAGACGGATTTCATTCCTTACCGAGATTCTGTTCTCACGTGGCTCCTGAGGGAGAATTTGGGTATGCTTGCGCAACGCCTGACTTCAGAGGAATAAAATAGTATTCATGCAATGCATGTAATATAAACAATAATAATAATAATAATAATTAAAAAATATTTATTATTATTATTATTATCAGTATTTATTATGTCATTTAGGTCATTTACCCTTATACAGGTAATGCTGTACGTAACGTCAATAAAAAAAACACAATATCAAATTTATATATAAAAAAAAAGACGGAGGTCACTAAAGTTCATTTAAACGTCTGTAGCAGCTGATTATTTAAAGACGTATTTAAAGATGTTTTTTTTCCTCCTAAGATTAGTTTTTAAAAGAAATAGAATTTTTTTTTTACTCGTTTCATCATCCCAATTGTTGAATTTTTGTTCCAGGGGGGAACTCGAGGACGGCTATGGTGGCTGCTCTGAGCCCTGCTGACATTAACTATGATGAAACCCTAAGCACCTTGAGGTACACTACGCTCCGTTCCGCTACACTTCACTTCACCTGGTTCCTCGTCTACTGTCTTTGTGTGTAGGATGTGCTGAAAGAATATTTACTTACCGTGTAATTTAAAGACATTAAAAAGGAGGCTTAATACATACAGTACGAGGGGGCGTTCAAGTCAAAACACGACTTAAATTTCTCAGGAATGAAGGCGTAAAAATCATCGACTTTAAACACGGTATGCTGATGAGACGCTCAGTTGCAGTGAAACGTTGAAATTGTGCAAACGCCTTACAGAAGACGAACGTCCATGAATGATGAGCCTGGTGGGTGTGGGTCTGAGCCCGCTGCATTCGTTTCCATAGACATTCAGTGAGTGAAACCCCTGATCCTTGAAAATCGACAGATTGTGGAAGAGACGCATTTATCTGTGGGAACTGTACACACAATCATTCACAAACACCTCTTGCACATTACAGGAACTCGGCTTATAGTTATTGTCACATCCACTGTCCAGTCCTGACCTTGTTCCAAGCCATTTCCAGATGTTTGGGCCGTTAAAGGAGTTCCTGCGAGGCCAGTGTTTCAGACGTGAAGCAAACAGTCCGATCATGGCTCCAGCATACTGAGAAAACTTTGATGATGTCTAGGGAAACGCTGGTATAAGTGCATTAGTGTAGCAGAGGTAGTATTTACTCTCATGACTGTGTCCTGGTTAAGTCCCAGTTTGCCTTGAACACCCATCTTGCTCTGAAATTGCGACGTAGCCAATTTAGTTACTATTATTAGCTACGATGATGAAGTAAATGTGAATTGTCCATTTTAAAAGATTTGACTTGTTTCATTACTCACTGAGATAATGACAAAGCTAATCAAAATTTAGTGGGAATAAAAAAAAACACACTGATTAAATGAAGGCTGGTTGTATGGCACTTCACCTCGCCCACTTCCACCCACCCACAGATACGCAGACAGAGCCAAGCAGATCAAGTGCAATGCCGTGATCAACGAAGACCCCAACGCCAAGCTGGTGCGTGAGCTGAAGGACGAAGTCACTCGCTTGAAGGACCTGCTCAGGGCCCAGGGTCTCGGAGACATCCTGGACAGTAAGTCGGGAAGCAGCGCCACCAGCAGGCCGACCATCTCGCTTGCCAGAATGGCCAGGCTTTCTTCTATCTCTCTCCCCCCTCTCTGCTTTGACCTAATGCTTTTCTTTCTCTACATTAGGGACTTTAGGCATCGACAGCTGCGGGGACGGCTACGGTGAGCTGAAAGAAACGGTGCTAATTTGCCGCATGTGTGAATTTGACTTGCTGCTTCCTGCCGCTGTAGCCTGTTTGCTCTGCTATGGCAAAAACCACCACCAGTTTGACATAGTTTGCACCTGCATAGGTTTAGATGACTTTGGTTTGCATCTTATGAACTATATAAGGAAACTTCCCTTCCAGTATAATGAGAGACGAGCATGCTGGCTAACCTTTCAAACCTATTTCATCTTCTTTTAAGTAACATTCCAACAGCGGAAGCTCCTCTAAAGTGGTTTTTATCTTCGGATGCATCAAGCGGTTCCTCCTGGCGTAAATCAGTTGAAATCTGTCGAGTCGTTGGTCACATTCTTGAACTTCTGCACCCAAGGTTTTTACCCAGTTTGCCCATACCGTCCCTATCGTCGATGCTTAAAGTCAAAATTACGATCATACTACTCATTTATCAAAACAGCCATTGGTTTATGAATTCATGTAATCTAGATATTGCTTAACTTTTAAAATAATTAGAGTTATTTAGGTCATAAAACCTAAAAGGAATATAAGACTAAAGTTGTGTTCCTGCATCTTCAGACTGCAGGCAAATCTGAGTTTGCAAAAAGTCTGATCTTTACGACTGAATCCACGCTGTTATTTGAAAGCAATCAGATCGGATTTGGCTCTGTTCAGACTGCCAGCTCTAATCCGAGACGTTGTCGATCTATCTCGTTGGTTGCTGTGGTATAGACGCCGTGTCCATCTGAATCTCCTGTCTAGCATACAGCGTGGTATTTCCTCATGTATCGCTGTTTCTGTACATCCCATCCAGCTTTGTCTGTACTGAGGCATTGTCCCAAAGTCCTGTCAGTACTGGTCTCCATTTCCATCTCCATTCATTCCATTGTCTTTTCGATGGATCCATGGATCCATGTCCCATACCATGTGTTCATGTGGAATTGGACTAACGTGTCACGCTGCGAGTGACGTAACGGACACCTTGAGACGCAAATTGAGACTGAGGCACTTTTTTTTGCGAATTGAAATCTCATTTGAGGCAACTTCTGCATGAGGTTAAATTGGACTGGCGACAATCAGATTTAATGTTTTGTTTTTACTGTTCAGACCCTATGAAAACAATCTGATTCCAATCTGGATTTGATTTAGGCTGGCAAGCTGAACAAGACCTTATTGTCAGGAACATTTTTTATTTCAGACCGTTAAATCCACTGGTTTTTATACCCAAATATTTAGTATGTAATTCGTGAAATTATTCATCTTGGTTCTATTAGAGTAATTTAATTTTCTGCACGCCGTTTATACCGTAACATAAGATTCCATCACACCTCCGTCTTTAATGTTCATTTTTAGTACTTTTGAGCCGCCCCCTCCATCACTCCATCATCCATCCCTTCAACACATGACCTTTCACCCTATTCCTTCTTCCTTCAGTTGAGCCAATGGGGAACGACTGCCCTGGAAGTGAAAGCAAATGTGTATATATTTATGACCTTGCATCATCCTTCTTCATCTCTCTCTCTCTCTCTCTCTCTCTCTCTCTCTCTCTCTCTCTCTCTCTTACTTCTTGCTGCTGAGCATCGCTTCCAGCTCCGCTTCCCTGGAGTCAGAACTCTGCATGTCTGCATTTTTCATCTTGCCAAAGCTTTAGGCACAAGGAGTCCCAGACAAATTAGCTGTAGTTGTTTTAGGAGCCAGGGGCAGATGTATGGGGATGATTAAGCACGCTGTCTGCATGCTGTGCACTTCTTCTTTTTTCTTGTTTAACCTATGGATTGATTGGCATTGTGCATGTTCAATTAAAGACTAAAAACTAATGCACAATGTCCCACCACTGTGCAAAACAAATGACCCCCCCCCCCCCTCCCTAATATTATTTACAGCATAAAGGGGCATAGTAATGTAAATTATCATTATAAATCATTTCTAATTAAGTCATTTATAGTCAGACAAGTCAGTTTGCATTTTCAGTTAAAACATTAAACAGCTTTGCGTGACATATAATTTTTTTAACTACATTGAACTCATGAGTACAAATCTGAGGAAACCGGCGTTTCCTATCCATACATTTATTCATACAGTTATCACCACATTTACATGGAGAGATATTTCTTCACCCGATTAAAATCATTCTTGGAGATTAGAGATTCCAACGTAACTGTTTCCATGGACGCTGATCCGATACAATGTGAACTTTAAGGTTAGGTAATGTTACATATTGTTTCTGATAAATCCCACATTATGGTTGAGTAAAAGAAATCAATCTTTTCTGTGATTGATTAGATTCTTTGTTGTGTATAATTGCGAGCCAATCAGTGCCTCTTCCCCAGCCAGAGATCCAGTGGATGGAAAGCCGAAGTAAAGTGAAGACTGTTGGGAGAGAGTTGTTCTCATTGTTTATCGAGCAACAAAATTTCCCTCCGAGACTCTTGAGTGGTTCAGAAACTGCCGATCTAGGATTTTCACACGTGACGTTCCTAATAGTATGCACAGAAAGGTATAAAAAAACAAAATACATCCAGTGGGCTGTGACTATATACAGTAGGAAGAGCCCTGTTGTATGACTGGTAATGACATGAAGGCCACGTTAACTCAATTAATAACCTTTTACAACTGTGGTGAGCGGGAACGCATCTGCAAAAGCCCTAAACCAGCCTCCGTTACACCAGGAACCTCTGTAGTCCAAGTAGGGACCTTGGAGGCCAATGGTGACCATGGGAAGAAAAATGGAGACCATTATTACGGCTGTTCTAGGACCTCTGGGTAACATTCACACACCCATTCCAAATTACGGTTAATTTGGAAACGCCAGTAACGGGTAATTTGGAAACGCCAGTGCATGTCTTGACTGTGGGAGGAAACCGGGGTACCTGGATGAAACCCACCGAGGCCCATGCAATTAAATGCACACAGACCCAATGAGGGAATCGAACCTGGACACTGGAGGTTCTAGGTGACTAACCTACCGTGCCACCATTAGGGATACTAGGATAAATTTTTCCCCCCATTCTGATGTAATGTATTAACTAAAGTTTTTGATCTTTAGCCTTTTGATCAACAGATGTCCAGGTTGTAATAAGATGGCTGACGGGTGTCCACCAGACACATCCTGGATAATTTAATCTGTTCCAAAAGGGAAAGAAAGTCTTTCTTTCTTTCTTTTTTTTTTGTTCCCCAATTGCATTTCTCGTTTCTTTCAAGTAAAGGTTGTCTGTTGTCATGTAACTATCTATTACAGGTGACAATATTCACTCTATGCACTACAGGAGAAAAGGTGCAATGATTTTTTATTTTATAAATGTGTGTACAGAAATAGAGGTGGATTTTAGTGAGTTGCTATACAGTGTCAGATTGCTCTAGTTCTTAACTCCTTTAGACATGTATCACTCCCCTTCTGGTTCAGTCTCTTCTCTTTGCCCGTCCTTGCCCTGTCCTCGTATCCTGTTACTTAGACACACACACACACCGTGTTCTTGTTTGTAAAACAAAAAGCAAAAAAAACGCAAACAAACCTGTGCTCTTTTCTCTATCTGTCTGGGAGTTCTTGACTTTCGCTAAGAGGCGCGTGCATTCAATTTCTCTAGCTTTAAAAAACATTTTTAAGACTCGATTGCATGCGCTGGCCGTTTTCAATTGCATGAGCCCTGCGCATGGAGCGGAAATGTAACTCCTCGCCGCTCGGCAGCTGTAACACCCGGGAGGTTTCAGGAGGGATCCATTTATCACACAGTCACTGAATAGAGTGAAAAGGCGACTGAGATCTCTCTCCAGACCCCCAGGGAGAGGTTTCAGCAGTCCATTCTCGGTCACCTCAGATGCTTCCAGGACCATTGTGGAGCTCTGCGGCTCTGCTCTCCAGCACTGATGACTGTGTGTGTGTGTTTGCGTGTGTTTGCGTGTGGATGTACAGTATGTGAGTTAAACAAGCCCACTGCGTCACAGTCAGGATCTGTAGCATGTATTTTCATGTAACCCGTTCCCCTTCATTTTCTTTGCTCTTTTCACTTCATGTCTCTTTCCTCTTCTGAGGGAAAAGTGGTTTTCACGCAGGAACCAAATCATCAGTTTGATTTGCAGCGAGAGCTCGATCAACCCTCAGTTGATGTCACTTTCCATATTTACACCTAATGTAGTTCAAACATTAGGATCCATTTAAAGCTCACTCCCTTTTAAATAAGTTAATACAGCTTACAGATCTTTAGCACACCCCGAACACACCCTTGTGGAAATGTATAGGGGCGGCGGTGGCTCAGTGTCGTAAGGCTCTGAATTACTGATCGGAAGGTCGGTGGTTCGAGCCCCGGGTCCACCAGGTTGCCGCTGTTGGGCCCTTAAGCAAGGCCCTTAATCCTGTCTGCCTGTCATGCCTGACCCTGCGCTCAGAACTCAGCCTATTAGCAAAAGTGGGATATTCGAAGTATAAAGGATTTCACTGTGCAATAATGTATATATATGATTGAATAAAGGCTGAACAAAAAAAAGGCTTTTTTGAACTCAACTTCAGGACATTATAAGGCATTTCCCAGTATACTTGCATTCCCAATTACTCCCAAACTGGCGACTGCCTCGATTAAAACTAGTCGCAAAATTAAAAACACTATCCGATCGTTACAGTCGCCACCTAGGGCCCTGGATTAATAACTAATATAGCACCAGATTTACACAAAAATTGCAGGTGAAAACCACTGCCTTGTCTACTTCATCTTTGGATCTGTGTGCTTGTTTTTTTTATTCTGTACTGTGTACCATGTGTCTTACACTAGTCTTCCCTCCTCTTTGTCTCCTCTCTTTCGCCCTTCTCTTCTCACTTGTCTCCGCCATTCTTCGCTTCTCTGTTTCCCCCCTCTCGTCCTCCGTCTCCTCTCGTGTCTCCTCTGTCGCTCAGACCTGAAAGATATTCACAACAGTCAGCATAGATACTTGCTTGCTTCAGAGAACCAACGGCCTGGCCATCTCTCCACAGCGCCTATGGGCTCCCTCACAGCCTCGCCGTCGTCCGGGTCTCTGTGCAGCCCCACGGGCCTGCAGTCCGTCTGCAGCATCCAGGAGCGCATCATGTCCACGCCCGGAGGAGAAGAGGCCATCGAGAGGCTGAAGGTAAGTCTTCCTCAATGCTCTCGGCTGATAGACGGATTATATGAGAATGTTCATAACGGAGAAAGCGGTTCTGGAAGGCGTCTCCAGTAGGTGTGGATGTTGTGTTATAGTCAGTGGTTAAGCTGTTTTCAGGGAACGTCATGAAATAGGGGAAATTGTACAGACGCTTGTCCAGAGAACAAGTGTTTCTAGATGTAATATTACTTAAATGAATTATAAATTAAGTGTACATTCTGGCTGCAACAGAATGATGCGTCTGTCTGTATAATTAAACATGGGCAAATTGTTCTTCAGGTGCAATAGAACACTTTGAAGTGGTGACCACCTCACCTGATCTACCTGATCAGTTTTTCTGATTATCCTCTCTTATACAGTATGTAATATGCTGATAGAATAGGTTTTGCAAACCTAATAATCCATATTATTCATGTTATCCATGACAGCCAGTTTCATCATGGTGGTTGATGGGTTTTGCAACTGCACTTGACAATACTGTTCTGGCAAAGACTATTCCAGGACAACTGATCTTCATGTCTTAAAATAACAACTGATAAATCCAAACTTCTGTCCATACTTTTGCACTGTTCAGCCCTTTTTTTTTTTTTTTTTTGCTCTAATCTTATTTTGAAAGTGCTCCAGGCTCTGAGGTTTGTTTGCTGTGTTGCCATGATGAATATTTCCATTGGATGAGGTTATGAGCAGTTCAATGTTAGACACGTGGCTAGTGAGCTCCACTCCAGGCGTCTCCTGATCACGCAGCATATCCGGACCTGACTGCTTCATGAGCTCATCGGCTTGGCCTAATGTTCTCCTGCTGATAAGTGGTAACATGAGAAAGGGCTGAGGGATTTTATCTTTCCAGCTGTCCTGCTGAGCTGACAATACTGTTAGAGTTTAAAGGGTCTGTTTTGTCCACACATCAATCATTTTTTTTTATTTGTATTTTTTTTGTGCGGGTGAAGGACAGTTCTTATTTTTAACGCAAGGCACGCGTGATGCTCTCTGTTCGCGTCACGTTCCTCCTATTAACGACGAATGCACATGCGTCATCCTCGTGCCTACTCTCCCTCTCTCTCTCTCTCTCTCTCTCTCTCTCTCTCTCTCTCTCTCTCTCTCTCTCTTATTCGCCTGCTCACACTCTGTTTGAGAACTCGGCTGGAGCATCTCGCCTTTCAGAGCTGTAGTTACCATGGTTACAGGCGCGGCCTGCACTTTTGTGTCATCCAGTGACGTTAGCCGCCAACGCAGACCAGAAATCAGACCAAAATAATCTGTGTTAAAAAGGAGATGAGACATAAGTAAAGACATCATAATAATATTATTATGTGTTGTGTCATGTGCTGATCATTAATATGAGTGATTTTGCATCAGTGAGACATAATAAAACTTATATTTAGCATTGATTGGGCATTTTGTGTCAATATTATTAGTCATTTCTCTTTCATAGGACCGTTTATCCTTTTTTTTTTATGATCTGGAAATTATATTGTATTTCATATTAAATGAGACGGTGAAAAAATTGACACATACTGTAGCACATTTGAAAGTCAAAAGGAAAGTAAGCGCGGCTTTCCGGGAACAACAGATGGTATGGGTGTTAACCCTTTAGGAAGGATTTTCGAGGGGGGCTTAGACCGTAAACTTCCCGTGTTTTAAGCCAGATGGTCTTCTCTTCCTCTTTAAGTCCAGACAATAAGCAGAGGCACAATAAATATCCCGGACAATAAGCCCTTTCTTTAGTCTAGCTCTATTTTTCACTTCGTATCAGAGTAAAGTTTATATTATAGCGCACTCCTCCATCAAAAAGTATAGCGTTCATCATGATGGCATCATGTTCGGATTTTGAGGGGAAAAAACTAGTAGAATAAATCTGTCTAGCTCGTTTACTCGTCATAATGACCAGAAAAAACATACTTATACTGATTTAAAACAAATTGTAATAGATTTGGGTATTATTGCCCTTTTGTCCTTGGATTCGACAAGTTTAGTGGATCCACTATAAATCAATAGTGTTTAATCATTTAACATGGCAGGGTGTCTCCTCAATCCAGTGTCGAAAGTGTAAGATCACTCAGTAATGTATGTCTACATTCAAATACAGGATCACCTTATTCAACCTGATTTATTTTCGAATCCTAGAACGATAGTGAAGATTTCAAATCTTTGAAGTAACACATATAGGTAACAGCATATCATTTCATTTTATAAATAATATGAATATAACATGAATATTATATGTTTCCACCATATTGCTGCTGACACACACACACACACACACACACACCATGTTTTTCCCCTGCTATATTTTCATATTTTTTGTAATTTATGTATTTTTATACTGTATATTTCTATTTTAATTCCATTTGAATTTGTAACTTCCCAAGTTTATATACTCCAACTTTGCAAATTTTTATTGGAAATTCTATCTTTTTAATTTAATTGTATTCTCTATAGCATTTTATTTATTTATTTATTTATTTATTTTTCTGTTCTATCTTTCCACTTTAGCTCATGGCCAGTCGTATACGCATTTCACTGCATAGCATATTGTCTATGGTTGTGTCTGTGTACAGAAAATTATTTTAATTTGACCTGTTATTATAAGACGCAAAGGTCAGCTGTTATAGCTGGAACAGTTCTTGCAAGAACCGTATTGTCACGTGCATTTGCAAAACCCATCAAGCACCAAGATGAAGACCTTCCCAGGAATGCAAGACCAAAACGTACCTCTACTGCAGAGAAGTTCATTTAAAATCACCAGCCTCAGAAATCATGATGGCGTCGTGATTAGTAAATTAGTAGACAGCAATTAGTAGACAGCATTTTAGATTAGAGCCGTTATGAAGCCTTTATAATTTCAACTGTTCAAAGGAGATTATTGCATATTTTTTTTCGACACCTTCAGCATTGCTGTACAAAATATAAAGAAAACAAAAAAATCAGGGAAGATCATGGAATTAGAAGGTGTGTCCAAACTTTTGACTGGTACTGTACGTTACAGTCGTAGCCGTTACGTCTGTTCTTGCCTGTAATGGCTGACGCTGCAAGAGCAATCTGTCGCCCCCTACAGGAATCTGAGAAGATCATAGCAGAGCTGAATGAGACCTGGGAGGAGAAGCTGAGGAAGACCGAGGCTATCCGGATGGAGAGGTCTGTAAACATGCAGCTAAAGGGACACACTGCGTCACACTGAGTCTGAAACTGTCTAATATGATCTCCTAGATGTATCTCACCTCATGATCTTTAAATGATTATTGTACTGCTTTTAAATATATGTATATTTTCCCCAATTTTAGTCCACATTCATTAACATTTTAAAGGTATGCGTCTTATGACTCCGTAAACGACAAACTTGTTATTCAGGTATTGATTTTAGAACATTATTAACGAATTTGAACATTGTTTAAGAGGAGAATGGTGTTCAGTGTGTAAGGCCTAGGAGTTTAAGGGGTTGAAGTATCGGCAGCGTTTTCTTTATAATGCCATAGTTGTGCCAGCTGAATATCACAATTTATACCACTACAGTTTTTCTCAAGTCTAACACATTATCATTTGTATTGTAACAGATTACAGAGGGAATTATTTGGCAGATGCACAGCATTAACTTCTGGTACAACGTTTTCTGTAATGAGACGTTTTTTAAATGGACCATTTATGGAATTATTAAGCTGTTTATTCTCCAGCTCGGCTGTTTGTGTTTTACTTTTCCTCAGAAAAATGAGTAATGTTTTAATCTTTTACTTCTAAAATGTATGTATCTATCTTTTAACTTTGAGCAACCTGGTATTAAGGGGAAAACCACAAATGTTCACAATGCTTTTTCTGTGTACCCAGGATGAATTTGTAAAAGATTTAGTCTGGCATGTATATAATGAGTGTCCTCCTGTCTCCTCAGAGAGGCTTTATTGGCAGAGATGGGAGTTGCGATCCGGGAGGACGGAGGAACCCTGGGTGTCTTCTCACCTAAAAAGGTACACCTTCTCATCTAAGATCCATCTCATGCTGTAGATGCTGCCTCAAACTATGCCTTCATTATTGTTTTATTTTGCTTGTATTAATTGTCATGCATATTTACACTGATATAACATTTGAATCAATTCACTTTCATTTGATTACCTTTTGTAATTTTTTTTTATTTTTTTTTTAAACATTTTTAATTTATTTTGCTTTCATTCTGTTTGTGTTTTACGGATTTATTAGTTTGGTCATGACAGGCCATCTTCCTTGTCAGTTGAAGATTTTAGTGTTTTTTCATCAGCTCAGGTTTGTACTGGTGTATAAGTAGTTTCCTCCTTATGTAGTAGAAAAGTATGTGCATACAGTATGTCTAGCCAACCTAAATCCTAGTAGTAGATTTTAGGCTTTAAAAAAAGCACAGTAAATGACACTTTTTTCAGAAGAAGCAGCCGGAAAAAAGACATGACACAAGCATTTGTAACAGGTGAAATAATATTAGCAACTGTGCGGTCGGGAGCTGCTTGTTGGCAGTGGCGGTCGCACAGACTCGGCTGGATGGTGGATTATAGGTGATAAAAATAAATAAAATAAAAAGTATACATACCTCTCCAGTATAATCCTTTTTGAAACTGGTTGTACATGGCTGACATTTTCTCTGTTAATCTGCTTCTGTGTCTTTAAAGAGTTTTGAATGAAAGAGTGTTTACTAAAGCTTGGGTTAGAACCGTCATTTGTCTGAGAAAATTGTCCTGGGAAAATTACCTGCCTGTTCACAACATCTACAATAATTTTCTAGTACAGTTTAGTAAAATCTAAGCATGGACTGGATTGATCCCCAAGGAGAAATGGAATTTTATTGCGTCGCTGAACTCTGATTTCCCAATGAACTGCGAAGTCCTCTCGCCAAGTAACATCACACTAGCTCGCTCTAATCATGTCTAGTATCGGTGTATCCGGCATCACAGATTCTTTAACCAGATAGAAAAATAGAGACTGAGAGGTAATGATAAAAAATAAAGTGTGGTGTGAAGGTGTGTAAGGGCAGCAGTCAGCGATGCCATCTGTAACTCCCCCTGCATCATTCAAGCTATGCTCAGTTTTAATAGTTAGCTTAATATCCATCCTATGTGTCCTGTCATCATGGTCCCTTTTATCTCCTCTCTGTCATTTCGGTGTTACCTAAAGCAGACTGATTTCTTCATTTTGATTTAATTTCTGGGTTTTCACTGTTATTTTTCCCGCTGCCTCCCTTAACTGGGTGCATCCTGCCAAATAGCTTTACGCTGAAAGGCCTTGTGATCTCTTTGCTGACTTTAATGGGGTGTTTTCCCCGAAAAAGGTTGGTGGTTAAAAAGTAGATTTGTGATTAATAGATAGGCTTTATGTACTACCGTGATAAAAAATAATAATAATAATAATTTTTAATGTTTTTTTTTTTGTCTGTCTGTAAAAGTAACAATGATTTTGTAGAACGCTAGTATTTCTCTTTCTGACAAGTTTGTCTCGGATAGATTCATTAAATCATGTTTCTGTCTCCACAGACCCCTCACCTGGTTAACCTGAACGAGGATCCTCTCATGTCAGAATGCCTGCTTTACTACATCAAAGACGGCGTTACAAGGTAGGAAAGCACTCCCATTGCCCCTGAGGTGTCTAAGCATTATTAATATTTGCACACCTTCAGCTTTTCATTTTTACACTAAAGTTTTTTGCATTTTTTTCCCAGCAGTTTATGCTTACAATACCCATGTAAAAATGCATTGTAAAACTCTAATAATGAGCTATACGTAATTAATTGATTGCTTATAATCATGTTTTACAGCCCATGCTGCTATTCATTGAATTGGCATGAAAATAAAGCTTTTATAATACTATCAGCTGGTTATAAACTTTCAATCATATTATTCAGTGCCTTGAAAGAAAAAATTCAGACTGGAGCTTTAGCTGTTGTTTCCAGGTCAGTGGTGCAGCCTTTTGTCCCTACAGTGCAGCTATCGAGTGATCGTGTCTGTGTGTTGACAGGGTGGGTCAGGCTGATGCAGAGAGAAGGCAAGATATTGTTCTGAGCGGAGCGCATATCAGAGAGGAGCACTGCATCTTCCGCAGCGAGCGGAACGCCAACGGAGACGGTGAGGCTTTGCTGAAATCATACCATCTGTTCATTACGCAGGCGGGTTTAGATGAGTACTCAGCATTTTTCAAGCCATGTACAATACAGTGTCTGTCGTGTATCTGTGATCATCACAGGGAAGATAATTACAGATAAGTCTCTCTATAATGAGAAAAGAAAAGAAAAAAATAAACTCGTATAAAGAAAGTGTAAGAGCAGTTATAAAAGTAAGAGGTGAAGAACTGTTATAATGAACAAATAATTAATAAATGTCTCGTATATTGTGAAAAGGTCTTGAGCCACCACTCATTTCTTCATATTAAATTTAATTACATTATGTAGAATAAATTATAGAAATGGAAACAAATGTTTTATTGTAACAGGCTACAAAGTGCCTGTTTAAACATTGGTTATGTAAGAGCAGCGACCTCATTTCCCCTCTCGTCTGTTCCAACCACTCAGCATTCAGCATCATCAGTATACTAATAGGAAGTTGATCTCATCTACATCTCCATTATTCAGAGATTGATTTCATATTGTAATGTGAGTAACTTTTTATCTGACCTTGCAGTGATAGTGTTGCTGGTGCCATGTGAAGGCTCGGAGACGTATGTGAATGGCAAGTGTGTGAACGATGCTGTGCAACTGCGCTCTGGTGAGTCCTAAAGCCTCCCATATAATACATGGTGTTTAGCTGTACTTTACAAGCACCATGTGAGTTGTTATTTAGAAATGATAATGCACTAGAATGACTGATTTTGTATAAACCTATGTGTTGTCTTGATGTTCTAAGAACACTTTGACATAATGGCTAATCAAGAGGACATATTTCAAGAACAAGTGCTTGCTATGGCGACCTCTAATACCTAACAACTATATACGCATACTCGTTTCTCAGGTAATCGTATCATCATGGGGAAGAACCATGTGTTCCGCTTTAACCACCCTGAGCAGGCGCGAGCTGAGAGGGAGAAGACGCCAACAGCTGAGACGCCCGTGGAGCCTGTGGACTGGACCTTTGCCCAGAGAGAACTTCTGGAGAAGCAGGGCATCGACATGAAGCAGGAGATGGAGAAGAGGTAACACGGTGCCACCTGGCCATGTTGGCTTTAGGACAGAACCCGTAGCACAGACCTGCTAACGCTAATCACAGCAGTGTTGTATTATAATATCTGTGGCTGGTATGAATAGGAGATAGAAGATTAAACAGAACATCTCACTCATGCTTATGTCCTGCATTATATGATGGTCTAGGCTTACAGAGATGGAGATCCTTTATAAAAAAGAGAAAGAGGAGGCTGATCAGCTACTTGAGCAACAGCGACTGGTAAGACTGATTCTATAAGCTCTCAGACTGAGTTGCACCAAGAAAGATCAAGATTTAACCTGGATTATATAAACGTTTAATCTGTTAAATTGTTGCACCAAATTTTATTTTTTTTGTGATTTAAATAATAAGGATCTTACTTTGTCTTGGTTTTAGCTTTACAATTCATTTTGATCTTGCACCTAAAATGGATTTAATTTCTGAAACGCCATATTTTAGAAAACCTAAATTTTCTTCAATAGAAGAATGCTAATTTTCAATACATATAATGGAAATTAGAGGGAGAGGGAGAATGGGGGCGGAGCTGTGTGGAGATGTAGAGGGAGAATGGGGGCGGAGCTGTGTGGAGATGTAGAGGGAGAATGGGGGCGGAGCTGTGTGGAGGGAGAATGGGGGCGGAGCTGTGTGGAGGGAGAATGGGGGCGGAGCTGTGTGGAGGGAGAATGGGGGCGGAGCTGTGTGGAGGGAGAATGGGGGCGGAGCTGTGTGGAGGGAGAATGGGGGCGGAGCTGTGTGGAGGGAGAATGGGGGCGGAGCTGTGTGGAGGGAGAATGGGGGCGGAGCTTTGAAAAGAATGTGGGGGAAGGAGAGATACACACATTGGCATGGATTCAAGGATGAAACAGGTTATATAGCACAACATCAAACAATATCGATGTTGTTGAATAAACTGTATTGTCCGCTCTCCTCCTCTATTTAAATTAAGGTATATTTACCTTACATGTACCTTAAATAGTTGACATACTGCCAGGCCCTACTTGTGACTCCATTATAGTCAACAATTAGAAGAAATCCAGTGCCAGAGTTTTAATACATAACAAAGGATTTAACCGCTGACGCAGGGGCACGGGTCATGCAGTGGTTAAAACTTTGGACTACTGATCAGAAGGACACCGGTTCAATTCCCAGCACTATCAAGCTGCCACTGTTGGGCCACTGAGCTGAACTGCTCTAAATAATGTATAACGTATAATGAGATAAAAGTAAGTCACTCTGGATAAGGATATCTGCCAAATTCCAGAAAATGTAAATATAAATGATTGATTAAACTAAGTGGTGCAATGATTTTGATCAACAATTTAATGACTAGCCCAATTTGCTTAATTTAATCTTTGTTGGTGCAAACAATTTTCACACTTTTTATATATATTGATTGTAGTATTAATTTCAGAACCACTTTAGAGATTTGTTTTGTTTTTTATTTGAAATATTGCATGTTTTGTCCAATTTTGTAGAAAGTCTTAGAAATAAGTATACTTTATTTGAGGGGAGAGATGTGCTGTTCTGTCTTGGTCACCAAGAGTTTTTTTTTTTTCTTACGTTGCTAATATTAGTAAAGTAATAAAAGCGAACACCCCAGGTGTCCCTCGTGCCCTGATGATGTCCAACCAGCACTAATTCTGCACTCTTGAGACTTTTGTGTGTGTGTGTGTGTGTGTGTGTGTGTGTGTGTGTGTGTGTGTGTGTGTGTGTGTGTGTGTGTGTGTGTGTGTGTGTGTGTGTGTGTGTGTGTGTGTGTGTGTGTGTGTGTGTGTGTGTGTGTGTGTGTGTGTGTGTGTGTGTGTGTGTGTGTGTGTGTGTGTGTGTGTGTGTGTGTGTGTGTGTGTGTGTGTGTGTGTGTGTGTGTGTGTGTGTGACACCCTTTTCCCAGTGCATGGCTGAACCTCTTTGCATGGAAATGAAATCCATTCTGACTGATATAAAGAGGTGGAAATGACAATTAGCCACTTTATTTCTGACATAATTAATATAGCGTGATAATAGATTTTTTGGATGTTTCTTAACTAGAATTAGTTTTTTAAAATAGATCTGAAGAACTGAATCTTGCAAAACAGCATCAGCAGAAGAAAAAGGATTTACATTTTAATTTACTCAAAAGAAAACATGGTTTATTTGCCCATATATGGACCACAGTGGCTTTGTAAGCAAATTACAAAACGCTGCCCTTTGGTTTATTTAACCTTTGTCTAAATGATGTACATCTTGCGCTTTTAATTCTGTTGCTGCCTTTGCATGGTCTGTTTTTTAGTCGCATGATCTCTTAACAGTACAGTTTCATTTCCAAGGTGTGCATAGAGCCTGACGTTAGTGGTCGATGTTAAGCAGCGGTGTTAAGCCAGTCAACTTTCTGTTGGCTTTTGATTTCGCTGAATTAGTTTTCTGTTTGTTTTGTTTGAGTTCGCTGGTTCTTCAATGCAGTTGCTGATTTTGCCAACGCATTGTGATAATAACCCAAGATTTCTGCTGTAGTTGATGAAGGCTAGTGACAATGTGGTTTCTCATTGAGTTGTGCACATGTCTGATCGAACGCGAAGGGCATGTGCTTGAACACAATTACTTGTGCTGGGTTCTTAATCAATGATGACAAGCTCTCCAATGCTCTGGTGATCTCATCAGAAAGAATCACACCGATGCAACACTGCACTTAGACACGACAACACTGCACTCATATCCCAATTGCCGTTCCACAGTCACCATCTGTCTCCTGTTAACGCCTTCGCTGTCTCGCTATGATTTGTCCTGCACTCTGCATACTTGGAAAAAAGAAAAATGAGAAACTGCATTTTCTCTCGACTAACTTCTTAACTGTAGTGGATGAAATCAATGCTTTTAACTTCCTTCCAGCCTGTCCTTCCTGTCTTTCTTTCTCTTTACTGACCCCGTAATAAACACGCAAGAGTCTTCTAACCCACTACTAGAGCTGTATCAACTTCAAAATCTCCATCAAGGACTTCAAATGAGGGAAATGCTCCAAATATATATATAAAATCCACTGGCTTTTCTTTCTGCATGTCTCTGAAGCATGTTTCTGGTGCAGTTTTCAAGTGCACAGAATGAAGAGGAGATGAGCAGTCTGATTTAAATAAAAAAAAGAATAAAGCAGTCAACCAGAGCAACATCTGTCCCCTTTTTGTTGCCATTTTGATCACATCATGATTGCGTTTAATTCTGATATGCAACTTGGGAACCCTGTTTATAGTTTGTCCAATGTAAAAAAAAATTTTTTAAAAATCGATTATAATAAAAAATTTAATAGTTCACTGGAGCATAATCTTCCAGTATGGCAAGTCTCCATATAATAATTAAATACATGTGTGCATCACGTTTTGGTGTTGATGCAAGTCATAATCAAAGATGTCTCATATAACCGGTAAAGCAACAACTAGATTCAATATTTATCCATGTTACCACTTAACCTCATCTAGCTGATTCCCCAACCTAAATTTCACCAAACGTTCCCATTTTGCATATCATCACTCGTATCCATTCCTTACAGAAAACATTCCTTTTAATTTGAATTCCTCATTTTAATTTTTCCATTTTGTTCCGCACTTTCTTTTTTTGTTTTTTGTTTTGTTTTGTTTCCTGTTTTGTTCTTTAAAGGACGGAGATTCTGATAGTGGCGATGACTCTGATAAAAGGTCATGTGAGGAGAGCTGGAGACTCATCACCTCTCTGCGGGAGAAGCTGCCTCCCAGCAAACTCCAAACCATAGTCAAAAAGTGCGGTTTACCCAGCAGTGGCAAAAGAAGGGAGCCTATCAAAATGTACCAGATCCCGCAGCGCCGTCGTCTCAGCAAGGATTCCAAGTGGGTGACCATCTCGGATTTGAAAATCCAAGCAGTCAAGGAAATCTGCTATGAGGTTGCGCTGAACGATTTTCGCCACACCCGTCAGGAGATCGAGGCTTTAGCCATTGTGAAAATGAAAGAGCTGTGTGCAACATACAATAAGAAAGACCCGAACGAGCGAGACTCCTGGCGAGCAGTCGCTCGAGATGTCTGGGACACGGTGGGAGTCGGCGATGAGCGAATCGAAGATGTCATCACGAACGGGCGGGGCGTGAACGATATGGATGAACTGAAGGTGCATATAGATAAGCTGGAAGATATCTTGCATGAAGTGAAGAAGCAGAACAATATGAAAGATGAAGAGATCAAAACCCTCAGGAACAAGATGTTAAAGATGGAGAAGGTGCTGCCTTTGATCTCAGGTGAGGGCCAAGAGAAGACTGAACCCAGTGGAGCCATGAGACCCCGCAGTTCTAGCGACAGCAAGCCTCCGCCTGAAAACATCGGTGAAAACGAGCAAGGGGAGGAACAAATGGACAAACTAATGGGTGACGATCCGTCGTTCCGCCGTGGCCGCATGCGCTGGATGCGACAGGAGCAGACACGGCTGAAGAACCTCCAGCAGCAAGAGATCTCCAAGCAGCTTCGCAGGCAGAGTGGCCCGCATCGTTTCATCCCACCTGAAGATCGCAAGCTGCGTTTTCCTTTCAAAAGCAATCCCAAGCATCGTAACTCTTGGAGCCCTGGTACGCACATTATCATCACAGATGAGCAAGTGATTGAGCTAAAGGTTCCCAAAGAGGCAGTGCAGGAAGAGGACGTGCCCGAAGAGGAAGTGGAACCCAGTAGGCCGGCAGCCCCCGTCCATGCATACCCACCTCTTCCTAGCCCATTAGGGCAGCACAGAAGTAAGGACCTGGAGCAAGGCATAAGCCAAAGACATAACCAAGGCTACAGGAACCAGCAGCCCCTTGAAAGAGGTCGTAGCAACTCCTTTAACAGTAGCCAGCGGTCCTCTGGCTCGATGGAGTCCCTGCACTCCGGGGACAGAAAACAGCAAATGGCACCACAGCAGGCATTTTACCAGCCACGCTACAGCCAAAGTCAACCTCATGCTTACTTTCATCCGCACCATCAGCAGTTTCATCAGCCCTGGCACTACAACATGGATGGCAGCTACAACTACCACCAGCAATACACTCACAACTACCAGCAGCACCACAACAGCTTTCAGACCCCACCGCGCATGCGCAGACAACTGTCAGCTCCTAATTTGAAGGCAGGGCGGGAAACAACAGTGTGAATTTGGAGCAAGCCTTCCTTTAGTGTACTGAAACAAATAGCTCTCTCTTTGCCAGAGACAACACACAGCATTAGACAGCTTGTCCTCATTGAATCAAATTGCCAGGAAACTGGTTTTGTCGTGGTTGTTGTCGTTTTTAAAGAGTCAAGTGATGTTTTATCAAGTGGTTGTTCTAATTTACATCTCTTTGTCTAACCAAACCATTTAGTGGTGGTGTTTTTTTAGGTTATAATTTTTTTTATCCCCTGAAAATTTTACACTAGTTTTAACAGAAAGTCTTCTAAGCCACTTTAGAGAATGTAGTAGTTCCCCTAGTATTTCTTGAGTGAGTCAAACAGTCAAAGTTTTAATTGTTATGATAATATCATCATAATCATTGATTTATAGAATAAGGTGTTTCTCCAAAAAAAACAAATCTGCTAAAGTGCCCCAGGAAATGTATATTTGCTCAAGTTTAAATGACAAAAAAAGGTTCCTTGGTTACCTTTGTGAATTTAGCTGAATAGTTCTTAAACGTAGAGTTCTCCTTCTGCTTTTTACAACATATTTGAAATCCTGAATAACCACTACCCTGCTATCGTAACAGACAGACCTGTGGGGTCATTACTTGAATTTCCCATTTAAGTAGCACTTCATTTGTTCTTCATCCATCATATTTGTGTTTTAAATATGCAACTAATATGTTTAAGGAATGCTGGAATAACTGTTTGAATGTCTATGAACTAGAGCTCCAGAATTGCAGCTAATTGCATTTCAAGGAAATTTACAGTTGGAATGTATCATGCATTTATGTCATCGTGCATTAAAAAAAAAAAAAAAAATTATCAAAAGAAATGAATTTATATGTACTGTTAGTTTTAAAAGCCTTGATGTTTTTGGGTTTTTTTTTTCAAGAAAGAGTTGAAGTTGGGCTAAGAGAGTGTTAGAGAATGGAAAGAGAAGTGCCTCAGCAATATTGTCATTATGCTTGTTTCTGTTCTTGCCTTTTAGCTATTACGAACAACCCATTTTTAGGATGTACTGGTGGGTGGGTTGATTTTTAATCACACGCAAAATGTGCATGTGTTCGAGCCTATTTTGTTTACCAAGACTTTGATTTCTCGTTGCATATGTTAGCAATCAATACACGTTTTTGGGGAAAGTTTTCTGCAAGTTTTAGCTGTCTTTTCAGGAAAAAAAAAATCTTTGCTTTACTTTGCCTCCATTGTTCCTTTTGACTGCGTGCTTTGTACTCTGAACTTCAGTGTAAGGCGGGTATGTGGGCTGGGGCACAACGGGGGTGGTGGGGTTTGTTAGGGGAACCATTATGCTCCGAGAGGAATGGAAATCTTGTTCTAGAGCGTTTCTTTTCCGTCGAAACAGAATCCTGCTTCAAGAGCTCAGCACAACTCAAGCCACAAACTCTGCATGGTCAGAATTGCGTTTGCTTTCTGGTGGGCCGAATGTGTGCTCTGAACCATGAAAGTGCAAGCAGGGGTGTCTGACGGAGCTGTTGCCATGGTTTCTTGGGGCTCGGTTTAAACTTCCAAAAGGAAAAAAAGAGCAATAGTTAAGTAAAGTCTATGCATATCTTTCAGACATATCAGAGCTGGCAAAGTTTAAACCTGGTCTGTCAGAGATGGTTTTAATCTTGCTCTTGTAACAAATTCTGTCACGAACATATTGAAGTGATGTCGTCAGGAAGACTGCTCAAACATAAACCTCTCACTTTAGACTCAAGGCTTTCGTTCAATACTTGAACAAGAATAGTCCTATTTTGGAAAATGCCATTATTTTCTTTAACTGCCAAGCCACTGTGTTTTCTTGCCTTAATGTAGTGGCGTGTTTGCTTCAGTCACAAAGCACACATCACCTAATTTCACTATACTTCTCGAATGTTTCCGCGTGTCAGAAGAAAGGCCTTATTTTTGTCAGTTTCAGCAATATAAAGGTTTATTAAACCGTAAGTGAAGATACAAAAAGAGCAAAAGCAATTACAGGATTCTTTCTTAACTGCCTTCCAGTGTAGCACAAAATACACAACAGGGATTGCTTGAAATTCACTAAACTTGTCAGCGAGACATCGTTATTGTGGTTATCAATGACTATATCTCCAATAAGGAATGTTAAAGATGACATAAACGGTGCTGAGAGCAACTTTAGCTATCACAAATAGCACTGAGGACAATGTATGAATTGAAATGGACAATGTATGTTGTTCTTTTTAAAAATGACCTGTCAGTTTGTCTGACCTGTTCCTTTATATGCAACGGTTATATAAAAGTGCCTCCAAACGGCCATGTAACATGACGTGTTGCTTTTCTGTTTTGAATCAGCATTTTGTGCAACTTTGGTGTTTACATGATTTTGCTGGTTTATTTACGACAGCCATGTCACTTTGTAGTCGATATTGAATGTCAAATAAAAAATAAAAAAAAGTTCTGACTGCAGGGTCTATGGAAAAATCTTTAATCTACTTTCTGATGTTTTTCTTTTTTTTACTCTTTAAATGATCAATTGATTTATTTTTTTAAGATAAATGTAATATAAACCTGTTATTTTCTTTTCACTGCATAAATAATATCGAAACAGTAGAAGAATTATATACGAATCAAATGTTTTAAACATCTCATCACCGTACTGTACAAGTCTTCTCCAAGTTCTATGCCTTCATTCACAAAGGGTCTGGTTTGACTTGAACACCCCTCGTATGTTAAAAATCAAGCTGATGATCAGATTTCATTTGACATTTTTTCATATATGGAAAAAAATACTGTTCATAGATGGTTCATTACCCTGCAGTTTGCACATGATTTGCATCAAGTTCTCTTTAGTTGGCAATGATCTAAACACAGGGTGTTTTGTTTTCACGATATCCCGTTGCCATAGATAGGCTTTTGGAATCTCATTTATTACACAACTTAGATCTTCATGCTTCAAAAGAGTGCAAGTGAAGAAATTGTTTTTATGCACCTTATGCACTTTTCTCTATCTAGAGTGTCCATTTACAGTTTGAAGTTGTATCATTTTGGAACGTGTTCATTTGGGTTTCTTGTATGAAGTATTACTTTAGTAATAAGAGGAAGTGCTAGAAGAAAGAAGGATTGTGTGTATGCGAGAGAATCTGTGTGTGATTAAAGCTCTGCTCTGTTCTCTGAGCAGTGTAGCAAATGCAATGAGCTCATTGGCGAGAGCCTCATGTGCGATGAATCATAAGCAACAGGCAGTCTGTAGCCCAGCTCATAGCCATGGCCTTCCTTCCTAATACAATGTTTTCTAATGATGAACAGACTGGTTAGATTTATGGGCGTGACTGCAACATAAGCCATGATTTTTTTTCCCCCTTTTTTAATTTAATTTTCAAGAAAAATTACAGTCAAGTTTATAATAAGAACTTCATATATCCGCTCATTATAATGTTGCCTAGTTTGAGGTAAGTATGCTTAGGATTCTGAGTGAGCCAGAGCCACTGACTGCGGAACAGTTCAATGTTTTATTAGTTAACTTGCCTTATTGATAATCTGTCCCAGTGGATATAATTCTTTGAATAACTTTTACCATAAGCCTAGCATTAAAAGTAAACATTTATAAACATTTATGACTATATTCTGGTTATCGTATTTAATTTAGGTCCACAATGAATATTGTGGATATGACCTAAAAGGTTTAAAAATCCTCCAAGCAATCTTGTCTGGTTAACATTTAATAAGATTTAATAGGATTTATGGGTAGCATTTGAAGTAAATATGAATAATTATTGCAAGTTGAAAAACATTGCAGAAGTGCTATAAAAATAGCACATTAACTAGTTGTCTCCCATTTGTTATAAACATGTATTAGTATTTAAAATAATCTCTCTGGTTTAATCTTCTTTCTGGTTAGAATTTGTAGTGAATATACATTTATAATAATAAACACTTATTTTAACTTTAAAATCCAGTCAGTTTAGCAGATATGTCATGTTAGTCAGCTAGCATTAAAAGTGAAAATCAGGAACATTTATTAATATGACATGGGTAAACTGTCAGGTTAGTTCTTTTTGACCATGTAGCTAGCGCTAAAAGTGAGCATTTTTAAACGTTTAAGACATACGAATCATTTGTTTAGTTCATTTAGACAGGGTGCTAATGTTAGCAGTGAATATTGTCAATATGAATTATATTGTAGATCTTATTATTTACTGTACCTCATGTTAGCTTGCTAGCAGTGACCTCAAACATTCTACAGAGTGTGTGCTAGTGGTTAACATTAGTAAAATAATCATTAGGTAAAATTATGAGCAGTTTAAAAATGTTTATATAAATCCTCTCAGAAATGCTGCCATGTTAGCATGTGAGCTCACTGACTAGTATTATTTGAATATTAATATTAATATTTTGAGTTTAATATCCCCTCAGAAATCCTATGTAGTTAGCACATTATCTATTTACTAGCATTAATATCCTCTCAGACTCTCATGTGTGGTTAATATATTAGCTATTTGCTAGTATTTGATTGTGAATTCACTGATTATGAATACTTGAATGTTTGTGAGTTTGTTGATTAAAACGCAGTGACGATTCTTAAAACCCCTCTCAGGTTAGTGCATTTGTCTTAGTACATGTTAACTGTCTATCAAGCATTATGAAAGAATATAAATATTTACTATGAATGTAAAATTCTGATTAAAACCCTGCCACTTAATTCTTTGTAGATTTTGCTAGTAAATAACACGTGTAGATATCCTGTGACACATTTGGATCTAAAGACCTTCCCTAAATAATACATTCTAAACCTAATCTTCTCTTATTAAATACTTGCGAAAGTACCAACCGTTGACATGTAAAGAGTTTGTAGAAATAGTTAAAGGTTAAAGCTAAAAATAAGCTGATCATCTTTAGAACGCTCTCTCTAACTTATTAATACAAAGAAATCAAATTTTGTAAGGTTGAGTGACTTACACCATGTTTACGATAAGCTGTACTTCTGTCTTATCATTTTGATTCATACACATTGCATACAAACTTGCTTCTTTTATTGTGTAAAGCTGCTCAGTTGTTAAAAGCGCTATATAAATAAAATTGACTTGACTTGACTATCGTCGTCAGCCATTCTGTAATCAGAGAGTGAATTACAAATGAGAAAACGAAAAAGTAGATTGTATAAAGTTCTCATTCAGTCGGAACTTTTATTTATTTGTTTTTTTAATTGAGACATTTTCTCATATTCCCAGGAGAAGAAAAAAATAATTTTGTGGACCACCAACATCTGACCCATTATTTAATGTCTCTACAATACAGAAAGTGTCACCTTCTGTTCTGTTCTTGTCTAGTGTGTGTGTGTGTGTGTGTGTGTGTGTGTGTGTGTGTGTGTCCTGATGTCAGGACTGCAGGAAATAGTAAAAGGAGAAGCGATAGGCTACATTCGCATTACCAGATTGAAGTGACCCAATTCAGGTTTTTTATTTTATTTATTTTTTTATTTTACAATTATGTGACACAAATCAAATAACAATAATAATATAAGGGCTGTCGGAATGCACAAATCTAATGTTTTTCAGAACAGCTCTGAATCAGTTTCGTATGTGGTCTTAGATCAGATATATCCAATATGTGGTCATGTGACTTGAATGAGAACAGATCGGAATTCATGCAACTTTTTGCCTCTGCGCCATCAGTCAGCAACGGCAGCACAGGGATTTTATAACAGTGCTAGCAAAAGCTGTTAAAACAGCTAAAGCGAGGCGCCTGGCTTTCTTCCTACTTCTGGACCTCAACAAATACAGCCGAATAACTCCTTGCCATCCTCCTGAGCAAAATCCCAAGCATATTTTTTGCTGAAATAGTATCAGTTGTTTGAAATGAATGAGTGGTCGAACGAATATAATATGTTTTAACACCGATGTCGCAA
Organism: Clarias fuscus; assembly: GCA_030347435.1. Classification (NCBI taxonomy): domain Eukaryota; kingdom Metazoa; phylum Chordata; class Actinopteri; order Siluriformes; family Clariidae; genus Clarias; species Clarias fuscus. The sequence continues at coordinate 22,492,417 of CM059221.1, forward strand.
GCAAAGATGAATTGATATGTGCATACATGCCCGAGGACAGACATTTCCACGTTAGAATGAGATAAATTTATTAAATTATATATATATTTATAATTTTGAACATGAACTGTCTTGACATGCAAATCTAATCGCAGCTACACTAGCTTCACAAAACATTCAACAAGATCTCAGAAAACAACCATGGAAACATAAATGAAGAATGCTGCAATAATACTTTCCTTTTCCCCTCATTATAGCATTTATTATAGTTAGGGGCAGAGTTGCATTCAGAACCCAAGTTGAGAGAATGAGATATTAAAGCTGAAATTAAAAGTGCAGAATTAGTGCTGGACCCAAATGGCAATACAGAAGTCACTGTTTTAAAGTATGCGACTATAATTGTCTTGATTACTTTAAAAATAAAGTGTTACGAAATTGTGTAGTAGAATTGGGCAATAGTATAATTAGTACTGGATTTTGCTGAATCACAGTTTTATTTACGGAGGGAGGGAACTGAAGAGATTATGAAGATCTTGCTGAGATGATGTCGTGTTGGAACATCTGCTCACACCAGCAGCAGTCTATTCATGTCCTTGTGTGCTACTCCAAACACACTTTCTCCTGCAGGTCTATGAGAGCAAGCTTCAAGAACTGCAAAAGCAGGTGGAGCAAATAGCAGAAACTCCCGATGAAGAGGAGGAGGAGGAGGAAGAGGAGGAAGGTAAGCTACTATGGAAATGGCACTAGTCTTACTACCTGGAGTAAACCATTCACAGATGTTATACTGTTAGAGATTTATCGTTATATACAGTAGTTATATTATTTGTTCTCCGTGTTTCCTCTGTAGTGCCGTGGACGCAGCATGAGTTTGAACTTGCTCAGTGGGCCTTCAGAAAGTGGAGGTACCACCAGTTCACCTCACTGAGAGACCAGCTCTGGGGTAATGCAGTATACCTAAAGGAAGCCAATGCCATCAGTGTGGAGCTCAAAAAGAAGGTACAAATCAAAAGTGTCTTTAACACAGGTCTACATAGTTCTATGTCATGATGTACCGCTCTTGTTTACGTTGTGAAAAGTATAGAACTCATTTATAATGGATTTTAAAGGTACTACAATGACACCAACAACAAGCAGCTCAGGGTGAGACAGACATGAGAGAAAGTCTTGCCAAAGCTGTTTTTATGTGGATTTATCCAGCAAGGAATGCAGTTAATTCTGATCATACTCAAAGAAGGTTTTGTTCAGATCTGCGTCATCAGTCCTACAAAATGTCTTCGCTAGGAAAATTTAGGTTATTTTATTAAATATAATGTATAAAAAAAAGTGTTTTGCCTAAGATTTAATTATGCCTTATCAACTGCCCTTAGACTTGTGTTGTAGGTGAGCTCAGAATGAACAGAGTTATTATTATTATTATTATTATTATTATTATTAGGAGTATAGATTAGTTCAAATAGTTACTGTAGATAGCAGTTTAATGATAAATGCCAAGATAAATGCTTGGCCAGAACCTCATTTTCAGTATTTAATGATGTCTTCATTTTAAAAAGCAGAGCAGAGCGTAGGGTCTAAGCTTCGCCAGTTTCGGTTGGGCTTTGATTTAAAGGCGACGTGGGGAAGCATATGGACTAGGTGATAAATCTGAGTGTTTAGCTGTGAGCTGTAAGAGAGCAGTCTACAGGGTTTGTGTTTGACCCTTCCGCTGTCAGGTCTTTAATGATTTACTCTCTGATTACTCATAGTGTCGGGTTGCTGCGGGCGGAAAAAAGGACAAACTCCTTCATTTTCTCCCAGCTTTTTTTTTTAACTTTTTTTTTTTGCACTCCTCTTTTCTATTTTTTTCACCCTTCCTTTAATTTACTTTTTTTTTTTTCCTTCCACTTGTTGTTTAACCTTAAAAGCCTTCTGCGGCAGTGACTAAGGGATCACAGTATGCGCTGTCTGTTCTTCTCCATCAGTGACCAGCTAACTTTTTTTTTTTTTTTTTTTTCTTTCCTCGTGTCTGAAGGTCCAGTTCCAGTTTGTGCTCCTGACAGACACGCTATACTCCCCACTTCCCCCTGAGCTTTTGCCCTCCGAGCCAGAGAAGGCGCGTGACTCCAGGCCTTTCCCTCGTACCGTGGTTGCTGTGGAGGTCCAGGACCTGAAGAATGGAGCTACTCACTACTGGTCTCTGGAGAAGCTCAAGTAAGCCTTAGGCCTTTCATGAAGCAGACTGCTGATGGAGGACTTTTCCTCATGGAGTCTTGCCTTTAAAAACAACCACACAGGAATCTATGAAAATCGTGGGATCTTTGTTTCAGCAGAAATGTTTCTCTGGATTAAATGCAGATAACATGCAGTTTGTTTGTATCATTTTTTTTGATAATGATCTGTTTGAATGCAATGTAATGTAAACCCTCGGAGATCATTCCTGTTCCGATCGAGTTGTGTTTTTTGGCTCTTCCAGGCAGAGGCTCGATCAGATGCGAGAAATGTATGACCGCGCAGGAGAAATGGCTTCCTCCAATCAGGAGGATGGAGAGGGACCTCTGACCGGCAGTGACCCTTTCTACGATCGCTTCCACTGGTTCAAGCTAGTGGGAAGGTATGGTATTAATGCCTTAATTTAACACGAAGAAGTGTAAGATGACATTGTATTCCTCGTTTTTGTTTCAATGTGTATACAGTAATTGGTCGTTGTGAATCAAATCTTGTGATGAAAGATCCATTGTTTTTCTCATGAATCATTCATGATCCATTTGTTTAGTTCACAACCCTGAGGCTCTGCGCACCCAAGTGCCATGGCCAATTTAATGACACTCGTTTAATGAAACCCATGGCTTTTTATTAGAGAATCATTTCATTGTTTTCAATCCATTTGTCATCTTGGTTTGTGTATTTTTCTTTCACTGGTATTACCTAAGGGTATAACATTTTACATTTATTACACATTGTTTGTCTTGTTTTTCATTGTATTATCATTATGTTTTTCTTCACATATTTTTTGTTAGTCATTTTCGTTTTTTTTTTTTTTTTTTCAATTAGCATTTCAATCATTGTTTTGAATTGTCAATCATTTACCATCTGCTGTTGCATTTTTTTTTTTAAGTTGTTCCTTTATTTTTCTTTTGTATTCATTTTGCTGTAACAATTTATTTTGGAATTCCATTTCATTATCATTTTCCTAGCTTAGACAAACGGTCTGTCCTCGTCTATGTGCTTTACCAAGAATGTCATTCCAGTTCTCTTGTGTAATTCAGTTATCACTCTGAATCAAAAAAAAAAAAAAAACTTGCGCTGTATTTAGCTCACCAATCTTCCATGGCTGCGTGAACGAGCACCTGGCTGACCGCACGCCCTCGCCCACCTTCTCCACGGCCGACTCGGATATCACCGAGCTAGCAGACGAGAGGCAGAGCGAGATGGATGATTTCATGGACGATGAAGCCTTCGTGGACGACACCAGCTCTGACGCGGGCACCGAGGAAGGATCAGACATATTCAGCGATGGCCACGACCCGTTCTATGACCGCTCGCCCTGGTTCACTCTCGTGGGCAGGTTGGTGAGAGGAGGGAGAGTGCGAGAGGGGGAGAGAGCATGCGGCTCTGCGTCTGCAGCTTAAACGTGTATCGCAGCAGTTCGTTATATTCGCGAAGAAGAACAAAGTAAAAACCTACTTTGTCTGTTAGATTTAAAGATTTCCATAACTTGTAGAAACATGTACTTTCAATAGAACATTATCAACTGACAAATTATATTACTTCAATTATGCAATAATGGACTGAATTATATTAAGTATAAACAGCCTAATAATTGTGGAGAAAAACATTAACGTAAGAAGTTATGCAGAGAGGTCCACACAAGTCTGGATCCACAAGTATTTTTTAAATATATTTTTTGATACAGTATAATTTGCACTGTAATTACAATTTTACCTATGAAACCAGACGTTTGGGCTAACATGTATACTTGGCTCTAGACACAAATATTGTGGGAGAAAGAAAAAAAATTAGTGGGAGACAATATGGATTGTAAAGATCAGGAAAATGTATTATATCCTATAATCGAGCACTAATATTTACTTACATTAAACAATTGGAAAGCTCTAGGGGGAAAAAAAGACTACCGTAGCACAATATTGCTTTAAAGGTGCGGGTGTAGTTGTTGGCACCAAGGCTACGCAAGTTTTGAGTCCAGCCTTCGGGTCTGTGTGTGGTGTTTGCAGGTTTTCCCCATGTGGATTACCTAGCACAGTCCAAAGGCATGCAAATTAGGCTAATCGGTGTTTCCAAATTGCCCGCAGTGTGTGAGTGAGTGTGAGTGTTTGTTTCCTACAACAGACTGGCACTCCACCAGGGTGGACTCCACCTGGGATAGCATCCAGCCGTCTGCTGCCTTTGATGTACAGTAAAAAGCAAATCCAGTCAAAACAGCAATAAATATTTTCCATATTCCAAAAAGTATCCTTTTATTTCAAAGAGTTAACGTTTTAAGTAAAAGCAGCAGAGCAGAGTAACCTTGGAGATTTGGTTTACAGGTCGGGAGGGGAAAAAAAGACCTTAGTTAAATTTTTTGCTTGAATTATTGCAAAAACTCAATAATAAAATTAGATAATAGGTTTAGAAACAGTTCAAATATAGGCATTGCACCTTTAATCTTGATTGTTGCATAAGTCAGATTTGTTGCAGTTTGCAAACTGCTTTACAGGCATGTCATGTAGATCCTTGACACTTGTTTTGATTAGAGGAAATGGACTCAAGCAAAGCTCGAGTAGAATGTAGAGACTGCTGTCTGCTCTCCCTCGCTCGGCGCTCAAAGCTTGTGTCTCCTCATATCATCGGAGCTCTGACTGCATTAACACCTGTCACTAAACACTCATTCGGTAGCATTTTGTCTTTTTAGTTTTGTGTAATTATTTGCTTTTTGTCTGTATTAAACACATTTTATGTTGCGTAGATTCATTTCCTTATTGTGTATTATTGTTTTGATGGCGCTCTGATTCAGTCTGCTGTGTGAGGGAGACGGAGAGATAGACAGAAACTAGGGGTGTCTGGGTCAATGCAGGGACAGAAGCATTACGCAGGTCCATTTACAATGTCACTGCTGCTCTGCAGAGATAACTTCTCTACCATTTTAGCCTCAAGGCTCTATTACTGCAAATAACAATGTAGAAAACAACACAGCTTAATGGGAGCCATTTCTTTTTTTTTTTTTTTTTTTTCTTTTTTTTTTTGTACAGCAGACTGAAATTTGTGTTGTTGTTTTTTTTGGTAAGCATGAATTTATGTTCTCCTTTATTTTGTCATTGTAATGTCACACATGATCAGTCAAGCAGGAGCCTGAGATTCTGATATTTATATTTATACATCAAAGCATTCTATTGAAACTGTCTCAGTAACTTCAGATGCATAATGTCTAATGCTCTGCTGGAGTCCATCAAATAGGTCCTGCAGTTCGTGTAGGGTGTGAGTCACCTCCGGTAATAATAATCATCTGGCTCTTGAGAAATGAGCTTGTGTATATAGCTTCCTAATACATCAGAACCTTTTAGATACGTTTGTGTCAGTGCATTAATCATGATTGCTACTCCCTCCGTAGAGCATTTGTGTACCTGAGTAACCTGCTGTACTCCGTGCCCCTGGTGCACCGTGTGGCCGTAGTGACCGAGAAAGGAGAGGTGCGCGGGTTTCTGCGCGTTGGGGTCCAGGCCATCGCAGGTAAGAACTGCTGAGAACCTTCCTTCAAAAAAAAAAAAAAAAAACCAAATTGTTGTAGCAGTTATTCATTAAGTGCAGTGTTTCTGAACTGCAATTCTCCAAAACTCACTGTTAAAGAACTGCAACAAATGATAGCATCTTTTGTTGGGGTCACAAAGTCTCCAAAACAACCATCAGACGCGATCCTGGTGACCCCCTAGTCCTGGTGACCCCCTGCCCTGCACATTTTAGTGTTTTCCCTACGCTACCCCATCTGCCACTCTCACAGATGAAGATGCAATACTTGTATTTACAGTGCCCTCCATAATTATTGGCACCCTTGGTTAAGATATGTTAAATGCCTTAAAATAAATTCAGTTTTTATTGCAGAAGCATATTGTCACACTGAAAATTGTAGAAAAATATAACGTGAATATAAAGTGAATTTTAAGGGGAAGTAAAAATCCCTGACTAACAAATGATTATTTTTCATAAAATAACCTGTTCCACAATTATTGGCACCCCTAACAATTCCTAGAAAATAAATGTAATTGAAGTATTTCTGTGATTTCTACAGTAGTTTACAAAGTTGATCACAGTATCTAGGAACATGTAATTAGTAATTTATCACTTTGTGCTTCCCTGGGATATAAATATGACGTGACACAGAGGCCATTTCTCTTATCCACTCTTCAACATGGGAAAGACAAAGGAACACACCATTCAAGTATGGCAGATGTGTGTCGACCTTCACAAGTCAGGCAATGGGGACAAGAAAATAGCCACCCGCCTGCCCCTGCCCATATCTACTGTGAGAGGAATCATTAAGAAGTTTTAAAAAACTGGAACAGTAGTAAACAAGCCTGGACGAGGACGCAAGTTTATTTTGCCTCCACACACAGTGAGGAGGATGGTAAGAGAAATAAAAAATTCTCCAAAACTCACTGTTAAAGAACTGCAACAAATGATAGCATCTTTTGTTGGGGTCACAAAGTCTCCAAAACAACCATCAGACGCGATCTACATGCCAACAAACTCTTTGGGAGACAGGCAAGGAAAAAACCTTTTCTCAGTCACAATCATAAACGCAAACGTTTGGAGTTTGCTAAGCGGTACTGGGGCTTCAACTGGGACCGTGTTCTTTGGTCAGATGGGACCAAGAGAGAGCTTTTTGGCAACAAACACTCTAAGTGGGTATGGTATATGAGTATGCAGAAAAGCACCTCATGCCCACTGTGAAGTTTGGGGGAGGATCGGTGATGCTGTGGGGCTGTTTCTCTTCCAGAAGCCCTGGGAACCTTGTTAGGGTGCATGGCATCATGGAATGCTTTGAAATACCACGACATTTTAAAGCAAAATCTGGTGGGCTCTGCCTGAAAGCTGAAGATGGGTCGTCACCGGGTCTTTTAGCAAGATAATGACCCAAAACATGTGGCCAAATCTACACATAAATGATTCAGCACACACAGAATCAAACTCCTCCCATGGCCATCTCAGTCCCCAGACGTCAACCCCATTGAAAACCTGTTGGAGTGAGCTGAAGAGGAGAGTGCAGAGGAGAGGAGTCGGGTCACTGGATGATTTAGAGACATTGTGCAAAGAGGAATGGTCGAAGATCCCTCTTTCTGTGTTCTCTAATCTTGTGAAACTTTATAGGAGAAGATTAGGTGCTGTTTTGTTGGCAAAAGCGGGTTGTACACAGTATTAAACATCAGGGGTGCTAATAATTGTGGCACCCATGATTTGATGTAAAAGAATTATTTCTTAATGTGGGATTTTTTTTCCATGATCCACCCATTTCTCCGGCTTAGGACTGGCACTGGGGATGCCCTGCATCTCGGTACAGTATATGGGCATGGGGTTAAAGGCCTGACCCGATGGCCTCACAGTGGCGACCAGGTTAAACCCCATGACCCATAGTCTGCCTGAGCTACCACTGCTCCCTTCATATCCTCTAAACGCATTGAAAGTGTCCTGGCTTATGTTAACTCTTGATAGCCTGCTAACTTCAGCGTAAATATTTATGGGTGGAGCTTTGTATACGTGTGTGTGTGTGTGTATGTGTGTGTGTATATATATATATATAGCGGGTGGAAAAATATCACGTAAATTTTATTCAACTCCACTAATCGTTTTTAGGCATTTTTATCCTAACCTCTTACCTTAAAACCATACTTTTATGCTAATGCTTTTAGCACATTTATGCTAATGCTAATGCCATTAAGGCAAGAAATTTAATCAACAGTTGTTTTATTTTTATTTGATTTCTTATATTTAAAGCATACAGGTGTAAGTTTATATTCAGTAACACATGAGCTCCTGCTCCTGGTCAGTTTGTCATCCGTGATTGTGATTCATTTGCAATCAGTTCAATCTAGTTCTTAATAATAAAATAGCCTGCATTATTAAAGGGATACTTCAGTTTCAAAAAAGCTAATCACAAATAACTAAAGGTACTCGCCTCGCCATTTATTAGCATCGTGCTCAGAATAAAGGTGGCTTTTAGCTTTTTTTTTTTTTTTTTTTGCTGGTTAGGTCATCACATAATGAAGTATAGTTACTTTTATATTCCCTTTGAATTTTAGATGAGATATTTGATATATTCCACTGCTTTTTCTCCATTCAGCTGATGAGGAGGCTCCCGATTACGGCTCTGGCGTCCGTCAGTCTGGTACAGCCAAAATCTCATTCGATGACGAGTATTTCAAAAAGGTAAAACTGATGATGAGCTAGACTGTAGGTTTACTCCTTGTACAGTCCTCTGGCTGATGTTCTGCCTGGAAACGCTAAGAGAATATTTTAGGCTGATGGGTTTCTGAGTCTGTGCTTGTGTAATATGCATGAGTTTTATTCTGGGCCTCGGCCTTTGCCCAGAGACCTGCTGAATTCAATTATCAGAGAGCTTTATATCAACTGTGACAAATCAGGCTTTTGTTAGTATGTGAGATATTTCGGGATTTATTTTTCATTTGGATGTTGTTTTTGTAGACCCTGTTGAAGTAGTTTCTGTTCTGTTCTTGCTTCTTCTCTCCGTTCGTCCAGACTGAATTTTCATCCGTAGCATTAACCCATTCTGGCCTTTCTATGGAGGAGCTGCGCATTGTTGAAGGCCAAGGACAAAGTTCAGAGGTCATCACCCCCTCTGAGGAGATGAACAGAATAAACGACATGGGTAAGAGAAAGGTATAGGGACAGCAGATGACCTGAGACTTCCTGCAGCTCAGGACATTTTAGAAAAAGGATGCAGATGTTCTTATTGTGTCTTTATAGCTTTTATGAGTTGCATAGTATACTTGTTGCATGCCTGTACACTCATGCTCGTGTCGTATGTTTCAGATCTGAAAATGGACAATGTAGACGGTAAGCTGGGCCAATCAGATGGCGTGATTGGTCAACTGGATGTGGGCAGTGTCTTCACTTTCCGCGTCACTGTTCTGCAGGCCAGTGGCATCCCACCAGAGTACGCAGACATCTTCTGCCAGTTCAAGTGAGTCAGCCTGTCTCCATGGAAACCTCTCTCTGACACAGTGTTCTCGTGTTAAATAAACCACACACGCACACACATCGTGTTTCACTCCGTGATCTTATAATCTTGTAATCACCAGCTTCCTCCATCGTCATGATGAGGCTTTCAGTACCGAACCACTGAAGAACTCCGGCAAAGGCTCCCCGCTGGGCTTTTACCACGTCCAGAATGTGAGTGAATGTTAAAGAGAGAAATGAAGCGGAGACCTCTTTGAATAAATTTACTTTAAGTGCAAAATATGATGCATACATTTAAATATGAAAAGTTTTCTAATCTCCTGCACATGTATGCAGTCGCTCCTGGGGGAAAAAAGCTTTTAACACCTTTCATAGTATTAGGCGTAAAACACTAAACACAGAAATGTACTCTGTTTACTCGGTACAGAAGTACCTTTACCCCAAAGCAGTTATGAAAAATATTGCGACCTTTAATTTAAAGATATAGTATAGCTAATGAGGGTGCATTAGAATCGCAGAGAAATCCTTTCTTTAATAAAAGTACACCCTCTTCAACATTGTGCAAACTGTGTATAATATATAATTATATATATATATATATATATAAATCTATATTTATATTTTATTCCATAATTTGGAAATGTAATTGTTTTGCATAAGCATTTATTTACGTCCCATTAGCTGCATTATGAGTCAGTCTCAAGTATTATGTTTCTGTAAATAGAGAGTATTTAAAAAATAAAACTGTTTATTGCGTAAACAAATGGTTCTATTTTAGTTTAAAACTCTTGAGTGTTTATTTAATTACAACCAACAGTGAATCTGCTGGATTGTAACCCTGTGTGACTCGTTGGTGCAGGTTTCCGTCGAGGTCACAGAGTCCTTTATCGAGTACATTAAGAGCAAACCGATCGTGTTTGAAGTGTTCGGGCATTACCAGCAGCACCCGCTGCACCGCCACGGCCAGGATGCAATCAGGTACGACATCACTGTTCACCATTCATTCCCTACGGATTATAATTACAGAGTGCTAATTAAGGATTATTAAGATTACTGTAATTGCAACACTAGTAATGAGTTATAAGCTTTTTCATAATTGCTTTCTTTTACTAGTGTTAGTAGTTAAGAATATTTTTACATTATCATGGCAGGGATCTGATTACAGTACTTCTGTTCTCTGTTCTTTAGCCCTGCACAGCCTTCCAGGAAGTACTACCCCCCACCCATGCCTCTGTCTAAACCAGGTATTATTTTCATATTAAGTAATGAAATCAAATCTATCACACGGATATGTTACATACCATTAATGGGATTAACATTTGCATAATTAACTTTAAACAGCTCGATAATAATTTCGAGGGCGTTTTTTTTTTTTTTTTTTTTAACACAGCCATTGCCGTATAATTAATTATGGATCATTAATTAACAAGGCACTGCTAAAGCACCTTTCACTCAGACCAGATATATACCCGTAAAACCCTAATCTTGTCCAATCTGGACACTAAAAGCCTGATGGGTGCTGACATCTGGATGGGTGCTGACATCTGGCATTTGTCAGGAACATATCTCTTTCGTGATCGAAAATAAAATAAGAGGCTGCAGCCTTGACGCGTCGCCTTTCTGTGCAGTGAAAAAGTCTACAGCCGCGAGTCATCATCCAAGTGATATATTACTGCACAGACTAGCTTTGCAGACATGGATGATATGAAAAAGTTGTACAGTTCTTTGTGTTTTAGCTTTAAAATGTGTCTAAAGCATCCTAACTGTTTTTATGTTGAGACTGAATAACTCCTATTTTATTTGGAGCATGTTAGGAAAAGCATTATTCGAACTGGGGAAATGGGATATCTTTATTGCCAGGGTGTCTCTGGGATTTTAAGATGGTCTGAATCGGTCATTGTGAAAACGAGAAACAAAATGAACTCAAATTGAATAAAAGAATTTCATTATGTTCTATAGGGGGTTGATTTTTCTTCAATAAAAAAAGATTCTCAAGGAAGTCAAAACCACAATGAAACCACATATTGGCTAATTTTAAAATTCAGAATAATGAAAAATGGAAAACTAAAGGGTATTCATGGCTCAGATACACGGTGGGTGTTCAGCTGGCACCTACAGTAGATGTTAACACTGCCTACTGTTACAGTGGGTGAGTAACTCCTGTAACACGCTCACGCTATGACACAAAAGTTGATGATGACAATCATTGGCCGCCATATCTCCACAACACCACCCGCCCAGACAGACAAACAAACATAATTCCAGTTTTATATACTGTATGTAAATACAATATTTCTCTCATAAAAACTAGTGCATTTGGTCTAAATACCAATAAACATTTAGACAAGGCATTATTTTCAATATTTAAAAAAAAATCCTATGTTTATTTACTGTGTGTTATTTTTCTATATTTACTGTTAATTTGTTTTGTTTCTTTTTCTGCCTCATTTTTTGATTCTTGCATGCGTCATCATTACATTTTGTCTCTGTCTCTCTTATTTCTAATCCGTTTAAAATGTCTTTCCCTGACCTTGCCTCTGAGGTAGATCACGCACGTAAGATCGAGCTGATCAGGTATTTAGTGAGTGGCTATGTACACGGCCAGGTGCTGGACACACTGTCGGAGCACGCTAACGCTCTGGCGTCTACGGCCGTGGCCGGTCTGGAGAACGGGGCAGATCAGCTCTCCCATTTCCCATTCCTGCCTGTGCCTAATGAGCCCGTCCTCACTGTGCCCAAACACCACGGTCGGTACATGTTTCGCATAGTTTATCGAGTTTTGTGGCTCTGTCCTGTGCATTGAGTTGCATTGTAAATAGCCCCAAGTGTCGTATAGCGAGTTTAGTTACTTAGGCTTGATCCTGTAGCTCCTCCTAATGGCATCTTCTTTATCCTCTGTCTCACTTGGATGACTAGCAGATTAGGAACAGTATCTATGGAGTGAGAAATCCAGTGCATATAATCCTGAATATCTGGATATGAGCTCCTCTTTAAGCTCTAGTGGATTTTCTTCCTACATAGCCATGGGTCCTAGTACTTCTAGCTGTTTCTGAAGTGCAAGTCAGTTTAGTGCTTTACCCCATCTGCCTTTCCACTAAAATAGTTTCCCCGTCTTTTTCCTTGGTGTCCCTACCCTGAGCCAACTAGTTTTTTTTCCCCCTCTGTCAGGCCTGTGCTCTACCTTTTAGCTCTACACTCATTACTGCTTCCACTATCAATGCACTGTGCCCGCGAAGAGAGCAGCACAGGAAGTCCGGCAGGGCCCGATTAGACCACTTTATAGCACTGTATTGATCTTGTTAAGTAGGCAGATCTGATCTGAGCTCATATTTAGTTTGTGCATGCATGCATGCAACAGCACTTAGTCACTTAGGTACTGTATATAACATTCCCACACATCCAGGTTTGTTCTAGTTTATGTTGAAACGCTAAGCTCACTTACTTTTAATTGTTCAAAATCTGTTCAGAATTTCTCCTACATCGGGCTGCGAGATGACGGATACAGTGATACTCGTTTGTTTTTCCTCCAATGACAGCACATGGACAGTGCATTATTTGGGCTTCATCTCAAAATAATTATGAAAGCACATAAGTAGTCCACCCATAGACTGTATACACAGATGAGCCAAAACTATATTACTATATGAAAAAACGGCTCCATATCATTTGAGGCATGGACGCTACAAATCCTATAAAGCTGTACTGTGGTATCCAGGACCAAGACATTACCAGCAGTTGCTTTAAACTCTGTAAGATTTGAGATCAGATTAAGATCTGAATGGAATTTGGAGACCTTGAACTCCTTATGTTCCTCAAACAATTCCTGAACAATCCTGAACAAAGATCCCATCAGGGAATATTATTCCCATACTAGGCATTACCATGAGACACAGACTTTTGCTTACTATTTAATGTATTCCATACCGGGACATGTGCTGTTGTTATGAGATAATCAAAGTTATTCCCTTCATCTTTACATGGTCAAATGTTTTGGTTCATCAGTGTGTATGGCTGAAGAAAAAAGTACCTGCCTTTTCCCCTGGTAAATGTTATCACAAGTAAAAAAAAAAAAAATTTAAAAAAAAGGTCTTGTTTGCAGTAGATAACAAGTTGAGTCAAATTGGGTGGAGTAACAGTGAGAGGTGGGGGACTAAACTGGGATATACATGAGTCGTATGCATGTCTGCTTGTACTTTGGGAACACTCATCATCTTCTATCAATAATAATTAATTACAATATGTTTCAGCTGTCTGTTATCCTGTTTACAGTCACAACTTTGAGATAGAGGACCACTATATTATTAGAAGAATAACTGGAAATGCAAGCAAGCAGAAAAGCGTTAACTGGATAAATCTGCATAAATCCAGCAGCTTAAACAGAACCTCGTTCACTCACCTCATTTCTTATGCTCTCTTGAGTCCATTCAATAAGATACTCTTGACTAAGATCATGGGTGCCTGGTGCATTGGATTATATTTTAGCTTTCTCTGTTATATCCACTATTAATATATTACCACTCTGTTAAATGCAAACATTCTCTGTCCAGTTCCAGCCACCAAGCTGAACACCATTAGCAAGTCGAACCTGGGCCAGTGTGTAAGCAAGTACGACCTGCTGGCCTGGTTCGAGATCAGTGAACTGGAACCAACTGGAGAGTGAGTTTCTCTGATGATGATGATGATGGCTCTTCATTCGACATTTCCACTATCCTTTGTTTACAAAGGTGAATATTGTTTTTTCTTTTTTCACCAGGTATATCCCGGCTGTAGTGGACCACACCGGAGGTCTACCGTGTCATGGCACTTACTTACTGCACCAGGTAACAGACTGTTTATCAACTCTTTGTGCTTCCAGGAGACTTTCAGACTCAACTCTTTAAACGTCCAGAAAAATTATTACTGATGAACTCGTAGTAGTTACCGAATAACGTTAAGCCAAATAGCTGATCCCTTTTTCTTATAAAGGTTAAAATGAATCATTTTTATTCCCCTGACATATTTCAATTTCAAAAATATCATATCTTGGTACTTAAAGATTTATTTTGTTTTTGCAGTTCTAACATGTAATGTTGATCTGCTACCACTTTTTATCACATTTTAAAAGTCGTCTCCCAAAATTGGTCATTTGAATTATAAATTTTAAATTTGTAATCTTGGACAGATTGACAATAGTTTTTTTTTTTTTTTGCTTGAATAACATTTAAAGTCTGCTGGATTTACACTGATGAAACCAGCAAAACTTTCATCAATCTGATTGTCTTGAATGTTAGATGATTTACCGTCGAATGGAAAAAATTTGATCTCTTCTGCTATTTTTTTTATGTGAAAAACAAATGCTTTACCAATAAAAAGTAAATGAATAACTGGAAAGAAAATCTATAAACTCTCTAATAAAATAAAACAAATAGAAGTTATTGAAGAATACTTATAGTTTATTAAAATTTTCACTGAGCGGTTGCCCATAAAGAATAGTTTCAGTGTAGCCTAACACAATGTCTTATTGTTGTAAAATCTTTAATCTCTTTATCGACCTCATTTTGTCCTAAGTGTATATGAATATGAAATATGGTGCACTTGACTACATACAGTGTTGGGTGACGCAGCGTATGTAGTGATGATATTGCGTTCTTGCCCCACAGGGTATCCAGCGTAGAATCACAGTCACACTAATCCATGAGAAGGGCAGTGAACTCCACTGGAAGGATGTCCGGGAGCTGGTGGTCGGTGAGTTTTTTTTTTTTCTTTTTTCTTTTTTTCTTTTTTAGTGCTTGGCATGATGGGTACATTCTATGGAGTTTAAAAAAAAAACATTTTTTTTTTTACATTTTGTATAACACTATTGTGATTATTGTGATGCTTTTAGGTCGGATCAGGAACAAGCCTGAGGTAGACGATGCTGCTGCAGATGCAGTGCTCTCTCTTAACATCATCTCCGCCAAAAACATGAAGTCCTCCCATAACGCCAACAGGTATGATTCACAGCCCAATATCCTTGTGCCACTTCATGCACATAATAAATCTCATTTATTTATTCTGTTCCCATGTTACCATTAAAATGTCAGGCCTTGAGCATCGTCCGTGAGCGATGTTCATTTGTGCTGGAAAATAGATTTCAGGGAACATGATGTACAAGTCTCTTTCTTTCCTTTTTCCTTTATTTTGTCTAAAATGAGTCATGACGAATAGTCTTGGCTTGGAACAACAGAGCCACCTGGTGGATGAAGATGAAACTGGAAAATTAAATGAACATGTGTTTTTTTTTTTTTTTTTTTACATCTGATAGACTAAAGCTTTGCATTTTGTTGCTTGTTGCCATGACGTTTCATTTGCCTGATTGCCACTGTCATTTCTTATCATCTTACTGTTAATGCTTGTCTCTTTTTCTGTTCTTTTCTTGCTGCTGTCCGTGCCGGACTCGTGCTTGCTTTTGTACAGGCTTTGTATTGATCCTGATGTTCCTAGGTATCACTAACACATGAGCATAAAGCCCTTTTCCTGAAAGGGCCTTTATGAATTATATATCACTAGTGCCATTAGATATTAAGTGTGATCATGTAGATATCAGTAGTGTGTAGTTTGTGTCGCTGTCATCTCAGTGTTTTATCATGTTAAATATGAGAGAGTTAAAAGAAAAAGAAAATGGGTTATATTAGATACAGACCAAAAGTATGTGGACACTCGTCCAACACACCTGTATGACCTTATTGAATATCTCAAATTATCTCAAATCACAATGTAGTCCAGTAAGTTAGAGCATCTGGTTCCTCTCAAGGTTTCTTCATCTTGCAGTTTCAGGGAGCCACTGCCTCAGACTTGCTCATTAAGGCTCAATTTAAAATATCACCCCAATGCTGTTCAGTGTGGTTCTGGTCAGGACTCACATTCTCATACTCCAGCCTACAGTAGGCATACTCAAGCTTTGTGCATTAATATAACAGCTTAATATGGGTGTGATAGGAAGGTGTCCACATATTATAGTGTAACTGTTGAGGATGTGTGCAGTGTTACAAAGAGAATATGATACTACAACTAATACAACCTGTGGAGAGGATTTTTGTTAATAATTGGTAACCTTGTTAAGCTTGATTTGTGATTGTGACTTGTATGTTTTATGACTTGAGTTGTGCTAGTTAATATAGGAAACATTAACATATAAATATGTTTATTAACAGCTTCTCTTCTGATTAATTGCATTATGGTTGGGCCAGACGTATATAAAACTCGATTTTAATTGCAGAGCACAAAACTTGATCTTTATCACACAGTAGATAAAACACAGTTATGCAGCAGAAATAACTTGAGATTTATCAAACTGTATCCAGGTTCTTTTATGATACCTCATGATACTTTCATGTTACTAAAAGTGTTGAGCCACCCCTAATTGCTTCATACTATTTAAATTTCAATTATGTACAGTAGATTAAAGTTTAGAAATGGAAACAACTGTTTTACTGCGACAGGCTGTAAAGTGCCTAAATATACAATAAAAAGTGATTGTTTATGTATAGTAACTACCTCAGCAGCGACCTCATTTCCCCTCTTGTCTTAGAGCTGAGTGGTAGTAGTAGCCTTAATGAGGGAGCCCCCTAGTGACGGGGAGGAATTGTACACGCCTAAAATTAGGGAGAAAATCGGGGAAAAAAATACAAGAAAGTCTGAAAACAAAATATGAAGAAATGAGGGGTCGCTCAAGACTATATATAATCTTTTCTCTTTTCACCATTCACCTTTTCCTCTTACACACATATAAAATTTATAGTCAATATAAGATCATATTATCTGATACTTATTTATCTGAGAGTAGGTTCATTTGCAAACTTGTGTACTAAAGTGCTCGTTCTAATTTGTTTTCATTTCTATAGTAACACTTCTTACAGGCACTTGTATAGCTGACACCCCAAGTAAACAGATTAAAAATAAATTAATTAACAGCCTAAGCAATCAGATTTGTATCAGGCCGTATCACACCACCCTGTCACGGACTGATTGTTTTTTTTGTAATAGCACACCCAGTCTCGTTTCATTCCATATTGTATTTATTGCTTCCTGATTGACTAACTTTTGCTGATTGTCAGTCAAATTATTAACACATACTACTAAATGTGTAATACTAAATTCTCCTCCTACATGAGACTGTTAAAAAGATCTCATTTGTTAAAACGCATTCTGCACAGATTTGCCCAGACAGCCGTAAGCATAAGGGTTGCATGCACGTCATGTCCCTACTCGGTCAGAGTCGGTCTTCTTCTGCTCTCAATCCCAACCATATCTGAATTCATGACTTCATTCACACACTGCATCTCACAGTTTGACAATCAGACACACACTCGTTCTCTGACAGGCAGTGATTTTCACCCCGTTACCATCTGTCTAATGGTGTAACACCTGCAAACTCTCCAGACTGTTGTGGCTGTCAGACCGCACCTTATCAGCATCTTGTTTAAGCACGGAGAGCCCTTCTCACACTCTGGTGCAGAGCTGTAGAGGAGGAGTCGGGTACACCATATTGGCTTGTTGAGGTCTAACAGGAGCGACTCTCAGGAGTTTTAACATGTGTTTTATTGTTGTATTAGAAGAACTCGGTCTAAGGCTAGAGCACTAGTATGTATCGAAAGTAGCGTTGCCTGGAAATATTCTGCGAATAGCAGCAGATCCAGAGATTATGGATCAACAGTTATTTGAATTTATTCTAACTATTACTTTTAATTATTCAGGTATTAAAATACGACAATGACTGGAATTGGAAACCCATTGGTGTATGTCTCTGGGTTTGGACTGAGAATGTGATTTAGAACCAGAGAGAAGGTTAGGACACTGATATTTCAGTTCATTTCAAGCAAAAAGATGACCAGTATTGTAACATGACAACGCAGAGAGAATTCCAAGGTTTCTTTTTAAATAAAAGTTCTAAGTTTTTTAAAATAAAAAATAGTTCTTAATAAGAGTTGTTTTCGGAGCTCTCTGAAAGGATTAGAATCCTACTGTTTAGATTGACGTCAGAAGCCCTACGTTTTCCCTTATGGGAAAAATTGAAGCCTTAAATGTCATAAAAAAATTTTATATGAACGGTTCTTCAATAAGATAGTCAATGGTTCTGTATTAAAAAGTTGTTATAGTCATAGGAACCACTCTGTTTTAAAGGCACTTAAATATTCCATATGTATCTTTGCCCCTTCTACAAGTATAATGCAAGAGTGTTTTTTCTTTTTTTTTTCTTTTTTTATTGGCTCTGAACTTCCTCAATATTTATGTTCTTTACCAGTGTAGCATCAAGCTCTGTGATATTGTTCAAGGGGTTCTTTGAATTATATTATTATTATTATTATTATTATTATTATTATTATTATATTTCTAGTTCTGTAAATAAGTTATATTAAGAATGGTTTAAAATAGAATATTAAAAAATTTCCTGAGGAAGAAACTAAAGAATCTTTTAAGGTAGTCGTTGGAACCGTGTTGTTCTTAAGAATATACAGTACAGACCAAAAGTTTGGACACACCTTCTCATTCAAATAGTTTGAATTTGTATTATGGCAAGAAAAAAGCAGCTAAGTGAAGAAAAAAACGAGTGGCCATCATTACTTTAAGAAATGAAGGTCAGTCAGTTCGAAAAAATTGGGAAAACTTTGAAAGTGTCCCCAAGTGCAGCCACAAAAACCATCAAGCGCTACAAAGAAACTGGCTCACATGCGGACCGCCCCAGGAAAGGAAGACCAAGAGTCACCTCTGCTGCGGAGGAGAAGTTCATCCGAGTCACCAGCCTCAGAAATCGCAGGTTAACAGCAGCTCAGATCAGAGAGCAGGTCAATGCCACACAGAGTTCTAGCAGCAGACACATCTCTAGAACAACTGTTAAGAGGAGACTGTGTGAATCAGGCGTTCATGGTAGAATATCTGCTAGGAAACCACTGCTAAGGACAGGCAACAAGCAGAAGAGACTTGTTTGGGCTAAAGAACACAATAAAGAACACAATAAAGAAAACTCGCTGAATGAGAAGGTGTGTCCAAACTTTAGGTCTTTTGCAGTTGGATATTACAGCCATAACAGCCATTAGATTAACAGCCATTAACCTACAGTAGTTTTTGGGTTCCCCTTGTGCCACCAGGGTGGTTCTGGCCCTTTGGGGCGTGGCTCTGCAGGGTCTCTGGAAGTGTGCTGTGGTGTCTTGCATTAGGACTTTGGCAGCAGATCCTTTGGGTGCTGTGGGTTGCGGGATGTGGCCTCTGGGGCTTAAATGACTGTGCATACTGCTAACAGCCAGAAACAGTGCTATTCACATGCACTTCAGTTTCGATAGTTAACTTGTAAAGAAGCCTTTGTATAGCATTTACATTTCAACCGTGGATGTTTTTGTTTACATTGAATAAAGGCATTTTCTTGCTAGAATATTCAGAAAAAAAGAGAGATTTCTATGTTGTATATAGGTATGGATGGATGCAGGTTCTGTATGTTATGTACAGTCTGTAGAGCCTGCAAAATAAAACAGCCCCTTTTGTGGAACAGGTTGCAGAACACTATGAGCAACAGTGTCACTGCAATACAGTAACCACAAATTAAGACATTTTGTCACTGTGCACGGGTTTGCCATTGTTCCTTTTTTTCTACTCACAAGTCCCTCTCTAAATGTACACTGCATTCAGGGCATATTGAAGCCAGAGCTGAGTTTATATTTAATTCATGCACTTTAGAGCAGAAATCCTGATCCCTTTCCTCTCTCCTGTGCAGGACATTTTACCGATTCGAGGCTGTGTGGGACAGCTCGCTGCACAACTCTCTGCTGCTCAACCGTGTCACTCCATATGGAGAAAAGATTTATATGACCCTGTCTGCATACCTGGAGGTCAGTGTAATCCATTCACCATACTGTAGCTATGCTGTTCGCTACCTCTCAGCATAGCTGTGCTGTAGAGCTACAGTCCCCTGGCACACTGCATAAATGTTAGATTTCAGGTTAATGATTAAATATGGATGAAGCACTATAAACCTAGATCATTAAGTCTCAAGAAGAATTGAGTGAATCTGTAAGAGTTACAGAGCATCTCCTAAACGTGCATGTGCTTTCTTCTTCTTCCAGCTTGACCACTGCATCCAGCCTGCCATCATCACCAAAGACATTTGCATGGTGTTCTACTCCAGAGATGCCAAGATCTCACCTCCACGCTCTCTGAGGAACCTGTTTGGCAGCGGCTATTCTAAAACCCCTGACTGGTGAGCTCCTTCTTTTTTTTTTTTTTTTGTAGATCTCATTATCTAGATTTCTGATAACTGCTTACATACACACGCACGTGTTTCATACATATTAGGGAAAGTTACAAGACATTTTCCACCACGCATTTACAGTTAAAAATCAGGTTAAAAGCACAAATAATTCAGGTGGAGAAATTTCCAAAGAATCCGTCCAACGGTTTTCCAAAAATTCCTGTTTGTCCGATGATCCCGCAATGTTATCAATGTTTCCCATTTTCAAATTATGAGGATCCATTTGGTACCATGTCAGACCACTTTGTTTTGGCATTTGCAGAGTGGACACGCATTGAAAAAACATATTTGGACCACTTTGGAAAATGAAACGTGAAACATTGATATCCCACAAATTGAAAGCTGGCTTTGAACTTTGTGTTGGATACATCCTCTGTGCCTGTGAGTTTCGCATGTAGGGATGAGGAGCGAGTGGCCTAAGCCAACCACCTTGAAGCACATATGTACTGTATACTCTCTGATACCACAGACAATATACAAAGCCTTACACTTATTTGTAATGGTGTGGGATAGAAATTAAACATTTTTAGTGTTTTGCCCAAAAACAAAACCAGTGCAATTTCTCCAGGAATTGTCTTTGTCCATTTTTTTTGTTCAATATAGTTGTTCAAACCTCTTTCATATTCATTTGATATGATAATTAAACTAGACCAACAAACCAAAAGTTAGTGCTCTTAACGTATTGTTTAAGTGGTTGGAGTCTATTTGAGAATGTATTATTATGTATAAAGGTGCTCCTTGAGTTAAGATTGAGTTAAGTTCTGATAAACCCATGGTGAGTTAAAAAAATCTCAAATAATTGATTTAAAAAAATATATTAGGATGAGTCGTCTGAGACAGTCTGTATGTGTTTTTGTGTTTTGTGAGTGCTTCAATCATTAAAGAGAGATCTATATGTTGCTCATAAAAAACTAAAGATCTGATCTATTCTGCATGCAGCAATAGAGTGACCGGGATTTATGAGCTCAGCCTGTGCAAGATGGCTGACACGGGAAGCCCGGGTAAGTCTCCTCGTTCTGTCCTGCTTTTAATTTGTCCATTTTGTTATGAATGGAAATGATCCATCCTGGAATATAAGTATAATGTACACATTGTGTGTGTGTAGGCATGCAGAGGCGAAGAAGGAAAGTTCTGGACACATCAGTGGCTTATGTTCGGGGTGAGGAGAACCTTGCTGGATGGAGGCCCAGAGGAGACAGTCTGATCCTCGAGCACCAGTGTGAGCTGGAGAAACTTGAACAGCTGCACGAGGTGAGACACATCTGTGTGTTTAAATTGGGCAAAATTATAAAATGTACTGGGTATGCAGAAAAGTCGCCATGAACTTGACATTGAGGTAATGTCTGCACCCTGTATCACTGTGAGGTTGGTATGTTCAAAAAATTGTTCTCCAAACTGCATGCACTCCAGAAAATAATCTATTGTAAATGATTACTTAAATGGTGGTCTGAGGTTCTACTGTATGTAAATATACTTGACTAAGAAGCGTGTGGACAAAAACTTCCTGTTTCACAAGGGCTGAAAAAGGGATATTGTGTCATAGTGCACAAATCAAGAACACAAATCATAACATGGAGAAATTTTGACTGAAAGCCTTGATTAGAAGAAAGTGTGCATTAGGGATATTAATCACTTAGTGGCCATCTGATACAATATTATCGTGATGACGAGGTTCTGATTCAATTTATATTGCGATTCTACGTCTATGACGATTTATAAATTCTGATTCTAATTAAATTTAATTATCTCCATTATGTTATCTGCCATAATTGTTATTGTTTTGTTCAAACTTATGCGCAAATAATTCAGTCCTACCACATGGGATGTCAATGTGTGAATAGTTTCGAGTGTACCACCTGTAGGATTATAAAGAAACAGCTATTTTTTACTGCCTCACATGCCTCCAAAGTCTTAATACTCGACTTAAAAACATGCAAGACTTAATTTGTGCATGCGCTGTTTTGAGATTGATGTGGTTTTGAGTGTGTGTATTGAGTAGGATTTGAGACTAATTCACTCCTGATTATTTATTTTTTTTCCCAATCTCTAGTGTGTATTGCAGTCTACATTTTAGATTTTAGACAAACAAATGATTTTAGACTCCCCTCAAATGAGCCGAAAAATGGCCCTTTGTACTTACTGGACAGTAATAATTTTCCAAAATATCGACCTGCTACCATTATAAATGCAGGAAACAAACCCAGCTTCTATGTTATAGTGAAAAGCCTAATGAAAATCATCCACGATCTGTGTATTCTAACCTCCATGTCTCCTTTACACGCGTATACGTGTTAAGGTGGAGAAAACGCGTCACCTCTTGCTGCTGCGGGAGAAACTCGGAGAGTCGGTTCCTCAGAAGTGTCCGAGCGAGTCTCTTTCTCCAAGCCACAGCAGCGGCACCCTGAGTACCTCGACCAGCATCTCCTCACAGATCTCCTCCACCACCTTCGAGAGCGCCATCACACCCAGCGAGAGCAGTGGATATGACTCGACCGACATCGAGAGTCTGGTGGACCGTGAGAAGGAGTTGGCCACTAAGGTAGGTAACACGACCCCAAGCAGCGACATGACATTTATCTCAATGTATCTTCTGTCATTTATTAAGATCGGAAATTGAATAAACCCGGCGTTTTATACAGATATTTTCTTCCTTTCAGTGCCTGCGCCTTTTGACCCACACATTTAACAGTGACTATAACCAGATGTGCAACAGCATAAGCGCCTGCCAGGTACACCTAATTAATCAGCGGTCGCTTTCAAACCAGGTGACTCATAGAGGTCCATCCTGATGCTTATTTCCTGCTTTTCTCTTTATCAGCTGTCTGATATCTCACCCATGGGCCGCGATCCATCAGTCACCAGTCTCAGCAGTGCCACCCTTACCCCGTCCTCCACCTGCCCCTCTCTGGCAGACTCTCGCTGTGGTTTGGATCAGAAGTAAGTCAATGAAATTCTGAACGAAAACAATATTACGTCAGAAACTTGTTCTCGTGTTATTTTTCTGATGAGTGCTGATAAAAACATTTAGGTGAGGTTACACAAAAGTTCCCAAACTGTGGATTTTCTTTCAGGACTCCTGAGCCCAACTCCCGTGCCACCAGCCCGGCGTGCTCAGACTATGAGAACTTTCCCATGGTGTCCACCGTGGAGACGTCATACCTGGCTCGTGCTGGCAAACACGAGTTCCTCAACCTGGTACCCGATATTGAGGAGATGAGGCCTGGGTAAGTCCTGTACCACACTTGGACAGACAAGAGAAACTGGTTGGTAAAGACCCATGTCGGTAAAGAGTCTAATAGGATGTTGTAGTTTTGCATCAAATGTGTGATTTACTAGGCAAAAATAAGTTCAACCATGCTTCTTTGTATTACAAAACTTGAATTGGAAAGCTTAAAATGTACTAATAAAGCTGGAACCCAAATTCTAATGGCAACCATTGTGGATAAGCCATAACATTAAAACCCAAACATTAAGCCTAATATTGTGTAGATTCCTCTTGTTCTCCCGGGGAAGCTCTGGTGGTGTCTGGCACCAGGACATTAGCGGATCCTTTGGGAGCTATGGGTTGCATGGATGGATGGGGCCTCCATAGATCAGCCCTGTTTGTCCAGCACATCCCATGGATTGAGATCTGAGGAAATTGGAGGCCAGAATTCTTTAACAACCTTGAACTCTTTGCCCCATGCACAACAAGCTGTGATGCACTGGCTGTTCTGATACCTTTCTATTATATTCAGCAATTTGTTGTACACTGGGTTTTCTGTGGAATTGGAACAGACGGGCTAACCACTGGTTAGCTTTGGTTGAGCATGTTCCAGTCCCCAGTTTACTGGTATACAATTGATACTCAGTGTTAGTCAAGTCACATGACGGTGATGTTAGTGTTATGGCTAATCAGTGTATCTGCACAGCGGTATTATGCATAGGTCAGAGCTCTTTGTAAAGGAATAGTCTTTGGTAAGCTTTAGTAGTTTAGTAGCTTTAAAAACACTGCTTTATACAATGTTAATGGTTTCTTTGAGCTCCTGATCATTCATGTTTTCTTCCTCTGCAGCTCTGTGGTGTCTAAGAAGGGATTCCTGAGCTTCATGGAGCCACGCTCGAACTCCTGGGTGAAGCACTTTGTGGTAGTACGTCGCCCATATGTATTCATCTACAACAGTGACAAGGACCCAGTGGAGCGAGGTGTCCTGAACCTGTCCACTGCTCAAGTGGAATACAGTGAGGATCAGCAAGCCATGCTCAAGGTAAACACTAATCAGTGCCAGGATAGAAAGAAAAAAAAACATATTAAAACAGGAAGGCGTGAGTTGATTAACCACATACTATTGTGTGATATTTTTAGACTCCCAACACATTTGCTGTGTGCACTAAACACAGAGGGATTCTGCTCCAGGCCAACAATGATAAAGACATGAACGACTGGCTGTATGCTTTTAACCCGCTGCTAGCAGGAACAATAAGGTACCTCATTACATTGTGCAAAGTACTGCGAGCCGATGAATGTTACTCTAAAGGAAATGTGAATAACTGAAGCTTTCATTGGTTCAGAAGTATTCTTTAGTCTTCTTTCTCAAGTATTAAAATCCTTTCTGTAAATGATGCACATCTGTGTAATAGAATTATTAGAAGTTCAGCTCTTTTTAACCCCTGATTCTATCTTCTGTTCGTTTTTTTTTTTTTTTTCCTGTAGGTCTAAACTGGCGAGAAGACGCTCTGCTTTACTGAAGGACTAAACAAGCTTCTCTGTTTGAAGAGATCATGCTCTGTTTCTTCTCCCTAGCCTTCGAGTGTTAACACTTATTAAAACTTTGTGATTCTTGATTGTTTTCTCTTGTATGTAGACCTGTGGCTTAAGTCTCCTCTCCAGCAAATGAACTCTTGAGTTTCTGAACTCCACCCCCCCCCCCCCCCCCCCCCCGCCCCCCCCCCTCTTCTTTCACTCTCTTTTTCTCTCTTTCCTTCCTGACCCCTTCCCTATTTTGTTCGTTTGGATCCTCTCCGTCTTTTAAGTTTTTTCGTTCTCTGCCGTAAGCGGAACCTTCTTCTAGTAGCATGTCGTAATAGTCTGTTTGTGTGTGTGTGCACGATTTTTCCGAGCAGTTTCTCTTCTCTATTTGAGTTATTGTTCGTCTGTAACGATCGTCCTTTACCAGTGTTATCTGTTGAGTCAGGTACGTTTTTTTTTTCTCTCCCGCATGGCCACAGCAGCAGTCCTCAGGATATGAGCAGTTCGCTTCACAAAGCCTCACAGAGTACCACTGAACATAGATCAAATACACTTATATGACTATCTAAAAAGAAATATTTCTCTCATAGAAAATAATAGCTCAGTAGTTTTTACACTGGTGAGTAGATGTTCCAACACTGGAAGGGAAGGAGACGCGTAAGGGGCCAAGGCGTTTGAATTTGATCGAGTTTATGACTAAATCTGGAACCAGTCAGCGTTTATTATGAGTATTACAGGAAAGCTGGATGAAGAATGTGGACAGATTTCCTTTCTGAGCTCCATCAAGCAGTGCTCCAGCGCAGTGCGTTTACTTTGAATTAATCCATCAATTAATTAAACTTGTGTGTAGTAAAGGGAGATAACACATTCCCATTTGTAAAGGTGCATTACTATGTAGCTCTACAGAAGGATGAATGAAGGAGAAGAGTTCGGCATTTACTTCAGAAAATCTAATATTCCAAATAACAGCCACAAATGAGAAGAAATTATTATTTGTAAATAATTTTAAGGTTTCCCGCGCTTTCACGCTAGTCATTCTGAAACAAGAGACATTCCTTTCTTTTTCTTTCTTTCTTTTTTCCTGTTTTCCGCACAATCTTTTACTCATTGCCGGATCGCAGCAGTTGTTTCCTCCAGGCGGATTTGATATCCACAGGCCTGTGGTACTGATACCGGAGCTTCGCTGAATAACGCTACAGTGGTGATGAACCTGCATCAGGACAATAAGGTCCATGACCGTGTTGAACCTACCTGATGCTATGAATTTAAACTACTAATTATTGTACTCCGTATCTTAACTTATTATTTCTAATGCTGCTTGTTTTATATCACATTAACTTACATTTGAATTTGGAAATGAAGCACGATGATGTAAGAAGGTTTTTTTTTTTTTTTTTTGATAGATTTGCACATTGACGCAAACACAACTGGATCACTGAAGCAGATTTCGGTCCAACACTGTTTGAAGAATACATTATTTTGCCTCGTAACATGTAGAAAGTGGATAGAATATACTGTATGATCATGCCTTTTAATTTTTGAAAGAGGTTTCCTCTGTTAATGTTTGATGCAATTAGAGTTTGGGAGTCTTTCAGTCTTTGCCTCGCACTAATGGAAGGTTTTGACAAGTAGATATATGTGTCTTGGTGCACGGAAAAGCCACTGGCCAGCCAACCAGCAGGCTGTGTGCTTCACATAATCTCTGAAGCTAGTGCAGATTTCCAGCTTAGTATAAGATCTGGTGTTCTAATGAAGTAAAGATGATCAAATGAAGACTGGTTTAGCCTTTAGATAACAAAGCAAAATTAAGCTATGATGATCCGATCCTGTTCCAAGGTCAACCAACCTCAGAAACAGAACTTCAAATGTTATCTTTGCACATATATTTATTCCATATGACATTTTTAAGGGAAATGGCTGTTGTCATGCCTTTGTTTCATCATACTTTCAGTACTGAAGAAGGAGAAGAAGAAGAAATGTGATGTAATGAGTTGCACAAGTCTTGACGGAGCAAAGAGTTTCTTTAGTTTGAGAGACATTCTAACTGTATAGACCTAAATAGACAGGCATCATGTAGGGTTCTTCTCTTTCGTTTGCAGTGTATATATTAATTTGCAGTTCTTTGCACATTTAGGAGGTGATGACTAACTAACAGATCAAATAAAGCCTGAAGTGGATTAGATCGGATTATTATTACTGTATATGATGGTGTGTTACAGTTGGGAGTGGATTTATGAATGTACCTCTGGGATGTCACTAACAAATGATCACTAATCACGTTGGTGTTAGAATAAAAAAGGGAAAACGTGTTTTTTTTTTTAAACTGCCAGCTTGATTCACTGTAGTGCTTCCTGTTGCTTTCGTTCGGTTGCGCCACTCCTTTACGAAACCCAGTTTGAGTTCAGGTGTGTACTTCAGAGTTGTGATGATGCGGGGAGGGATACTGTTTAGATTTATTTTCTAATATCAGGGACTATATTTTTTAGAGATATTCCAGAATTAATCATTACTCATGCGTATACCATTTTAGTCTTCGTGTCTCCATCATTGTATTGCATTTTTCCCATGCTGCCTTCACAACCACTCTGGTATACACTCCTCCTCAGAGGCCTCCGTTTATTAAACTCCCACTCGTTTCGTTGAAAGACAACGAGCTAAACCAAGGCGTTAACACTGTACATTATTTGTCAGATTGGCTTCATTTTCATACTTATTTTGTAAATATTACATGTTGTATGGAGCTTGAATTAATATGTAAATATGTCTCCTGTATTTGTAATACTTATAATCCATTCGCTGTATAGCTTAGATGTGTAATGCAGATATCTTAATTCTGTGTATGGTAATCTTGCACCATTGATCTGTTTAGTGAATGAGATAACAATAAAGTCCATCCAGTGCATTAGCAGAGGAACATCACATGTCTCTGTCTATCTCTCCCTTTTTTTTTTCAGTAATCAGAAAGCATTTGTTTTGTTTTTTGGTCATAGAAACAACCGAAAGGCTCGGCACACAATTGCCCTGTGACGATTCAAATAGACACCCAGTGGAAATCATAGTTGTTCTATTTGCTTGTTTTTTTTTTTTTTTTTTTTTTCATTTCTTAGTTTTAAAGCCATCTTGGGACTGGAATAAAAAGTAAGCTATTAAATCTCATGTATTGAAAACAGCTATTGATCCAGACGTTTAGGCCACCCTGTATAAATATGTGGGTCATTACACTACATACTGACCCTTGTAGTGATATGGACGAGCTGGTGGCTCAACTAAAATGACTGTGAGTCATGCAACTCCGAGTGTGCAGGATGAAGGCTTCTTATAATGTAACTGTGGATGGATGCTGCGCTATCAAGAGCAGTGCCTGGGAGTTATTTCCATCTAGCAATAAAAACAGCAATAATATCTGTTGGATGTCCATGTTGTACTGCCATTCTTTACATGACGGGACGCATTGGACAGGGGAAATGCATTCTAACCAATTAAAATGACTACGCTCCGCCTCTGAAAAAGGTTCCTACTGCAAGTCCTATAATCCGATTATTTCTGCATCCTGCTTAATCCAACATCTGTTCTAATCCATGAACTACAGTATAAAAGAAGTAATAGCAGAACAAGGGAATTCTTGGTTAACAGTTTTTGCTTTTTATAGTGACCCTACAGGGAACCATGTGGGACAGGAAAATGCTTTGTTCCCTAGTGGACAAAAATGAAGAACCATACAGCATAGTAGATGGACCCTTGTTTTACATAATTTCCTTAATTTTTTACTCATTTGCAAAAAACAAAACAAATATGCAGTAATTATCTTATAAATGAATGCACATCATGAAAACTGTTATGTTTTAGACTTGCATGGTTATAAAAAAAAATGAGGTTACCTGTATCATCAAGATATCGTCCATGTACAATTATGTACCTAACAGATGTGATCCTTAATTAACTAAATAAATAAGCGCATACAACAAACATACAGAGGTACTGTACGTACAGAGCCCCTCTGGTGACTTTTGAGAAAAAACATAGTATCCCGCTCCCACGCCTTAATTAGTCGTAGCCAAGTGATGTATATTTTTTCCCGAATGTCACCAGAGTGGCTCCGTACAGAGGTGAAATACAAGTCAACTAGAAATCGAGTTCACACGAGTGGAAAGAAAAAGGTATTACGCAACACTTTCAAAACTGCCTGTGGGATTAATAGTGCAAATTGCAAAATAAAGCATGCAGTGCAGTGCAAACAATGCTACAGTGCTATGAGGATGATTTTAAATCTTTTGTTCATGTGGAATTTCAGGAAATTGCACAACTCCTCAGACATGTAAGGTCATCCTGGAACTAAGGAGGCATACGAATCTCTTTGGCTATGAATAAATAGATATAGACACTGTATACAGTAACAGATATAATAGATAGACACTGTGAAAAAGTATTTGCCCTCTTCATGTTTTTTCTTCTTCTTGCATTCTGCATATTTGTCACACTTATATGATTCAGATCATCAAACAAATGTAAATATTGTAAGTTTCCCTAAACATAAACTGGTTGTGTCACTCTTGCGATGGCATTGCTTAATTTTGTTTTAATTTAGCTACTGTATATTGGAAGGTTTTTGAGTATGAACGGCCTATCAATCGGATTTAGACTTTGACTAGACCACTCCAAAACATTAATTTGATGTTTTTTTTGGGGCAATTACTTTTTCACATTTGTACTGGAATGTTTGGACAGCTTTTTTCATCATTTAAAAACTGCATTTTTCTTTGATGATTTGAATAATGTAAGTGTTAGAAATAAAAAAAAAAAAGAACTGGGCAAATACTTTATCACAGCACTGTATTATAGAAGAAATAAAAATATGTTACAAGTTCCACACAAATTTTGCCTTTATTTTACAATTATAGTCAATGGCTAAAAACAACGACGACAACAAAGAAGCCTTTGAGACGCTCTGGTTTGGGGTGTTGTTCAGGACTTGAGTTTGGTTTAGGAACAGGTTCATGATCCTTTTTTCTGTCCTTCAGGTGTTGTAAACAGTAAAGTTGCTAATATAGAGAAACTGTAGAATAAAAATAAAGGTTAATATTTTTGATATTGTTTTGGTTCTTTTTTTAATCATGCATTATAATAATAATAATAATAATAATATATATTATTAAAATTAGGTTAATTGGTGTTCCCAAATTGTCGTTAGTGTGTGTGTGTGTGTGTGTGTGTGTGCACCCTTCAATGGATTGGCACGAGGGTGTACCCCAACTTGTGCCCTAAGTCTCCTGGGATAGAATAAGTGGTATAGAAGATAAGAATAGTTAAGAAAAGTTTCAACACTTTGTAGTACACACTAAAATTAAAAAAGATTTGTCTTTGTGAAGTCTATGTGAAGATCTTAGTGGGTCAAACCATAAATAGATAAACTAGATAATATAGAATCTTTTAAAATAGCTACGATGTTGGTGACATTTTTCATTGAGGTTTTAAATCGTTTAAATGATATATAATATATATAAAAAATCAGTGGTATCACTCGCGAGGGGCGTGACCGCGGCTCTCATCCAATCAACGGTCTCTGTTTCTCAGGTCAGAATCTCCCCACCAATCACTGCTATCAAGGAAGTTAAAACCTTCGCGTCGGATGACGTGATGAACCGAGTGATCCTATTGGTTAAGAGGTCTGAAAGAGGTATTGAAGAGCAGGGAATAAGGAAGTGTGGCCAAGTGGCATCGAGATCCGTCTAACACACCGCAGTTTTATAAAGAACATCCTCCTCAGCCATGGCACAGTAAGTCTTCTCTTTCTGTACGCAGTTGCACATTTGGATTGACTTGGGAGAAATTTATGAAATAAAATCGATGGTGATCGCGAGATCAGTTCAATCCCAACTGTCATTGTGTAAATTATGAGATAATCTAGTGTGCAATCTGTGTTAGATGAAGGGTCATGTTAAGCGTAAGATGACCACTAATCAAATAAAGTATATATATATATATATATATATAAATAATAAAATCCTGATTGGTCTTCTACTGAGTGACAGTGTTTGAAGCTCTGCCTTAATATATTAGTATTATCTTAACTCAATTAATGCACATTAGTTCACTTCATAATGTAGAATAATCTGTTTTATTTTTTGTTTCCATAAATATTTCCTCATTAAGGTATAATAATTTAATATTAGCTCCTGGTTATTGACTTGGTTGCATCCAGAATATAATCAGTTTGTAATGAATGAATTAATTAATTAATTAATTAAAATACAATTATTTGTCATTCAGTTTTAACTCTATTATCTTACAGCACAGTAAAAAAAAAAATCTATTATTCCTATTTTTGTCTATCCCAGTCAGAAAGCTGGGGTCATCTTCAGACCACAGGGTTAGACAGGATACAGCGCCCCCTGGAGCAGACAGGGTTTAGGGCCTTGCTCAAGGGCCAAATAGTGGCAGCTTGTTTTTTGATGGGGCTCAAGCCCTCGACCTACCAATCAGAAACTCAGTAACCTACAGCCTTAACCGTGGCTCAGTGTGATAAGGCTCTAAGGTACCGATTGGAAGGTCAACGGTTGGGGCCTTAAGCAAGGCCCTTAACCCTGTCTACTCCAGGGATGTTGTAAAGCCGGGATATGCAAATAATAAAGAATTTCACTGTGCATTAATGTACATGTGAGAAATAAAGACTGAACTTAACTTGACCTGACTTGACTTGAATATTAATCCATGAATTATAGCTCACCATTAAAACACAGTCTATTACCATCAGAACCCTGTAAGACCTTTAATCCCATTATATCAGCATCAGTGGAGTCTAGAATAAGTTACAGGTCATCTGTTGAATCATTAGGAGCTTTATGCTGTTGCTGTACATCATTTATCCAATTATGTATGTTTCCCGATTGCACAGAGCGGATATTGCTCTGATAGGTTTGGCCGTGATGGGACAGAACCTGATCCTGAACATGAACGATCATGGCTTTGTTGTAAGGGATGCTTCCTATTGCAGCACACTTCCTATTTGCATCTATTATTATTGTCTCAATTTCTTACTGATTTGTCGAAATCCACTTCCTTTCCTTTTCAGGTATGCGCTTACAACAGGACGGTGTCTAAGGTGCAGGACTTCTTGAAGAACGAAGCCAAAGGCACTAAAGTGATCGGTGCAGAGTCTCTGCAGGAAATGGTCTCGAAACTGAAGACTCCTCGACGCATCGTTCTCCTCGTCAAGGCCGGGCAAGCTGTCGATGATTTCATAGACAAGCTGGTAATGGCATCCTTTATTTTGTATTGACTTGTCTTTATGTACTGTATGTTGTATAAAATAGCCACAGCTTACTCATGCTAATCAACAGGTGCCTCTTCTGGAGTCTGGAGACATCATTATCGATGGGGGCAATTCTGAATACAGGGACACAACAGTAAGTCTAGTACAGTTACACACACGTATTGATGTTTGTTCATGTCTCAGAACATCAGTATACAGTGTACATGCTCCTGTGTGCAGCGTCGGTGTAAAAGCTTAAAGGAGAAAGGTCTGTTGTTTGTGGGAAGCGGAGTGAGTGGAGGAGAGGAGGGGGCACGCTACGGACCGTCACTGATGCCTGGTGGACACAAGGAAGCATGGTGAGGGCGTCATTCTTTCACTATACTGTACACTACTTCCTCAAATGTTTGTGTGCACTGATCAGTTTGTCACTTGAACAGGCCACACATAAAGGACATCTTTCAGAGCATTGCTGCTAAGGTGGGCACAGGGGAGCCATGTTGTGACTGGGTGAGTGACCCATGTGTATTCATCATCTTGCTTGTTCCAACCTGCACTCTTTGTGGAAAAGTGTTGCACTAATAAAATAGAATCAAGCATAAAATGGATCAAATTAAGGACTGTCGGTATACAGTGCCAGATTATCTGTACTTAATTACATATAGTATTATTTATACAGTAAGTCCCAGACTTGCGAACATTCGAGTTTCAAACATTGCGGTTCTATGAACTTTGTTAGTTTGTGTAAAAGACATATGAGGCTTTGTCGGACTTAAGAACAAATCCGACTTATGAACTTGCTTCCAGAGCCGGAACTTGTTTGTAAGTCGGGGACTACCTATACTTATACATGGGTATATATACAGGGGTTGGACAATGAAACTGAACAACAGCCAATTTAGTGTTGAGGTTTCATGGCAAAATTTGGTGGCCAATCTTCACTGATTGCACATTCCACCAGTAAGAGCAGACTCTTTGTGATGTATCAAGAGCCACAGTATCCAGGGTAATGTCAGCATACCTCCAAGAAGGACGAACCACATCCAACAGGAGTAACTGTGGATGCAAGAAGCAGCTGTCTGAAAGGGATGTCCGGTTGCTAACCCGGATTGTATCCAAAAAACATAAAACCACAACTCTGTTCTGCCCAACTCACTGAATCCTCTACTTTCCTCTTTCATCCAAAACTGTTCGTCGGGAGCTCCACAGGGTCAATGTACATGGCCGGGCTGCTATAGCCAAACCTTTGGTCACTCGTGCCAATGGCAAATGTCAGTTCCAATGGTGCCAGCAGCAAAAATCTTGGGCTGTGGACAATGTGAAACATGTATTGTTCTCTGATGAGTCCACCTTCACTGTCTTTCCCACATCTGGGAGAGTTACGGTGTGGAGAAGCCCCAAAGAAGTGTACCACCCAGGCTGTTGCATGCCCAGAGTGAAGCATGGTGGTGGATCAGTGATGGTTTGGGCTGCAACATCATGGCATTCCCTAGGCCCAATACTTGTGCTCGTTGGGCGCGTCACTGCCAAGGACTACCGAACCATTCTGGAGGACCATGTGGCACCCAATGGTTTAAAATTTGTATTTTTAAGGCGGTGCCGTGTGTCAGGATGATAATGCACCAATACACATAGCAAGACTGGTGACAGAGTGGTTTGATGACCATGAAAGTTAAGTTGAATATCTCCCATGGCCTCCACAGTCACCAGATCTAAATATTATTGAACCACTTTGGGGTGTTTTGGAGGAGCGAGTCAGGAAACGTTTTCCTCCACCAGCATCACGTAGTGATCTGGCCACTGTTCTGCAAGAAGAACGGCTTAAAATCCCTCTGGCCACTGTGCAGGACTTGTATCCGTCATTCCCAAGACTAACGCTTGATGCTGTACTGGCTGCAAAAGGAGGTCCTACACCATACTAATGAATTATTGTGGTCTAAAACCAGGTGTTTCAGTTTCATTGTCCAGCCCCTGTATATATATACCAACCTAGAAACATATGGTACTTGTATGCATAGGGGAATTTCTGATATAAAGGGATCTGTATACTCATTTTAATTTGATGCTCAGGTTGGCGATGAGGGCGCGGGACACTTTGTGAAGATGGTCCATAATGGCATCGAATACGGTGACATGCAGCTGATCTGTGAAGCCTACCACCTGATGAAGGATGTGTTGGCTATGGATCATGATGACATGGCAAAGGTGAGTCCCAACCCTTTACCTCTTGTTCCTGTTAAATATATGATCCTACATTTCCTTTCTTTCATCTTCAATAACCTGGTTTACTGTAAAGCTCCTCTAAGCACTGCTTTCTCCTCAGGCCTTTGACCAGTGGAATAAAACGGAGCTGGATTCCTTCCTTATCGAGATCACTGCAAACATTCTGAAGTACAAGGACTCTGATGGCACTCACCTGCTGCCCAAAATCAGAGACAGCGCAGGGCAGAAGGGCACAGGGAAATGGACGGCTATCTCCGCTTTGGAGTATGGTGTACCTGTTACACTCATCGGTATGTGCTGGCGTTCGGTGTAGATTGTCACGAGATATGGCTGTAATGCGGCTCTTTTTTTTGTTTTGTGTCTGTGCAATGAACAAGAATTCCAACATGTTTCTCTGTAATAAGAACCGAAATTTGCTGCCCAGCCCCCCATCAACTGCATCACAACTTTTCTTATGACTGAACACATTCTTTCCATTATCTCCTCATGTCCATGGTAAACACGCCTAGACTATATAAGAAACTCTAGATAATACCTGGCTTGAATAACCTGTTTCTGTTTTTCTTTTAATTGGCTTGAAGATTTAGTTTTCTAACATGCTCAGCTATATAGGAGTAGTATCTGGATACGGGATTCTAGGAAGGAATAAAAAAAAATAGCTGGTTTTGGCCTTTCCGAGATTGTGTAGGGAAATGTGAATGCAGAAGCTATTGCGCAACACGGTGTATCTTCTAGCAGCCGAGCGTTTAGCTCATGATGACTTGCGGATTTTGCTTTCCCTTCCACCTGGTTTAAACCTGGCACCAGTGTAACCTTGCTAATCCTACAGAGTCATGCATGCTCAGCCATGTGCTGCTGTGCCTGGGAATGTTTATTTATGTGGCAAACCCTGTATTGACACACCGATTGCAGTTTTAGGAGTGCCGTTCGATTGTTAAGCACTTGTGTTGTAATATTTGCTGTCTGAATTTTTTTAATACACACCTGATGTGACCTAAGATTTAGATTTTTTTTTATTTTTTTTTTATTTATTTTTATATCTATTACCTAATATTGTATTATAATTTATAATCAGATTAGTTTATTTATTCCATGTCCACAATGGGCTTGTAGTTGTTATAAATATGCGTCCCATCCAGTGCTGCACAATTAATTGCATAAAAGCCCGAAATGACAATATGGACAAGTGCAAAGATTTAATGGTAAAAGGTTTATTACAGGTAATATACACACAGAGGGGATTTATGAAGAGTTTGTCAAGAATTTATGCATTTGTTTCTTTTCATTAAATTAATATTGGCAAACATCATCTTTCTGTGAAAACAGTGCTGTGAAAAAGTATTTGCCGTCAATAAATGAAAAGAAAATATGCATATTTGTAAAAATTTGTAAAATAACATGTGTTTAATGATCTCAGTCATATAAGTAGGACAAGTATGCAAAAAACAAAACAAAAAAAACAAGAAGGGGCAAATACTTTTTCACAGATCTATATGCTTGAATCAAAATGGTACATTTTAATAATTAAATTTTGCAAAAAAAAAAAAAAAAAATTGCAGGGAATGTTGCAGGAAGATTCCCCCTGGACTGTACTAACCATTAAGCCTAACCACCATTTCTATTGATGTATTTATTCATTTGTACAAATCAATGGTGTGGATTACAGTTTCTCAGGAGCAGAGACCTTCATTTGAAGTGCATTATTCAGTAAGGGGGCAGTGGTGGCTCAGACAGCTAAGGTTTTAGGCTGTTGATCGGAGGATCCGGGTTTGCGCTGCATGCAGTGCCGGTCCCGAGCCTGGTTCGAAAAATGGGAGGGTTGTGTCCAGAAGGGCATCTGGTGTAAAACTTGTGCCAAGTTGTGTACGGACCAGATGGTACACCGTGGCGACCTCATGATGGGAGCAGCCGAAAGAAAGAAAAATAGTAATATTCAGTAAAACGAGGAAAAGAGCTTGTGCTTTTAATTATACTGTATTTCTAAGTCTAGAACTGCGAGCTGTAGCCATAGCAGTCTGAGCTCTAAGGGGTGCTCGTCTTTTGTTTCTGTCTCACAGGAGAGGCCGTCTTTGCCAGATGTCTTTCTGCTCTGAAGGACGAGAGAGTCGTGGCCAGTAAGAGCCTCGCAGGGCCCCAGGGGGCGAAATTTACTGGCGACAAGAAACAGTTTCTTGAAGACATTAGAAAGGTCAGTGAGAAATGAGGGTCTTTTTGGCTTTACTTGGGTAATTCATTGTACGGTTTCTGAGCAACAAAATGAAACCTTTTTGTCTAGGCTTTTATTTTGATTTGTTGTATAATGCCGCTGTATTATAGCTTAATGATCCGAGACTCTCTGAGATTCATCATTATAATGTACATGAATCATTTCCTTTCCAGGCTCTGTATGCCTCCAAGATCATTTCCTACGCTCAGGGCTTCATGCTCCTGCGCCAGGCGGCTGACGAGTTCGGCTGGTCTCTCAATTACGGAGGGATCGCACTGATGTGGCGAGGTGGCTGCATCATCCGGAGGTGAGCTAGGCTTTTCTCAGACGCCGAGTCAGTAAATAAAGAGGGTGTAATCTTAGACTCCAGAGCACACTGAGCGAGACACAGTGCAGAGAAATGATACTGGAGCTCGCGGTCACCAGCCAGTGTTGCAAAGAACGCATGAGGAAGCGGAGGTAATGTTTCAGCTCACTGGAATGCATTGTGTTTGGTCTGGTGATGTAACTGTAGAGGTAACGGACAAGTTTGTGCCAGGAACAGAATGGAACGGTTGTCCATTAACAGTACAAAAAGTTACCTAAAAATGGATAGAAAAAAAGAAAAAACATTAATGAACACGTAAGCTGATCTGAGGTCTATGTGGAAACACACAGAAATAATGTACAGCACAGTGCTGTGAAAAAGTATTTGCCCCCTTCCTGGTATTTTATTTATTTATTTATTGTGATGATAATGATCTCATTTATTAAGGATGAGCATTAAGGGAAAAAGCTGTCCAAACCAAACCTCCCCTATGTGAAAAAGTAATAGCCCCCAGGTTGTGCCTCAAACAGTTGCAATCAGGCATTTGCTGCGAAAACTGGCTTATGCAAGACACGTATGCCAAATAAATTAATTAATAGATCAGGTTGGGGCAAATACTTTTTCACTGCACTGTATGCATAACAATCAATATATAAAAACTAAACGATTATTTTTTTCCCTATTATACATTATTTTCAAAATGCTTGTTCTCAAGAACATCATTTTCTCATTTAATGTTTTTTTTTTTAATTATTATCTTTTTTTTTTTTGCTTAATTTTTCTCATTGTTTAATAGCCTTTCACTGAAACCTAAATCTAGTCATTAATATTCCTAAAGAAGATCCTGTATACAGGATTAAGCAGTATAGACGATTGATTAATGAATGAAAACCTACTGAAAGGAAACATGCTTTAAAATGTGCAAAACATAGTGAACAAAGATTTTACGCTAATCAGCTGCTTCTAGACAGCTTGTATGTATGTATGTATGTATGTATGTATGTATGTATGTATTTATTTATTTATTTATTTATTTATTAAATGATACAGATATTTTGATATCCAGTGTCTCAAAAAATCATACTTTGACAAATATAATATGATATAATAACCACGAATGATGAATTGTGTCAAACGAAGTCTTTGATTGATTTCCTATTACAGCACGACTTACTGTGTTTTATTCCTTATGAATTAAATAGTATATGAAAGTAGTGAGTTGTTTATTATGTGGTTTAAGGCGATGACTGACTGTGTACGCATGACCAAGTACAATGAGACAGACAGATAAAATTCCTGAACTGATTTTACTGAACTTTACATTTTCTCAGTCCTTATATAAAACATACAAATATTTAAACAGTATGGAGTCTCCTGCACTTTACATATATTTTAATCATTAAGCCTACAAAATTTAAATGAGCCCAGAGTGACGGGCATGGATGATGTGGTGACTGATGTGCATTTACATCTACATTACGACATTTGGCAGACGCCCTTATCCAGAGCAACTTACATTTTTATCTCATTACACATCTGAGCAGTTGAGGGTTCAGGGCCTTGCTCATGGGCCCAACAGGGACAACTTGGCAGTCGAGGGATTTGAACCTGGCACCTTCCGGACCGCAGTCCAATGCTTAAACCTTGTATAATTTATATTATATGATCATCGATCTCTTCGTGTCCTTCAGTGTGTTCCTGGGAAAAATAAAGGAAGCCTTCGACCGAGATACAAAACTGCAGAATCTGCTGCTAGACAACTTTTTCAGCAAAGCTGTCCAGGACTGTCAGGTACAGAATGTCTGGCTAGTTTGAGCAGAGAGGCCTTGGAATCCATTAAGAATTGTAATTAATACAAGATTATTTAATGGGTTGAATAGTAATACTCGCACTACTACAGCTGCAGCCTCGGTATGTGGGTGTTACAGCTCAAGTCTTTTCCTCTTCTGTGCTTTAGGAGTCGTGGAGGCGAGTTGTGAGTACAGGAGTTCAGCTGGGGATCCCAATGCCTTCCTTTACCACCGCACTGTCCTTCTACGATGGCTACAGACACGCCATGCTCCCTGCTAACCTGCTGCAGGTAAAGGTTTCGCTCCAGAACAGATCTGTTCAAACGGCTACTCAAACGGCCATGTTAGTAAATTATTCAGTGCCTATATGACGACAATGCAGTATGTTTATAACGTCATTTGTTGGATATATTTGTTATATAGATCACAGTCCCCAAACATTTTCACATGATCATGCCCGACAAGTGGGACATAGGAGATTTATTTATTTATTTATGTGCACAGCATTGTTGCAGCTTATGTCTGCAGTACACCTTTCAGTCACATGGCGGAACATAGAGCACATAGTTACTGTTGTTTTCTCTGGCCCATTAATTTCTGAGTTAAAAAATTCAAATGTTTTTTTTAAATAACACATTCGTCTGAACTTGTCATTTGTCATATGTAGCTCAGAAATGGCTAGTTTGCTATTTGTAAATGGCAATAAGTAAATGGTCATAATGTATGCACATTTGTCATTGAGAGATTTTTTGGGGGGAAACACTGTCCTACTTGAACACAAGTTTAGTTTTTTTTTTAATAACAAATGTATTTCCACTAACTTAGTATTAGAATTAATTAGATTGATTTTAATTCAGTGTGTGTAGGGGAAGTTACTCAAAAAACATTAAAATTGTAATTTGATTATATTACTGATTATTACATATAAAAAGTAATCAGAATACGTTACTTTGAAAACATCTGTCACGGCGTGCGCCTCAACCTGTTGTCGCTCCTCGCTCACTCCATAGGGTCCCTATATTTGCGCCCCCCCTTCTGCAGGTGCATCAGGACAGCTGGCGATAATTAATGCTAATGGGCTTTCTTGCGTTAAAAATCCCCCCTTTTTTCCCTTCCTCCCTTCTCCTTCCCTGTTTTTTCTCAAATAAATTACCCTTTTTCTCGTAAGACCTCGCCTCGTGTCTGTAGTGCCACCCGTTACATCACACAAAACTACAAAGCTTCCCTACGATTGATTTAAAACACATGCTCGTTAACTGCTCCTGCCACGCAAAATGAGATTTTTAAATAAATTTTGATCAATTTTAGCCACTACATTTGTAACGCTTGGTAACTGTAATCAAATTACAGTGGAACCTCGGATTGCAAGTAACGTGGTTTTTAATACATTTTTAATCGGAAACCGAGCAAGTGTTAGTTTACGAGCGCCGAGTATCATGTATCACGCATGCGACTCTTATTTTAAAACAAATTAATCTGCACTTTCATTTTAATTTTATGGATTATATTAATTATTTTTTATGTAAAAAAAATATTTTTTGGGGGCTGTGGAACGAATAATTAGAGTTTTCATTATTTCTTATGGGAAATGATGATTTGGTTTACGGGTGTTTTGAAACACGAGCCCACTTCCTGGAACTAATTATGCTCGTAATCCAAGGTTCCACTGTACATGCATTTGAAATGTAATGTTATCAGGAAAAGTAATTAGATTACAGTAACGCGTCATACCCAACTGCTATTGGCAGGAATTTTACCAGGTCCAATTGCAAAAAAATATAATATTTTTATAATAATATTTAAGTTATATTTATGACTTTTCCTCCAATTTTCACATGACCATAGTTGATGCAAACATGCTCTTTGAAACTACTATTCATTAATGCATTTAAATTGGAAAAGGCTTCAAGAGAAATCCAGCTTGTTCATGTCCAGTCTTATACCAATACGGTTCTCCTCAGCATTAACTATTACTGTATGTTTCAGGCTCAGAGGGATTACTTTGGGGCCCACACATATGAGCTGCTCTCAAATCCTGGCCAGTTCGTCCATACCAATTGGACTGGCCATGGTGGGAACGTATCCTCAACATCTTACAACGCCTAGACTCAGAAGCCCTGTACACCAGAGAAAACCTTCACCTGAGATCCAGACCAGGGACCATGGCACTTGACTATGACACTTTCTTCCTGCACTTCTCACCTGAACTTACAACCCAGCTCAAGATTACTATAGGTTTTTACGACACATTGAATTAACATAGAGCTCTATTTGTAATGGAAAACTATATTCTAGTGTGTACACTGTTTTACCCATCTATCTGTCAGTAAGGTAGCGGTAGGAGACACTTAGAGAGCGAGAGTGGTGTTGATGAGTCCTCACTTTACTGTAGATAGTAGTGTTAAACCTGCAGTCTCTCATTGTACTGTATTGGGCAAAATAAAGACTCGCTTCCCTTTTTCATCAGTCTGTTCTCTTTTACTTGTTGAAACCCGAATTTTTTTTTTTTTTTTTCCCCTGTTATTTTAGAAGTTTTCTGTTTTTATAATAATAATCTATAAACTCTGATAAGTCATTAAAACAGGAGTTCAGTGGCCTTCAATTTATTATTACTTTTTCACATACAGTACCATGGAGTCCAAAGGTCTGAGACGACACTTTTTCCGCCTTTATGCCGGACGCCTTTCCTGACCCAACAGTCCCATTTTATCCAGTCTTGGGACCAGCACTGCATCCAGTGGCAGTGGTTTGGGCATTGGATGGGGATCGAACCTGGGCCTTCCACATACATAATTAATATTTCTGTATAATAAATTATGAATAAGTAATTTGCATACACGTAGTTGAAAAGAGGT
Source organism: Clarias fuscus (assembly GCA_030347435.1). Classification (NCBI taxonomy): domain Eukaryota; kingdom Metazoa; phylum Chordata; class Actinopteri; order Siluriformes; family Clariidae; genus Clarias; species Clarias fuscus. Next base: position 22,534,177 of record CM059221.1, read on the forward strand.
AGTAGTAGTGTGTGAAAGGAGTAGTAGTGTGTGAACTTTAAAAAAAAAATTTTTTTTTACATTATATATAAAAAAATAGTAACGGTAATATATACTGTGTGCGCGTGTATGTATGTGTATATATAGAAAACAAAGTGTGTACACACGCGCGCGCACACACACAGTACTGTGCAAATGTCTTAGGCACCATATTATCTGTAGAACAAATTTGCTATACAGGTTTATTATGTACAAGATGTAGAATCCTGGGTCTTGCATGAAAATAGGAAAGAGTGAGTGTGATGAAGTTACTAAAATAACTCCTATTCTCCAGCAGGCTCTCCCAAAGTCAGTACTTCTCCCAAAAGGATTTACATGCAATATGAATTTGTTGCCAGCAGAGGGCATTAATGTCATCACTCACTCACTCATCATCATCTATACCACTGAATCCTGTATTCAGGGTCACGGGGGCCTGGAGCCTATCCCAGGAGACTTAGGGCACATGGCAGGGTACACCCTGGACAGGGTGCCAATCCATCACAGGGCACACAGACATACACACACTCACACACTACGGACAATTTGGGAACGCCAATTAGCCTAACCTACATGTCTTTGGACTGTGGGAGGAAACCGGAGTACCTGGAGGAAACCCACCAAGCACGGGGAGAACATGCAAACTCCAAGCACACAGAGACAGGAATCGAGCCTGGCCGGGGATCGAACCCGGACCCTGGTGGTGCAAGGCGACAGTGCTAACCACTACACCACCGTGCCGCCAGCACTAATGTCATATTGGCAAGAAATTCAGTAATTATATCACAAAAAATATAAAACAAAAAAAAGTTTTGTCTAGTTAAAAACCTTGATATTACATAAGGCATTAGCAGAGTTTATTATAAAGTAACTCACCAGCAAGTAACTAAGTGGGACTGGATGTTTCAGCACCGCATCATTTTTTATAAATTGAACAGGTGATTAAATTTGCATTTTTGCTTAAAAATAAATAAATAAATAGATAGATAAATAAATAAAAACGAAACAAAAAATGTTACTGATTCGATCAGATACATTTGGCATTTATGTGTTGATTCAGGAGTGTTAGATTTGGTGTGTTTTGCAAAGTGTGTATGAACTACTGTATGAATCAAAATCTTGTGTAAGGGCCTCGTGCCACGCCCGGGACCCAGACTCTCGGGCATCCTAATAACATTAGATTACAACCTGTCTGCCAATTCTCTGACTTTTGAGCATGTTAAGATCCCCAAAAAGCCCTGGGGTTTGGGAAAAAATCCTTAGACAAACAAGAGGGCCCTTCACAAACAATGATATCAGCACTTTCAGAAATCAGAACTATATGACATCAGCACTTTCAGAGCAATGACAATGATGTCATATAGTTTTGATTTATAGCTATGATGCCATCATGCTGATGTTATAATACATTAGCCCTCACACACAACATAGGGGTGATATCGTAGTGCTTGGGCCCCTAATACACACGTGGACAAAATTGTTGGTACCCTTCGGTCAATGAAAGAAAAACTCACAATGGTCACAGAAATAACTTTAATCTGACAAAAGTAATAATTTTAAAAAATTCTATGAATGTTAACCAATGAAAGTCAGACATTGCTTTTCAACCATGCTTCAACAGAATTATTTTTAAAAAATGAACTCATGGAACAGGCCTGGACAAAAATGATGGTACCCCTAGAAAATACTGAAAATAATGTGACCAAAGGGACATGTTAATTCAAGGTGTGTCCAACCTCAACATGGACCAGAGAAAGCAAAGGAAAGAGTTGTCTCAGGAGATTCGAAAGAAAATTATAGACAAGCATGTTAAAGGTAAAGGCTATAAGACCATTTCCAAGCAGCTAGATGTTCCTGTGACTACAGTTGCACATATTATTCAGAAATTTAAGATCCATGTACTGTAGCCAACCTCCCTGGACGTGGCCGCAGGAGAAAAATTGATGACAAATCAAACAGACGGATAATCCAAATGGTAACAAAAGAGCCGAGAAAGACTTCTTAAGAGATCCAAGGTGAACTTCATGCTCAAGGAACATCAGTGTCAGATCGCACCATCCGTCGTTGTTTGAGCCAAAGTGGACTACATGGGAGACGACCAAGGAGGACACCATTGTTGAAAACAAATCATAAAAAAGCCAGACTGAAATATGTTGAGAAGCCACAAAGCTTCTGGGAGAATGTCCTATGGACAGATGAGACAAAAATGGAACTTTTTGCCAAGGCACATCAGCTCTATGTTCACAGACGGAAAAATGAAGCATATCAAGAAAAGAACACTGTCCCTACTGTGAAACATGGAGGAGGCTCTGTTATGTTCTGGGGTTGCTTTGCTGCATCTGGCACAGGGTGTCTTGAATCTGTGCAGGGTACAATGAAATCTCAAGACTATCAAGGGATTCTAGAGAGAAATGTGCTGGCCAGTGTCAGAAAGCTGGGTCTCAGTCGCAGGTCATGGGTCTTGCAACAGGACAATGACCCAAAACACAGCTAAAAACACCCAAGAATGGCTAAGAGGAAAACACTGGACTATTCTAAAGTGACCTTCTATGAGCCCTGACCTCAATCCTATTGAGCATCTTTGGAAGGAGCTGAAACATGCTGTCTGGAAAAGGCACCCTTCAAACCGGAAACAACTGGAGCAGCTTGCTCATGAGGAGTGGGCCAAAATACCTCCAGAGAGGTGCAGAAGTCTGATTGACAGTTACAGGAATCGTTTGATTGCAGTGATTGCCTCAAAAGGTTGTTGGAGAACTATTAAGGAAATACTATTAAGTTAGGGGTACCATCATTTTTGTCCAGGCCTGTTCCATAAGTTCTTTTTTTTTTTATAATTCCGTTGAAGCATGGTTGAAAAGCAATGTCTGACTTTCATTGGTTAACATTCATAGAATTCTTATTTATTATTACTTTTGTCAGATTAAAGTTATTTATGTGACCATTGTGAGTTCTTCTTTCATTGACCGAAGGGTACCAACAATTTTGTCCACGTGTGTAATAATCCTTAGAACATCAACAGGGCCTTCGCACACTGTGGCATCTGCACCATGAGACATCAACACTATCATAGTGAGGCAAGGTTCATGACTCATAGTCAGAGTGCTGATGTCATGAACCTTGGGCCCTAATAAAGCATTTACTAGAATCAAGTAAATGCACTAAATGTGTGTAAATGACCACTATGTTCCCACATCCAAGAACATGATCCTGCATATTGTCCCTTCATATTTAACCACCCAGACATCAATGGGAAAAAGTAAAACCCCCTGTTCCTACACCTTTTTTTTCATATGATGCCAGTCCTGAGGAATACAAAAGCATTAATCATGACTTTTATTTTATTTTATTTTATTTATTTGTTTGTTTTTGTTTGTTTGTTTATTTTGGGTAAGTTCTTTCCCTCACCAAGCCAAGTCCCCAGTTGTCCCTAAATGTGGGTTTATGCACCAAATTTTAAACCCTGCTGGAATTGCCGTTTTTATCTTTCCTTTTGATCACCTTTTGATAAAATGAAAAAGTAAATAGGTTATTATGATTTTTTTTTTTTTTTACTGTAATTGGCCGGAACGTGTTGACTTCAACCTCACTGACCATCCTTAGGATGAACCAGAACTCTGACTGAACACCGTCTCACCAAGCATCAGTGTCTTACTTCACTAATGCTTTTATGCTTGAATGAGGACAAATCCCCAGATCCAGGCTCAAAAAAATGGTAGAAGGCCTTCCTAGTATAGACTTGGAATTTATGGAATGTTCATCACACTCATATGCATGCACATATGCAGTGTCCACATACTGTAGCTTTGAGCACATAGTGAATATACAGTAAGTAATCCATGTTCTAATTCTGATTATTTCTTTGTCTGGTTAATAGAGAAGATGTTGAATCCCCAAGTCTCGTTCAAATTCTGTGGTTTTTGGAACACGTACCTGTTAGAGTTAACACGCAGGTAACAGGTAACTTTGTCTCTAAAGGTAGAACAGGTGCGAGGTTGTAAATAAAAGCCTTTGTGTTAAAATGCCCTTTGTTCTAGTTTTAAAACATACTCTTCCACTTTACGTGGTTGCACATTTGAAGATTTGAATGTCACAGATCTTAGAGAAGAAAAAAAAATCTCTAATGCTGTGGATCTCTGTTTCTTATTAACAGCTGATAACTGCTGAACTTGATTAGTGGCTTCAAACAGGAAGAGGTTTGGGAAAAGAGGAATAATCAGTGGTCCATATGAGGATATGCAGAAGAATAGCATAAATAGAATAAACTAAATGACTCATTATATATGATAGCTCATAAGTCTGGATATTCCCAAGTCTGGAGAAAATGGTAGGGTTGCATCAGGAAGGGCATCTGATGTAAAAACCTGTGCTAAACTTGGATGTGGTGACCCCTTGCTGGTAGCAGCCCAAAACAACTCATTATGATAGTCTATAATGACATTTGCTCCCTATGACAGCGGCAAGAACGTCAACATATTCAGTACCAAGCAGCTATGACATTAAAACCATTGATATTAAAAAAACCCTAGATTTTGGGCTCCCTTGTGGTGCCAGGGTGTCTCTGGCCCCTTGGCTCCACAGGACTCCATGAGATCTCTAGGGTTGTGCTGTGGTGTCTGGCATAGGGACATTTTTTGGGTGCAGTGGGTTGTGGGGTGGGGCATCTGTAGATCTGGCTTGTTTTTCCAACACATCTTATGGATGTTTGATTCGCCTGGAATTTGGGGTAACAACTTTTGACGCAGTGTCCTAATACATTTCTTTTGTGGCACACATTGTTGTTTTTCAGCAGGTTGTGCTGCATCGGCTTCCCTGCTGGATCAAACCAGGCGGACTGGCCTTTGGTACCAGTGGACATGGATTGGGGGCCTTGGGTGCCAACAATCTTGCCACCAGTTTACTGGTATATAATTGATAATTAGTGTTATTTAATTCACATGGCAGTGGTATTAGTGTTATGACAGATCGGTGTATTTAGCAGTACCTTGCCAGATCTTGGGGTTGACAAGACACTATAAAATAATTATGTTAATAAACAGTACTTGTTATCATTACCTGCTAAGTACTTAAATCTCAAACCCTCTCCAGGACCAAATCATCTTTCTAAAGAAAGCCTTATGCTACAGATAAGACGCAGTAGAACTTAGCACTCAGATGGAAGTGTTTTTTAGAGCTGCTGAATCATCACAGCATGCTCCAGCCCATGCCAGCGCAGTAAGTGGACACCGTCTCCTCTACCCTGCTGATCAATTATGCAGAGCCTGCACTGAACACTGAAGGAGAGGCACACTCGCGAACAATGTAGTCTGATGTGTGTTGTGTTGGAGCAGATTTTCATCACTTGTAAGACCTGATCTGTGTATGTATGTTATCTTGAAAGCATGCTTTCTTATGCGGTGCATGTCTCATTGAATTCTGCTGGGTTAGAGAGCGCATGGAATAATTGACTGATTTATATGTCAAAGATATATATACATTTATAATTACATATTTAGTATATTTAATGTGGTTTAGTGATTTAGTTTAACAGAAATTCTTCATTGATGCTGTATGAGTGCATGGAAAAGTGTTCATTTTTTTCTTTGGGGTTATTGAAAGCTTCTTCATTTAATCTCCTTTAATGAACAGTGTCAGTCGCTTTATAAACCACGACTCTGGGCGGCAGAATGAAGTTTTCCCAGGCGGTAAACAGTCCCACGTTCATGATGCGAGTGCTGCTGAGTCTGGTTTCTCTGCTGATCCTCGCATGGAGCGCAAACAACACTGAAGCACTGCCTGTACAGGACAAACTGCCAAACAGCAATGAGGTGAGTCCATATGACCAGGTGCCTTTCCCCCCCTCGGTTACGCAGGATGTGACCAATGTATTTACCAATTGTAATTACTAATGTTATTGGAATTAGATTAGTGTGTGTACTTATTCAGGACTTTTTGTTGGTGTTGGGGGTGTAATTAAGGATTCATACACTGCCTGGGCCCTGCATGAAGTCAAACACTCTAAGATTTAATTCGACCCCCTTTAGCTTTGATCGCGGTGCACGCTGTGGTTGCCAATTCATGTGTGAAAATGATTCCTCATGCTCCCAGTTTGATTCCTGGAGCATGCCCACACCATCAGGAATCGCTTCAGGAAAAAGAGCTGTGACTTCTACTGTCATTTTTTTTTTTGTATGAAGCAATTTCACTAAGCAGGTCAGCACTGTTGCTTAGTGTGTGTGTGGGGGGGAGGGGGGGTTTCCTCCGCATAGTCCAGTTTCCTCCCACAGTAGAAATACATGCAGATTACACTAACTGGCGTTTCTAAATTGCCCGTTGTGTGTGAGGTCTTCTGGGAGAGGATCCAGGCCTTTCACTACCCTGTATACAGGACGACAACGAGACAATTTCAAACAAGCATTTAAGTGATCTCCGTTTGTTTAGTTTTTTTTTTCTGACCATGACTTTTAAAGTTAAAGTTGATGGTTTAGCACAATCCTTTCAGGGTTTAGTAAGGTATCAGGCAGATCTTATATTGTGACATGTTTTTTGTGGACAGGCAGTGTAGCTTCTTTAAGTGTCTCTATTTTAACGCAGGCCCCATTCATGAGTGCTGAACTGAAATGAAATTACAGGTTACTCCCTGTATTAATTTTTTTTGTGCATGAGCTTTCTGTATCAGTGCACGTTCCCCCCCCCCCCCCCCCCAACATTCCTACTGGCTACATTAAATGCACCCTAGGTATGTTTGTGTGCTTGGTGCCTGTAAAGGCCTAGTGTCCCATCCAGGGCATAATCCCAGTCTGCTTGTGGATTAAGCTCCATTCCGACCATAAACTAAATCTTTATTGAACATGCATGAACAATGACTGCATGAAGTCGAGCTACTCTTACATTTTACTAATAAACATTGAAAATGGCCTGAATGACTAAAATCATTCACTTCAGTAAATTACTTAAATTGAACCCGTCTCTCCCCTAGGTGCTGACAAAAGAGCAGACAGAATTCCTGACAAAGTTTTTAGCCAACCTTGCTGAACTGAACATGACCATGAAAGACCTGGAAACCATGGACGCTGAGCAACTGAGTAAACTGAGCGAGAGAGCTGCTTTCGGTCTGCCACCGCCTCGAGAGAAATCCCAGTGCAAGAACTTCTTCTGGAAGACTTTCTCATCATGTTAAACATGCATGTATATCCAATGCCATGTACATTAAATGATTAAACTGATCAACAGCTAAATACTAAAACTCCTACGTACTAATAAACTCCAGTGAATGCATCAGACGTTGTGAGGTTTTTGATGACCTTGAAGAAATACACAGTTTAAATATGGAAGATAAAGTTGAGGCAACTACAGTAAGCAGGTTGGTTTCATTTTTATGAAGAAATTAAACTTCTGAAGGATTACTAACAAAGATAAATACTTTTACTTCAAAGTTCAAAAGTTCTCTTTTGTAGGTGTTTAACAGCTTAATTGTAATTATGACAGGATTTAACATCACATGCATCATAAAAAAAAACTTTATAGAAACTAAAACAGAATGCACTTTAATCATGTAGTCAATTAAGTCTTTGAGAACTTATGAAACAGCAGCATAAACTGGTGTGATAAAAAATAATCAACCACAGAGCAGAACTGCTACATGTACAGATTGAGAGATAGATAGGTGTGTCTGTTAGGCTTTTAAATTGTTTCTCAAATACTAAACAAGATTCCAATCGATCCTAAATAAAAAGAACTTTATTTAACCAATTAACACTCAACCATAAACATATGTCTTCATTATTCTAGGTCTCTAGTGTCACTTCATAAACTTTCCTAACCTAAAAAAACCAAAACTCTATATAGGTAAAACATGTTTGCAAAATGTGATTTATTTTACACATTAAATAACTAAAATCCAACATATAGAAAACTTGATAGAATCTTAAAATACAGTATTAAAGATTTGTATGAGTCTGTTTATTGAAAATTACCAGAAATTCACACCATTCACTGCTAAACCCCCATAACAAGCCAAATATTTCACAAATGCCCCTCATCAGTGAAACTTGCAGGATGCTGATTTGAGAGAAGGGCTGGGAAGCATGCCTCCCACTTTTAGAAATATTAGACCACTTAAAAATGACAACTGATGAACCTGCCATTGGTGACAGCTTTAAACAAACAAAAGAACAAAAAAACAACCTAATAGCACAATTAAACAATAAATCACTTACAAAATAAAAAAAGGTATGAGTGTCACTTGTACCGGGACTGAGGGGCTCAGACATTGTTTCATGACAATATTCTTTGCCCTTTATTTTCAATTGGGTTTCTTTTCCAATGAGCTCCAGCCAATTTGAAATAGTCCGTTTAAATTTCAATAGAGATTCCAGGGATCCTGTTACAGTGAAGTGAAGAAGTCCCTTTTCAGGTCTAAGGCAATCAGCAGCATCTCCACAGTTGGATCGTGTTGGAGCCGCCAACACTACACCAACTCCGGTCTTCAGCTTCCCCAAAACTGACTTCACTCTGGGATCTGATGTAAACCTGGGCCAGCGGAGTCCAAGGTCCCTATACATGCGAATTAAATAAGTTTTTGCAATTCAATTAATTTTTGAAGCAATCAAAAATAAGCCACTGTCAAATACCTAGTCAAATTAGTTTTATTTGAGTGTTCCCCTTGATTCACATAACATAAGATGGCATTCAAAGCACTTAAACAAAAAATAATCTTTCTTTAGGGATTCTTCAATTTTCACCGCCACATCACCCCTCGAGACACTCAGCTCACTGGCACACACCCGCACACACCAGTGCTTTCTCACAGAAAACAACATGTCACATATTCACACCTGATGGTCAGTAACAGAAGAAATAGAACACACACACGTACGTACATACATACACATACATACACACGCACACACACACACGATACAAGCATTCACAACGGGTAATATACAAATACTTAAATTGCTAGACATTCCGATACATACATTTATATTTCCTATAACTATATAAGCTTGATTATATGAGAAAAGGAAGGAAAGGAGATAGATCAAAAGGAGAATAGAAATAATGAATGTCCATCTGATGATGTGACAGAAAACATGCTGCTGCTGTTCACACTCGCTCACACAGGTTCTTCTCACATCTTGCAGTCATTTTTTTTTTTTTTTTTTTTTAAATCGCACAACCAGCTCTTTTCACACTTGCGTTCACGTTCGCTCTCTCAGTCTGTTCGCTCATTCAGTCTCTCACTCTTGGCCCACCAACAATCCATCACCATCTCACTCGCTCTCAAAGCGATACATATTGGACAGATTAATCCATGAAAAGGGGAGAAAAAGACAACACCCACCGTCTAACACAGTAAATGAAGAGTGAAGCTGTGTTCTTTGATGGCAAAGCATTTACACATGGGAAGAAGGGTACTGATACTGAGATCGCTCGAACATTGCGGCCAACGTAGCGCTTCTTCCAGGGAAATGGGAAAAGAGGTGGTGAACTGTAGAAGAGATTTATGAAGGCTTGACCATAAACTCCAAACAAAAAAATGCAAACAACTCCACACATTACAACTCAAATGAGATTCACAACAAAGCATCTCTAAATACAGGTCATAAATCACTAAAACGCAATTAAATTTCAGGTATTAACCATAATAAGCAATGCAAACAAATTAGATTTTCTACAGTATTTATACCACTCCTACAATTTAACTCAATTTTTATAAAGAATTTTTTCCATGTATAACATCATCTAAACAAAACTCAGGAGAAAATATCAAACGTAAAAATTGAAGAAAAATAAGATCTGTCTGCATACTCTCATCTTAAAGTACTTACCTAATTTAGAAATAAGGACACTGCAAAAACAATGTATCTCACTACATTCCCCAACTAGACTTAGTCTCCATACTAGAGCCAAAACCAGAACTAAAGCCACCGCTGGAGGCTGCGTTATTTGCACCCCATCCAAGACCAGCCGAGTTGGTGGCATTGTAATTGCTGCCGGCCACACTATAGCCCTGGCCCTGATCTCTACCCCCTGGTGTCTGGCCGGCTGCAGTGGTGCCAGAGGCAGCCGTCTGACCCTGCTGATTGGCCAGCATACCCATCATTCCCCAGCTGCTCTGCAGGGCTGCCTGGGCTGCTGCCATCATGGCTGGGTTTAAACTAAGAGCCCCAAAATTCACATTGCTGCTATGACTGCGACTACCACCAAAGCCCTGCCCAAACCCCCCAAAACGAGCACGATCCAACATGTGCCTACTATTATTGTGCTTAGGCTCTGCGTTAGAGATGTGCACGCTGGTGCCCTTGATGATCAGGTCCTCACCACACAGAGACTGGGCAACCTGAAAAACAAAACAATTACTAGGTTACAAAAAGCATCAGCCGAGCGGATACAATTCTACTTACACTGTAGAAAACCAACCTGGTCATCGGCGAATGTGACAAAGGCGAATGCTCGGAAAGGCTTGGGTATGAAGACATCTGTGACTTCACCATACTGCATAAAGAACTGCCTGAGGTCATCGGCAGTCATGTCCTCAGTACAACGGCCCACAAAGACTTTCCTACTCCTCATAGGCTCATCTAGCCCAGCCTGTTCCATGAAATACTAGAACAGTGTAAAAATAAATAAATAAATAAACAACGGCACACATGCCCATGATAATACAATACATTAGAATAACTTCATGCTCAGGACAATGCATGCATCTAGGTAAAAAGATTACTTGCACATCTAGGGTTACGTTATACTACACGGGTGACTGAGTTGTTTCCTGTATAGTATAAATATTTTATTATAGAGAAAGGAGGGTATACCTTTGAGTTGGGGAGTTTGCAATCACACCATCTCCCATCAATCATATGCCGCTGGGACATCACTTTAATCTGTGTCTCATAGTCTGTAAACCTTACAAAGCCAAATCCTTTCGAATTTCCTGTTTTAGCATCTCTCTTAACCTGTCAAAGCAAGACAACACACAACACATACTCAAGTCCTGAAAAGCCAAATAACCCCCACTATTGGTAATTTTTCTAAACTTATAGGGCTTATAGTTCTGAACTGCAAATTTTGTTACCAGAGAAAATGTGTGCAAGTGCTGAAAATCTACACTGAAGCATGACATTTGCTCAAAATAGTGAAAAATACTCCTAGGATTACTAACCTGTACCATTATCACCTCTCCAAATGTGCTGAAATAGTCTTTTAGGTCTTGCTCAGATGTTTTCCATGGTAATCCAAGAACAATCAAGTCCGAAGTCTTCTGAATACCCCTCTTAATTTTCACAGCAGAAGCAGCATCCATTTCATCCATTTTTCTTTTATTGTCTAAATAGGAAATATTAAAGCCTGATTAGTTGGACACTGCTGATGACAAACAATAGACCACACACATGACCAGTTTAATGAAGTGCTGATGATATTTTCACATAGGTCTACTTCATAGATATTGAACAACACTATTTTTTTCAGCTTACTAGCTTGTTCCTAACAGGTAGGGATCACAACTCGACTGATGATGACCAAATTATATTTGAACAATGGCCCATTAGCAGCACATAAGTGGCTTGATATGTACGATGCTTGATCATAGACTACAACTATAAAAAGCACACAGAACATGGCACCGCAAACCAGAACCTTTAATGTTTTGGCTAAGCTGTGCCACAAACTGGCAGAATGCGTTGACATTTTATGTCAAAATCATTACAAACAGCAGAGGAATCACTGCTTTATTTTTTGCACCAATGGTGCTTTTATGGTTATCGCTGTCGCCTTGCACTTCCAGGCACTGGGTTCGAATCTCGCCTTGTGCCCAGTCTCCTGGAAAAGGCTCTAGGCCCTGGATACAGGATAAAGCAGTTGAGGACATAACCGATGAGTGAATGAAAGTGAGCGGTGGTCTTATGGCTGGGAAAACACTGTGAATCTGTGATATTTTTAGACTAGGATATCACACTATAAAAACACCTCTAGTGGTCAGTTCCAGGCACTGGGAATACACACAAAATTACACAACAAGGTTGCAATGCAATCGACTTAATTTCACTTAGTTCATTTTTTTGTAACGTGTGACATACACTTTATTTATATGTTTCGTATACATCTTGTAGGGTTTTTTTTCTTTTGTTCCCATTATTGCACTAGTAACTTCAGGTCAGTTCTTACATTACCCTGTGTCTACTGACTAAGGATGTACAGTACTGTGTGCTACAAACAAGTCAGTGATGCTGTCTCTATTGCTGCTGGAATTTTTCTTCGGGATCAATAAAGTATCTATCTATCTATCTATCTATCTATCTATCTAATAAAACACAGGAGTTCTCCTGTGCCCTACAAAAACTCAGTAGGATGCTAGTCCATTAGGTGGTCCTGAAGTGATGCCTTTCCAATTTTGGATTCAATGTAAGGGACATGATAAAACATTTACATCAAACATATTTATCATACATAATCCCTGCTCGAACACTTCTGTTTGTTTTTTTAATCTGCAAATTAGCAACTTCATAAATCTAAATGAATATGCAGAGAAAACTAAAACGTGCAGGACATGGGCGACTCCAGGAGCATGACTGGGAACCTGTGCTGTGAAGAACAATGAGTAGACCACAAGTGCAAACCGCGTGCACATACATATACACTAGCTGTACATGCATACGCTAACTTCTATGATGCGCTGCACAGATTACCTTTTGGGTAGTTCACTACGTACACCAGATTGCCCCAGTCGGCCTCCGGTGCATGCAGCACGCCCTCCACTATACGCACTCCCCGCATGCACTGAGACACGGGGCTCCGGTATCGCAGGCCGCAAGCGCCTGGAAACTGCGCCGCCACGCTGGACAGCAGTACTGTCCCGTCCTCTTCTGAGGGAATTTCCATCGGCTCCTCGTTTTCATCCTCAGCCACACGAATATAACACGTCTCCATGATTAGAATACGAAATCGCTGTGGTTGCTATAGCTAGGACTGGACGTTCAAATAGATGCGCGCTTTGTGCTAGCTAGCTAGCTAATGCCTTAGCAACCACGGTTAATTATGATTATTATTTTTTTTTTCCAGCTAGCTTAGCTAGCTTTAAGACGGGACGCTGCAAACGACGCGCCTATTCAAACCCAAATTCAAACAAGGAACTACGCGTTATATATACATACAATTCTAATCACATATATAAATCAGATAAACAGATTAAAGCGTATACGTTTCACAAAAAAACGTCGCTGCTAAGCTAACGTCCATGAAGGATGACAGAAAGAGGGCCTCGAGCTCGCGCAATGAATGGCAGCAAGGTTTTATCGTCTAGTTTATCTTATTTCAAAACACTCCCGACCAAAAACTGAAATTCTCTAAATAAACAATCTGCAGTTTATAGTTTGTTTTTTTTCGCAGTAAACTTATTTTACATGAAAACTAAATCAAACCCCCTGATCTATTTTTCTAACCTAACCTCAAACTTCGATCAAAATGGCCGCTCGAACAGAGTCGTCGAAGAGACTGCGTCATCGCCTGGAAGACTCCATTACGGCACAGACGAGGGGGGGAGACTGTACGATTTGCAGACATGATGTTGCAATAGAAATATTATTTCATTCCTTAAAGAGACAATTTTCAATGTAGAATTGGTCGTTTTAATTAATTACATGTATGTTAAATATTATGGTGTAAGAATTACTTAAAACATTTTAGCGAGTTATGTAAGACGTACCCGTTGGACGGCGAGGAGAAAATTCTTCAGTCCTATCAGATTTAAGCGCGGATAAACCAACACATACAGCCTGGGATAAGCACCGGTAATTAACAGTGCAGTTGTTTATGCAGCTTCTCTTTACCCTACAGGTAGCTGTAAGGTAACCTTACATAACAGAAAACAATAAAACAAACACGTTTACATTTCTGAGAGGCCATAAAGTAGATGCTGTGATTATACACTCATCAGCAAGAACATTATGAACACCTGCCTCATATTCAAGTCAAGTCAAGTCAAGTCAAGTAGGCTTTTATTGTCATTCCAACCATATACAGTTAGTAAACAGTGAAACGAAACAACGTTCCTCCAGGACCAGGGTGCTACATACATGCAACAACATAAATTTACAACACAAATTTTTACATTTTTAAGTTACTCTAAAAGAACTATCAAATTTCTACACAAAAATACACAATAGACAAAGTGCACGTGCAAATGTGCAAACAAAGAGGTACATGACAGACACAACAATGTAACACATAACAGTCCTTTTTTGATGAAGTATGAATTGAGGAAGTGGGAAGAGCAGCAGTAAACAGTTTACATTTTGACAAGAGTATCGTGGGCAGATAGCAGTCAAATAAATATTGTGCAAAAAATTGCGAAGAGCAGCACAGGTAGGTAGGTATGAAGAGATTGAGATGGATGTGTATCAGTGTGATTGTGCATGTGTGTTTATCAGTTCAGTCCAGATGTTATTTAGTTCGTCTGAGTGATTTGTGTGTGTGTGTGTGTGTGTGTGTGTGTGTGTGTGTGTGTGTGTGTTTATCAGTCCAGTCTCTTTGTGTTGAGGAGACGGATGGCTTGCGGGTAAAAACTGTTACACAGTCTGGATGTGTGTGCCCGAATGCTTCGGTACCTTTTTCCAGATGGCAGGAGGGTGAAGAGTGAGTGTGATGGATGTGTCCGGTCAGCCACAATGCTGGTGGCTTTGCGGATGCAGCGTGTGGTGTAAATGTCTTCGATAGAAGGGAGAGAGACCCCGATGGTCTTCTCAGCTGTCCTCACTATCCGCTGTAGGGTCTTGCGGTCTGACATGGTACAATTCCCAAACCAGACAGTGATGCAGCTCCTCAGGATGCTCTCAATAGTTCCTCTATAGAAGGTGGTGAGGATCGGTGGTGGAAGCTGTGTCTTTCTCAGCCTTCTCAGGAAGAAAAGACGTTGTTGGGCTTTCTTATGCAGAGAACTGGTGTTGAGGGACCAGGAGAGGTTCTCCTCCAGGTGGACGCCCAGGAATTTTGTGCTCTTGACGATCTCCACAGAAGAGCCGTCGATGCTGAGCGGAGAGTGATCGCTCTGTGTCCTCCTGAAGTCAAGAACCATCTCTTTTGTCTTTTCGACGTTCAGAGCCAGGTTGTTGTCTTTACACCAGTCCGTTAGCCTCTGCACTTCCTCTCTGTACGCTGACTCGTCGTTCTTGCTGATGAGACCCACCACGGTCGTGTCATCAGCGAACTTGATGATATGATTGGAGCTGTGTGTCGCTACACAATCATGAGTCAGCAGTGTGAACAGCAGGGGACTGAGCACGCAGCCCTGGGGGGCCCCAGTACTCAGTGTGTTGGTGCTGGAGGTGTAGCTCCCGATCCGCACTGCTTTAGGTCTTTCGGTCAGAAAGTCCAGGATCCAGTTACAGAGGGAGGTGTTCAGGCCCAACAAGCTCAGCTTCCCGATCAGGTGTTGGGGGATGATTGTGTTGAATCCTGAACTGAAGTCTATGTACAGCATTCTGACGTAAGTGTCTTTCTTGTCAAGATGTGACAGTGCCAGGTGGAGTGTGGTGGAGATGGCGTCGTCCGTTGAACCGTTTGGACGATACGCGAACTGCAGGGGGTCTAGTGAGGGGGGCAGCAGGGTCTTGATATTGTGTAGGTCCCCCCTTTTGCCACAATAAGCGTGATGCACTGTGTGTTGTAACACCTTCCTATCACAATCAGCATTAACCTTTTCTTCAATTTGATCTACACTAGCTCTTCTATTGAATTAGACTACATGGGCCACACATGACCCTGAAACGGTTTTCCTTCCTTGGATCACTTTTGGTAAATCCTGACCACTGCAGTCCAGGAACATCCTACAAGAGCTGCGGTTTTGAAGTTGCTCTGACACAGTCCTTTAGCTATCACAATTTGGCACTTGTCAAAGTCATTAAAATCCTTATGCTTGCCCATTTTTTTGTGCTTCCAACACTTCAACATCAGGAAAAAAGTTCACTTGCTGACTAAAATACCCCGCACACTTTCCGCTCTCAAGAAATTGGAAATGTAGCCACTGGGAGAAGTCAGAAAAATACAAGTCAGAAGTTGACATATTATATAAATTATATATCTTATTAATATTAATATATGTATATAAATCTATAAGTCAGAAGTTGTTCCCAGTCAACTGTTTTTAAAATCTGGACCAAGTACAAATCAAATGGGAAGGTTGTAAAAAGGAAGGTACTGGCAAACCAAGAAAGACATCAAAGTGTCAAGATAGAAAACTTAAAAAGCAATCTGCTTAAAAAGAAAAACAGAAAGTGCACAACAAAACAAATGAGGAACAGATGGGCAGAAACTGGACTCAATGTCTGTGACTGAACTGTAAGACATCCCCTAAAGGAAATTGGATTTACAGAAGAAACAAACGAAAACCTGCATTAACACCTAAAGAGAAAAAAACAAGGTCACAGTGGGCTAAAGGAAAGCAATCATGGACTGTGTATGACTGGGTGAAAGTGATAATCAGTGATGAATCATGAATCTGCTTTGGGATGCAGGAACTTTTGTTTGATGCCATTCCAATGAAATGTATGAAGATGATTGCCTAAAGAAAACATGCAAATTCCCATAATTATTGGCATATGGGGTTGCATGTCAAGTAAAGGTATGGGGGAGATGATCATCATTACATCTTCAATAAATGTTCATATTGGGATTTTAGATAATCTTCTTATTCAATGAATTGAAAGGATGTTTGATGATGATGACATTATTTTTCCAACAATATTTTTATTGATTTTAAACAGGGATATAACAGGGTAAACATGCAACGTTCCAATACACATTTTATAGCCCCCTTATAAAACCCTATACCACCCACCCCACCCCTTCCTGACTCCAAGCCAGCTATACATGTATGGGAGAGGTTAGACGCCAGGCATATTTAAAAAAGGAGAGAAATGGAAAAAAAATAAATAAATGAGCTGGAAGTTCTTGGTTCTGCGTGCAAAAAAGATTAAATAAATAAATATTAAATAGAAAAGGAATCAAACTATAAATGTATATGAAAAAAGCGAAGGAAGGGCCCCCACACCTGTTGAAATTTCAAGTCTGAATGGCGAATTGAGTAGTGAATCTTCTCCAGGGATAAACAGGACATAATATCTCTGAGCCACTGAGCGTGAGTGGGTGAGGTGGCGTCCTTCCACTTGAATAAAAGAGAACGTCTGGCCAGTAGTGTCGCAAAAGACAACAAACGCTGTTTAGCTGGAGTTAGATGCTTATCTTCCTCTCCAGTGATACCAAAAAGAGCAATCAGAGGGTCTGGTTCAAGATTGCATTTCAATATGTACCACAAGGTTTTAAAGACGTCCCTCCAGAATTTTAAAAAATTCGGGCATGTCCTGTACATATGAATAAGAGACGCCTCTCCGCTTTTACATTTATCACGACAAGGATCAACGTCTGGGTAGAAACGGGAAAGCTTGAGTTTGGAGAAATGAGCCCTGTGTACAACCTTAAACTGTAATAAAGAGTGCCGGGCGCATAAAGAGGTTGAGTTGACAAGCTTGAGAATTGAATTCCAAGTGTCGTCTGACAGTGTCAAATTTAGGTCTTTCTCCCAAGCAGTTTTGATTTTACTCAAAGAGGTGTGACTCAAACCCATCAGTCCACCATAAATAGTGGATATTAGGCCTTTACGCAGTGGGGACAAACAGAGGAGATTATCTATAATATTTGCATCAGGAGCCTCAGGGAAATTTGATATTGATGAGCTAATGAAGTGTCTTACTTGCAGATATCTGAAAAAATGAGAATTAGGTAAGTTAAACCTCTCAGAAAGCTGTTCGAATGAGATGACATTATTTTTCAAGCAGATAATGCTTTTTGCCATAGGGCAAAAGCTGTGAAAACCTTCCTTCAGAAAGACATATAATGTCAATGATATGGCCTGCAAATAGTCTGGACCCCAATCCAATTGAATATATGTAATAATATGTAATAATATGTATATAATAATGAATACTATTTGTCTGTAATTAAATCCATGCCTCAGAGAATTCAAGCTACTATAAGAGCCAGAGGTGGTGTACAGTTTTCTTTCTTTTTAATTTTTTGTGTTTTTTTTTTGTTTGTTTGTTTAAAGCCAGAAGATTGGAACGTTAAAAGAAAATAGTTATGTGGCATGTGTTTGATTATTTTTTTCTACACAATGAAACAATTGAATGAACATTTTCCAAGAGTGGTGATCTTTAAAATCTCTATGCAGGTCCACATAGTAGGGTATTACAGTGCTGATTAGTGTGAGGCTGACACCCTTTTACATTTCTGAGAGTTCAAGTAAATGCTGTGATTATATACTTTACAGCCAATAACAATGTAACACAATTAGGTAGAGCTTATAAGTAAGGAATAACGCAGAACAGGGTGTGCTCTTTATGGGAAAATAATCAACGACTGAAATGATAATTACAGAGAAACCGCAACCGCAAGACTTAAGACCTAAAGATGTATTTTTTTTTTAAATCTCAAATAAGCACAAAGAATGTGTGATCATTTTTATGTCAATGTTTAAACTAGGATCAAAGTATGGTTTTAATTTAAACTATTTGTATAGAATGACAAATCCCTCCCAAAATGCTAAATTTCCATGAGGTGTTACTAGGCATCACTATAATATTTTAGGAAAATTAAAAAACACAAGCACAAAGTAACAGATTCAAGAGACGGAAAGAAGAGGTATAAAGGGGAATGAATACCCATAGAGATCATACGCAGGGTAAATAATGCATAGTGCAACAGTTCCAATGAATTAAAGGATCAGCTGAGATCAAGTCTGATCAACTGTATTTTTTAATGGATCTTATTCAAAATGATGAAATGTTTCAAAGTACAAAGGTGGCACAGTGGTTAGCACTGTGGCCTCGAACGTCTATGGCACATTTCTGCCTCGGGTCTATGTGCATGTTCTCGCCGTGCTTGGTGGGCTTCCTCCAGGTACTCTGGTTTCCTCTGTCAGTCCAAACACATGCAAAGTAGTCTAAATGGTGTTCAGAAATTTGTTACACCGTAGTGTGTGAGTCAATGTGTGAATATGTGTGTGTGTGCTTGTTTGCCCTGCGATGGATTGAGGGTGTACCCGCCTTAATCCATGTACGTCCTAAGTCCACTGGAATAGGCTCCAGGCCTCCTGCAACCCTGTACAGTATAAGCACATAGGGAAAGAGTGAGAGAGAGAGTTTACAGTAAAAGTACAATTGACAGGATTGGGTTAATTCTAACATTAATAATAATTTGATTATTTGTCACTCACAGCACAGTGAAATTATTATTATTATTTTTGCATATTTCAGTTAGGAAGCTGGGGTCAGAGTACAGGGTCAGCCAGGATACAGAGCAGATAGTGTTAAGGGCCTTGCTCAAGGGCTCGACAGTGGAAACCTGGCGGTGCCGGGGCTTGAACCCCTAACCTTCCGATCAGTAGCCCAGTAACCCACAGCCTTAACCAGTTGATACAATTCATACAAATCCTGCTTTTGGGTTGCAATAACTTGGTCTGAATATTGGTTAAATTCTCGCTTTAAACAGGAACGTAAACACTGAAGTTAAACACCACACCGTATGGATTCTCATCAAGTAATGGTGTAGCTGCTAGTTTTAAAGTTGACCTGGCTAGGGTAACTTCTTTATGCTTTAAATAATGTCACACTAATAGGGAGTAACATCATTGTCTATTTAAAAATAGAAAAGATTGTTTTTCCTATCTGCATTATCTCATCTGAAGTGTTTCTTGAAAAGCATTCTTGTCTGGGAATCTGAAATGTGAAATATTTACAAAGTACAGGCTAACCAACAACAGCTATCTACTATCTACCGGATAATGTCAGTTTTCATTTCCTTCTCTATATTTTTCTCTTCCCATCAATCTGGTACAAGTTAATCTTTGTTTCATCAGTCCGTAGAATCTGGCAGTTTGCTGGCAAAGTCTAATCCGGCCTCTCTTTTCTTGAGCGTTACCAGTGGTTTGCAGCTTGTTGTGAAGTGTCTGTATTTACCTTATAAAGCCGTCTTTTGACTATGGACCTTGACAATGACACGTCTACCTCCTCAACAGCGTTCTTGACTTGGCTAGATGTTGTGAAATCATTCTTCTTCTCCATGGACAGACTTCAGCTTTCATCCACTTTAATTGTCTGCCATAGTCCTCCAGGCTTTTTGCTGTTGCTGAACTTGCCAGTTAATTCAATCTTTTTAAGAATGTTCCAATCCATTGTATTGGCCATTCCCAGTGGTGTTGCTTTTCTCTCTGATGGGTTTATTTTGATGATGTTTTTATTTTAAGCCTAATGAATGCCACATCGCTATGTGAACAGCTTCCAAATGCAAATATTAAACTCAATATGAAGTAAGAAAAAATATGAAGCACACTCCAGGCCTTTTATCTGCTTGATTAGTCAAGGAGTGAAGAGGGAACAGGCCACATCTGGCCATACAACTAATTGTCATTTGCTTCATTATTTATGACCCCTCCAAAATGGATGTGTGTATGAAATGGCTATAACTGCTGGATGGTTAATGAGACTTTTGTCAAACTCCTTGAATTAAAGCTGAAAGTCATGACACTCACATCTTGAGTGTTTCTTTTCAAATCCAGTGTGGTAGTGTACAGAGGCCAAATGGCAAAAAAAAAAAAACTATAATTGTTTCAAAATTTATGATCCTATAGTTTTAAAGCTATAAGTATATAGCATATAGTTTTAAAGCTGCTGTTTTAACTCTTACTGCTACAAAGTACTAACACTGGAGACTACACCATAAGTGTTCAATAAAACTTGAAACTTTCATTAGTGCATTTACATAAATATAATTAAAAAGTCAGAGCTGCTGTTATAGAAATTGATGAGCACCTGCTATCCAATCGGATTTGACAATTTAACAGGAACGTACTACTTTTTGTGTACAATTGTGTACAATTAGCACTAATGTTCTGGGTTGCCAGTTCTTGCTTATGCTATATATGAATCCCCTCAACCACTACCTCCTACATAGTCATATACTGCAATTTTAAACTTTCAAATGCTATTTTTTTTAAACAATTAATTTGTTTTAAAAGTGCTTTTTTAAGAATACATTTTTTATAAAGCTTTTCATCTAATCATCAGTGATGATAATAGAATGGTATATTATGGTATATTATGGTATACACATGGTAAAATTAGATAAAAAAAAAAAAACATAGTAACTGCTGTCTTAACAAGGCTTGATTTGTGTGGTTGTTAAAATACTCCAAGGTAACAACACACTGTCGTTACGTTCTACCCAACCACTATGTCCTTTAGCTTGTGATTATGTTTTACGGTGCACCTTGCACTGAGCTGTGATTTTTCAGGAGGCAAACACAGGTGATGCATCAGGTTATAAGCCTGGAATACTCAACTAGCAGGATCAGACAAACCTGTCAGCCATGGCACTTAGGATGTTCCTCTCTTTCTTGTAAGTATGATATTCTATTTCAATTTTCTACAAAAGAAATATATACTGAACTGAAATATATACTATGCATACAGTACATGATGAGCTAAATTATAACTCTACTGTATGTGAAAGGGTTGAAAGGGTTACTTGCTTTGTCCCTTTCCCATGCAGGTATATTGTGTTTCCTATAATATGCAGTGGTGTTTTGCATGTGCAGAAAAGAGACTGGTTAGGAAATCCAGCTCCAGGATTCATTGGTAATTCTCTGTGAAATGTCTATGATTGGTTAAAATAATGCTTTCTTTTAAGACTCTGTCCATTAAAGAAATTGTTGCGAGATATTGCGGAGAAAATATTTAGAAGGAAAATGTCCGCAGGGCGTTCAAGTCAAAATGGGACTTTTTTTTAATTATGCAGAATAACAGACGCAGTTATGAGAGTTTTATTTCTTTATATAATCCCCTTCTACACTAATGCACTTTTCTCAGCGATTCTCAATTGCTTGGATACCAGCAGAGCCATGCTCGGACTGCCTGCTCCACAGCTGAAATGCTGGCCTCGCAGAAACCACTGAACATGTGGAAATGGCTTGGTGAGAGGTCGGGACTGTACGGAGGATGTGGCAATAACTCCTAGCCGAGTTCCTGTCATGTCCTGATGTGTGTCTTCCATTAGTTAGTGACACATTATCAATTTTTAAAAATCACAAGTGTTTTACTGAGCTAAGAGTCTGATCACCATTCTGTGCTTCTGTAAAGACTTCTTAATAACCAAGAAATTTCGTCAGAAGTCCCGGTTTGACTCGAACGCCCGTCGTAGTATAGATTTACAATTATGTTAAAATACCAACATAACTTTACGTTTTCCCAAAATTGTTTAGAGGGCGATGTGGAGTGCTTCTCTGAATATATGGAACTATGGATCCACAGAATGAGAATTGAAGGGTTGAGACTCTGGCTTTCTGCAATGCTTAGAATTCAAGGTGAGAAACATGTACAGCACAAGAGATGTTTAATCCAGAGGAGTGCTAGCATGTTACTACATTCACAACAAGAAGGAAAAATATAACCATTTTACTTGTGTAAAAGTGGCATGGCTGATGTATGTACACAGCATACAGTAAATCAATAATAAAGAACACAGCTAACAAGTAGCGCCAGAACACGGAAAAACATGTCATTAGAAAATCGTCATAGGCTACTGCAGGGGTGTCCAAATCCAGTCCTGGAGGGCCAGTGACCAGCACAGTTTGTAATTCACCAACAACTAAACACACCCACTGAACCTAGAAATTAACAGATTAGTTAAATCAGCTGTGTTTGAGAAGAAGAAGCACCAAACTGTGTTGGACACTGGCCCTCCAGGACTGGATTTGGACACCCCTGGGCTACTGATACTGCATCATAAAGTACAGATGCCTATAAGGACCAATAAGGCTAAATATGATTGCAATTTACATTCAAGCAGTTCAGTAAATTTGTACCGTCTCTTTTAGTCACTTTAGGATCTCTGGAGAGCTTAAACCATCAGCTGTCAGCATGTGGCTTTGGCCTGCATAAAGATCCTGACAGGAACTACATCTTCAGAGTCATGTACAGTGGCTGCTTTGTGCAACAAGAGGTAAACCCCACTTAACCAAATCTATATTAGAATAACAAATACAGTTTTATAGTTAAAGTTTTGGCTAATTAATTACATGCACGGCAGTCCTCAAAACATTCATTTATAATTACAAAACTTTCAATGTGTCCCTTTTCAGCATGGCCATTATGTGATTGTACTGAACCTGATGAAGAGAATAAGCCGCTTCGGGGGCAGGACACATAATTATGTAATGAAATGCCCTGTAGTTCCATCGCCACCCAACACGGAACATATTCAGTGTGACCCTGATTTCATCCAGGTATCACTTTTTAAAAATACTGCCTTGTTGACCAAAGAACTAAATATCTTTTTAAAGCATGTACAGTATTTTATTTTCTATTCAAAGGTTACCAGACAGATTCCAGTGGACAGCTGGAACAATGAGGTAACTCTGAGTAATTATTCTGCATGCTTGATTAGGGTATAATCAAAAAGTTTCAAAATTTGCATGCTAAAGATCCGGTCTCTCTTACCGTACTATACGTCCTCCCCCAGATCCCTAAAAACCTGGCAGTAGGTTTTGAAGGTCTGGGCCCTGGGGATAAATTCTCGATGCACAATGCTGTAAATGTTGAAAAAGACGACGAGCATTTGGCTTGGGCGAGCTGCAGATCTGCCTCGTCTTTTTCAGTTGTGGAGATGATGGGCTCTTCCCACTGCTTCATTTCAGGGTCGTGCTCACACACCTACGTTGACGTCACCAGTAATGATCCTTGATGGGTCATTCACGTCACGCTGATGGAGTCCCTGGCAGACTTCGATGCAATGTTCCTTCTGCTCATGGGTCAGTAGTCTGAGGACGACCTTGGCAGCAACTTGGCGCATGTTGAAATCACACATGAGGATTGCTTGGACTGTTCCTTATGACACCCCAACAATGGCAGCAATGTTATGGATTGTTCTCCGCCAATCATCATGCTTAAGCTTCTGAATGATTTTGACATTTTCTGGGGTTGAGCTTGTGGAAGGTCTTCCTGATCTCTCGTCGTCTTCCAGTGATGTTCTTCTGCTCTTGAAACCCCTCGAACGACTCATTGCAGCATCACTGTAAACTTGCCGAATCATGTCAAACATCTCTGTGGCAGTGTTGCGCAGTTTCACATTCGTTCTTCGTTCTAACTCGCTGTCCATGATGAAATAGCATATGGTGTAACGTGGTCAGAATGACACCAGTTGCACAGCTCCTGATGTACACAGGACAATGTCTTTTGGCACACTGAGTTCATTCGGTGCGCCCTGTGATCGTGCGTGCAGCCTGGTGCTGCCATCTGTTGGCAGGTTACAAAAGTTTTGAAACTTTTTGATACCACCTTGTAATGTGTTTGAGCCAACAGCACAACACATTCTTTATGAGATATGTAGATGACACACAACTTTTTATCATATTCAATATTGTCAAACATTATCAAAGCAAAATAGTTCCTGCTATTACTTAAATTCTAAGAGGTATAAATATTGTACTAAATATAATATATTTACTGTCTCTTTATGTTATTAATAATAATAATAATAATAATGAAAAATGCAACTTGTCATGTTCCCAAGAAATGAAAAAAATGTACAGAAACAGCTTTACATTAGTTGTAACAAAGCACTGACACTAGAGACTCCTTTCAGTTGCTCTGAAGTGGAATGCCCTTGTGAATGTCCAGGTCCTTGTGTATGTTTTTTTCTGACCAACCAGAATCAAGACTTCGGCAGCTCTGTAGTATAAAATAAAAGTAAGTGTTAGTAAATGTGTCACATGAATGAAATTATATTTTATTTGTCCTTTCAGCTCAAATGGTCTCTTGCCCTGAGAGGGAGACTGGTAGTGGCGCTGGACGATGCCAGTCTCATTCAAGTGAATGTTGACGTCCAGAAGCCGCTTATAACTGTTCAGGGCAGGAGGAATACAATTCTCAGTCCTGTGCAGGTGAGATAACATACTGTATAATAGAGTTTTTCTTTTTCTTTCTGGACATTTTTACCAACTCAGCTCTCAGACTACTCTTTGGTCACAGTTTTTAGTATTATGGTTGTTATTCAATTTGCATAATTTACAAGATGCTTTATTAATGGCTATGAAAGAAAAATAGAAATATAATAAAATACCAGAAGAATCTGGAAAAAGGTAGAAAACAAATGAGGAAATTATATTGTGTTTCAGAAGCATGAAGAATGTATGCTTTACATACGTACGTAAGTAACATACAGGAACCATTAAAAAAATTTATAAAGCGGTATAGACGATGAGTGAGTGAGAGTGAGTAAGTTATATCCGGGCAGTGTATGGAAAGCTCTGAGCCAGGGTCAAGGTGTGACTCAAAGGTTGTTCTGTTTGCACTAAAGACAGCGACGGCCTTCCTGATGAGAGTCAATATGGCAAATGATAAACAGCGGATCATTTTAGGACACTTCAACTCCCTAATTCAAATATATTGTCTTTTCTGCCATTTTGTGGCCAAGTAGGATATATGATGTAGAGTACATATGAGATGATACATATCATATACAGTATACACAATGTGTTTTTAATGAATATCAGTCATTTATGTGGATCATGTCTATAATGTTGTAGTATTTTAAAATGAACAATGCTCTCCTGTTATGTTATAGGTTCTAGAGACGGAGGGCCAGTTCTTACCTCTAAAGCTGGTCAGTGGACAATATGCCTATAGCATGGAAGCCACCTGTCCAAATAGTGTGTACAGAGCCTATCATTACTCATATACAGTACAGTATATACATATACGTATGGTTGGATATATTGAGATATGTTGATGTTTCTATATTTGATGATTCAGTGATTCAGCACGCGTCTGAGGACACAGTCGTGCACATTTACAAACGTCGAATGGGATTGACTAAGAGAGGAGGCTATGACAATGAGACCCTGTCAGTCAGCACTATGTCTATAAACCAGACAGACACATTCACCTGGTCTGAGACCACCAGCTTTGTGAAGCTTATTGTTCCTACTGCATTTATTCAGAAGACAAAGGTGAACAAGCTCCACTGAATTCTTTAGTTTAAATTCTTTAGCATACTTTTTTGTTGTTGAGGATTTTACTATGATTGTGTGTGTGTGTGTGTGTGTGTTTTTATTGAAGAAATGCGCTGACACGGAGGATGAGAGTCTTCAACAGTCATTCTTCAGAATAGATGTTGTGCTCAGTTTTAAGGAGACAAATAACAGGATGCTCTGGACAATGGAGAATACATCACCATGCTCAAGTTAGTAGAGGGACTACTTTAATCAATCAGTGTTTTTCCAATGAACATTTGCAGCAAATGTTAAATTTTAGGATGTTAGTGTTATGGTTGGTTATGGTAATTATAAGACAATGACTCTGATGAGTTGCTTGATCTCCTTAATCCTGGAATTGAGACTTTTTATTTTTAATAGAAACACACAACCATCGTCTCACATATAGCTATCTAGATAACATCAAAAATGGATAAGCTATGTTATTCATTAAGTAGCTTTGTGGGAATTCACCCCCGTAAATTGCAACTTATTAGTCAGAGGTCCCACGGATTTGTTAATAGAGAATCTCACTCACTCTCATTCATCGTCTATACCACTTTATCCTGTATTCAGGGTGGCAGGGGGCCTACACACACACTCATTCACACACTACGGCCAATTTTGGGAACGCCAATGAACCTAACCTACATGTCTTCGGACTGTGGAAGGAAACCAGAGTATCTGGAGGAAACCCACCAAGCATGGGGAGGACATGCAAAATCCATGCACACATCGACAGGAATCGAACCCCGGACCCTGGAGGTGCAAGACGACAGCCTGTTGTTTTAAGCAGGCATATAAGACAGAAAACATTCAGAACACTGCTGTATGTGCGGGGGACAGAATGACAGGAACATATTATAGAAGAAACAATTAGCCACATAGGGTGAAATTCTTAAACAGTGCCAACTTAGACTACTCAAATACTTATAGTTCATTTTAATTGCAGAAATGTCCTTTATAATAAGTAAAGTTAAAATAAACCCTGATTATTCAGTTTCATGTGAATATTTTGAATATTTGAAACATACACAACAATGCATATTTAGATCAGCCACTACATTAACATCACTGCTAGGTGAATTTATTAAAATTGATTATCAATTATATACCAGTAAACTGATGACAGGATCATGGGCATCCTGGGACGAACTACGCCCAATGGACCTGCTTGTCCTGGCCGATCCCATAGAAAAGCCAATATAACACAAGTTCCTGAAAGAAGTCAATGCATGGCTATGACAGAAATGTACCAGAACCCACTGCATCACAACCTGCCGTGTCTGGGGCTCAGCAGGCAAAGAGTTCAAGGTTGTTGATCCTCCATCCAAATTACTCAACTCTCAATCCGATCACACATCCATGCGATGCACTGGACAACAAACAGGTCTGACCCATGGAGATCCCACCCTGCAACCTACGGTATAGCACCCAAAGGATCCAGAGCATACCTCTAGAGACCTCTAGAGGTCATGAGGCAAATTGGCCAACAAATGTTAACCTGCACAATATTGGGCTCCTTATTTTGCATTTTAATGTTATGGCTGATCATTGTGTAATCAGTGGTTTTCCTTCAACTGTCGGTTTAATTTAAGTCTTTCCTACACAATAAGCACAATAACTTTTGACCTCCTATTGCTAGTAGGAGCTAACACTGGCTTTACCTCTACATAAAGATAGCGTTGTAGCATCGTTTCAGTACCTTAGTCTCTCTCGTTTCTACTCTCTCACCTCCTTTTCTGTGAAAACAGATCAACGTCCATACTAATATTAATATCAAGAGTATACATCTCTGCAGCATCTCAGTGTTAATGCGTCATATCGCTGCTTTGCATTTTTGCATAATTCTGTCTAACATTTCCTGCCTCTGCTCCTTCTAATTTGGATTTCTCATTAATATAAAATTAATTGTGACTGGAAAGTACAGAGTAGGTAAAAAGGTCTCTTTTGTTCTTAAGGGTTAATTAGCGAAAGCTGACGATTTTCCCTTATTGACCACCTATTGACCACCATTTTAACTGTACTTAATTATGGAAGCTGCTTTAATTGCCGTGAATGCAATATATGACTAACAAGATGATCTGGCTTTGTTTCAGATTACATTCCTTCCATGACGGCACATCCTCCAGTAATACCTAGCTTCTCCGTTAGTGCGTTAAACCCCACACTCCTCAGTTCAGTCACAGAAGAACCAACGCGTTCTTTCAACACACAGCCCCAGACATCATTGGCGACCAATGAAAACAGATTTAGCAAGACGAGCAAAGTTTTTCGAAGTACTAGTGTACCTGGATTTGGATCAGGACCTCCACAGACCACTGGTTCAACAGACAGCGAGGCACATAATGTCTTTAGAACTACCTCATTCAACACAGATAACAGTACTGATGATCTAAATCCTGACGTTGATAGACATTTTGATTTAACAACGTCTCCTAACCGGGGGTCAAATGAAACACTGGTTAGTTCTTCATTTAGTCCTCACCCTGGACAATTTATGGACTTGATTGATGCCAAAGAAACATCAACTGTTACGCCATATGAACAAACTCTTTCAAACACGGACCACGCTGAAGGGTCAAACACCAGCAGTAAGGTGAGCAAAGCTGTCATTTTTACTGCACCTCATTCTCAGGCTGAAACAACATGGAACACCGGTACATTGTCCTCATATGTAGAGAGAACTAGTGCAGATGCCATTCCAAATATTGTCTCAGAACGCGTTTTAAATACCCCACCTACATTCCTACCACCCTCGCAACTGCATCAACAAGTTACTCGGCCACCCCCGTCTCATCTTCGACTTTCTACTACAGTGCATTCAGCACTTCTGGATGAGGCCAAAATTATTCAAACAACACATAAAGGCACAGATGTGTAGCCTGAGACTGTTACTGTTACATGAGCAAGCGCATACAGTACATGAGGTCAGAAAAACATGGTAATGAAAATACACTCACCAGCCACGTCATTAAGCACACCTGTTCAACTGCTTGTTAATGTAGAATATCTAATCAGCCAATCGCATGGCAGCAACTCAAGAAGATCTGCTGAAGTTCAAACCCGAGCATCATAATGGGGAAGAAAGGTGATTTAAGTGACTTTTTTTTTTTTTTGGCACTGTTGGCTCCAGACAGGCTGGACTGAAAGGCAACAAATAACATCGCTCTACAACTGAGGTATGTCAAAGAGCATCTGAACACACAACCCTGAAGCAGTTGGGCTACAGCAGCTGAAGTCCACAGGAAACTGAGACCATTTCCACTGGCTCACCAAAATTGTACACTATAACACTGGAAACACGTTGCCTGGTCTTATGAGTCTCGATTTCTACTGCGACATTCAGATGGTAGGGTCAGAATTTGGCATAAACAATGTGAAAGAATGGATCCATCTGGCCTTGTACAGTATCAATGGTTCAGGCTGCTGCTGTGGTGTAATGGTGTTGGGGATATTTTATGTTTTAGTTGGTGCTTAGCATCTTAGCTTAGCATGCTGCCCATGTCCATCCCTTTGTGACTATAGTATAACACGTCATGTCACAAGGCTAAAATTACTTCGAACTGGTTTCCTGAGCATGACAATGAGTTCACTGGTCTCCACAGTCACCAGATCTCGATCCAATAGAACGCCTTTGGAATGTGGTGGAAGAGAGGAAGAGTCACATCATGGATGTGCAGCCGACAAATCTGAAGCAACCGCTTGATATACTGTACAGTATCATGTCAATATCGACCAAAATCTCTAAGGAATCTTTCTAGCACATTGTTGAATGTATTCAATAAAGGATTAAAGCAGTTCTGAGGGCAAAAAATGGATCCAAACCAGTACTAGCAAGTTGTACCTAATGAAGCATCCAGTGAGTGTATAAAGGAGATATTATATACCGCTATCCGGGACAACCTTCCAAAAATGAGATTCCTTCCAGTTTTATCTGAGAGAAATGTAGAGCATCTAATTTACATACCCGTGTGTTTTGTTTTGTTTTTCTGAAGTGAAACTCGTGCTATCATATGGAGAACATGCAAAACATAGTATTAAACCCTGGAGCTGTATCGCAATAACAGACCTATCGTGCCACTGTTTCACCCTAAATGAAAATTAACCAAAGACAAAGCAAAACCACAACCTGTCACCATGGAACTATCAAAACATATAATACATCTACCTCTGGGTAAATGAGTGCACTGTCTGAATGTCGCCTTTGATAGAAAACGGGATGCTGTGTCACTGCGTATAGTGCCCTGAAGCATGATATAACAGCCGCACTCCCTTTTTGCTTTCAATAACTGCCACTTTGATAGGAAAACTCTGTACTGCATTGTGTTGACTTTTATCATAAATGAAAAAGGAAGCAGAGAAGCATAAAAGTTTCAGTGAGCATTTGAATAATGAACAGATCCACAGATATACACAACAATCTGATATGAGTTGCGGTAGCTTTCAGTTGACCTGCATCTTTGTAGGGGTTTTCAGCTGATGTAAATTATGCCTTTTATACCCTTGATGGATTTACTGCCATTTTTTTTTTTCAAGACTCAGAAAGCAGAGCATTTAATTTATGTATTTGTTTTTCACCCAACTGGGTTATCAAGTAAAATAAAACGTTGCTTTTTCATTTGACTGTGGTTAGAAGGTCATTTAACAAGAATGAACTCAAGATAAAATAAAAAAAAAAACTGATTTCCACAAGTATCATATATAAGGGGCGTTCAAGTCAAACCGGGACGTTTGATTGCACAGAATGCAGTTATGAGAGTAAAATCTACCTTTATTCTTCTATATAATCCCCTGCTACACTAATGCATGTACCCCAGTGTTTCACTAGTACTTGGACACCATCAAGAAAGAAAGATTTCTTTCGTGCTTCCTGCTTTACATCTGAACAAGTCCCAACTCCTACAGAGTTCCTGTAATGTGCAAGTGGTGTTTGTGAATGGTTGTATGCACAGTTCCCACAGACACATCAATCTCTTCCGCAAGTTGGTGACATGTTATTTTTTCGATTTACAAAGATCAGGTGTTCGAATGTTCACGGGAATAACTGCAGTGGAATAACTCCGAGCCACCACTGACTCCTTTAAAACATTTGCAAATCCTTTACTGCAGCTAGGAGTTTCATCACTGTGAGACCTACAGTAAAGTCTGCCATAAATGTCAATCAGTTTTATGCCTTCACATTAGCAAAATTTTGTGGACACCTAATCATTAACCTTAATATATGCACTTTGCATTTAGTCCCTCTTTGCTGTTATAATAACCACCAGTCGTCTCCGAAGGTTTTCCACTAGATTTTTGGAGTGTGGCTGGGGGGAATATTTTTATTTAGCCAGAAGAATATTAGTGAGGTCAGGCACAGATGTTGGCTGAAGATATCTGTGGTGTATACATGATTCCAGTTCATTCCAGTGGTATTCAGTGCGGTTTCTTCCGCTCTAAAATTTAGAAGCCATATCTTTATGGAGTGTCCAGGAGCATTGTCATATTGGAACAAGTGTGAGCCTCTTGTAATGCAACAGCATACTCAGACACTGTATATGATTGTGTGCTCCTAGTCATATGGAAGTGATGGCCTGGTGTCCACCACCTTTTTGGCTATATAGTATATATGAGTCCCTAATGCATTTACACCGTTTACATCTAAACCCGTTGCAGCAAAAGTCATCTGAGCAAAAGGAGGGGACACACAGGAAAAGAAAAACCGACATGAACAACAAATTAAATAAAAGACAGTTAGAAAGCAAACTTACATATTAATTTCCAAATAACAGCAAGGGGTGAGCAGACAATAACTCATACACTTTAATGTGCCACACATTAAAATAATTAGAGAAAAGCAATACATTTATCATTAAGACGCCTTCACGATAGTCATAAAATTACTACACCTACAATTTTGTCTTTACCCCTTTTCTTTCTTTCTTCTTATTCTAATACTGGCAAAAATAAAACTGAATTGGGTAGATTTTACTTTTTGTTGGGTCATGCTAGTATTCATAGAATATTTTAATGGTAAAATGTGTATTTTATATTTCTATTCCATGTTAAAGTAGCTTTTACTTAAACATTGACATAATGGTAATATAATCTTTTGAGCACATCAGTGTCCAGAAACATCTTCAAACACATTTGATATTTGCCTAACCAAATTCAGCCACTGTCTCCCTTCAGGTCAAACAAGAATTCAGGCACAATGGGAGTCTCGTTTGAAAATGAGGAAATGATTATGTAAAAGACATTGAAGCTTCTTTTTTTTTTCAGGTATTAAAAAACAATTGAAGGTGTAATAAGTGGCTAGGTCTTTGCAGTCACATGTACTGTATATGGAATGCTAGACAGATGGCGCCATTTTCCACAATTTGTCCAGCAAGTCTCAGAAATCTCTTCCCATGGATATCGTGTAGCTCAAAACACACTTTGTGTGAAAAAAAAAAGAAGAAAAAACCTTGTGCACCAAAATCCATTTCACAAAATGGATTTTCTTGGGAAAGAGCCACTTCTTTATGTCTTAATACGATCCAGACAATTCCCATAAACATTTTTGGTCAATCAAAAAAGTTAAGTATATATATTTTCTTCGTTCAGTGGTAGATTTCTCACTTGCCATGCAGAAGGCCTGGGTTCAATTCCCATCCATTGCCCAAACCCCAGCCACTGGATGCAGTGCAGGTCCCAAGCCCAGTTAAAATGGGAGGGTTGTGTCAAGAAGGTCATCCGGCATAAAAAAAAGTTGTTGCGAGAATGATCCGCTGTAGCGACTTCTCGACGGGAACAGCATACATTTTTAACAACTATTACTTTTGCTCTTGCTGCTACTACTACAACTACTTTTAATGCAAATAACAGCAACTATTAATAGTAATGTTGGTCTTTCACTGCTCCTGTCGAGGTCGCCACAGTGAACCATTTTATCCAGGATCAGGACCGCACTGCATCCAGTGGCTGGGGATTGGGTATTGTGTGGGAATCGGACCTGGGCCTTCCGCATGACAGGCGAGAGCCATTAATGCCCACTACTACTACTACTAATGATGATGATGATGATGATGGTGGTAGTGCATGTCGAGCAATCATTAGCCATGAGGCAGAAATACAATTCGAATGGGACACGAGTGGATGACAGGGCACAATGCACACATACATTCTCACACTCACTCACACTTGAGGCAATTTATCATTGCCAGTCACCAACTGGCATGTTAAAGAGAAGAAATCAGAAAACTGGGGACACAGGAAGAACACGTCAAACATTACATAGACAGAAACCCAAACTCCAAGTCCAACCAAGGTCCCTGAAGCTGTAAGACAGGAACACAGAAGTAATAATAATTATAATAATAATAATAATGATGTTTTTGTTCATATTATTATTGCTCCTGTATTTCGAACTGTTTATGACATTGGTATGCAGTCCATATCAATAATCCTTGTGTGAACTTTAAAAACTTTCTTGTCATTAGTTGACTAATGTAAGAAAAAAACGTGGTGCAGTTTTGCTCTTGGGAGAATAAACAGTAGTTACTGATGTACACATGTGTACTATTCTGCTGAGAAACGATCTGACCTCAGATGGGTGCTTGGCTAATTTGCCTTTACTGCGCAATTTTCCATGCTTGGCTGCATTCAATTAGATCCCAGAAAGGGCATGCTGTTTTAATGTAAGCCTAACACAGGCTTGATTTTTCTGTTTTTTAATTCTGAACGTTTGGGGTGGAGAGGCGGGGGGATACCAGTGTTAAATTTCAGAATCAGACATTTGTTGTCCAAATATTGATCATACTTCTTCATCCTCATAGTATGTCATTCCAGTCGTGGCCTTTTAACCAATTCCCAATGGACATGGCGTAAATCTAACAGGGATATATGCGGGCAGGCCAGCCTTCTGCTTTTAATTGGCATCTGGTGCATGAACTTGTGAACAGGAAACATTACAGCTTCACAAAGTACACTAATATCTGCAGCTTTTCATGTGGCTCTTAATGCCATTACATTATCTGTGTAAGCTATCAAGTTTAAAATTCCTTTCATGTTTTTTTTTTTTTCTTGCTTTTTTCATCATATGGGTTGCACATATGGGAAGTGTCCAACACGGTGTGAAAACTACAGGCTGTACAACACATTTACTATAACATGTTACAGTGCCTTGCATAAATATTCACCCCTTTGAACTTTTTGTAGTTTTAGAGTAAAAGTAATGTTTAAAGGCAGTTCTGTACAGGCAGCTTGTGAATAAGAGTCATGCATCTTATATGTAATATGTTCATAGCATCCAAATGAAATTATTCACTAAAACAAGGTGTTTTTGGTAGTAAAGTAAAGTTTTTAGGGTTATTCATATGGGATTTATTGCAAATATTTTGTGTATTCCTAATATTCCAAATTCTAAATGGGATGAGGAATGTGCGTGCATAGGCTTCATACGAAAGTGGTTTCGTGATTAAATGCACAGGTCCAGAAAGTGAAAGGATCTAAATATATAGATAAATGTAAGACATTCCAGATAAGAGGACGTCTGCCAACTACCATAAATGGAAATGTACATGTAAATGACATGACTAATAGTAACTGCTTGCATCAGACCTCATTTAGGGATTTTACAGCAGTGGGGATTATTACTTTAATTTATTAATTAAAATCAAAAGTGTATTTATATAGCACCCTTATTATAAAGAACCATAAACAAAGGCTTTGCAATTTAAAAAGTTTTAGTATTAAGCATTATTTGATATATTTCCATAGCGTATAATCCCAAATAAAGTCTCCTTTAGGTTGTAATACTGCTGTACTAACTGCAGAAAGGTTCTAAGGGATGCATACTTGTTTAATACTGTATATAGTATATTTCTCTTTCATGAATTTTAATCTAGACTAATCAAAATGAAGGACATTATTTTGACCATCGTTTTAAACTGATCACAAATTATGCTTAGCATTTTTAACACTCCGAGGTTAAAGGTTAGTTTTATTTAGGGTACTTGAGCGCATGCAAACGTGCCCTACTGACCTATGTTGTGAGTGTTGCGGTATTAAGTGTGCTTTAGGATGAAAAAGACGCTAAGGGACAGAACGCATCCAGAACTTCCACACTCTTCTTCTTCATCACTTCACTTGGTGGGTAATTACAGGATCACAGGTCAGACATACACGCAACCACAGCTATGTTACACAGTAGCAGATGTGTTCAGGGCATTATGGGGTAAGAGCATGAACATAAACAAAAACAGATGCAGCTGGTTACTAGGGATCCTGGCCAAACGTGTGCGCCTTAATCATTTCCATGTGTGGCTCTGGGGTAGGAGCAAAGCGTTGCAGGCAACCTAATGCCATGTTTGAGCAGAACCCAACTCAAGTCCTCAATGGGAAATCTGGAAATAAGATTTTTTTTTTTCTTTTCTGGGCTGACACAGCCAGTGTGTCCATGCCCTCTCCTAGCTGTACTAAGTCATGATGTAATCAGGCTCAGAGAGAAAGTCTGGAAAAGTTTGACATGAGCCTTCTTTTTAAGGTTATCAAACATTGTTCAAAAAGCAGTCTGTCATGGTACTTGAAAGCAGCTTTACCTCAACTTTACCTTTAACTGTTTTATATACTGTATATATGAACTTCTAGGCCAATGGTGTGTGTGCTTTAATTATAAAACTTTTTTAAAAATTACAATGCCATCAGTTGGATTTTGGTATGAGCTAAAGTTTTTACGTATTACAGTGAAGTGTGCGGAATGAAGGTGTGAGATCACGTTTATTAAGTTGATTTTGACTTAAGCATGTATTAAAAAATGTACAGCGCCATCTGTTGAATGAAAAAAAATGTTTTATGATGTGAGGGCATTTTTCATTTATATTTCAAATTAGTATGTCTTCTCTTTCTGTATCCTGATGGCGATGAATCAAAGCCTATATGTTACCTCAAGCTCGCTCAAATACACCTATGAAAACTCAATTCAAATCTGTTCAGTAGTTTTTATGTGATGCGTGCACAAACGAACAGAAAAACAGACATAAATAGCCAAAACCATCGTGATGTGTTCTATTACTCATCTTACTTCCCCTCAAATAATTATTTCGATTAATATCTCCAATGTATACACGCCAACGTTACAGCTTTATTATGTTGTGTGTGTGTGTGTGTGTGTGTGTGTGTGTGTGTATGTGTGTGTGTGTGTGTGTGTGTGTGTGTGTTTTAATGATGAAACGTTTGTTGCTCATAAACGTCCATGCAATTTAGCTGTTTGGTTATGATTATGATCCTGTATCCTGTAAAAACAATAGAACTTTATAATCATAAAAAAATAATAGAACTGTTATAGGATGCTGTACTGTATGTCGCGTTAACACTTTCGATCCCCTGTAGAAGTGACACACACTTTATTTCTGTTGTCCTGCCCTTGTGAACTGATGTACACGTTTCTCATCTGATGTAGCGCTTGTTTTATCTTTATCTCTGTCCAGATTGTGAATTGTTTGAACCCTCCCTTGTGTACGTGTGACTTTTCTCAATGTCTGGGAGGTCATTGTTGTTTAGAGCTTATCCCTGCCTGCAGTCCAGATGAGACGAGCAGGAAGCTGGTCAGTTTCTGTGATATCCTGTGTGTGTGTTCGCCATCTGATTACACGCAGGGCTGGGTTTTTCTTCGTGTCAGGGACATCCAGGTTCACAAACGCGTCACGTCATCTGATATACCTGATTATTGAAATAAGTGAACTTATCAGGGATGAGCTCCAGCTCCTCAAATGTACACGAGTCACCGTTTAACAACCGCTGCCTCGCTGTGAAGTTTCCTGCCAACAGCTTGTGCCTTCTCTCTCTCTCTCTCTCTTTCTCTCTCTCATTAACCACAACTGTCAGATCCTCCAGATGATGAGCAATTAATGCAGATAATAAACACTCGCCATCAATTCCTGTTTGTTTGTTGTTGTTTTTGTTGTTGACAGCGGCAGGGCTCCTCTCATGCCACCTTGGTGCTAACTAGTAGTTCTGTAATGCACCGGTGCCAGAATTAGTCTCTGTTTGCCGGCACAAAGCTATAACTGTTCAGCATAAAGGAGCAGGCTGATAATAAGGCACGCCGAATGTTAACAATTAGATCTTAATCGGAACCAGGGTGTCTCCGCTGCTCTTTTATCCCCGGGTTAGAGAGAAACGCAAACACAGTAACTGCCAAGGTGAATACTACTTCTGAATAATCATATCTCTCAGCGTTCCAGAGCTGCGTATGACGTACAGGGCTGGAGCAAAGGCGACACACTGTCAAAGGGTCGCTGTTTGCTCAGGTATTAGACTGATAAGAATGGCATTGGCTTTACTAACTAGTCCTGTCTCCCTAGTGACCATGAGTGATTGACATTTGCTGTATAGGCCATCGAGACTAGATCAGTCATCGTGCACATCTTTAAACTGGTGTACTGTATGTGTGTGTGGGTGTAGTGCTAGGGAAATATTTCACTCTAAAAAGCACTAAATATCTTTAGATGATGTTATCTGTAATTTGCTTGGAATTTCTTTTGACGGTTGGTGCTTTGTTTTATAAATTTTTTTTATTCCTGTAATAGAAGAAAAGCATCCAGCAATATCCATGATAAGGAAAAATGATTACATTTCTCTGTTTATTATTAAAAACAAAAAAGCAAGCGCATCTTTCCTCCCTCCATTTTCCACTGATGTGATGTTAATAAGAAATCCCATGTACAGTAGAAGTAGTCAAGATAACAATCACCACACCCCAAGATCTATAATACAATGCTGCTAGATGAAACAGTTGCTTTGAGTGGCAGAGAATTGGCTCAGCTAGTTAATGTTCACGGATATGACAAGCACAATGGCTCTGATGGTGGTTTTAGCAAGAATGTTGGCACGTTGGAAGCTGATCTGTTTGAGCAGAGCGTACAGATGAAGAAGTGAGAGAGCCAGACACATTGAAAAAAAAAAAGTGCTGCTGCTTCGCTTGCTTTGGTTAGAGCTTAAGCAAGGGTTTATTCCCATTTGTGCAGGTATTCGAATGGAATTATGGGTAATGACAGTGTGAACCGAAAATTTCATTGGATGCCACTTAAGATCACATGTCAATTACAAAATTTTGGCAAGTTGTTCAGAGTGAGGTTTTCCTTTCAACAACGCCCCCCCCCCCCGCCTCTGTCTCAGGGATCATGTTGTTTACTGACAGTTTTGATTTAGAGGATAGACCTCAAGTGCTCTCAAATGTCTTGAAATGTGACACATACGCAAAATCCCGAAACGGTGGAATCGCTTTCTGACACAATGGCAAAACACACAGTCGTGCAAGTGTGTATCCATTACAGATCAACATAAGATCGCCAGGAAAAGGCCCACTTTTAAAAAGAACCGGTCCAAAAAAAGACCCTAAAAAGAGCAAAACATCTGATTTCCCCAGCGCACGGAAAAATGATTGTAGCCTTTTGTTCTGAAACCGAATTTCCCTCGAAAACACTTTGAAAACTAAACAGATTTGACACTCCTCAGATTGATTGCGTTTCATCTTTTGTTCTCGGCAGAGTGTGTTTGTGCCTTTGCCATGGAAACGCAGGATTATTTACTCTTGGGCCGCTTCACACTTACCTTCCCTTTTCCTGACAAAACAACAAAGGAAGTACCGGGTCAAGCGTCTTCCCGCTCACATTATCTGGTAAATTGTGTCCCTGTTTCACAATGTATATACAAACTATAATAAAGATGTCTATTTAAAGGTCTACTTTTGAGCACTGCTCGCCAAAACTCTTGAACTCCCAACAAACAGCCATCCTGTTTTTACTTGCAGGGTGGACCTGAAGTGCTTAAAAAAATAGGAAATTCAGTAGTTATGATTGTTCTACACATACAGCCAACATCCTTGACATCAGAGACAGGCCTCTCAGTGCTGAACAAAAACTATAGAAAAATCTTCCAAGGTCCAAGGATCTTCAGTGGCAAAAAGCCATTTTCCATCCATTCCATGCGTATGGATGTGGCATTGATGTGGCATTGATGTGGCATAGGCGCTGGAGAGGAGGTGGGTTATTTACGTTTTCCAGCTGACATTATCTGATTATACATTATAATAGCTGCATATCTTCCTCACAGATATTAGAATTGTTTCCTGAATGATAATTTATGGTTCTTGGGGTTTGAGGATCTGAGATCGAGAGCACACACTGACAGCTAGTTGCCTGAAGAACGAGTGTTGGTGAAGGCACTAGATGGAGACAGTGAGATTCACATTGAGCCGAGTTTCTTAAGAGCAAAGAGTTTTCTTTTGTTCTTCCTACTTCCAGTTCTGGCACTGGTGCCTATGATGTCGTGCATAGCATAGTGTACAGATAGGATGGATGTTTAAAGAGGTTAGAAGTATACAGATACAGTACATATTAAAGGAACCAAGGCTGTACCTTTGTTGGTACCACACCATTGCTTAAAGTAAATTGATTTCCATAATGTAAAATATGATTTTATTTTCATTTCCAGTCTCCATCTTTTTAACTGCTAGTTCTATAATAACATAAAAACTCTGAAGCAATCGGCCTAATCACATTTTTCGGTATATCCAAATTTCATGAAGATATCAAATCTTTTTAAATAAAATGTTGCTGCAGTGTTTTGAATTAATCACATTTCATGATGGAGCCACACATCTACTGTATATGATCTTTCACCCCGAAATATGATAGATATATATTTGACCTTATTATCTACCCTGATACAAACTACAGATGAACATGTATCTATAGGGCGGCACTGTGGCCTCGCACCTCCAGGGTCGAGGGTTCGATTTCTGCCTCGTGTATAGTGTGAAGTTTGCCTGTTCTCGCTAGGCTTGGTGGGTTTCCCCTGGGTATTCCAGTTTCCTCCTGCAGAGTAAAGATATACAGAGTAGGCTAATTAATATTCCCAAATTGCCCGGAGTATGTGAAGGAGTATGTATCTATCTATGTGTGTGTGTGAATGTGTACCCCAGGTGTACCCCTCCTCGTGCCCGATGTCTCCTGGGATAGGCACTGGGTTTGACCCTGTACATCATTTATCTTCTTACATGTAATCGTCTGGCAGGCAATTGCTTTGCTAAATGATACAAACTGTGCTAATAGGATTTATATAACTTAAATACAATATAATGTTCAGTGTTATTATATGTATATAATATAATATAATGGGTGCTTTCGGCATCATGTTACGGGTAAGCAAAGTCACTTAAGAAATTCAACCTACACAAATTATAAATAATGTTCAGAAAAAAATAACAAAGTAGAGCTAAATAATACCAGGGTACAAGAAAAAAAAAAGATAGTGGTTAGATAAGACACTTATTCAATATGTTGCTGATAACACCTGAGTGCTTTCGTGTATTTTTCCTCACCTGCAAGGGTGACGAGGGTTTTTCCTCACAATGAAAAATTCTTATGAATATCCTCTGAATATTCACACAAGTGCGCGCGCGCACACACACACACACACACACAAATACACACACCCACACAGTCTATTTCAGTGGAAATAAAAGGGAATAACGCATGAAAGCGGAAGGCGAGTAAAAAGAACTTGTCACAATTAAGCACCTTAATGGGTGAAAATCCCCTGATAGATCACATATAATTTATACTAACAGTCATTCTAATAAAGACTTTTAAATCTTAACATTGAAATTTAATTAGAGTGTTGAATGCATAACCAAAACTGTGAAAAATTAACTCATGGGAGGAAGGTAATGTTGGTGGCTGAGTCCTTTTTCAGTTTTGCCCCGAGGCTAAAAGACCCATTAATTTAATACTTTTCATGTTCTTTCCAAGTTACAGAGTGCATTTCTCACACTAATGTTCCTTACACAGTATCGGAGCCTGATGCTGATGGTTATGTCTAAACAAAACAAAACAAAAAAAGATTATTACCTTACTATAATCAGCTAGAACCACCTTCAGTTGGTCACGCATGAAAAATGTCATCTGAATGCTTTTACCTGGTCTTAATCAATCAATTACGTTTTGATGTGAACTATTAAATGCACTTCTTTAATTTGTTTGTTTTCCCTCCATTCTCATAGCAGAGGAGAAGACCCTCTATCGAAACTATAAAGCTTCAGTGAGTGTGAGGTCTTTGAGTGGGGTTCAGCAGAGGAAAGCTAATCAAAGCATTAGTCATTAACAGCAACTTAGTAAATATAAGTTTACATGAAGGTCAATCCACTTCGCAACATGTAATGAATTACACAGCAATTACAGTGGAAGAAAAGTTGTTTGTCGGTCCTCACATGCTCAGTAATGACAAGCACAGGTCAGCAG
Organism: Clarias fuscus; assembly: GCA_030347435.1. Lineage (NCBI taxonomy): Eukaryota > Metazoa > Chordata > Actinopteri > Siluriformes > Clariidae > Clarias > Clarias fuscus. The sequence continues at coordinate 22,575,520 of CM059221.1, forward strand.
TGGTAGACGCAAAGTTCCCTCTCCTTTTCTGCAGCTAATTATCTCAAGTGCGTCTGTTAAGCCTCTGTGAATGTGAATTTGACCGTACAGTCCAATCACTGGTCTTATATTTTCATGCCAGGGATTTATCTTTAGAGGTTTGCATAATGATATACCAATTTATTTGATTTTGGAGCTTTGTATGGATTTAAACCAACATCCATTAAACACACCTTTCATTGCTGTTTTATGTAGCATTAACCATTAGTCTAGAGCTTTTCCCAATAAATACATTTTTTTTAAAAATCACGTGATTTTTAAATATGTCACATTTTGTTGCAAATACCTGCAGTTTTTTTTTTACTGTGTTTACAAATGTGGTGATTTGTTTTAATGCATACGTTTGTCTCACATCATTATTTTCATGTGATCTTTCACACAGTTTGCTTATTTTCACATGTGATTTTTACACAATATCTTCATCTTCATGTAATATTAACTTTTTCGATTTATTGTTATGTGTGACGTTTGCACATTATACATATAACATGATGCTTATGCAACAATAAGTTTGTCACATGTGATGTTTACACTGAATGTGTTATTGTTTACACAATGTATTCATCTTTGTATATTATATATATATATATTCGATTTATTGTCATATGTTATACATATAGCATGATGCTTATGCAACAACAAGTTTGTCACATGTGATGTTTACACTGAATGTGTTATTGTTTACACAATGTATTCATCTTTGTATATTATATATATATATATATATATATATATATATATATATATATATATATATATATATATATTTGATTTATTGTCATATGTGATACATATAGCATGATGCTTACACAACAATACATTTTTCACATGTGATTCTCGCACTAGTATACTTTATACTAGAATATGCTGTATATACTCATTTAACTGTATTTATTGTCATATGTGATGTTTACACATGAGTAAGTTCAATTCATATGTGTTTTTGAACAACTTTTTTTTTTTTTACATGATTTTTACACATAACTTTAAGTTCGGAATTTATTTTCAATTATATAAACACCAAATGGTTTTATTTGACATGTGATGTTTACACACAGTTGATTTATGTTCACAAGTGATGCTTACACATGATTTATTTATAGGTCATTTTATTCATTTATAGGTCATTTTGACGTGTTTATTTTTTAGACAATTTCTTTCCTGCATGCAGGGAACGCAGTTTAACATTTCCCATGCATTTTCTCCCATAATAAAAGTAATATTGCACAATAAATATAGTTTTCATATGAGATTATATATTGCTCACATGAGATCACAGGTGTTTAATGTACTAATTGTTCAATTAAAGGGCATAATTGGTGAAGCGTCTTTTCACGTATTGCTGGTAAGCAATCACATTGTGCTCAAATTATCACATGTGTAAAAACATAATCACTTGTGAAATCAATGTGGATTTAAAAAAAAAACTTTTTTATTGGTGTGTAATGCAGTATAGTTGTTCACAGCTCATCACAGTTGAATAGTTTGGACGAAGAAGAAAAAGCACATACTTTTTGCACAAGGCGCTGAAGGAACAGCATAAGAGCTGTTAGATGAGAAAACCATAACTTATAAATGACCTAACTATGAATATTTTCTTGTTTCAGCATGCATTTCCATCCTCTCGCATCTAAATATTTAACACTTCACATCAGATTGATGTTGCTCATAATTACAAACATTACACCAAAATCACATCTGACAGGAGCGGGTATCTGAAGAACATTTCCATTAAGAATTAAGAAAAATGAACTTTGTTTAAATATTACATGCATTTCTTAGGACTAGTGACAAAATCATTTGGATTTACAGAAAAGACAGCTAATAACAATTTTGTATTTATAAATACATACATACATACATACATACATATATATATATATATATATGTTTGGAAAGCTCTTCATGATTACCACAAAGAAATGAATCTCTTGTAAGCACTTGCATTTCTCCTCTCTATCAAAATGACAAAAGAAACTTCAAGTGCCTTTGTTATTTATTTATTTTAAAACAGAAGGATTCTCTAAGCTTCATCCAGATTTGCCCATTTGGAGTTGGAATAATGGATGGGTTGTGCATGTATATTTAATGGCTCCATGTTGTGTGGGAGATAAACATGGTGTTTGAGATGTTCTCCCTCTGCTGAGCGGTGTATTCCCATTATGCTGCTCTACACTATAGTATTAACTACCAACGTCAGCATTTCACTTTAAACACTGAAAACAGACTTTCTTATATAATATGTCGTGATTCGTATTATACATTCATCCTTTATAACGTGTCTTTAAATCCACTTGAGGAAGCGCCATCATTATCTCTCTTTTTTTTTTTTTTTTTTTTTGCTGTATCCAGTATTAAGAGCGACCTCATTGACTTCCCCGAGACTGTCATCTTGATGCACAAACAAATAAGTGCTTTTACTGCTGCATCCTGTTTCCTGGCCTCTTCGGATTTTACCTGCTTCCAGGAGTCTGAAATGAGACCCATCTTCTGGTCGACTTAAAGTAGTTAAAGTAATTCGCATGCAATATGGTGCACTAATTTTGACCGCTGAGACTAACTACAGTCCTACTAATAATGTGTTTGGGCCCATTTTTAATAAGTCATCATAATTACACTGAGAATTTGATTGGGCATCTGTGCCCAGGAAGATGAAACATGTTGTGTGGGCTTGATGGTAAAGGATATTGCTTGCTGTTCATACATAATTGAGAGATCTTGAATGTCAGACCTGTGGGAGCAAACGCTGGAAAAAGCACTGGTGCCCCCATCATTAGGTACACAGCTTCTGCACAGTGGATGGCTGTGTGGGAAGGACAGATGTCATTGCATCAGGACTGAATGTAACATCTAGTTTTGGCATTTCAAAGTCAATTTCAGAGATTTTTATTAGTGGCTAAATTATCCAAGAGAAAGATTAATTATTTTTGTCAAGGTTTAGTATTTTTCCTGCATGACCCACAGCTTAACCCCAAAAGCTGCGTGTGTGTGTGTGTGTGTGTATGTATGTTTGTATATAGTTTCATATATGTCATGTTTTACAATTTTACATTTTTACAATTTATATATGTTATATATAAAAATACGATATATATATATATATATATATATATATATGTGGCATCATATGTACAATATACATTTTACTTTTACTTTACATTTAAATTAACTTTTGTGTGATCTTCACACATTAGTCATTTGCTGTATTTTACATGTGATGTTTACACAATTCATTAATTTTTCAATGTGATGTTACACTATTTATTTACTTTCACACATGATCTGAATTTATTAATTTTCACATGTGATTTTTTTTAGAGATCGGTCATTCATTTTCACTTGTGAATTTTTCACACAGTTATTTATACATGTGATAATTACAAAATTCAGTTATTTTCACATTTTTACACACTTCATTTAGTTTTACTTGATTTTTATGGATGCTTTTTTATTTTCATGTATTTTACGCAGTGCATTCATTGTATATGTGATATTTATACAATTTCTTTTGGCACTTTTGTTTCACCTATGATTTGACATTATTTTATTTTTTGTAATTTGTATACAAATATTATTTATTAAAAGAAATATTATTATTTATTTTTTACGTGATTTTATATGCTTCATTTAATTTCACAAGTGATTTTTACAAAATGTTACTTTTATGCATGAATGTATGATGTTTGTTTACATGCATGTGATGTTTACATGATTCAATGATTTAACTTTTTCTTTGCACAAAATTACAGTGTATGAGACTCGTGTATGTGATTTCATTTCACATGACATTTTTTTTATACATCTATGTTTTTTTTTTACACATGACATTATACTTTATTCACATTATATTTTCAGATGCTGTGTTTGAATTCACATGTGATGTTTTTTATATTGTACATGATGTGTTTGTTTTTATTATGGTGATCTTATATGTAGAACATGTGATTTATCTTTGACATGTGATTTCTGACACAATCTTTCAGTTTTTAAAGTTTTTTTTTATTTCAAATGTGATTTTATCCCACTTTTTTTTTGGTCACAAACGGTCACAAATGATTTACTTGAGGTCATGTGGTTAACAGTTTTAGAGCATGATATGGTGCATCACATGTGATTTTCAGTACATGTGATCATGTGGAACATGTGTGATGTTTTTGTAAGAAACATGAGAAATATGCTAGCACTGAAGTACCTAGACAAATTACAAATTGGTCAGAAACTTAAAGACCAAGATAAAACACTGCTAGTTAGTACAAGAAAAAAAAAAAAAAAAAAAACAGAAGGTGGAGATAGGTCTGTAGACTTCTGAGTCAGATCAGTCTTATTTGTTACTAAGTACCATTTTAGCACCTCACTGCTTAGGGTAAAGTGAGAAAATATTACCATTTAGTGTGTATGTGAACTTTCCTACCCTTTGACTGCTACTTGATCTTAGTATGTGAGTTATTTTCCTCCTCTGTAAGAAGTAGGCTACTCCATTTACCCGACCTCGACTCCATTTTTCACTGCTGGCCTCTTACACTGATGCGCCTTCTCAGGAGGTCTGGATATGAGCATCGTCTATAAAGAGAAGCCCTGACTCTGTAACTCAATGAGATGTGCCAGGAGACAGGGCGCTATTTATTTCCTTTTGGGGCCCGGGTCTCAAGCGAGATAAATGGGAAAGCTGTCGCACAAGCGAAGAGCCAGCTTTATATTTTTGACATTTCTGTGTTTAATGTGTTGCACGTTTTATACGACCCGTCTTTTTGCTCACTCCTTCTTGCATTTTCTTTTAAGGCTTAAATGCAATTATTGATGTGCGAGCCTCGGGAACATTATGCGTTATTTGTTAGTAAGCACCATTTTTGCATATTGACGGTAACAGGAAAATGCATGTATGGAAATTCGAATATAAATTGACTTATGTCTAGAGGGTTGCATTCTGCACAGTGAGCTCTTCTGCAAGTAATATATATATAGTTCTTTATATTGCTAATCTAAGCATGTGGCTTTTAAGAGTTTAACTTGATAAAAGAAATGCCTACAGGCCTCGGGTAGGACGGCTAAAGACTTTTATGTTATTGCTTTGACAGATAGCTCTTTCTAAATGCCTCTAAAACAACAGGAAAAGTGAAGTAGCTGATCATTATTGTGTCTCAATTTGATTTCGGGGTACTTTTCACAATCAGTGTTGCATTTTTACATAAAGAAATGTGAAATATCACTTTAAATTAATGCCAAAAAATGAGCGCAAGGGATGGATTTTAAGAGGCTTGCATGGCAATTTGTTAACATTCCTACTGAAAGTCCCATATATGTAAATGATGCCTTTAACAATGTCATTTATTTGATTTTCATGTGCTTCTTCTCTTGTATTTCATTACCTAATTGCTTACCTCCTATAAAACAATGTGCAGAGTCACACAGCAGTTTGAATGTGACTGTTTTTCTCTTTTATTCCTCGTGTTTTTAATGCCTAAAGCTTTTATAAGAGCCGCTTATAGACAGGCTCAAACCGAATCAGGCTCTAAGAGTCGGTTTAGACAATTTTAAAGGTGAAGCAGCGGGCTATGACTCTATCTCTGATTTATGAGAGCTTTCTCTTTGCCTGGATTGATGCTATGCTTTCTTCAGCCCATGCAGCTTTTACTGCATCATCTTGCATCCAGAACCATGGCTTCTGCCCAATAAAGCCCCTTTTAACTTTCGTGAGAGTTTCTATAAACAACAGGACAAAAAACTATTAAAAAAGATTACTAATGCAAGATGACTTTCACTTCATCCTGGAGAAACGAACATTACGCAATAAAATGCAGAATAAGTGAAATATGGATAAGTGAAACTCGGGCTTGTGATCGGCTTTGTAGCCTTGAATGTCCTCTCTGTATCTTTAGAAGACATCACGACACATTTGAATGAGAATGAAGGCTGAAAGCAGAATAAGGAGACTTATTTGGGCAGGTGGAGCGACTGAGAGACATCCATTTTAATCACTGGCCACACTATATAGCATTACAGCCCTAACACGGGCGGGCCGGACAAATGAGACAACTGTATCTTTCTCTAACTATCACATATAGCCAGGCGGAAGCGTGGGATACGGGACTGTAAAATGAGTGATGTTTGTAAAAAGAGACAGTTCTGCCCACCCAGCACTTTTACATGGATCCACTAGCGGTTTTATGTAGCGCTTCCCCTAATGCACTCTGACACACTGTTTTGATATCATTACTACATTATACTTGCAATTTTTGAGTGAAAAAATACACTACTTAGAAAGTCGAAATTCATAAATACATTTATGTCAAACTGCACTTAATATTGATTTTGTTAGTGTTCAGATTCAATAATAAGGTACAGGGTGCATGAATATTTAAATATAATCTTCATTTCTGCATCTCCTAATGGCCTCAGCTCCTCCACACTCAATTTAAACACAATTTAGGAACTATAATGTATTGAAAAATACAGGGATTTGGCAATAAATCATGGGGAGAATATCCTGGGCCTATTATAAGATAGTTCAATATTAGCCCCCAGAGGGGCCCGCACAATTAGATTCCTGTTTTTTAGGCTACTCAATTATCCGCCTGCTCTCATTTCATGAGACTTTTACCTCTATACCTCTCAAAGCTGTTTGCTTATAGAAAGAGCCAGACGCTGCGATACAAAGTGGCTGAGTGGGGGTGGTGTTACATTTCTGGAATAAGGATGTTGTCTTCGCCGTGGGTATTAGAGGCCTGGAAGAGGGTTAGAAGAGCTTTAAACATATTAATAGTGGCCTTCGGATTGTTTAGTTACAAAATTCTTTTGTGATTTAATAAACCGATATGTTGTTTTGAACGCTGTATGCGCTCGCAACACACGTACAGTACACGTATATTCATGCAAATGAACTATCAGCGAGTCATGTGACAGCAGTGAAATACATACAGTAAAATCATGCCTTGCAATAGGTCAGGTTTTTTTTTTTTTTTTTTTTTACATCAAATATCAGAATAATGGAAAAATTTGATATCAGTGACATACAGTGAGCAGCAGTTACTTGGGGCAGAAAAGTGTTGTTGAGAGAGGTCAAATGAGAATGTAAAGACTGGTTTGAACTGATAGGAGCACTATAGTAACCATCAATGGTGAGAAAAAAGCATCTTATGAGGCAAAATACATCAAAGCTTTACACGGGAAACAGAGCTGCAAGGGTAGAAGACGCCACTCTCTTGACCATAAATAAAAAAGTTCTTTAACCACTATTTATTAATCAGCCTGTTAATTTAACAACCATAACAAAACCAATAACACCACCTTGGACGGACTTTGAGAGATTAACTTGTTAATAGTATTTGCTTTTTGTTTGCATGTTCTCCCTGTGCTTGATAGGTTTCCTCCCACAATCCAAAGTCATGCACAGTACTGTATGTTCAAGGGCGATTCCAAATCGCCCATAGTGTATAAATGGGTGTATGAGTGTGTGTGTGTGCTTGTGCCTTGCAATGGCTTGGCACCTTATCCGTGGTGTACACCTTGTGCCCAGAGTTCGCTTTGGATAGGCTCAAGGCGTGCTTGTCCCTACATCAAAATAGATAATGGATGGATAGTAATAGATCTACCATTACATTGCTCTATCAAGAAATCTTGACTTGATTTAACATGACAGTAGCGATTTCCTGCCAGTCAGTACATTCGGAAATGTTTCCCACCTGAAAAGGGTGCAAACCACAAATTAGAATATCATCAACATCTTACGGAGGGAGAAAAAAAAAAAAAAGTATCGTGTCAAGTCAAGCAGAGTTACATCATTTCTATTTGGATTGATGATCTGTGGTGCGCTAACTGTAAACAGATTGGAGCTTATATTTATACTGTTATAGAAAGCTTTCCAGCTTTTTGTTGATTCCAGCTCACAGATCTGCTTTTTTCACACCAACATCAGAACAACAGCTGATTGTTGAGCTTAGGGTCATGGTGTACATTCATACATATGGTTCCTTTTAACTAAGTCACACATTATTATTTTCATTTGTTGTCCGATGACTACAGTCAGCAACAACGAATGACATTTGGGAGAGAAATCTGCCTTTAAGTTTACACGCAAACACTTTCTTCAAAGGGTGAAGAAAGATTGTTCAAATCTAGAGTCATTTCACGAATAAACAGGCAATTATGAATAGGCACGTGCAGTACATACAGTATAAAGCACATATACTGCACAGTGCATATTACATATGTTTATACTTCTGCACTAATGCATTCTTGAATCTAGGTGTTCAGGAGCTCTTGATTCATTTTCTATAGCAAGTGCTCTAACAGTAGGTCTAGCTGCAAGGGAAGTCACTGGTTTGCATTAATGCACTCATTCTACTACATCATTCCTACTGTATACTGACAATCGACTCACATTGACTTGTGCAGCAGATGAGGCTGTGTATAAGTCAGCTGAGGACAATCTGAGGCTTATAATAAACAGATTCGACAATGTTGCATTTTAATAACAAATGATATGGAGTTATTGAACTGAGGCCATTTTCAGTAAGAAGACATAAATTTAACGGTTAGGGGTTTTTAATGCTCAGGAAGGACTTTGAAAGAGTGTACAACTGTTTATAGCTGCTATAATGTAGGTGATAACAAGCACACATTTGTGTTCATTTAACAGCATGAAATGTCACTACAAAATAATCAGGTTGCACGGTGGTTTAGCGGATAGCACTGTTGCCTTGTATCTCCAGGGTCTGGGTTCGATTCCCACCTCGGGGTCTGTGTGTGCGCAGTTCGCATGTTCTCCCCGTGTTTCCGCCAGGTACTCCAGTTTCCTCTCACAGTCAAAAGACCTGCACATTATAGTAACTGGCGTTCCCAAATTGCCTGTAGTGTGTGTGCTCTGCGTTAGATTGGCAACCCACTCAGGGTGCACCCTGCCTCATGGTCTAAGTCACATGTGATGGGCTCCAGGCCCCCCTGTGACCCCGTATAAAACATAAAGTGGTGTAGACGATGATGGAGTGGCACAATAATAAAAATGCTCATATGTAGTGTTTAATTTCTTAATGCACGATACCCTTACATATGGTATACATACACTTTAAATTGGTACACAAAGACGTTTGAAATATTTGTGACAAAATTTAGAAATGAGTAATAATGAGATGTTTCTTTTATCTAACCCAGGTCATAGCCAAACCATATTTATTTATATATATATATATATATATATATATATATATATATATATATATATATATATATATATATATATATATATTATTTGCTGGTTCTAGTTATATAATTTGGTCAATACAGTTTCTTATTCCTGCTTACCCATGTGAATGCGCTCAGTGAGAGATCCTTTCATGATAATTGTGTGCTTTTGTTCCAGCCAAGGGCCTTCACCCGGCAGTGCCGGCTCCCCGTTTACTGCCAAACACTGATTGCAAATGTAGCAAAATCCTGATTACTGAATTTCTGAGCAGCTCCTTTGTGTACGCCACTTCATTTTCCCTTTCTTGAGTGGTTTATTAAAAATTGATAATTCTTTGTAATGGCCTCATTTCTGTCAGTTTTCATATTTTAATCCCGTTTTAAAGAAAACAAGATACATTAATCAAATATGACAGAACACATTCTTAATGTAATCATGCAAGGGATTATGAATTGCAAATGTACAACCAAGCACCCCCCTCCCCTCGAAACGTACTTCCATTAATGTTACGAAATAAAATAATCATGACCATTTTAAATTGAGTTTGACTGCATCTGATGCAATGGAGAATTTACAGTCGGTCTTGTTAGAATTTGGTAGAAGCGTAAGCTTCTGCACTGAAAGCTGTCGGTGTCATGCTGGTTTTAGGTCAAGAACAAGTTTCGGGATGGTTGGGGGTCCTGGACTAATTCAAGACGACATCTTGCCACCACTGTAAAGGAAACATTACTTTTCTGCAATACAAGCAAATCACAATTTATTTATCCGCAGTAACTTCCTTATCCTGGTCTTGATGGATCCAGATTCTATCCTGGGAACAAGGCACGTTCCACAGCATTAAAGCTCACTACAAAATAATCAGGAGGCATCGTACTCCTGAAATAGCACTAAACATTGTCCCCTTGCACCTGCAGGGTCCGGGTTCGATTCTTGTGTGCATGGGGTTTGCAAGTTCTCCCCGTGTTTGGTGGGTTTCCTCTGGGTACTCCGGTTTCCTCCCACAGTTCAAAGACATGCAGAGTAAGCTAACTGGCGTTCCCAAATTGCCTGTTGTGTGTGAATGAGTGTGTGAGTGTGTGTGTATATATGTGTGCCCTGCGATGGATTGGCATCCTGTCCAGAATGACCCCCTAAATCTCCTGGGATAGGCTCCAGGACCCCTGTGACCCTGTATACAGGATAAAGCGGTATAGACGATGAGTGAGCGAGACAAAATAATCAAAAATGCTCACATGTCCAGGACCCCCAACCACACTGGTTGTGAGGAAGGACTACAGTCTAAATGAGACACCAGTCATAAAAAACGACCTTGCAGCATGTTTGTTGCATACAGTAGGTGGAAGGACAGGGAGACATACTGTACTGTAGGTACATGCTACACTCAGAGACAGTAACCTGAGTTCACAAATCAAGCCTAGGACCCAGGAGCTGTGCCCCGCCTCATGCCACTTTAAGTGAGATACATTGTTTGACAGATCCTGCCGTGTTTACATCCCGTGTTCATTTGTTGACCTGTGCTTAAACTGTCAGCAGATAAGAGTAAGAAACTTGGCTCCTGGAAAGTGATCTCATTTCAGTCTGGCGCAAACTAAAATATCCTTCCTTACATGACAATCACTTTATAGTGTGCTTTGTAACTTTTGAAAGAGGTGAGTAATACCACAGAGAGGATGGAGCACCAAAATTAGGTGCATTTCCAACTCAGATCAATGCTTTTTTTCCCCCCCTACAATGAGAATGCAGACAAGTCCATTAAATAATCATAACCAAATAAGTTTGTGTTTACGGGAAAAAAAAAAAAAGTGTACAGCCAACAGTGCTCATAAACAGAAATCAGCAAGCAAGAAGAAAAAAACCCCCCGAAATGAATATTTAAAGAGGTTATGGAGAAAATGGCTTTAATGAAGAACGGCAGGTCTAAAAGGCTGACCCTGGCCTCCGGAGTGAAGGAATGCTTCCCAGGGTACCTTGGCCACACTTAGAGAAAAGCAGATAATTCGTTAATGTCACGCACTTGTTGGAAATGGCAGATAAATGGATTCCTGCCATTATTTGCCAGCCTAAGTGAAGTGAAGGAGGCAGTATGGTGGAGAGGACAAAACCAGTTATGAGTGATAAGTGTCTGAAAGCTAATGAAGGCTGAATAGGCCAAGGTCAATGGCTGCCAGCGAGGTGTCTGTGCCGCTCGGCCGTCCTGCTGCTTAAATATAGGGGGAATATACATTGAGCTTTTAACACCTTGAAACATGGAACAGGATGGAATATGAAATATGGGCATGTAATGGCTTTTTAATGATGCCCCCCCAACCCTCCACCCTGGCCTGAGATTGGAAATCGGAGGTGAACCTTGATATCGCTGCACTAAGTGCTTGTAATGCACCGTAACTTTTTTTCCCCTCAGTGTGGATGAGGCCATTTTACATAAATGACGAATGTCTTCCTGACATAATTTGTTGAAGGATGATACCATTCTAAATGTACTGAACAATATGAACGGAAATAGATTATTTTTCCCATTAGGGGCTTCTCTGAAGGCATTTCTACCATAATAATGACCATGAAAACCATAATGACCATTAAGGTGAATGTAAAATGTTTCTACCAAAGTTTAATTCACATACATATAATGATTCGTAGGCCACTCTATGGCTTGAGGAGAGATATCTGACGTGTGTCTGCAACCTGGAGAAATATTGAGTGAATGCCGTGATGCACTATAGCCTGAACTGAGTCGCTGCGGGATAAAGAAATTTTGATAAAATTCTAAATAGAAGTACAAGAGATGGACTAGATGAGAAGTCAGTTCTGTGATTTTGCGTGCTTAATGTCCTTAAAGACCTATATTACACCCCAATTAGATGCGACTCTTGTTTCCTTACATCAAGGGCTTGACTCTACTGGCTTGTCACCCTCCCAGGGCCCAATCAATTTCATTACTCCAGTTACAGCCGAGCTCGGGTAAAGCTGTGCCCTTAAACTTCAGCTTCCCTCCAGAACGATCAATAGCCCACGTTCTTGCCAAGGTTCCATTTAAAGTTCATTTATTTCAAGCCATCATATAAAACAAGACAGAGCATCAATGTGGCCCCACTTTGTTTTATTTGTCTGAGGATTTCCAGCATGACACTCCATCCTGAGTGCTGGAAGAAAGGCTGCTGGTTAAGTCCTGAACATACAGCACACTGCTCTCACCTGTACAATGTACGGTATATAGTACAGTACGGTGATATGTTTGATTTAGTGCCTGTAAACCTACACTTTCTTGTCCCGGGGCTGTTTTTAACAGTCTAGCTGATAGAATTTGCTGCAAGGATGATTAAGATAACCTGCATGCATTTAACTTCTGAGTGCACGCAGTACAATTTGTTTCTAATTTCTATTGCAATGGTTACATTTTATTCTATTATTCTATAGTTATGTAAATAAAGGCAATATGCAAGCATTCAGTTAAACTAAAACTAAAAAATCAGTTGAAACTGGTCCATAGTTTGCAAGAGGCTAAATGCTATGCAGTTACTAAGTTGTGGCCACAACATACTGTAGTATCTCGTGGCCACAAATTGAACATCTTTGTAAGTTGTGGCCACAACATAGTATCTCATTCCCACGCCTTAGTAAGTAGTGGCCATGGATCCCCCCCCAAAAAAATGTCACTAAAGGAACAACTCACACAGCAGTGTCACTTTTTTTTACATGTTTTGTTAACTGACAATGTATGCATTTTGTTTGTATGTGAAAAACATGGAATTAAACACAAAAAGTGGTAACTTTTTTTTTAAACATCCACGCTAAAAGAATCATGACATAAAAGCGGTTCTAACGCATTATTTTCAATCTATAATTTGGCTAACAGGGTGATACTTTTTAAGCGTCTTCATTAGTTCAATTCAATTCAATTCAATTTTATTTCTATAGCACTTTTAACAATGGTCATTGTCTCAAAGCAGCTTCACAAAAATCTAAAGAAAATGTATGGAAGTGTGTATGTGTGAGAAAAATGTGTCTAGATAAGTCAACGTAATTATAAATAAAGAAAAGAAATGAATAAAAGTAATGATCACCAGGAAATTTAGATGATGCAACTTCCTTCTATTCAAAATACTGCGTTCAGGTAACAAGGTTGTGTGAGCATTGCGGGAAATAAAATCTGTATTTCTCATAATCGACTTGGCTGTCTAAAGCAAAATAAGCAAAAAAAAAAAAAAATGTATAAAATAAAAAATTAATAAAAACAATTATGTTTTAAGGAAAAGTGTAGTTAGAATGTTTTTTTTTTTTTTATGTGCTAGACTTTAAAGTCTTTAAAGCTTTAAATAATTTATCTAAAACATGCACGTAGGTTTTGTGAAGGAAACTTATAATAATTGTACATATTATTAATTCTGCTGTTAATGACACTCCAATCGTTGAACCACAAAGATTATATTATCAAGTGATACTGACAAGGAGAGAGCAGTTATTTAAGGTGAATGACTGACTGACTGAATAGAGTAATTGAGTTAATTAAGCTATTCCGTTAATATGGCGAGTAGCTAAATAACGACAAGTTCTTGTTCATGCAAAGCTTTATCTTCTTGCTCTCACACGTTCACATTGTTACTATCTAATAAACCACAACTTGACAGCTTAATGAGTAAAACAGGGTCGGAGAAGTTTATAGGAACCAGGTTGTATCTATATAATTGGATTTTAATTTCATTACTATTATTATTGTGTTTATGTGTTGGCATTAGAATTCGCTACAATTTATTGACGGATGCTTTCACAGTTGCTTACAATCAATATCACGGCTTTAACCAGAGCCCAATCAAAGTCTCAAAGGTCCTGTGGGCCAGAGGTTTGTGAACATTATAATGGCTCACACTTTATTTTTCATTCCAGATGATAATTTATACTCTATGTATAATGTAATATAGTACTATTTGTTCTAACAACCCCAGAGTGACTGAAGTGGAACTTGGTAATTCCCATATACTGCTATCTTTCTCAATGTCTTTAGTGCAAATTACCTAAGGACTCAATAAATATGACATAGAAGTTAGTGCGGTGTGGTGATAATAAAAGAAGTAATAAAGTAATAATGGATCAGAAACTGCACAACTTATTATTTATGTACTGTATGTCAGACCTATAGAGATGTTATTTGTGGTTACACAATAACTACATACACTCCATAGCAGTTGCACGTATCATCTACTTTTATTCTTAACATCACTGGATATGTCTTGCTTATTGTTCATCAGTGAAATTCATCAGTATTCATCAGTGAGTAATCCTGAACCTTAGACACATGTTATCCCTGAATTTAAGACTTTCCCTGTTAACTAAGCTGCCTGTGCCTTCCACTTTATAAATGTACATACTATAGTCCATCATGGAAGAAATGTCTCAATCAAGTATTACAACATAAGCAGTCCTTAAATCAGTTAAATTATATTTAGTTATTTGTAACAAGGAACCCATTTAATATAGTAATAATAATAATAATAATAATAACAACAACAACAACAACATCCTGCCTACACTTAATGCAACACCCTTTGAGATCCATTAATTTATAGCACTCAGGTACAGCATGACAGATTAACAATACATTAAACCTCAGTGACAAAAAGCCCCCAAATTGGTGTTACTTTATTTTATTGGCCATGTGAATGCATCATTTTATTATGACTGGTTTAAGTCTGGCAGCGTCTATTTGGCATTTGCCCCGCTACTCATTTACAGATATGGTCTTATAGTGCTGGCATTCTAGACGCTCACTCTATTTGGATAGTGAGCATGAGTGTCAAGCAGTGGCAGGGTGTTTGTGAGAGGAGTTAATTGAATGGGAAGTGGGGAGGGGAAGAGTCCTTTAGCGCTTTTAATGCGTGGTGCAAAGACGTTGCTGCTTACTGCTCTCTCCTCGCCAGTGGACTTGGCAGTGTGTGACAGATCTCTGGGAGTGATTTTGTGCAAAGCTGGCCCATATGAAACCATCTCGTTTTAATCAGAGATCCTGGCTAGTGTACCAGCAGCAGGAGCTGTGAAAACTTTGGCAAACGTGTCGCATGTCTGTTCCGTGGCACACATACAAAATACACAAATATTTCGATAGTAATTATGTGTCAAGTGAAACAAGCGATCGTGGCCAGGGCTTGACGTGTTCAAGAGAGCATGGGTATGGTGTAGCTGGACAACCAGGATTGAGATGGCCCCCCAGATAGGCCAATTAGACTTCTTGCTGTCGAATGGATTCTACTGTTGAAAATACTTCATGTGGTCTTGGCTCATTCGAATGAAGTAAAGAAGTTCACCAAATACACTTCAAAGGGTGGATTGACTGCCAAGATGCTAAGTAACACTGAGATCATTTCCTTTTTTTAAAGCTTTGGTCAAAAAAACAAAACAAAACAAAAAAA
This sequence comes from Clarias fuscus, assembly GCA_030347435.1. NCBI lineage: Eukaryota > Metazoa > Chordata > Actinopteri > Siluriformes > Clariidae > Clarias > Clarias fuscus. Next base: position 22,591,138 of record CM059221.1, read on the forward strand.
ACCCTACACCACTGCAGTTCTAGGAATTTGCTATATCGACTCAGAGATATAGTAGCATTTAGAGATGTATGGTGGTCACATGAGGGGTAAGATATTGTTGCCTTAATATGGAAAACCTGCAGCTGATGTATCCTGTATTATCTGTTATAAGATAATAATAGCATCTCAAAAGAATAGAATATTGTGGATTTTTTCCCCCATCATTTAATTCATAAAGTTAAACTCTCATATATTCTAGATTCATTACACATAGACATATTCTAAGTGTTCATTTAGATGATTATGGCTTACAGCTCCAGCATCTAAAAATATTATAATATTTCCTAAGCTCAAGCAAAAAAGCATTTAGAATAAAGAAATGTCCAACTTCTGAAAATTATGTTCATTTATGCACTGAATAGTTGGCCAGGCTCCTTTAGCATGAATTACTGCATCAGTGTAGCATGACATTGAGGAGTTGATCATCCTATGAAACTGAAGACCAAGTTGCTTTGATAGCAGCTTTCAGCTTATCTCTTTTATTTGTTCCGGTATTTCTCATCTTCCTCTTGACAATAGCCCAGAGATTCTCTATGGGGTTCAGGTCAGGTGAGTTGGCTGGCAAATCAAGCACAGTAATATCACGGTCAGCAAACCAGTTAGTGGGAGTTTTAGCGCTGTGGGCAAGTGCTACGTCCTCCTGGAAAAGCAAATTGACATCTCCATAAAGCTTGTCAGCAGATGGAAGCAGGCTCTAAAGCCTCCTGCTCGATGGCCACATTGACTTTGGACTTGATAAAACACAGTTGACCAACACTTGCAGATGACATGGTACCGCAAATCATCACCGACTGTGTATGTATATCACCGACTTGGATTCTCCACTCTTCCTCTAGACCTTGATTTCCAAATGCATATAAAAATGTACTTTTACCTTTGGCACTTTGAGCAATGGTCCAGTTCTTTTTTAGCTTAAAAAATTTTTTTTTTTAACTTTTTCTCCTTAACCAAGGTAAGATGCTTAGATGTTGCTGCGCATGGTGGCTCTTGCTTCACTGACTCCAACCTCATTCCACTTGTTGTGAAGTTCTCCCAAGTTCTTGACAATCGGCTTTGCTTGACAATGTTCTTAAGGCTGTGGTCATCCATCTTGCTTTTGCACCTTTTCCTCCCACACTTTTCCTTCCAGTCAACTTTACATTAATATTCGTTGAAACTGTATAGCACTCAGCGAATAGCCAGCCATTTTAGCAATGACCTTCTGTGTCAATGATCATCTTCTGGAGAACTGTTAAAGCAAGAGTCTTCCCTTTGGTTGTGGTCGCATGTACTGGTACGAGACGAAAGAGATACAGTACATTGTAAATATACTACATGATTAGTAATTTATTTAAACACAAAATTACATATTCTAATATTTTGAGACAGTGGATTAGTTTTATGAGTTATAAGTGAAATTAAAGCAAAAGGAAAAAAAAAAGACTTGACCTCAATCGACCTGTAATAAATCTAAAATATACAGTACAATATGAGTGTTTAACTTTTTGAATTAAATTGTGAAAGAATTTTTTTTTTTTTTTTGAGAAGTACTGGATATGGTTTTATCAGTTTGTGGGCTGGTAAGAACAGACAAAGTCTAATTGTTTTAAATCTTACTTATATGATTGCCAGTGACTGGTCTAGCATGACACATGGTGCCATCTGTCTCTCTGCCACATTAAAACCTGACTTTTGATTTCTCTTCAGCAGGCTCCAGATCTCTCGCAAATGTTTTCTGTAGATTGCTAATACACGCTGCTGTAAACATGTGCATCTGCACGTGTGGTTTGTGTGCATCAGAAAGATGGATGCCAAAAAAAAAAAAAAAAAAAACTCGAACATTTGTCTCCTTTTGCCTTGTGTTGTGTTTGTGAGGAGCCAGTTGTCTTAGACAGGTGGTCACAGAAGAATGAAAGCCATTTAGTAACTGTTTCTTTTACAAACACATTTTATGAACAGATCCCAATGCATAAAAGAACTGAATTGCATGCTAAAATGATTTTTATATATTTTACATAAATATCAAATACATATCCCGTATATAGACTAACACAATTGTGTTTTTAAGGATTGCCACTAAAATAATGTAGAGTAGCTCATTATAGATGATTAAAGGGAGAAAATGAGAAGCAAAAAAGAAAAATAGCTCACTAAACTTCAAGAACTTCTAAAAGATTGCAAAATGTGATGAATCTGCACCAGTAGGGGGAGCTGTAGCTATGCATAATTCACCTGATATAAAGATATAAAGAAGCGTATGTCCTTAGATTTGTCCAGCAGGGAACTTGTGCCATCTTATTCAATTCATCCAAACTCAAGAGGGCCAAAATTCATCTAATGACATCTATACAGGACTATTATAGTCTTGTTTTTATGATTATCATTTGCTATATATACATATATATGTAGGCATATAGTTACTGTACAACCTGGGATGCAAACACACAATATGGTTGTGGTAATGGTTTCCTGCATGCGCCCTCACTCAAAATGAAACCCAGAAGTTGATTCATATGTGTAGTTCATATCCATATACACGTTTTCACCATCTTAATGTGCATTATTGATGAACAGAAACCTAGAAAATGTCGCTTCCAGATGTCTACCAACTTCCATTTCAGTTAAACTCATTAAGTGTTATACCTCAAGGATCCGGGTTCGATTCCTGCCTCAGGTCTGTGTGCATGGAGTTTGCATGTTCTCCCCGTGTTTGGTGGGTTTCCTCCGGGTACTCCGGTTTCCTCCCACAGTCCAAAGACATGCAGCTAACTGGCATCCCCAAATTGCCCATAGTACGTGAGTGAGCATGTGAGTGTGCCCTGTAATAGATCGGCACCCCGTCTAGGGTGCACTCGGCCTCGTGCCCTAGGTCTCCTGGGACAGGCTCCAGCCCCTCCTGCGACCCTGAATACAGGATAAAGCGGTATAGACGATGTGTGAGTGAGAGTAAGTGAGTTATACCCAGGCGGTGTATGTAAAGCTCTGAACCGGGGTCAAGGTGTGACTCGAATTTCGTTCCGTTTGCACTAAAGACAGCCAGACGCCCTTCCTAACGAGAGTCAATATGGCGAATGACAAACAGCGGATCTTTTTAGGACACTCAAACTCCTCTAGCTCTGCTTAAACTTGCAAAAAAACAGGAGACGGAGTGTATATTTTCAGCGCAAGCTAAGCGCGATGTCAATATGGCGAAAAGGTGACGGCTGAAGGACTCGATCCGAGTTTACCTGCGATGGTTAATTGGACGCGCGTGCGCAGTTCAGCCAAAAAATAGCTTAGAGAGAAAATGAAACAGCTCTTCTAATAATCTATGCTTTAGTACTCACCCGAAATGGTATAATATAACGGCATGTTTGTAGGCATTTTTGAAGCAAGCACTCAGCCAAAATGAATCAAACAGATTAAGTCTATAAAGCAGGTGCATATATTAAGGCGTTCACATTAAAACAATGTCTCGGTGATATATTTTAATCCAAGTCCTATTATTATTTTTTTATTGTTATTTAGCATTCTCTCATTCCCCGCCTCGCATCTTTGGCTACCAGATGTGTCCCCACACTGAAGAATTATTCCTCATCCCCAGAGTGGAATAAATGCAATCAATATGAGCGTTGCTCTCAGGCCTTGAAATATTACATTAATGTTCCATGTGGTGACATTTTAGCTGGAAATTTCAAATACATCATGAAGGCTCAAATTAATATTTATCAGCAAGGGTTTTATATGCTTTGCAAAACAGTATTAGTGTGAACTGGAATTATGCCGCAGAAATGTATTTACACAGCTCGCCTGTACTGTCAAGTGAAATGTTTGGAAATGTGTTTCAGATTTCTCATTTTTTAGAATGATTACTTTTCATGAATAAAATAAAGAAACTAAACAAGAATGTTTGGGAAGTGTTTAACGCGATCAGAGAATGTCTTATCGTGGAGTATTGCTAATTCAAGGATTTGCAATTTCGTTAAACACATTAGCATGCAAGAGGAAGAACAACGGACAAGTGTAAAACATTACAGTTAAATCAACTGATTAAAGAAAGAATCAACCATGTAAATTAAAAAATTTGTAACTCATGTTTTCAGCGAACAAATGTGCAATTTCTTTCCAAGGTTGCTCTGACATAATCCTGTCTGTCTGAAGCAATAGCCCATGCATACAGTTCTCCTGGGAATTGCACACTATCATTTATAGATCTGTTTTAAATTATGCTTGTCATTGAATCTAAATTTATGCCGCCATTGATCGAGGAGGAAAAATATTAAACGATTTTAGGGTTGGTCTTCCGTGACCTCTGGGTCAAGGAGAATTTAACATTGGACTTATTGAACAGTTGTCTTTCTCACCTTTTCCAGCTTTCCTTTTGTTTCTTCTCATTTGCATTTCATGTGCCTTTGGCCGTTCGGAGTAATCACAGACATCACGGAGTCTTTTGCATCGTAAAGACTTTTCAAGTCAGTGGTTTAAAGGGAAAATATGACTTCGATACGGAAACACTGGACTCATGTCAGGCTTTGGTACGGCTCATTTTACAAGGTTTCTGTAAAAGGAAAGGGAAGAAATTGATGACGGCAGAGAACTTTCATCACGGCAAATATTATTTTTCCAGTGGCTCTGGGTGTGGTTAGAGATTAGGTGATGTAACGATATCTGGTAGAATCACTTTCAGAATATTAGCCTGTATAAGCGGTACGTTTTTAAAAAATGATAAGGTTATGCTTTAATAATGGGGGGCATTTCAGGCTACCGTGAAAGAATGAATGAAAAAGTAATTAATGTATTAGAGGATTCTATACTATGGAAGGGTGAAAAACTGCACCCGTAACAATTATATAAGCATGACCCAGTTTATATAATACCTGGCCAAAATAACATTGATTGCAGTTCTCCGAGTATGCTGTGAAACAGGCTTTTCTTGTCATTTAGATTGCTGTAGTTGCACTTGGCCAGGTTACAGTGGCACATGGCCCGGGCTCTCATAGTAATCGTGCTGCAGCAGGTGTTGCTGCTCAGTGCCGTTCTCCCCTGTGGCCTGCTGATGGAGAACATCTGGAGAGCCTCTGTTCCGCTTCTTCTTTCATGTCCTCGGTATGACCAGGTGATGTAGCGAGTAGTGGGATGCATGTCGACATGTGGCTCCCAGGCTCCCAGGCCCTGCACATTCATACCTGTCCAAATCACATCGGACCCAAGGGGCACATTTGCTGTATAGGGAGATATAGAGCCCCTTAATTTAATTTTTCAAATTCTTTAAGGACCTTGTACAGGTGGTCAGAACAAAACATACTGTTTTTACAGTATATGTGCAGTATATGTTTTTAGTAAAATGCTTCTTGTGACCTCTTGTGAGATTTCGGGCATGTATGTATATGTATATGGTATTAAAAAAAAAACATTATATGAATCTTACTTACTGTATACTGCATGTGTTGGAGGTACAGATCATTCAGAAATTCACACAATTACAGGGCGAAACTTGATGAAAGTGTAATTAGAAATCAGTAAAGTAAAATACTTTTGCTTTAAGCAAAATAGCTCCGGAGGAAACTGAGCTGCTTTCTGTGCGCTATTAATAATGACACTATTATTTAAGAAAACCCCGTGTTATATTTTTAAATGATAGCTGTCAATCGTCGAGATCACACACTGTAAAAGAACTGGACATCAGGAAAAATTGTGTATATTAGAGTTCATTCAGAATGAATTATCATTTGGATCAGGGTAAAGTGTATTTACATACACATGAAATGAAATGTAATGTAATGTAATGTTAAGTACAATAAAATCAAAAACATTTTTAAACTTTCAGGAAGGTTGCTTTGTACCAGTGACCTCCTTGCCCTAGACGTTGACATTAACTTTGACAGCATTGTTACTGGGACTAGGGTTGGTTTGAGTGTTTCAGAAATTGTTGCTCTCCTGGGACCTCCACGCCACGCACAACAGTGTACATTGAATGATGTGAGAACAACAAACATCCAGTCAGTTCTACAGAGAATCAGAATGTCGAGAAGAGCGGTAGAGGAGAATGAACTCCTTTAATGGCCCAAACATGTGGAAATGGCTTTGATTCCGATCAGGACTGCATGGGAGATGTGACAAAAACTCCCAGCGGAAACCCTGTAATGTGCAAGTGGTGACCGTGAATGATTGTGTGTACAGTTCGGTCCATTCAGATATTTTTCTGCATCACCATACTGCTCTTTTAGTTTCTGTAAATATCAATTGATTTTACACAGTCCCGGGTTTGAGTTGAACACCAGTCATATATGTTGTTAGTCTTTCGGCTGCTCCTGTCGAAGGGTTGCAACAGTGGACCATCTGATCCGCATCCAACTTGGCATAGGTTTTATGGCGGATGCCCTTCCTGACACAACCCTGTTATTTTATCTGGGCTTGGGACCGGCACTGCATCCAGTGTCAGGGGTTTGGGGAATTGAACCTGGGTCTTCCAAATGGTAGGCGAGAAACCTACCACTGAGCTCCAATGCCCAACATCGTCATATATACCAAGGCTAAAAAAATTTTTCAAAGCTTTACACTAAATTACACACATACACAAGGTGACGAGAAGATTCTAGAAATTGATTATACATAATTGTACAAGCTTCTGATGGATAATTTAGTATAATAAGGAGTTTATAAAAGCACACCTACGGTATAACTGTGACTTCCTTTGGAGACAGTGCTTTTTGCCCTTGTTACCCCTGGAGACTCCAAGCGCCTCTAGAAAGACCTTGAAAAAACACAGACCTTTACAAGTCCGCTTTCTGCTTAAGGAGCCATTTTTTTAACAACTGAAGGTGCCACAAACATCTGTCCAAACAGTTATAAAATCTTGTGACCACCCAGATACGCATCATCCAGGGAAGAAAGCACTTGAGAAAATAGATGACGGGGGGAAAAAATAAAATTTGGCTAAATTCGTGCCTTGCAGTAGATCTGGGATCATACAGTATGTGTGCCTCCAAAGCTGTGACGAGATGCCTTAAAAACAACTAAGTGACAATGAGTGAAGGTAAGATACAGAATAAAGTGTGTCTGAACTGAATAAAGTGTGTCTGGGCGAAGAGACCGACATACCTGACTGAGTCATACGTGCTCTGTCAGGAGGAATGGGCAAAAGAATGGCCAGCACTGTACTTGTGGAAGACTAGATCAAGTTCAAGCAATTAAAAATGTCTTTCGCCTGTGTGTATGTAAACATTTGGCCTATAACAGTAACAAGTATACACCAATCAGCCATAACATTAACTGCCAGGTGAAAGGAATAAAATTGATTATCAATTATCCAACAATGAACTGGTGACAGGATCATGGGCATCCAAGGCTCAACCCATGCCGATGGGAACCAAAGACCAATCCCACAGAAAAGCCAATACAGCACAAATCACTGAAAAAAGTCAATGCTGGTCACGATAGAAAGGTATCAGCACACCCAGTGCACCACGGCTCACCACGCATGGGTTCCAGCAGGCAAAGAGCCCAAGACAAGTACCTATGGGATGCGCTGGACAAACAAGTCCAATCCATGAAACAGGTGCCATCCTGAAACCCACAGCACCCAAAGGAGATCCCGAGATACCACAGCACACCCACAGAGAGCCAGGAGCCACTCTCCAAGGGGCCAGAGCTGCCCGAAAACCTCGTCTTATTTGCTATTAATGGTTTTAATGTTATGTCTGATATGGTGTATATGGAGATTGCTTAACAACAATTTTACTGATCAGTATTTTTAAGAAGGTAAATCTGTTCTATGTACATTAGAGCAAAATCATATTATAATGCATGTAGTGTGTAATGCATGGATTTTGAATTCCTGCTATTTAAAACATCATGAATGACACTAAAATAAATGCACACTTGATCTCAAGGTTACACTAGGGATCCAAATAGATTTCTACCTTTTGCCATTTTAAAACAAGTGCACTCGGGGTCACCTAGGACCATTTTTACAAACAACTATCTCGCAGGCTGTCAGCAAAGAAATCCGTGCAACGCAATCTGTTGTGTTCCATCGATTTGTCCACAAGCATATGCCCTGTGGTACGGTATGTCTGTTATGTTGGGTGGGATTGGTGCAGATGACTAATTTTATACCCTGATGTCCATAATAAAGTCAGAGTATCTACTTACTTGAACCCTATCTAATGCTTAGAACTTCCTGACTTGTGCAGAATCATATGAACCCTCCTCTAAATGCTACGGGAATTACATTACATTCCGTGGCACAGCATGAAGTGTGGCGTAAAAGCACTTTTTCAGCTTGAGCCATGTTTCTCAGCCTTCCGCGTGTGTTCAATTACAGGAAAATTACAGTGAAATTCAACCTGTGCCTATTTGTGCCTTATCTGCCCTTTTATTTGTGAAGCTATAAAATGTTCAGATGACTGATTTCTTCCTATAAACCATCGAAGTCTCTGATTAAAAATAAAATAAATGTTTAAAAGAGAAACATGTTAAAAAATCCTACACATCTCCAATTAAAACAGATTTTATGCTTCACAACATATCAGTTTGATGTCTTAGTGTGCCTTCGATAGGGAAAATAAAGCTTCACAAGCCTTTTTTTTATTTTTTATTATTGTTTAGAAAGAGATCAGACACCAGGGTTTATAACGCTGTTAATGGTATGTTATACGAAAAGTGTTACTTGAGTATTAAAAAAGTCAGCAACTTTCACATTTCTAAATAAGTTCATTTGACACTGAGCTCAACCTCCAGCACCTGTCCTGCTATTCGTCACAAGCTGATATCTCCTCCAGTGCCATAACATTACCCCTTATAGGGCAAATTCACTCAGCATTACCAGATCTTTACAAACGTCACAGGATCCTCCCCAAATGCCCAATAGGTCATAACTCAGAGCCTAAATTTAGGCATTATTAAGGTACTTTTTATTTTATTTTTTAAAATAAATCCAGGACATAGACGATATTGTTTTTTGAGTGTAATGAAAGAGATTATAATAGAAAGGCTTTGATGTCAGTTACAATTAACATTACGATAGAATTTTGTAATGTAGTTAGCAAATTTGAGATAGAAATATTGACATCAATAACGTGTTAGATTTAATCAAGCCTCAGACAGCGTTAACAGAATTCTATTAAACAAAAAAAAACAAGTGAGGGATTTTTGTCACATTTTCCCAGAATAAGAGAGAAAAAAAAAAAGCTTTAATAAATAATTTATCTGTTTATTCTTCACACACAATGAACGCTTTGTCCGAAAAAAAAAAAAAAAAAAGTCCCTGCATTCACTGACTATCAAGGGAAACCTGATCATCTGGCTTGTTAATTTCATCATTTCTAAACTTTATGGATTTTCCAGTTGCTGCGCATTTCATAAACAGGCTTTTCGGCCGAGCCCCTCCTCCGGCTGCTCCGCGTATATGTCAGCGTTTTCTCTGAAGGATGAGGCCTGAAAGTTTATAAATAAGCCTTCTATCAAGTTCCACAACAGGTGTGACCTCGCTGTCCTAAAACTGAACACTTTCAATGGCTCATATCTGAAAAGGAGGGTGAGAGGGAGAGAGAAGGGGATTTACTGCCATCTAAAATAGAGGTGTTCATCATGCACTTAATGTTGCCTTTCCATCTACCGGATTATCAATTTCGTTTTTCCTTTTGTAAACACATTGCCACCAAGACGTATGTTGTATGCACAGTGCGGTTAAACCGATAATGTTCAAAAGCTCAAGAAGATTTGTGGCTCACAGACTGACTGCATTTTGTTCGGGGGGGAAAAATCTGCAGGATGAATTGAACCTTTATACCTAAAGATGTGAGGATCCTTCCTCGCGCCGAAACATCGCTCATTTCCCACTCCTACCTTTTATATGATATATTGGAAAAAGTCCACTCGACTTACCAGACTTCTACTTTGTGCAGGTTCAATATTAATGTTAGATGGACAATAAGTGCACTGCCTTATGCCTTTAAACGTTACCACTGACCACATTACAATGCATCATTTCTTCAACCGTGAGCTTTTATGTGGAGGAGATTCAAAGCACATCTCTAATTAGAGGGTATCCCGTTCCATTTTGCTCATTTCCACGCCTTACTTCTTACGCCATGGACTGTTTTAGCATTTGTGTGTGTTATGTACACGTAAGAGTCTTATTAAACTGTATGCATGCGTTACGATCGGTAGTCCAAACGAGTGTTTTGTGTGGTTTACAGTATCATGACAGAAGTACATAGTGCAACCGTGTCCTTGAACAGCCAGGTAAGAGGTTTCGAGAACTCGCCCCATAAAAAAAAAGAAAGAAAGGAAAAAACAACAACCTTCCACTATAAAAATGAAGGACAGCTATTTTACTTGAGCTGGCATCAGTGTTAGAAGCCCTGAGGAAGGCAAACAGGTGAGGGAGAGGGGAGAAGGGGAGGCTTGTTGGATTACTTTACATTATTTAGATTAATTATTCAGACGTCTCCATTTTGCCCACGATAGCTCGACACCATCATGCCGTTGCGCGAGTCTCGTCGTTTAACTCACCTGCAAAGGAAATACAAAGCGGAGGCATCATCAGAGGCTGAAAAGTGCACGTTTAAGCAGAAGGCAATCTATTGATTAGTCACATCCTTATCCAAGCAGAGCGTTTAAACGCAGGCTACAACGCACAAGCGGAAAAAAAAATTCTCACAAAACAATTTCACTATTATGGATCTGATTGATACACTAACTCGTGCAGCTAAACTCCTGCAAAGAAGTGCAGGAAATAATTGAGTAATTAATTAAATAATTAATAATTTTAATAAAAACGCAGATAAATAGCTGAAGGGATTAGTACGGCAGAGCGAACGCAGGGGATGCAGCGCGCCCTTTGTCTTACCCCCTATCGGAGTGTGTCAAAAGCGTATAAATATTTAAGGATGAGGTGTGCACCCGGGCAAAACTCCTCTATCAGGCATCTGCTGTCTGGAGCTCTCAGACGCAGACAGGTGCAGGCGCATCAAAAGAGGATTTCACTGCTAAAACAGCCTTTACCATTTCCCTTCCTTCTGGTGAGCCTTGTCTGGGGTACATTTTAATGTAAGGAGACACCAGACGCTCGAAAAAACTACTAAAGTTGATCCTCTGGGACATATGGTGGCTTAGACTCAGATGAAAAAAAAAATGAAAAAAAAAGAAAAGTGTAGCAGACAAGAGGTCAAGAGGGATTTGTAGATTTAGTTCAGTGGTTCTCTGAGTGAGGAATGAGGACCCCCAGGGGTCCACAAAACACAGTCAGGGGGTCCTAGGTTTTTTTTTTCTTATTGTTTTTTACTTTAATAATTAGTCAGAATATTATTGTACACACATAAATAATGAGCATGGTATTTGAATAGATGGATTATGGTCATTGAACAAAGCTGTATTGAAATGGTGAAATGAATATACAGATAAAGGGATCTATTCATATAGTATTAAAAAAGGCAACAAGCAGAGTGTGTATACGATGTATACCATTTCATCTGCAATTTGCAGGGGGAAAAAAGTATTTGAAAATTGTATCATTTTAAAGATTATTTATCGGACCGTTTTCAATTCCTCCTCTTTTGTTGTTTCGCCTGTCAACACAAAAGTTATGCTGGGTGTCTCGTCTCCACGTCTATACAACGCTCAGAGCAGCTTGGTTCAAAGATTTAATTGTGTTTTGCAAAGCATGCGCTAGACGAAAAGGCAAAGTTACAAGGTCTCCTATGCTGTTACGCACCATGAAGAGAATATTAAAACTAATATCTTTGACAGTGTCTTGTGATGCTTGTGTTAAAAGACCTGTTTATTTTCATCATTAGAGAAGTGTGTTGTCTCCTGAACAGGCAGGTCGAGCTTGCACTCCCAGCGAGCCTCTGTCTGTCTGGATTCTTTTTTGTTTTTTGTTTTGTTTGTTCCATTCCAGTCATCAAATGCCGCTTACAACATAATGAGAGATGTGGCAATTAATTTTCTTTTAATCAAGGTCGAAATGAAGTAAATTGGTACAGCTCTACGAGCCCTCATTTTCTATTTTTGCAGTGATGCAAAACAAATACGATAAAATGATGGCCTTGCTCACCTTCAGTAATTAGAAACCGTGAACGATCAGATGAAGATGATATGTGATATATAGTACGTCTCTGTCTCTCTCTCTCTCTCTCTCTCTCTCTCTCTTCTTCTCCCCCCAGAGATCACCTTCCATCTCTTTTCGCGCAGATGACCATGCTTTCCGCTTGCGCTCTCGCTCTTCGCACTCGTCTTACAGACAGAGGGAGCAGCTCGACTTGACATTGACTGCTGTGCTGTTGTAATGCCTCTCAAATCTTATTAAAGACCACAACTGCAAAGGACCTTGCTGACTCCACACATTTCCATTAACCGTGTTGTTTCAGTATCCTACAAGCTGATTAAGAATTTATTAAAATTAGATTTTAACTCTGCCCCCAGATATCTTATCAACGCCATATGGCCGCATTGTTGGTAGGCCGCATTAATAAACACTCCGAATTAGCCGGGCTCCATTAACAGAAGAGCTCTCCGGCAGGCATTCCTATGAAATGGCAACGCAGTTTATGTTGATCGACTGCAGATCCTCTTTCATGCTTCTTGGATCGCTTCCACGTTTCGAGTTATTCGTTCATGTAACTTGCGATTGACATGTGTAACGGCGCGTTCTCGTGTCTGCAGATTTGCTTGGCTTTGCTCTGAATAGGTGATATTCTAATGTGTAAACAATGACCCACACCTTCATTTCCTGAGTAAGCTATTGAGGAAATGACCACCCACCTGTTATTGTCTGCATGTTAGGCATGTACATAAATTGGAAAAACACATTGTTTCATACACAGACTTTCCGAACGTCTTTGAATACTCTTGACCTTGACTGCTTTAAAAGTTGAAAATGTTCAACTCCCGCATGTTCCCCACTTTAAAAAAGAGTGCAAACAACCTTTCGCTACATATGATGTATATTGCATAGAAGATTTGAAATATTACTTCATTTAGACTTTAATGAATAATTCACCCTGAATTAAAGACTAATTGCATACTTATCTTTACAATTAACACATATGATTTTTTTTTTATAGGGCCGGAAATTTATTTCGTAAAGGAATTTACCAATTTTTAGTTTAAACTTCTTTCATTTTCACGTTGTTTGATGGTTTACTACATTACCCAACATGCCTTTCAGCTATTCGCAGAGGGATTTAGCCCTCGCTTCCTCTCCTTCCAAAGAAAGCAGCACTTTAGGCCTTTAGTCTATCCAGCTTCTTCACCTCCTTTCACTTCGACTTTCATGTTAAAATCATAGTTTATGCTATTTCATAGATCACTGGACAAGCTTAGACAAGTATCCAGTACTTGAATATGGCATTGTACATCACTGGAAAATGGTAAGTGAGAAAAAAAAAAAAAAAAAAGCTATTGCTGCTTGATTTAATTTTTTTTATTAGAAGGTAAAGATCAAATCTGCCTGTTGTGTCTCATGTCTCGAAGCACTGAAATGTTTTCTCTCAATATATCCCATTGTCACTGTGCTAGCAATGCCCCCCTGTGACATCCCCTTGTGGCACACATCCAATAACTTCCCATGGGATTAAGGAAACTACAGCAACAAGCAACAAATTAGCACCAGAATTGCTAAACACATCAAAATATTTTCGATATAAACATATTTATTGTCCTTCAGGGTGGGGATTTCCTTTAACAGTCAAAAGAATTACTGACAAAAGATGAACTTCCGGCTCGTTACTGAAAAACTTCCTGGTCCCCGACTAAAAGTTTTACCGTCTCGTCTGTGAGCTGGCCCTTATTTACCGAACACGGGCAGCTGCCACCACCTCTAACATCCGTTGTGAAGACAGATGCATGCATCTGGAGGACATTGTTTTTGTACAAGTCTTCATCTAATTAAGGTGATTGCCAGTCGCCTGCCCTTCCATGCTATGCAGCTGAATATCACCGTCGACCTTCATTAATCTCTCCGTAAGGTTTTTGGCTCTATGCTGGTATTTACATTGAGGACACTGTTGTCGCTGTTTGGTCGCTTACACATCAGGATGATGTGCTTTCCTGGTCACTCGATATATATATATATATATATATATATATATATATATATATATATATATATATATACATATTTTTTTTATTTAAAATGTTAAATAAAGTCTGTTTTGTGCAACATTAATACTCCAAGAATTTAGATTTCGTGCCATAAAAGTAAAAGACAAGTACGTATACAGTACGTCTTTCATGAATGAGGACCAAGGAAAGCTTTGTCACTTGGTGCATTGGATACGCTCTGCTTGGATACTTAAGGGTCAAAATGTCTCTGCTCAGCTGGTTAGAGGTGTTAATATCCAGTAAATCCGGCGTCAGGGTTTTTCTGCCTACGTACGGCGCAGGTGTCTTTACGTCAAAAATGCTTACGCATCAGCATTGCCATATGGACAGCGCTTTATCACTTAGTCAATGTGAATGTCAAAGGTGTTATTCATCAGTTTTGCCAATTTCTATTTTTCAGCTCTAGCAGATCCAGTACCTTTAACAGGTTTATTTTAAGCACAAAATGAATCATTTTTTTCTTCTTCTTCAAATAAGTGCACTCAAGTCTTTCAGGCTCCTCCACTTTACAGGAAAGATACTTTTCCTGCTGTAATAATAATAATGAAAAAAAAAGGCTCAAATGAACACAGAAATGTTTCTAACATTCTGCTGGTGATAATACTGCTATAAAAGGCATGGCTTAAGATCAAGAACTGACCAGATGAACAAAAAGGGAAAATAATTGCTCTAAATGGTTCGGCTTAGCAGTATGGCTCTTCTAACCTTGTGCTACCTTGTTATTAACCTTTAATGTTTCATAATTAGAGATGGCACTGCTGGAGGAGGAAGTAGGCTCTGGGGTTTGTTGGGTCTGCCCTTGAGAGTGGCCCTAATGAATCAATGGATGGCAATAATTGTGCTGGTCATTACTGAATCAAGTGATCTGCAGAATAATGTATTGATTTTTGGCCTTTCTTACTACATTATTATTCTGTATCACCGTATTGCAACATCAGGGGAATTGACTGATGGGTATGCAGAATCAGTGGCATAATCAGAGTTCAACATCTTCATTCTGTCTTGTCCCCGCGGACCTACGTAGATGCATTTAAAGTGCCCGGAGAATGCACTTTATTAACATTTCACAGATGTGTTTATATGAAACAGTGTAACTTACTGAGGGAGAATAAAAAAAAAACAAACAAAAAAAAAACACCAGTTTACTATCAACACCTTCGTGTGTGTATGCTGGCTGCTGGCAGATTTCTTATATTACCTCGGGGAAGCACTTCCTTGTGACACGATGCTAAAACCGACTATTTAAAAGTGTTGAAGCAAACAGTTTAAGCCGCAGAACATGAGCACTTCTACTGAACATGGTGGGCTTTCTCAGCATTAAATATGTACGATTTGTAACGGTATCCCACTGGCAATAATAGCGTGGGGATTTGAACTATGAACATGTCTTGTAATATTTATCAACTCGCAGATTTGAAATATTATTCTATTCAGCATTAATAGCCAAAAGTGTAGAAGGTCACTGATACGGTGAAAAAGGTTTAAAGGCAATTTATTTCCAAATTGGTATAATGTCTTAATACTGGTTTAGAAATAATGAGATTTCTTTCTTTTTTTTTTTCATAGTGCAAATATGACACAAATCTATTCACTCCGTCCTGTGTTTCAAACTGTTTACAGAATTTATACCTTAGGTATTTTCTCATCCTAGTAAGCGTAGCAGTCTTTTCGGAACAATATGATTATCTGCGTTCTTTCCATTACCTTGCCGGTAGATCTCGAATAAAGACTTATGCAGTGACTCTGTGCTTATAAAACGTTGTCCCTTGGTGACAGAGAGATCAGAGACCTAACTCTTTAGTTGACTGAGCAATCGATCACTTCAAATTCCTTATTATGTAGCTCAGAACACATCACAAAACTGCTAATTGGCAATAATCTGTTCGTCGATAGTTAACAAGACTGCAGAATTAAATAAGGGGAGGTTCCGGTTTTAAACGACACATCAGTGCCTATTTAGTCTCTCGGGAGTCTCAGAGATACTGATTCTCATGCAGGAGTATACTTTTAGGTCTAAACCTATGAGCCGTATAAGCCTTAAACAAATACTCTAACTTTTTCAGCCTAATCTCTGTCCACTGTACCCGTAGTGTATGTGTCATTAGCAGAGGAATTATATTCACACATTGCCCTGTACTGAAAAAACCTGGACGGACGTGGAAACCTGAAATTCTTCTTATAATTGGAGTCTAAGGGCAGTTAATCTCTCTCTTTTTAAAAAAAAATCACTTTCTCTCCATTATTTATAACCCATTTTCCTCATTTTTTCACTCTCACCTACTACTCATTCTGTGTCATGGGACATCATAACAGATTTCTATTGGATGAAAGAAGGAAAGCACTAAACACTTCCTCATATACATGGCGAATAGTGGTATTTTAAGGTTTGCCCACCTTTATAAAGGGACGATCCTGTAATAATAGACCTGTGCTTACAAAACATGTCTTCGGTCTGTGGGCTTGTGCATAAAATGGTTACGAATGAGTAGAAACAAGACAAATTGTTATCCAGTTACAGTAAAAATGCTGTTCTTAAAGAGTCTTATCAGCGCTTTCCGTTCAAGGCTACTGTCCCCCAAGTCACTGCTGTGCAGATGTGAATTTGTTACATCAGTTCATTTGTAAAATGGATGCTTGTACAGTACCTGGTGCCGTTATTTATCAAAGACTTGATTATCTGCAAAATTTGGATCAATACTCTAAGGAAAGTAAAAAGGAAAGGGAATCAGTACCGGTGATGAGACATGGATTCATCACTACGAGTCTGAGAGTAACTGGCAGAGTATGGAACGGAAACATCCTGAATCGCCAACCAAGAAGAAGTTCAAAAGTAAACCATCAGCTGGAAAATTGATGCTTCGTTTGGGCTTCTCAAGAGCCAGCATTGGAACATTATGAGGAAAAAGGTTCAATAATCAACAGTGCTCATTACACTGAGATGCTTATTGAAGAGCTGAAGCCTAAACGTCTGATTAAACGCAGAATGCCGCACACATCTTGTCACACTGTCGACACTCTGCAAAAACTTAATTTTGAGGTGTTAAAGCACTCTCCCTATAGTGATTATTAGATTTAGTCTCCTGAAAGCAGCTCTATGAGGATGAGGATTCACTTCTGATGAAGAAGTGAAGACAGCAGTGCATTCCTGGCTTGCAGCTCAGCCTAAAACATTTTAATGAGGCTTGTTGACAGATGGACAAAGTGTATTCAAAAGCAAGGATATTATGTCAAAAAATGATGTATTCGCCTTTTCTAAAAGTTAAGTAAAAAAAGAAATCCTCTACATCCGGAGTTTGGAGCTGTGTTTGCCAAAATCAAAAAAAGGCATTTTTTCAAAGCCTGCTTGAGGTAATTACAATAGGTAATAGCTTGCTTAAACATTTGGGTAATCCGATGCTGTCCTCCTATTAGTGGCTTTTAGATGAGTGTTGTTAATACAAAAAAATCTGCCAGAATTTTGTCGTCAACCCTATTTGGCCTTTGATCTCATTTCACTGATCTCAGCTTATAAATTATTTAAAGATGTGTTCAGTTATTACAGTAAATTGTCATTTCTCATGCTGTCATACTTGTGCATTTAGGACTAGAGCCTCTGAATTAAAAAAAGAAATGGTGGAAAAAATAAGTTATACATATTTAGATGGTAATTCACAAATAACTATAATTGACAAAAAATGCATTTCCTTCAGTTATCCAAACTGCCCCATTACCTGCCCATTATAAGGTAATATTAAGGTTGTTACAAAATTGGGAATCTGTCAAATATACATGCAGTACATTAAGGTTAGGTTGAAAAACTTCCAGAATGGAAACCAGGAAATGGAAAGGGTGAATTATATTATTACCTGTAATTAACATTATATACAATTTATTAAAGTGTGGTCAGGGTGTGTTCTTTATCAGTATCAGGACATTTGTAAGGGAACATGAATGTCATAAAAAGTGTTCGTGAATTCCGCACATTGTACTGTTGTGTGCTGAAGGTCAGCGGGAGCAATGATCACTGCAATCTTTGACTTCCCGCTTCCTGTTTCATGGATGGTCATATGTAAAAACTGAAAAGTATACACCAAAATTATAGACCTGGTCGCATACAAATGAATGTTAGGAAAAATATATTTTCTATTGAATAAATATAATATGTGGTGCAAGGCTAAATATTAAAAAAAAAATAAATTATGATCTTACAGTCACACATGGATTGTGTATTCATGTCTGACTGTGAGATTGTACATAAATCATTTTTTTAACTTTTTTAAAGTTCTGAAGTATCCTCTCATATTCTTCAGTCTAATAACTACACCGATTGCTGTCTGTGTCAAAGACTGTAAGTATTCAGATTGTCATGGTTTCCCCATGTTTTTCCCCATCTTTTTGTGTTTTTTGTCTTGTTTCTAACGCTCTAACGAAAGGACGACAGGTCCACAATGAGGTCTAAAGTACACAGCTTCAGGGTGAAGTCCACAGGGTGGATCCCCACATAGAGCTCTAGTTGGGGTTCAACAGCACTGAGCTCCAGTGTGAAAGGCAAGTCTTTTCAAAACCCTTGCTAGCCACTTGACAGTCTACTTCCTGAGGAATTCCTTCATTGACACTGTAGTGCACAAGGGAGGAGTCCTATCCGTGCCAGGCTGAATGGGATACACGAGGGTGGTTACCCAGCTGGTCCATGAAGCAAGAGAGAATAGAGGAGACCTGGTAGTTGTTTTGGCTAGATCTTGCAAATGCATGCTGATCTATTCCATATGAAACTGAGGCAAAAAAAAAGATGATAATGTACCATAATCCACAGAGGATCAAAGACTTTATACGAAAGACACCAAGCAACACCAAAAATGGTTCAAACGACACCAAAGTCTCATCTTTGGTAGAAATGAGGTTGAGACACAAGACCTTACAACAAGCAGCCAGACTCAAGTTTCTAATCCTGATTCTGATAGGTGATGCCATGACCAGATCCTGAAGGCAGCACCATCTTCACTGGAATCCAACAGAGCAAACATCAGCTCCCAACAAGACACAACAACGCCTTTGTCAGCACAGGGTTGGGCGGGGGAACAAGAGGAGCTCAGGGCCTCAGCTGGGCTGGTAGCCTAAGCATATGACTGGCAGCTGAAGGTGGACCTAGAGAAGCAGCCGAAGTTTATAGAACATGTTGCAAAGATGACGCTGAAGCAAGATTTGGTCTGACTGTTCTGAGGAAATGGTTATGTTTAAACTGACTGTCCCATAGGAATACCAGATGGAGGAGGTCCATAAGTCTAAGAAGGCTAAATATTTGGTGGCCAATTTAGGTGGGCAGAAGGGGCTTTGTAGGTCAATCTGTACATCAGACACTCAGTCTTTTTTGCATCAAAGGATTGCAGGAAAGAGAACTGTGGAAAATAGAGGTGATCCATAGTGTAAGACACCACTTGGACATACAGTAAGTTGTGGACTGATCACTTTTGGCTGGGTCAACCAAGTGCCTATAACCCTAAGTTCATCACTGATGATGGATCCAAGTCGTACCATCTGGTGTTTCAGAAAGTGAAGCTTTAAAAGCTGCTGTCACTGTCGCTGCTGAAGTAATGGAAAGCCACAAATTAAAACATGTTTGAAAAATAATATTGGAAAACTCTTCTGAAATGAGTATAATAGGTGGTGCAAGTGATAATTGGGACAGGCAATGTTGTACACCAGGAGTGATAAAGAGATATATAAAAAGGAAAGACCAGGGTCTTTCTCAATACCATGTGTTAGGAGATACAGAGAGTAGTCTGCTTGTATTGTTTCTTCATTTTTCTAAAATTTTAAGCTAGCAGGGTCAGTGTAGGTGAAGAGGTGGAACGTGGAAGAGGTTTACTACAATTGCCTTCTCACAGCTCCAGAATGTTGGCGTGATCATGAGTGCATATCTATTTGGAATTACAAATGTACTACCTGTGTTAGTGTGGGGCTCCTTTGGGTTCTCTGTTTCCTCCCAACATGCTGGTAAGTGGACTTGCTACGCTTGAGTGGACTGTGATGGACTGGCGTTCCATCTGGGGTGTTTTCCAGCCTTGTCCTCAGCATTCCCAGAATAGGCTCCAGATTCTCTGCTACCCTGATCAGTATAATGCAGTTCCTGAAGATGAATTAGAAACAGACTGACAGAATGAACAAAAGAATGAGCATAATTAAAAAAATAAGTGTGTATGTATATATGTCGGTATGTGCTGTGTAAAAGACTTGTCTATCTAAAGTCGATGTAAAAAGCACTTTCAGATAAATGCTGAAGAGCAAAGATGTCTTAAGAAAGGGGAAAATATAAAGCACAGTAAACAGTAATTAATGGAACAAAGTCAGTATTTGGTGTGATATCGTTTTACCCTTTAGTCTTAGGTACAGTTTGTGCAGCTTTATAAGGAAATGAGCTACTTTACTAGTTTACTGGGCTTCCTGCAGAACCAACAGACTTTGACTGTTCCACCTGTTTCTTTTTTAAATGCAAAATCCAGCAGCTTTATTTATTTTGTCTGTGCCTAAGACTTTTGCACATTACTTTATTTATTTGCAGTATTTGAGATATACTATGGAAAGGTAAAGTACTGTGATATATTTTTTACTCGCCCATCACCCACTTATTCTGATTCTGATTGTATTCTTAATGCAGTTTCTTTTTGGAGATTACTTCTCACTTCTTCAGTTTGATTTTAGACAGATTCCATCACCTTAGTAAATTAATACTTATTAAAGGATTAATTCACTTTATTAACTTATTTACATTTTACACCAGATAATACTAACCATTTAAAGTGGTTCTAGACTGTAGATAGACCCCAGTTTCATCCTAAAACCAGTATGGTGTCTTACATGGCTTGCTAACAAAAGGGCTGTTATACTGTATATGTCACAAACGGTTGTTTTTTGTTCATTTTTTGTTTTCAGATCTGAGGGAAAAAATAAATAAAAAGATAACACACTGCAGGTGAAAAACATTACAAAACATATTTAAGTATTTCCTTTAAAAAAGGTGTATATGATTTATGGTGAGCACCATCTCTTGCAAACTGCTAATTAGCCTTTCAGCTAGCAGCCAATATGTTTGTCAGGTAGCTATTTAATTGATCTATTTATTTTTTATTTTTTATTTTTTTGGGGGTATGCTGTTCCAAACAGTTTTTTTTAACCTATTTTTTAAATAACCTTTTAACATGTCGTTTGAAATGAATTTTATTACTTTTAATCGCTGTTTAATATATTTTACTTACTCACAAACTACTTGAATGGCTACATGTTTAGCCTCATTACAAATACCAATGAATATGTATACAAGTTCAATGAACACATGTGATAATACAATCTGAAATATATCCAGCTAGCTTATATTTTTTTAATAACTGGGATTGGCAAATAGTAGGATTTCAGTACTTTGTTTACAGTTACAGTTTATGCTACTGTAATTGTTAAATTCTCAACATTTTTATCAGTAACGAAAAACTGTAGCAATACTATTTAATAAAACTTAGCTAAAATAGTTAGCCACCTAGAAAACTGTTGCTTCTCTCTCTCTCTCTCTTTTTTTTTATTTATTTTTTTTACAGGTAGTAGGGATACAAGTATCAGAGGTTTAATTTGCATTTTGACCATCTCATCTCAGGAAAGCAGGAAAAACTTACCTCTGCTTCAGAAAAATTCATTTAACAGTTTCCTCATATTAGAGCTGTTATGAAGGCTTTACAAAGCACATGTCAACATCAACTATTCAAAGGAGATCAATGCATATTTTGGATGCCTTCAGCATTGTTTTACAATGTAGAAATCAAAGAGGGAAAACATCAGGAAAGAACACTGAATTGAAATATATATAACAGTACAAAAAACGAAGGGCTTCCATAACAACAAATAACACCCAAAATCTTCCCACACAGATCCTGTTCATTACTGGCTTAGCACTGAAGTTCTGCAGGTGAAATTATTTCTAATATTTGTAATAAATGTATTTATTATATGTATCATAAATGTATTATTTGTTAGTTTTCTATTTACTAAAGTAAAACCCATGTCTTTTGGATGTAGTTGGAGTTAAGCATATTCATTTGTGTTTATATGCTAAATTAGCCACTTTGTGTCTTCATGTCAATTTTAAGCTGAGAAAACACTATGTTGTTATAGATTTGGATGGAAATATTGCACATCAGTAGTACACTGGATTTTTGGGGCTCTAAGGGAATAACTAATAATTGATACACTATCAATGAATATTATTGTCCACTGAGAACCTGGACAACAGTACAAAATTGAGAGTGAAGCTTGGGTATGAGGTCATCCCCCAGTAATCTCCAAATATCAGATATGGCAAGCTGTCATAGGAAAATAATCAAAAATAATAAAAGACATTTTAATGTATGTGTAGTTTTTCTGTGAAACAAGTCAGTTTGTGTTATAAGTTATGTTAGGAACTCTAAACCACCATTCCTTCCCCTTTCTCTCTCTTGAAGTTAATAAAACCAAAAGAAAAACATAGTTTGTCATTTTGCTGAGAAACCAAAAAGTTATCTGTTGCATGAAAATAATGCTAGAGTATATTCTTTCACTTAGACCACAGCAATCTGCCAGCACATACAATGTCTAATCTATTAACCAATGACATACCATGCTTTGTAGAGGTTTTATACATAGATTATTCTTGTGAAATGTCCAAGAGACCATTTACTTTTTTATTACATACATTGTGTGATAAATTCCCTTACCGATCTCTCTCTCTCTCTCTCACTCTCTCTCGCTCTTAAAAAGCAGCCTGTCATTTTACTGAGAAACTGAGAATTGTAAAACCATGTAACAAAGTGATTACAACATCCATAAATATGAAAGAAAAGTATCCTTAATAAAATGAACACATCAAAGATGTTTTAGTATCACGTTTGATTATGAAGCATCCATGTTAAAATTCCCTGTGTATGAGCAGTTAGTAAACAACAACAACAACAACAACAACAACAACAACAACAATAATAATAATAATAATAAATATAATATATTGTTGAAAGAAGTGCATTAATAATAACCAATCAGTCATTAAAAAGTTGTATCTTAAAACCTAATATGGAGAATTTTTTTTAGTAAACCAAAGCGAAAGAATTAATACAAATCCTTTCTACTCAAATAGAGCAGTCGGTGTATCTGTTCTGCTTGGTGATATAATTAAGAGCAGCATCCGGGCATCTATAAAAAATGTATGGAGTTGAGGTCGGTTTAGAGAAGTTGGTCAAAAGCTAGCTGTCAAGATCCAAATATAATCTTCCTCCTTCAGACTGAGACTTTGGATGTAAATAAAGATGAAAAACAGTACTTCTCCCAGTGTTTGGATTGTACTCTCATAACCTTAGGTTAATTTTACCTTTCTGGCATGGAATGATTTGCTATCCTCTTCCTACCTATTGCCAATGCCTCTGAGATGTATTAGGGTGATAGCCTGACTGTGTGTATATATTTAATTCAATTTATACTGAATTGTTTATTAATGTGCTATATCGTTATCATTATATGATTAGTTATCATATAAGTTTATTAATGTGCTATATAGTTATCACAGCTAGCATACTTTTTTTTTTTTGCCATAGCATTAACATGACATATTTAGCTACATCGATCAGCCATAACATTACAACGCAAACATTATGCCCAGTATTATGTAGGTTTCCTTTGCGGCCCGCCTGGGCAGTAATATAACTTAATGCACCAGGACATAGACAGCGGAGCCTTTGGGCGCTGTGGGTTGAGGGTGGGGTGGAGCCTCTGTGGATTGGACTTGCTTGTTCAGCACATCTCATACAGAAGGTGTCCAATCGGTTTGGGATCTTGGGAATTTGGAGGCTTTTTGTCTGCCGGAGCCGTGTGTGGTGGGCTGTGACGCACTAGGTGTGATGGTGCATTTTGTAAAGTGGCCAGCTTTAATTCTT
Source organism: Clarias fuscus (assembly GCA_030347435.1). Taxonomy (NCBI): domain Eukaryota; kingdom Metazoa; phylum Chordata; class Actinopteri; order Siluriformes; family Clariidae; genus Clarias; species Clarias fuscus. Next base: position 22,615,167 of record CM059221.1, read on the forward strand.
TTTGTAATATGTCCCGCATCGTTTTTCTGTGGGATCGGACTGGACAGGCTGACTTTTGGTGTGTGATGGAAAGGGTGAGCCTTGGGTGCCCAAAGTCCTGTCACCAGGTTACTGGTATATATTGATAATCAATTTTAAAGTGTTAATGTTTTGTGGTGTTTCATTTAATGGCCAATCGGTAATATTTATATTATATGCTGCTCCCATCGAAGGGGTCACTGCAGGAGCCTATACGATCCGCATACAACTTGGCACAAGTCTTTTGCCGGAAGCCTGTCCTGATGCAGGCCTCCTATTTAATCAGGGCTTGGGACTAGTTGTAAGGATGCCCTGCATCCAGTGGCTGGATTTGGGAAACATCTAGGGATCAAACTCAGGCCTTCTGCGTTTCAGGCAAGAAGTTTTCATTAAGTTATATTAAGTAAGAAAAAAGCTTCATGTAAGAAGGGGCAAAGTGATTATGGTACTGGACTACTGATTGAACGGTCCCAGGTTCAAACCCCAGCAACACCAAGTTGCTGTTGTTGGGCCTCTGGGCAAGGCCCTTAACCCCTAACTGCTTATATGTAAAATGAGATAAAAATGTAAGTTGCTCTGGATAAGGGGAGTCTGCCAAATGCGGTAAATTTAGTATTTTTTATTTCTAGTATTTTCTATTAAAATGGACGTTTGAATAGAATGATTTAAGGTTCAGATCGATTGGAACAATGAGGGAAACCCTGCAGCGTATTGAACGGAGGCGAATCAGAAGTTTGGACCTGGAACACGTTGTATCACTGCAGTGATACATCACATCTCAACAAGCAGCTGAAGAAAATTAATCACTGCCTCCTGACCAACACCTGATCTGAGGATTCAGCAGTGCTGTGGTGTGGAATAATAATCAGCCCATACAGAAAAATCACATCATTAAGTACAGACATACTTTAGGTTGTCTTCTTGGAAGGTAGGCTCATGTTCAATCGCTGAGGTTTGGAACACACCCTTCACGAGCAGGTTAAGGCCCCGGGTCAGTGCAGGCGAATCCGCTCCGTCTTTTCCTCCTCGCAGCAGCTCGCTGTGAAAATTCAATTAATGACTCCGCTTCCCAGTTCTCTCTCCAGGGCACATCTTCCGGCCCGCTCGCCCTCTGCTAGAAATAGGAAAATGCTATAATAACACAACACATGAGGAAAAAAAAAAAAAGAGACAACTTTGATCACGCATGCTCCTTTGGCGTCCACCTCTTTTTTCCCCCTTCTGAACATTTCTCCTAAGTTGGAAAGTCAAGGAAAGCCCGAGCGAAGTGTTGTGCACAGGTAAGAATTTTATTTCCGACTAACTGTTCTGATCACTTTTCCGTCTTCTTCTTCTCGCTGAAAAGTGCTCGAGATCTGTGAGGTGCCATCCCATGTCCAGGTGTTCGTCTTCTTCAATGCAAGACATGCAGATGTTGTTGTTGTTGATTATTGCGCTTAAATGGGTTTGCACGTTCGCACCGAGACCGACGCTCATTACAAGCTGATATAAGATTGTGTGTGTGTGTATGTCTCTCTCTCTCACACACAAGTCACTCTGAACCTGTCGGCTTTTTAAGGAGCTGGAAGTTTAAAGTCGTGCACGCTGTTAACAACATCAGTTACTCGTGTCGAGCTTATAGACTTTCATATACGTATGTGTATGCATGGCTGAACCTGGTGCATTTTTATTTCTTACATAGAAAGTTCAGAAATACTGCGCGCGCTTTCGCACGTGCCTTGTACAACTTGTGCACTTGTGCATTGCAATCGTTCATTTACTTTTTTATCGGTTCATATACGAATACTGTATCTTAAAGTCTTATAGTAATATATATGCATGCATTAGTCAAAAATTGTAGAGCGCTGTGTTCGGTTGTTTTCTAGCTGTGTTATCATTCCTGAACTTGAGTTTCAGACTTGACCTGTTCGTTTGAGGGAACAGCAGGTGATGCACCGCGAAGTGAAAGAGTGAAAGTGAGTGAGGAAAAAAAAAAAGTTTTGCATGCAATGCATATATAAAACTCTGTCTTATGCAATGCCATGTCAGTCAGATAAATATGCATAGTCTATATTTTGTATATATATGAAAAGTCTATGTCACGTTGTTTAGACTTTGCGCGTGAAAGAACCATCAGCACCGGAGCGGTTCAGATCTCCCAACGCGCGCGCTGACACGCGCTTAGGGCTCGTGCCACTTTTTTTTTTTCGTCAGTAGTTCAGGATGAACCGTGTGTAGTTTAATCTCACTCCATTCGCGCTTTTCAGCAAGCCACCAGCGTCGGAGGAAACGACTGAACGAAAACGATACTTCGAGATCGCAATTTTTTTCTTTCTTTTCTTACTTTACATTCTGTTCCGGTCGAGTTAGTCGTATTTGCGCGTGCAGGAAGGTACAGAGAGCGAGCGAGAGAGAGAGAGAGAGAGCGCGCGCGCGGGCCGGCTGCGTCTCAAACCGCGCTGGATTTTACACACACACACAGACACAGACACGCGCGCGCGCGCGACAGTGTCCGAATAGTCTAGTACAGTACTCTCCAGCTGAGGTTACTAAAGTTAGCGTGCTAAGCTGTACACACACACACACACACACACACACACGAGTACAGTAGTTGGATGAAATTTAATTTCTCATCATCTCATTAAAATAGGCTGCATGTAATGTTTAATACATAATCATAAATAATATGAATATATATGTGTGTGTGTGTGTGTGAACTGTCCATCATGAAGCGTTGTAATATATAATATGAGATGATTTCCAGATGCAACTGATCTGACAATTAAATCTTTATCAATCTGCCAAATCTGTAATTTGTATTTATTCATTCATTGATTGTATATAATGGATGTATTTATTTATTTTTATTTTTTTGCAAATTCTGTTTTGTGTAAATTCTTTGCTTGCTTGGTTACTATAATGAATTATCATGCATTTATTTATTTAGTTATTTTATTCATCATGCCTTTATTTATTACTTGTTTACTGCTCATCTACTATTATTTATTTAATCTATGATTCATTTCATATATTTATTGATTCATTTGCCACTGTGCATTTATTTATGTACTTTTCATATACAGTACTCCGACTGAGAGAAGAGAAGAGAAGAGGCACTGCATTTAAATAAACAACTGTTTGTTTAGTATAACCCTTTAAGTAATATTTATACCATAAACAGATAGTAAATATGAGCAATCTATGTGCAAAGTATGTTTTAATGTGTGCAGAATTTGCCACAAGTTAAAGACAACAGAGAGTCAGAAAAGATCACGGGCTCTTTAAACCCTGGGGTGTGCTTATTCTTGCCGGATCTTTCTTCTTTGCTAATTATTGTGTTGTTTTCAGAGCAAATATGTCATATCCATGGCGACCAGGCAGGTTTATTGTCTTTCTCATGCAATGGCTCACATAAGTAATTAATTACACTCTCTCTCTCTCTCTCTCTCTCTCTCTCTCTCTCTCTCTCTCTGTGTATCTTCAGTTAAGCCAATCATTCGGGGAAAGCCATCTCATGTTCAAAATGACTGTGGTATCAAGGTGAAGGTAAAGACAAATCATATTTTCATGGATATATCATGGCTAAATCATTAGTTTTCTATTAAATGTCTTTTGCACATTATTAGCAATATATTTTGTTTAATTCCTAAAATTTTAATATATATATATATATATATATATATATATATATATATATATATTTTTTTTTTTATGTCTGCTTTTTGCGAAGTGAAACAGAAACGGCACTGTGTGCACATATAATGCTTGTGTGCTGTTCTCATGCATCTGCGGCTGCTTTTCTTTCCCCAGTGTCATAAAGCATGAATTCTCCACAGGCGTTAGGATTAAAACAAGTGTTTGGACAGAATGCAGGACTGTTAGTGAAATCCAGCCACCGAGCAATCGCGGCGTTGCCTCTCGCCTGGTGATTATCGACAGGCAGTATGTAACAGTTGATTAGTGTTTGACTTGTGGTGCTCGTGCAGCAGTTGTGGCAGTGTGTGGCTGAGGAATGTAGCGGCATGTGGCTCGTGTCTGAAGGTGTGCTTCCATCTGGACAGCCAGCCATCTCACACTGGCCCGAGCACTTGTACAGGTGCTCAGCTGTCTCCGTGTTGATGAAGCACTGTCATGCCCATCTGTCACTTATTTTCTTCCTGTGACACTTCCTCCCCTCTTCTCCTCTCCCTCCCTTTGTACCTGAATCACGAGGATACAGGGTCTCGCTGTCAATTACGAAATCGCATATGAATGACATCTCGGGGTATCTGGAAGCAAAGCGTGAATCTATTTTATATAACACAGACGTTTGAAATATTTTACCGCATACACACACACACACACACACACACACACACACACTATACAAACGCTCAGATGTCGCCGGTGATTAATGAAAACACATACTGTATGTGTACAGCAATTCATAATGGAATTTTCAGTTTGTTTTTTTACATATCGGATCCACTTTTTTTATTTGAATCTGAGGCATATCTGTCGTTTGGACGTTGTTTCCGATACTTTGGGAGTGTAACACAAGAACGTGATGGTGTTATACAGTAGATAATACTGTAAGAATGTCTGACATCTCAGGTATCGTGTCCGGTTTTATGAAATCCGTATTGAGTCACAGATTAAATAATACTTTTGTAGCTTGTCAATATAGATTATGTACATCTTTTCCACTCTGCCAGTCGACTTCCCTGGCTTGAGAGACGTCTCCTTTTTCCTTTTTTTCTTTCTTTCTCCCCTTCTCCTTTTTATCTGACCTTCAGCCCTTGCCCTGCAAATATACGCTCATAATTCCGCACTATACCTGACACAAGTCGAGATGTAGTGTAATTGCTTTTTCATACCTCCACTTTGTAAACTGCGCAATGTAATGATTTGGTATCGGTATTCACACCGTTGCGGGTCGTGTAAAATCTACCGCTCCTGACGAAAGTGCACGCCGGGCCTCATGTTTGTTTAATCATCGTTATTATTTTTATTTTAGTGCTGGGGGAAATGTCCTCTTTGCATGCTTGATCAACCAGTGGAGAAATCCAATATAATTGAGGTTCAAGGTGAATTGCGTCCCCTTGACCGAAAGGCAGCGATGGGGAATCTCGAGCAAAATAAACAAATCAAAGCGACAACTGTAATATAGGGTTGATTTTGAAGGCATGAAATAAGTATCGATTTAAGCCTTTGCTTCATAGATAAAAATGCCCATTTCGGTAATTTGTCCAAGGCCCTTTCAATACAAGAGGGAGAGAGAGAGAGAGAGAGAGGGAGAGAGAGGGAGAAGATGGAAAGAGCGACAGAGAGACAAGGGGAGGGAGGAGAGGAGACCAGGCTAACAAGACATAGAAAGGGACATGCTGCCCCTTTCCGAGCTCATTATCATTCTTAATAAGTCTTAAGGAAAGAAGGAGCACTGAGTGTAAATGCAAGGTAATCCTAACACTGGCCAAGGTTAGTGGGGACACGAGCACATGCGCCGATCTGCAGGAACCCTGGCGTCCTTAATAAAGCGAAGATTTCTGTAAATTGTTCTTCTGTAGTGACGGGCTGTAAAATATTGAAGGCGTACTCCGAAAAGTGCAAAAAATCATCGAAACAATTCCAACCCCCCCCCCCCCCCCCCCATCCTCTTACTAGATTAATTTCTTATTTGAGCAGATGATTTCCTTTTCTTTTCTTTTCTTTTCTTTTTTTTTTTTTTTTTTTAATTCTCGGGGTGCAGTAGAAAGCATGCACCAGGGAACAGGATAGTGCGCCTGTTTGTGTTAGCAGAGCAGGAGTGAACAGTAAACAGGTACTGGAGCGCGCGGTTGTTTAGACTGCCAGGTATTTATTACAATTGCGAGAAGATTAAGTGATTGCATGAGCAAAGCTGTGTTTAGCTTACGAGTGAGTTTAGTGAATTATCACGCTGAGGTGGTTGACTAGTTGAGAGGGATTTGGAGCACGTGGATGCATATACAGTACAGTGACGGATCTTTTACAGTGCTGCATTTGTATTACTGGTGTTTCTGCCTGTGTGTTGTTGTTGTTGTTGTTGTTCTTCCTCCTTTTTTTTTTTTTCCTCTTGAGAAAAGTTTGTTTTCCTCTCGCGCACTACTGTACATTACTCTCGCGCCGCGGTGTCGGGTTACACTTTATGCTCCGTGTTATATTCCTATTTTTCTTAGTCCGTGCGTTTTAGAAGCTCGGGTTGATTTAGTGTTTTAAAAAGCGGCCAGCGTTTGGGAAGTGTATGGTGATGTACGGTGCACACTCCGCTGCATTTCTAATCAGTCCACATCTGAATAATACACAATTATGCAGCGCGGCAAACAAATGCGCAACCGGGGCAGATCTCAGAAAAGGAGCTGCCCTTTGTCTGGTTCGTAGTCGTGCCATGTCTGTGTCTGTGTGTCACTGTAAAGATGATTTACACCCAAACAGATGTTCGGAGCCTTCAGCGTAGGCCATTTGTTCTATTTTCTGCCCTTTCAGGGGTTATAAGTGAAACACAGAACACCATCTCCCCCCCCCATACACACACACACACACACACACACACACACACACACACACACACAGACACACACACACACACACACACACACAGTGTTTGTGGCGCTGTTATTTTTCCAGCTCTCAGATGGAAAGTGTTGAGGAGACGAGCTTCTGGGACTTGTGCAGGTTGGTGAGATTACATCATGGCAGACACCTGTAGGAGCATCTTTTTTCCCCCTCGTATATTTCCTGGCTCTGGCTCTGGAAGGCAACGTGCAGCCGTGCCCCCTCAGGGGACGAGCGGGGTGGCACAGAGCCATCGCCATGGTGATCAGAGCCCAGAACCTGCACAAAGCAGTCCATTGTGACTGGCGTGCGTTGAGGTGAGAGGAACAAAATGTCACAGCAACGGGCTCTTCATTTTTTCTTTTTGTTGTTTTTGTCGCGAAGGCCCAGTGGGGTTTGTTTAGCCTTTGATTCATCTGTGCCGCGGTCTGCTAAACGAGCTGTTTGTGATATCGCTTAATTGCCTCTTTTAAGTCCTTCGTTTTGGGTTGGCGAGCGCGCCCTTGCACGGGATAAGGAGTGCTCGGAAACAGGTACAAGTGCGACGTGTGTCTGCATCAAAAGTCAGTCGGGAAACGCGATGGGAAACGTCGCAAAAGCAGATTCCGTTTAAAAATTTCGATTCTGTTTTTTTCTTTTCTTTTAAGAGCAGCGCTTTATGGTGTGTGCACACGACTCATTAGCCACTTTAATAGGTAAACCTGTCCACCTGCACATTCATGCAATTTTCCAGTTAGCCAATCATGTGGCAGCGGCGCAATATATCATGCAGATAATCATGCAGATACTGTACAGGTCAAGAGCTTCACTTTACATCAGCCATCATAACAGAGGGAAAAAATGTGAGTTCGACGTCTGAGTTTTTCACAAACGTGGGATTTAAAAATTTTTCTCAGTCTTTAACTACCGTCAGTACCTCAGGTTCCGGGTTCTTGGCTGACTTTTGGCTCACGTTTATAAAGAGCGGCACCTCACCCATCAGCAACAAGGCATTTAAGCTGACAGACCCGCCACTCACACTGACAGGATGTTTTTTGTTTTTTACTCCATTCTGTTTAAACTCTCACACGGATATCATAATCATATCTGGTTTTCCTTATTGTGGTGTTCTATATGAAAATGAATAAAGCCATTGACCTGAATCTGCATGGTTTATAAAGGTGTTCCTAATAAAGTGGTCAGTGAGTGAGTATAAATAAAGGTGGTGATAGTTGCAGTAAATACTTTGCCTAAATTGTGTAAACGTTCATAAATATGAAGTAAAAGAACTTTTGCAAGAATTGTATACACCTACACCAACATTTATGAAAAAAAAACCAGAGACCTTTAAAAAACTTAAATATCATGACATAATTAGAGCCATTGCTCTTTCTACAGTTAAATAATAGATTAAACATATTAAATAACTATTTTCCCTTTTTTATTATTATTATAATTTTTTTTTCAAAATCTTTTATTCTCACCAAAGTATGGATGCACTTCTTGTCCACTAGGGGCAGTAAGTAGCCTGCATTCAGCTCATGAGATCCCTTCACTGTGAGAGGAAGGTGAGATTTTTATTTATTTGATTTTTTTGAGAGTACAGAGAAGTGGAACTCATTCTTCAGCCGTTTACTCTCACTGAACCCCACTCACTGTGAAATCGTTCAAACATTTCCCCGAGCGGCTGTCAGACGGTATTCCCTCCCGCCTGTCCGTTGTGTATCACAGGTTCTGTGGTGTTGCGCTGAGGCGTGGAGGAGTGTTTATTTTATGGTAATTGATGCCGGTGTGGTGGGTGACATACGGTGGGGTGTGACAGGCAGGGCGTGAGGGCCGCGGCCACGGGGCAGGTCGGGGAAAGGGCCTGCTCTTCCTCTCAACCTGTAGGAGCAGGCAGGCCGCCGCGGCTGACAGGCTCAGTGTTGAGTTTGGCCTCCGGTGCAGCGCGGGGCCTGAGCACGGTCTCACGGTGCAGCCGAGCCATCACACTCGCGCACACACGCACGCACACACACACACACACACACACACACACACACACACACACACACACACACTGCCAACACCGTTGCAATTTCTGCTGCTGCCGCGGCTACATACACACACGCGCACACGTGCGCAGACACACACTGCCTCTTTCTTTCTTTCCTTCTTCTTTCTTTTTTCTCATTTTATTGTGCTCTTCTTGCATATTTTTCTTTCTTTCTGTCTCTCATTCTATTTGTGCTCTTCTTTCATATCTCATCCTTTCTTTCTTTCTCATTTTATTGTGCTCTTCTTTCATATTTTTCTTTCTTTTTCTTATTTTATTGTGCTCTTCTTGCATATTTTTCTTTCTTTTTCTTATTTTATTGTGCTCTTCTTGCATATTTCTTTCTTATTTTCTTGTGCTTTTCTTGCATATTTTTCTTTCTTTTTTGCATATCTTTCTTTCTTTTTTTCTCATTTTATTGTGCTCTTCTTGCATATCTTTCTTTTTTGTTTCTTTCTTTCTTTCTCATTTTATTGTGCTCTTCTTTCATATTTTTCTTTCTTTTTCTTATTTTATTGTGCTCTTCATGCATATTTCTTTCTTATTTTATTGTGCTCTTCTTGCATATTTCTTTCTCATTTTATTGTGCTTTTCTTGCATATTTTTCTTTCTTTTTTGCATATCTTTCTTTCTTTTTTTCTCATTTTATTGTGCTCTTCTTGCATATCTTTCTTTTTTGTTTGTTTGTTTCTTTCTTTCTCATTTTATTGTGCTCTTCTTGGATATTTTTATAGCTAGCTTTCATTCTTTCTTTCTTTCTTTCTTGTTTTGTGCCCTTCCTCTGTATTTTCCTTTCTTCCTTTCATCTTGTTTTTCTTGGTTTCTCTTCTCTTCTCTTCTCTTCTCTTCTCTTCTCTTCTCTTCTCCCTTTTTTACACACTGCATTTCTTTATTAATTCATTAGGATTTGAAAGTACTCCTCAACATTTAATTTTAAGCCATTAAAATAATCTATGTTAATAATAAATAGTTTACTGTGTTTTTAATGCCCAGGAAACCACTAAAAATGGCCCACGACCAATTTTACACCTTCACCCTCATTAAAAATGCCAGAGTTTATGAATATGCATTCGTTTACATGAATATGCAAATGAGAAATCCCTCCATGTCCTGCCACTGCAGCTAGCTTTCAAGATGCATGAAAGTCTCCTGAAAACCTGATGTTTGTCACACAGACTTAATTGCGTTGTCTTACTCTAAAAAAAAAAAAAGAAGGAAAAAAAAAAGCCAGCTGGTAAAAATCAGGGCCACTTTACAGCTGCTTGCAGAAGGTGATGGTGATGCTGATACATTTAAGGCACCGAATACAACACGTCCTTCTTTTTTTTTTACGGTCCTTTGGATAGTTAATGACCCTAGCGTGCTGTTTTCCGAAAAGGAAACGGTCACATTGTTTATAGGGTCGAGTTAGAAACAGGGACGCTCGCTGGCGTTCCCACAGGACGCTGCATGCGCTTAGTCCCCCTTGAAGAAGACCACCGTCTCCGCATAGCCTTTCCCAATCAGCCTTCTGCACTAATTCCACTTCAGAATTCCACTTGGCACGCTGAGTAAATAAAATTTTCAGCATTTATTAGAATCCTGCTCTGCCAGAAGGGATTCCTCTCTTCTCCTATAATAATTAGCAAATTGATTAGGAGAACTTCAGCACACCTCCTCAGCTCTTATCTCCTCGTTCTAGGACCATATTACCGTGCCTTGGGACGGTGTAAATATTTTAAGGGGAAACCCTGGGCGAAACTCATTAATGGCTGTGGGACGCTGCAGCCGTCCCCTTACTGTAGTACCAGCCAATTTTCTAAACTGTGATTAAAGAAGTTTTGGATTATTTAAAACCTGCAAGGTCCTCTGGGTTCGCCACGCCACTAAAGACCTCTGTGTGCTTTTGGCTTCTTTCTTTAAAAAAAAAAAAAAAAAAACCTCTACTCCACGCTCTTTCGCCAGCTCCCTACAGATCGATTAATAACTCGCTGAGGCAAAAGGGCTTTGAAAGCACCGATCATTCTGGGATGCATCATGCAAAAGATGACAAAGATCTCTCTTTTATGTAGAAATGCTAATTACATTTTTAGCCCCACCCCGGCACTGCAGCGGCACAGACTTGGTAGCAATTTGGCAGCTAATCAAATTGCATTTTAAATGGAGCCGTTTAAAGACGACTGCAGACTGCTTTCAGGAAGACACACTGGTGCAAATTAAGTCAGAATACGGCACTGTTTTTGTAGAGAGCAACAATAAAACACGAGCCGCATCCCGACTGTCTTGTGGGCTTAAGTATACCGTCAACTTACAGTATTTGATTTGCTGTTTTAATTAGTTAAAAGGAACACAGGTATACAATCAAGGACATGTTTGCGGTAAGAGGCAAGAAAACTGTTTTTCTTTTAATTATGCCGCCTCTGTTGTGCTCGTGCATGTCTTTGCAATTTAACTAACTGGAAGAAAAAAAATATGCACAAACAGGAGGCTGTTAGATTGGCAAAATGAGGTGGCAGTGTGGAAATGATTCATCACTCCTAATTTGAGATTAAACCCTGCTTGAAATGGCAATGAAAGCATCCTGAAAATCTTGTTAATAAGTACATTTGGTTACCAAAAAAGAAAAGAAAAGAAAAGAAAAAAAAAAAAAAAGCAACACACACAGAAAGGAGCTGTCCTCATACATTTGATATACATCATTAGGTTCCTTGTAGCCAATCAAATTGCCCATTCACCCGGCATACCAGAACATATTAGTGACGTCTCGTTAGCAGAAAACAGATAACCGAGGGAAAAAATGAGGGAGCAGACCAGAGCTGTTTGTCATGAGAATATCTAGAAAGGGAAATTCTCCTGAAATGAAATGCCGTGTCTGTTCCTTGGGCCCGTTTTTCTCTCTCTGGCATGGCACAGCTACAGACACATAAGACAAAATATGACAATACTGTATAACCCATGAATTCTCTCTAATATTCTGAGAGCATGAACTGTGTGAACTAGAATGAGGACAGCATTACAGTAGAAACATACAGTGTGGGCCAAAAGTATTAAGACACCATATGCCATGTTGATGTCACTAATTAATTCGAACTGAAGAGTTGTGTTAATTGCAGTCGAGTGGTCCATTAAAGGATGGACAAATATGTGGCAGAACTTTTACTTTCTAAGGCCGGGGGCGTCCGTCTCTGCCTAAAACTAGGGTATTCTCAAGTGGATTGTGAACTTTTATGGCAAATTTCTGTACAGGATTTTCAGAAAGCAATCGTCAGACACCAGAGTATCTTTTTCACTCAGCTGGATCCAGCAGGTTTTAAAGAATAAAAGACTTCATGCTAAATTTTTATTGTTGTATAGCGATTTCATTGCATAAAATAACGAATAATTTTTATTATCTTTAAAAAAATTTTAATGTCATTGAAACATTGAATTTCACTTTTGTCTCATTACTTTTGGCCACCACTGTAAAGGACTTCAGTAAGTCATCCTGGATGAGTGCGTCAGCTAAAAGGTATAAATCCTCCAAAAGTCACAGTTATGAAATTAATAATAAATTGGATGGTTTTTATTTATGGGCTTATTTATTAATTAGCATCATGCACAACAGGCATTGATTTGATGTTGAATTTAATAAGATGAAAAAAAAAAAAAAAACGAAGCTTGGTATTTACTAAAAAGCATAAAAAAGTCATCTGGAGACTCCTTCCATAGATGATTATTCAATAAAAATCTTCTTAGAGAAAACGTCACCATATTAATGATGCATTTTTGTTCTAACAACACGGTTTTTAACCCTTAATCGGACGATGAACCACATTTTGCAACTTCCATGGGAGTCCACAATGTAAGGTGGTAGGACCATTTGGTTTCTCCCGTCAGCTACTTTGAAGCTAAAGTGGAGGTTTGAATGGTAAGGCTAGACTTTATTGTCAGGAACTGGTGAATTTTTTAAAGCCTTTATTTTGTGACATATACATTACAGCACAGTGAAATTCATTCTTCGCATATCCCAGCGTAACTGGGGTCAGAGCGCAGGGTCAGCGCAGGGTCATCCAGCGCACCTGGAGCAGTTAGTTAAGGGCCTTGCTCAAGGGCAAGGGCCCAACAATGGCAACCTGGCTGAGCTGGGAATCGAACCGCCGATCTTCCGGCTCAGTCTTAGCCCTCTGAGCCACCACTGCCCTGAATTTGGTCCTAGATCGTTGTTCATGGTTGCATAAATGACTGGAATTGGACTGGACTGGACCTTGATGTGCTTGTGATATTTGCAAAAAGTGCCAGTATCAGTACATCAAGAAACCCCCCCCCCCCCCCACATTTTTAGTTTTTAAATTTTGTGTTGTTTAAGAATGTTGAACTTTCGACTCGTACTGTAAATACAATGTATTAAATGATTACTCTAGATTTGCAAGAAGCCTCATACAAGAACATTACTGACCTTCATTTGTAATATAAAAATAAATAAAAAAATATATATATTTTTAAAAATCTAAAAAGTCTTGAAATTTTGAATTTCTCCAACATTTGGAACATCCAGTTAAAGCCAGAAGACCTTCCAATCGCTGGCTGTGGATCAGGAGTTGTTCAGTGTATGATGCGCAGTATATACAGAACATCATGCATGATATAAAACGCCATTTATTAATAAACCTTCGAATTCGAAGTATTAGAAGATGTTTGATTTGTATATCTTTAAACTATTTCCATCCTTGATATCGTGAGAAGACAGTCATGTTGGGTGACACAATCTTATCCGTCCGGCTGATCCTGCTTTGCGGTAATGGCTCTTACGTGATCAGCTTGAAATTAATTTAAGAACCTTGATAAGTGCTAAATTAATAGATTTCGAACCCACTTTAAGATGAAGTATATTGGATTCTACAGTAACAGTGGGTGGTTGTGTTCGCAATATTCTGATCAGCCATTATTCGCAATAGTCCATGTCCATCCAGAAAATGATGCAACCACAACTTCTTATTTGATAATTAGATATAATCCTTGTGTTTTTTTGGATATGAGGAGATAAAAAAAAAAAAAAGAAATAAATAATTAAAAAAACGAGGTGTGGTGACAGTGCGCCCTGTGTGGCGTGTCAACTGGAGCATGCCAACCACAATTACACTTTATGACGTGACCCATTATGGGAAAATGAAAAACGAGAAAAAGAAAAAGAATGTACAAATACATTTTTGGTGTTTATTCTGCAGCCGCACCCCAGCAGAGTACAGGATTTAAACTGGGTGGAGGAGAAATATGGGTGGGGAACTTTTTCTTTTTGTCAACATAACCTGTCCTTTTAGTCGCTAAAAGAACCTGTGTGACAAAAAGCGCAAATGAAAGTATATACTATATGATGGGAAAAAAAAGAAAAGCTTTGGTATTCGGGAGCATGTGATTATTTCAAAGCTATTGAGGCCCTGGTACTTTTAGAAATACTGTAAGTAGCTAGTTTTATTGGGACAAAAGAGGCTCTGGATTCAGGAACAGCCTCTGCTGTCAGTCTCTTTGAAACGCACATTCCAGACACTCATGGCCCATGGCCTGCTCTTTAGCTGCTCTATTTTGGATCTTGTGATAATGTTATACAGTGCAGTGCAGTATGTATGGAGACAGGAGACAGGAAAGACATGTTTGGCTTTGGTGGAATAGGCAAAGTTTGTTTCGGGTCCGGTCTGAAAGTGATTGGTGGCTGAAATTAAGGATCATGTAATTATTATTATTATTATTATTATTATTATTAATAATATTAATAATAATTGTTTCTTTATTCATAATCCTGCAGTATTCAAGAGCTGCAGTATTGGTAAAAGGCTAGTCAGCACGAGGTCATGTCACGTGACATCGATTCGCAAATATTGTCCCCGGGCTGATAGTGCAATGTTAATGAATAGATCAATGAAGTGGATCATGCCAGGCTGATAAATCTGTGGCACACCCCGTTTCACCCATGCTGGTCACGAACGCTCATTTTCAGAGACATGCGTCTGACAAAATTACAGTTGTTATCTGGTTAGCATTCTGCTTTTGGCTAATGTATTTTAAAAACAGACATATTAGCGCGTGGTGTGTCTTTTTAAGCAATTTTTAGAGGCACCCCTGAGTTGGTGAAAGTTTAATTAATAAGAGAATGAAAGCTGTGCAGAGGGAGTTGGAAATAGGGTCTTTAAAGGGTACTTATTTTTCCGACTTGGCTATTCTCCAAAAAAAAGAAAAAACCTAGTCAATTAGTGTCTTAAGCTGCAGAAACAAAAAAAGCGTTATTAGTTTTAGCAAAAAGAATAATGGGTTTAAAAGGTTTGGCATGAAAGCCTGCCTGTTTTTGTATATCATGAAACTGAGTGTAATTCATGCAAGTATTTTCTGCAATAAAGCAAACGTTGTGCACGGGAAAAGGGTTGGCATGCTTCGTCAAAAAGACGATTAAATATGCAAAAAAAAAACAAAACAAAAAAAGGAATGACCGCAAACACTTTTAAATTCAATTTTTTTTTATTATTATGATTAATTTTTTAAAAATGTTTTTAAGAATTAAAATACATGCTGGCTTTGACCCCTTTGTGTTTGCATTACTGCTCATTATCTCACTGGTTCGTTGCCAGTTCCAGGTGAGTTTTTGGGATCCTGTTATATTATGGGATGTGATTTCTAAATAATTGTTTGCTTTTCATGGTTGCTCGGCATACAGCGGCCACACCCTCGATATACCTTCAGGATATTTGATGTAGACACTAAGCAATTGCCCCAATGTCAAGCAGCAGGTGCCTGGCACCTTCTGCGTGAAACGGGGGGGGGGGGGAATGGACACATTTCTTGGACAGCAATCTAATCTGTGCTGTTTATTTTTTGGGACTCGCTGTTGTCCTCAGTTAAGAGGACGCGATCAGTGAAGAAGTGTGATATCCGTCATTGTTTTTTAATGCTATTATTTTCTATTCCTCATTCATCATTACCTGTGAGCCAGCATTCCTGAGTGATGTCTGCTTCATGTGGTGACAGTGTTTCGAAGAAAAACTCCCCGGCCCGACATGTGACCGTTAGCATGTCTTGAGGCCTTTAACAAATTCAGGCGAGCGATTGGCTACAGACGATCATCAAACAAATTAATTGTTTCCCCTCCATGGTAAGAAGGTGCTACTCTCCCAAATTGAGTGCCTGCACTTGGTTATTGCACTTTAATAGCTTGCTCGCCAAACTAACCATATATTACGCCGTGTGCAGGCTCAGATCGGAGAAGATGAATAGGCTATTAATTAGAGTTGCGCTGAGAGGGCACAGGGGATAGACTACTCATAGCCCTGCAATCAGCGTCAACGGGGCCCTTCTCTCCGTACACCAGCCAGGCCACTGTCAGGTCAAAAGGCTCCACTTCTAACTCGCACATCCCAAAGGACAACCGAGAAGACATCGCAGTTAGACAATGTACATGGACACGGAAGAGCCACCCCCAAGGCTTCGCCGCGGGGCTCGGGATTCAGCGCGGCCTGATGTGCGATCGCCGTAAATATCAGCTGTATTGTTACGCCGAGGCGGAACTCGTCAACAACTGACTCACGTACCGCCGACTTTAAATGAGAAAGTTATGGATAAAACATTTGACATCCGAAGATGATTTGTAGCAAAAAGGCTACTCGGGCTCCATCGCGGAGCCGCGCTTTTGCAAATTAGCTTTTTATCACAATTAATTAAAGGAGTTGTTCCATCTTGTGCTCATCTGCGTGGGATAAATAAGTCAGAGGCGGAAATATATGTCCCTTTATTAGCTGCCGTGATCTCGTGCAGCATCTGTAGCTACGAAGCTGCTCTGTTTGCCGCGACTTTCCCCACGAGTTGTGCGCCATCAATCATACCGAGCGCTAGTTTTATGGCTCGTTTTGTTAAAAACCCCTTTTTTTTAATGCAAGGTATCAGAGTTATGGCCTGTCTATGCAAATAAGGCAATTTTGACAGTTCGTTATTCATGCCATCGCCTTTTTAAACACTTAAAGGGAATAAATTCGTCGCTGACAGGCTGCTCTGAAATTGGCACTAAATATTATTAAATATTTTAACAAGTTCCTTGTAAATATGCCTTAAATGTTTGAATGATGGGCAGCAAGAAAAATGGCCTTGCATCAACTTATTAGAGGCAGTAAAGTGGCTATGATTTATGGCGGAACAACTTGGGACATCGTTTTCTTTTTTTTTTTTTTTCTTTTGTCCTTTTTCGCGTATCTTATCCCTTTTGTCCTGATGCGCTCGGTAAACAGCTAAGTGTTGTTTAAAACCTGGTGATTTTTATAAGTCATGATGCATGAGCGAGGGACACGGCGGGTTCGGGAAGGCCATCGGTTAGATAATCACTCTGATGGCGTACTGTACATCACGGCCGTACTTTTAACATCTTTTAAAGTGCTCCTTATCTTTTTATTGTTAAATGCTTTAAATTTTGTGGTGCCACAAGCCGCGAGCGCTGACTTCGAAGGCGTGTTTTTGTGTTTATAGCGAGGCGTGCGTATCCTGTTACGAGTACCTCTATGAAATCGCTTTAATTGAACGGAGCACTATTTGAGATTAGTGCGAAGAGGTTGAGATATATGCCTAATGCAACAAAAGTTTAAGTCTTGCCATGGAATTTTCATAGCGCTCTCATCAAAACGTCCAAATCCTACTACCTGCGTTTTGAGTGCGTATGGTTTCTATGGAGCTTAATGTTTACTGTACATAACAAAGTTTTTTTTTTTTTTTTTTTTTTGGCTATCTATCAGAAAAGGCAGTTAGATGACTCAGAGCGAATCTTTTTTTTCCCCAACTCATTCAATACGACAGCTTAAAAAAAGTCAATGAAAAGCTGCCTTATTCTGAAGTATTCAATGTAGTGAACTTTGCCATATAGGAATGGCTATCATTGTTTGGCTTTTTTATCTTTAATAAAGAGTTTTTGTAGTGGCCAAGGCTGCCCTCGGGCCTGCTGCTAGATCCAGGTGTGGGAACGGCCTGCAGTACATCAGCCTGTAGTTCTTGTTTCAGACATGACTGGTCCGTGCTCTCCAGATGTTTAATAAGAACCTCTGTTGCTCTGGACTTTTTATTTCACGGTCACATATACCAAGTCATTAATTAGTTTCAATAAAAAGCCAAGCAACTGGTATTTTCAACAAATACTTAGATTAGCCGATATAAAAACCAGGAGCTTGGTTGGTGGTTTGTTACAGTATCCATTATTACAGACCTTTTGTCAAAGATAAAGAAAAAAAAACAATGACTGCAAAGGAATTTATGTCTGTCAGTGTTTAAACAGCTCCATATTGAGAATCACAGTTTCCACAGATGGTTTTAATTGGCCTTATCTCTGATTTTACAAGTCAAAACTGTGAATCATTTCCAAAAAACACACGCACGCACACACACTAAACACTATTTAGACTCCACACACACTAACATATTCATCCATCTTGTATACCGCTTATCCTGTACAGGAACGCAGGGGGCCTGAGGCCGGTCCTAGGAGACTTGGGGCACAAGGGTACAAGGGTACACCCCGAATCCATCGCAGGGCACACACACACACACACACACACACACACACACACACACACACACACACACACACACACACACACACACACACACACACACACACACACACTCATTCACATACTATGGGAAACTGGAGTACCTGCAGGAAACTCACCCAGCATGTCGAGAGCATGCAAACTCACACACACACACACAAATTATCTGATCTAATACAAGATAAAAAACAGTGGGCAAATATCAATCATATAAAATATATATCAGAACTAACTATAATATAAAATAATATAATATAATAAAATAATTATTAATAGAATTTTCTTCCAAAATATTGAACAACATTTAAGATAAATTCCACCAAATTGCCGTCTTCCAAAATAAGGTGATTCATTTATTCGAAATACTCTCAATCCGATCTAAGTTGGTTTACTCATATTAATTATTGGATATAAAAACCCACAATCTGGGTTGTAACGTAAAAAAACAAGGTATAAAACGTCTTTGAGAAAATAATTAGACCTAAAAAAATCCTTAAGACGAAACTTTTGGAGGGAAAGAAGCAGAGAAAGATTTGAACAGTTTCATAAAACAAGATGAGATGAAATAAAGTCCAACCTGAAACCTTAAAGCTTTGGTTATAACAGATAGAAATACGTCATTTTTTAACCAGCATATATTATTTATCTTTCTTAAAGTTAAAATTAAGAAAAAAATTTTCCTTATTGGAAAACAATAACCTGCAATAGCACAATGAGAAACCTGTGATCTAAAGTACAGCTGGCTGGTGTCAGGTCTGCCAAATTAATCAATACATTTTGACAAACGAGATCTTCGGCTTTATTAAAACGCTGCAATGATACTGTAGTTCTGGACTTTCCATCCTGGCGATTAAGCGTAACACCAGTCCTGAGCGTGTTTCGCTTTATAACTGTGATCTCAGTATGTCCGGGTTTCCTCTCTCTTCATCCTTCTGCAAGTCATTTAGCTGGCTTGGCAGAATCCTAGCGTTTGGTCGGCCTGGCTGTAACCTTGCCACCAGCTCCTGGGTGCTCCCCCCACCCACATCCGTGTTAAGACTGGAACAGCGATGACTCAAGGCCCACAATGATGAGTGCACCTCGAGGGAAGAAAATAAAACTTGGGCCATGGAGGAGAAGGAGGGTAGGAAGAGTGGCTTTAACAGTGGCTGGATGTACTGTAAAGGGGGGCTTTTGGGCTAAAAGCTCGGGCAGCTCTCGCCTTTGCCTTATTCGATTAGACTGTCTGTTCCACAGGAAGCGCTGAAAGGCACCGCGATAGTATCGCTATGAGAAGCGCCACACGCAGACCCACAGACAGTTGCCAGTCCTCCTCTTTTGAATGCCAAAGTGGTCTTCAATCTAGTTACAGCCGGACTGGCGTATCTCGTTCTCCCCAAACTCCCCCCCAGGTCCTGATTAGCAGGGTTAAATATGAGGAGCTCTGTGTTGGTATTTCTGTGGTCACTCGTGTGCTGTGCACATTGCACATTTTTATTTATTTATTTATTTATTTATCTATCATCCCTCTGCCATATGCAACTTTTTTTTTGTTTTGTTTGTCTTTTATAGTTGGTCTTTATAAAACCAGTGAGTATTTTGGAATGTCCCGAGTTTGGACTGCATTCTTCTGGAGCGTCTGGTGCAGTGATGGCACGATGCTTCAAATCTCTGAGTTATTAATCAGAAGGTTGAGGGTTCATGAACAAGCTTCTGCTATTCATGTCATAACCCTGACTGCCCCAGGGGTACTATAAAATACCTAGCAAGTAAAGTTTTCTTCTTTAAAAAAAAACAAAAAAAACACCATCTACATTTGAGTAAATAAAATGATCCTGAGTATGAATATAAGTCTCACTGTGATGGAGGAAGATCTTTTGCATTGTAAAGGGAAGACGGCAGAGCAGAATGGCTTGGGGATGAAAAAGAAATGGAAAAATGGGGTCCTGATCTTCTCGGAAATGCCACAATAAATCGCAGCACCTCCCCAATGGATGGATGATTAAACGTGCTCCTAAACTGCCCTGATTTGTGGGGGCACCTTGCCGATTTTATTTGCCACTGTTAACATTTTCATTCCTGCATTATGCATGCTGCTCTGGGGCAGGGAAGTGCTACAAACAAATGGCCTGAGGGATGAGCGTAAACACAGCCTGCCTCCAGAGCTGAGAGTGTGAGAAAGAAGAAAGGAGAAGCACCACTCGCTGGCTTTATTCCTCTTCGATCGTTTAGCGTCTAATGGCCATCAGATGTTTCTTCTTTGGGGTAAAGCCGCAGTGCTCCTACGATCATGCTGTTCTCTTTAAGGTTCTTGTATACTGTAGTCCTGCGATGCACTGTAACGGTACGGTACGTACAAGTAGCATGTACGGTAATCGCGAGGGATGTTATCGCCAAATCATATGATCGACTTAACAGCTGGTGAAACGATTCTTTAAAAATCAGCGAAAGTACACCAAACTGCTTAAAAAGCAATGGTTCTTCTGGAATCATTCGAGTTTTATGGTTTCGTTGGTACATTTCACTTGTAAATCCGGTTGATAATTAACTACCATTTTTACAAGCTGCGGAGACTCTTTGTCTCTCTCGTAACTCACACAGACATCTGTTTATTCATATAAAACTTTATATTATTTCACTTGTCTCCAGATGATGAGTTTGCCACTCACAGGGTCAGGACGAACCTGGTTAAAGCTTGTATATGCACCTGAGTATATGCGTTTGCGCGTATACTGTACGGTATATGCGTATACATCTGGCATAGGCACGACATCCGACGTCAGCTCGTTTAGCATCACAGTGCAGCGCGCTTCTCATCAGCTCCCCGACCTCCTCACTGCAACCCGATAATGCAAATCCATGCAAATGACGCTGCACTGGCAGACAGTTTTCTGTGCCTGCTCTGTATTTACACACGTCACAGAGAAACGGTCCACGGTGACGCGTCGGATTTACATGCAGGAAACTGAGACGGAAGAAAAGAAGACATGTTTTTAACCAAATATGGGTAAAATGTGGAACTGCAATACATTAAAGCTGCAGATTTAATTTCTTCTTTAATACTCGGTTTGTTTGTTCATCTTAAGTTAGCTGTTTATCCTGGCTCGAATGCTGTGGACCTGGGAACACGTGTAAATACAGCCCGGCTGAGCCGCCGATCCATCGCAGGTGCACACGCTCGTTCACACCTGGGGCAGTTTATTTTAGCCAAATCACTGGCATGTTTCTGGGATGTGGTGGGAAAACCAAGAACCTGGAGCTCTGAGGTGGCAATTTTCTCCACTTGTATACCACCGTGCCAGTCAGATTTGTTCATGCCAATCCTGTCAGTCAGATTTCATCCAGTCTTTCGGAGGGTGTGCGATTTCGCAGGGTGTCTTCCAAATAGTACTACGATAAAAATTCTGCAAGAACTTCCAATGATTTTCCACCTTCAAACCCAAGTTTTATTCTGTTCTTTTATTAATTTTTTTTAATGTATTACGTAACTCGAGCTGGGAGTTTCACATGCTCTCCATGTAGCTCATAGTTAGTTACCTATGATCTCTCCGATTTCTTCACGCTTCCCAAAAACATGCCTGGCATCGGTTCGTTCCACGTGATGCACGATGCTCATGTCCACGGCATGTTCCTTTCTTGTACCCGGGACCGATTTTGTAGCCAAAGGGACCCCAATCAGAGCAAAGTGTTCACTGACGATTGATAAATGAATCGTTTGCACAAGTATTCCGAACATGGTGGTGATTATACAGTAGCCTTAAGGGTTTTTATGGGGTGTGTGATATTGCCGGCTTGTCTCGCATGTTTTTGTGGTTTAATTTCGCTTAAATTACGCTTGAATGGGAAGCTGCATGTTAAGGTCTTCTGAGATGTTTAGTCAGGTATAATTTGAGCTCATTGTCATGCTTGTGGTTGTGTTTTTTGGTTATTGTCACGCGGACCTCACGTCAAGGGTGTGAAAACCTCTTTATGATAATTTTTTTTTTAATGTAATGTAGTGTAGATTAAAGGAAAATCCGAGTTGCATTTCTTAGAAAGTGTTACAAAGCGAGTTGAGGTCGGTCTGGCTGCGTTCGTAGTATGAGCTCACATGGCACGCTGGTGAAACAGAGGCTGCGTTCTTTTCTCGGCTCTCTCGGTTATCTCAGCCCGGGCGGTTAAAGAGCTCTCTTTTGCTTTGACATAATGTGACTCATGCACAGTGCATCAGAGGGAAAGCTGATATTGTCTTTTTATGACTTGACCTTTGAGTTATTAGTTTCCTCTTTGATGAATAACTGTTGTCGCTGTGCCTCCGAATAAGTTGAGAGCGCCTTTTTTTTGCGTTTTTTTCTTTTCCCCGACAGCGCCTCCGCCACCTTTTGACACACGGCTGAAAAAAAGGAATTTGCTCTCTCATTCGTTTTGACAAGAAGATATGAGGCGATCTAATATGAAAAGTTATGGTTTGATTAATTGAGTGGAAAGTTGCGAGAAGGTCAAGAGCAGTTTGTTGGAAATGACTTTTGGTTCACAGAAAATGACCTTTCTCAGCGTAATTCTTGCACGTTGTCATATCTATTGGAAGCTGAAGTGCAACTGGAAACAATTAACATGACATCCTCCTCATATGTCACTCATTCCATCCCAGTGCGTTCGAAGCGTTCTTTTCATCAGAGCTCACGCATGGTACGGCGTGCCCTATTCGTCCTGAGAATTATACAGAAATAAATTGTGGCCCTAATTATAAAATTAGACGAACTTCACCGTTATACATTGTTGACGGTGTGCGCGGTTGCATCACATAACAGAAGCAGATAGAGATCTTTATTTTTTTGGACTTTGTGGACCAGTCATCGCTCTGATGTAGGTGGAATATGTTATAGAGTCGGAGTCATAACTTATCGCCGCACGCCTCACTCTGCCATATGAAGCCATTCGGCAGTGCGATAAGAACCGAAATTATGAAATATAGATGCAGTTTTATGGCTTTTTTTATTTATTTATTTTGATTGCACTTCTCTTTATAAGAAAAAACCGACCTGCAGTCTTCGCAGCGTTGATAATCCGGTCCTCGGCGGAGGGAGCAAATATTTAAAGGTGTCCTCGGGTGTGATGCACATCTGCTTCGCAGCCTGAGGGCCAAATCCAACACACAACAAGGCAACAAATGCTGATCCTGGCCTTCTCTGCGGCAAAATAAAATATGGCTCAAGTTTTCATTAAGGTGCTATTGATTAGCTTTTCCTGGCGATGAATTACGGGCGACGATAAATAAAAAGGAAAATATTTTTATGACTTTTCGCAGGCCATGCCAGAATCAGCTCGCTCATCTCTCTCTCTTTCTCTCTCTCTCTCTATCTATCTATCTCTCTCTCTCTGACTCTCTCTCTCTGGCCTCGACATGCGTGTTGTTGGTTTTTTTTAAGCTGAAATTTTTGTGGTTCCCACAATGCCGGAGTGATGCTTTTTTTTTTTTTTTTTTTTTTTTTTAAATCTGGAAAGAAAAAAAAAGAGAAAAAAAAAGGCATTGGGTGTTTTCGCGATAAATCGTCTCATCCCTTTTATGTGACAGGAGTGAAAAATTCTTTTCGAAACATAGAAATCGCATACAGTCTGCTCGTTTCAGCCGGTCGCCGAACAAAATAAACATGTTAATTGTCGGCTGCCACGTAGGCTCCCGCAAAGTCGAAAGAATCTATATATATATATTATATATATATAAGGGAAAATAGAAAATGAGTACGAGGCATGAGGAAGATGAAGTTGAACGTGAGAGTTCAGTTTCTCTCTGCGGAAATTTATGTTCAACCCACTTTCAGAACATGTCCTACAGTGTTTTGTTTCTATTCCCGACATCAAAGGAGGTTGATTTTCCTTTCCTTTTAAAGTTTAGCCCGGAGTTCACTTTTCTGCAGTGTTCTAGGCCTCTGTGTGCGCGGATCAGATTGCGTCTCATGTTGTGAAGATGTACAGGGGCACATTTAGGGAATAAAGTCTGAGGTAAGGCAAAGAGAGCGGTGATTCCTGCCAAGATGAAAGGCGTGCGGTTATTAGGAATGTTTCTGCTTCCTTTCTCTTGAAATGAGCCCGACACACTATTGTGCTCCGCAGCTACTTAATGATATATGATCAGTAGATTGATTTCCATCGGTTTTAATGCGACCGTCACGAAATGACGGAGGAAATCTCGGGCGATCTTTCGCGCTTTGGAATCACATTTGATTGATTTGGAAATTACAGTATGTATTTATATGACTGTACTGTATATATTATTATCCCAGTGTTAATTCTGTCGTGTATGTTGAAATGAGAAAGAAGACAGAAAACAGGAAAACCTGAAAAAAAAAAAAGAAAGGAAGAAAGAAAGGAAGAAAGAAAGGAAGGGTGGGGTTGGGGGAGGTTTGGGGGAAAAACCTGGCATCCGTTCCAGCTTTACTGTGCACCTGGGGAATATTTGGATGTTTGACTCAGTTTTATTGAAATAATTACATCTTTCGCATTGTCCACAAGGCGCAGTTTGACTTGTTTTGTGATCCGAAAGACAAAAAAAAAAAAAAAAATCCCCCACTCCCAGCGCCACATGGTGGGCCGTTCTGTATGACCTGAACTGAGTTCATTTATTTCATTTTCTCGCCTAGATTGATTGATTGGCTACAAACAAGTGACGAGGATCCAGCTGGACATTTGTGAAATTCTGGGACAGAAAGCGTCTCTCGTATGTCCGTTTGGCGGGCAAGGGGAGACGGGCCCTCCGGCTCTGTGAAACACGAGGCTTCAGAGATTTCACACCCGATAGCGCTGCCCAACCATGCAGCCCACATGAAATAAACCCCCGGCCTTTAGGTTTAGCTTTCTTTTTTTTTTTTTTTTTTTCTTCCCCCCAAGCTGTTGACGGGCATTGCAAAATGTGCTGGAAGACGCATCTGAAACCACACACTGCTGTTAACATGACGCACGCCTATGAAGTACACGCCAGATACACACACACTAAAGCCTAGATTAAACAAATGAATATATTAATTAACTTCTAAACTTCCGACTTGGAAAAATATCAAAACCTGCAGATTCTTTCAGGGGAAAGTCAAAAAGCTCAGTGGTAGTTCAGCATGGTACGTAAATCTCTGTGTTAGTGATTGGCGTCAAGTGTGGCGGTTAAAGCTCCAGCTCCATCTGGGGTTCCATTGTGGGCCCTTGAGAAAGGCCCTTAACCTTATCTGCTCCAGGTCCCTAAGCTGGGATCTGTGAAGATAAAAATTCGACTGTGCACTAATACACTGTGCAAAAGTCTTAGGCACGTGCAAATCAATGCTGTAGAGCAATCACAGCCCAGTAATCAGCTCGGGATTTGGTGTGCGGACGCTTTAGTCTCCAGTACCCTTTTATGCAGAACCGCCAACAGTTCTTCTGAAGAAGTTTCTTTGACTGTTGCACCTGCTTCTTGCTTGCGTCTTTCATTGTCTTTTGTCTAAAAAGTGTCCCTTATACAATGGGCCGCGTTCTTTTCGGGCATGCGCATATTTTCCGTTGAGGAAGACAATTAAAAAATACAATCATAAAATTGAAATCAAAGTCTGTAGGTACAGTATGTAAGACCTTGCACACTACTATATATAGGACTAATAAAGACTTTTACCAACAACGTCTCTGCAGCGGCTCCTCGCCGAGACTTCACTTTTATAATCTGCCCGGAATCCTCTCTCTCTCTCTCCCTCTCTCTCTCTCTCTCTCTCTCTCTCTCTCTCCCTCTCTGTCTCTCTGTCTCTCTCTCTGTCTCTCGCTCACTCTTTTTTAGCTTCCTTTATTTGTTATTTCCACTTTTTGACATTTTGACAGCTAAGCACAATGTCTACGGAAGACGCCAGAGGCTCCCGAGATGCCACTTTTAGTTAATAATCTAAAGCTGTAGGTGTGCACCAGGTGTTTAACTTAGATTTATTTTTCCAGGAGTCAAATGGAAAAATGCCATCTTCCTCAACAACCCCATGAATGCCTTAAACCTCGATGCATGATCAAGCCCTAAAACATGATTTTATTGCAGAATCTTGTTATGGTGAGGCATAGCTTCCAGTTTACGTTTTCAGTTTAATAACAGCTTTGCGCACACAGAGTCTCACAAATCAACACTTTGGGCGAAAGATCAGTTGGCTCAGTGCCCGTCAGCACCAGTCTATCGCCAGGACATGAGAGGGAGATAATACATGTGTTTGCACGCACGCACACACTCATTCAGTCAGACACACACGGGCTTCCTCATACACACCGTCTCTCTCTCACGCTATATCGTACTTTTTTAACCCATAGCATACTCTGAAAACAGATGGTCTTGTTAGAAATGTAACAATTTACACTTACATATTTAAGTATAACTGTACTTATCGAGCATGATGTCACTGCGTTTGAGTTCTTGATTGAAAAGATATGCATTCATTTTTCTATACTGTCACAGCAGCTCAGTCCATACTGCAGGTCCATTTTATAGTAATATTTCTCATTCTCAGCTCATGGACAGGGACCTGTTTTGAAAATAATAATAAATGGATTTAAATCCATAAATTCTTAGTTAAACAAAGTATAATGTAGAATCTTTGATGTGGTTAAGGTGTTACTTAGGAGACGTTTCTGTAATATTTACAGAAGGAGTTTTAGGTATCCATGCTTTGTAAAAGTCAGTAGGTTTTTTTTTTTCTTTTTTCTTTTAAATATGGGTGACTTTTCACGATAGACGAGTTTGTGTTTTGCAGTTTCTTAGTTACATGATTGGCTGTGTTTTAATAAATAATAAAAGAAGCCTAAAAAGGACATAAAAAGATTCAAGCGATAACAGAAACTATTGGATACTTGTCAACATTAAATATGCCGAAAATTAGTTAGAAGGTATGAATTATTTCTAGATACAAGGGGCGTTCAAGTCAAATCGGGACTTTCATGTGAATGGTGTTGCAGAAGACTTTAAGCACACGATTGAGAAGGGCAAGGTCGTGTTGTTGTGCTGGATATCGGCACATCTGCGATGCCTATGGTTAGGAGAATAAAACATGGTGGCGGTGGACAGTCCTGTCAATCTCACAAGTTTCTCGTTATATTTACACTTATTCCACTGGTGTAGAATATCAGCTGCATTAACTTCTGAATTCCAAATAACGTTCAATGGAAAAGTTAGCGTGTGTGTGTGTGTGTGCTATCCCTAGGGTGCTCAACAAGTAGTGCTTTTAAATGGGGGTTAGGGAGGGATTTGGGATTCAGCCTTTTGTTAGATGTTACATATCTTTGCAGATTACAGAAATAAAACAACACTGAGGCAATTTGAAATATCTTAGAATTAAGCAGTAATTACAGAGACAAAGTGATGTTTATGATGACATAATGTTATCAGATGTCTTTTCTTGCTGAAGGTGCGTCTGTGACTGGATTTGAAATACAGACCCACATTCACGCATGCTGGCGACCAACAGTGTGATGAACACCTGTGATGCGGAGTGATACATATAGTTAAACTTCCCACTGTTGTGATCGTCCATTCATGCAGTAACTGTGTCCTGTTCTTGTGCTCTATCAAAAGTCCCGGTTTGACTTGAACGCCCCTTTAATCATTAATTCAAAATTCATTGTTATACAGTATGTAAAATAACCTGTTTTAGGTTATTGGATTATTTTCATATAACAGCACATGCCAGGATGCGCTCTTTCAAATAGCAGAAGATTTAGCATTACCAAACCATAAGTAATTTCCCATATGCATTTATTATCATTTTAAAATGTTAAGCATCCCATATTTAACTGTTTAACAGATCTCAGAGCTTATCGGGACTCAGACCCCCTCTGTTTTACTCCTCGTCTGAACACACCGTTTCAGTGTCCATGTAAATGAGCTGCTGCTTAGCCACGCCCCCTCAGCAGAGCTGGGTGTCTTCTTCATATCATATCACAATAGTGGGAAAATCTAATTGGCTTGTGAATAAAAAAAAAAATTAATAAGGGGCAAAAAGCAGGGAGTGTTTCGTGTTTTTTTGTTTTGTTTTTTAAATTTTTTTTTTCGACACACAATGCAGACCCAGCTGAGCGTTTTAAAATGACGTAAATGTTACATTTTGCACAAGACACCCAAGTTAGGAAAACGGCCAGCATTGAATTAAGGTTTAGTCGATCAATATATAAAAATAAAAAAAAAATGTTTACATTAATTAGCGAAAATGAAAATGAACTTGAATGATGTTCCTAATTGTTGCCAAGTAAACTCTGGTCTCTAGGTGTAAATATTAGAACTTGTTATTCAGGCTCAGGTTCAGAATTTTGCCGGTTAATAACCGTAAACACTTTTATTAAGGTGTTGGTTGATGTTCGTCATAGTGTGCTTAATTTTGTTCATTGCTGATATGTACATTGGTTAATGTATGAGCTAATTTACTTTAATACAAAGAAAATTATAATTGTGTACTGAAGGCATAACTAGTAACTAGTTTGTTGTTGTTACTTATAACATACGGTATTATTGCCGAGGTTTGCTCATGTTACATACTGTACTGTACTAAACAAGAATGGCAGTTAAGGAACTCTTAATGTAAATGATTACCATAGTTTAGTGATAATAGATACGATACCGCATGGCAGCAGGTACAGTTTGATCTGTCGAGTTTTCTTCCTGTTTCTGAAATACCTGTGGCTTTAATTATTTAGCTACATCTCCATGAACAAACTCTTTGTCTTCATTTCATGACAAAACTTTTACTTTTGGCTCACTTTCATTTCTTCCCGTTATTACCAATTTATCTGAACACATCTTTTACGCCTTTTACTTCATGAATGGTTGACCTACATGAAGTACGTGTAGCTGCGAGTGCTGTGGCCTACAGTATGAGTATGCCTTATGTCATTACTGACAAAGTTTTAGTCATTTCCTCCATTTGGTTTAGTGCACATAAAAGTCTGCAGTGTGAATCAATGAACCACAAGGGTCTCGACACACACACACACACAAAAAAAAGAATTTAAAAGAAAGATGAATCTTTAAAGTAAGTTTTATTCCTACAACAACACACAACTTTTTTTTTTCTTTTAACTAAAATTGTAATAAGACTTAGTAAACATAAAACAAGGAACCTACCGTAACTGTATTTTTGCTACTTTAGATTTTTTTGAGCTTTAGATAGGGGAATTCTAGTACAGTCATTTGATCACATCTGCGTCTACTGTACATTGGGCTTCAGACTCTAGTTCGGTGAAGACGATCACAAACGGCTCGATTGCAGTTAAACGAAAAAAATAAAGGTGTGTCCGATCTTGTAATTATAATTCATTACTTGAAATGAAGGTGTGTGCTTTTTAACACGGAGAAAAACATGCAGAAATGACATGACATTTATATTCTAACGCACACCCATTCAAAAATGTTTCTGGTTTTTGTTGTTTCAGTAGCATCCATACAATGTCTATGGGAAGCGTTAATAACTGTTGATAATTTCATAAATGTCAAAGGTAAAGCAACTTGTACGTTTTGAGCTTCGTGGTTTCTCAGGAACAGAAATACAATGCTTTATCTTGGTAACTTAAAGAAAGAGTTTTAATATTAGAGGTGCACTTTGAGCAAACTATAAGCAGAAAAAAAAATGATGTGGTGATTTTATAATAAAGAAAATGTTAGTGTCGGATAATTACTGTAGTATCAGAGAAATTAAATAACAGAGACATATGGTACAGTAATTTACGATTAAAACATTTGTGCTTTAAAATGATTACAGACTAAAAGCTTTTATATATAAAAAGGACATTTTGAAAGAATAACCTTCGCAAATCAAAAGTAGAGCACTGTTGTTTACCCGCCCTTTTCATGATAAATACCTTGAATCATAAATGTCTTTGAGAACCGCAGTATGATATTTTGGTCGCATCACCTGCTCCGAGTCATAACTGAAACTTGAAACTGGCTTCTATTTGATTTGTGCAAATCTGATTTATAAAGTTCAGAATAAAGTGTTACAGCTAACCTAGAGAGGAGGTGCTTGAATTGGTTGCTTATTGATTTAATATTGGTAATGATAAAATATTAGGAGTTGAAAACTTTTTCTAACATGCAAATTTTTTTTTTTGCCGTATGATAAAATATTAGGAATTAAAAAATTTTTCCTAACATGCAATTTTTTTTTCACCTCATGATCAAATATTAGAAATTTAAAACTTTTTCTAACATGCAGTTTATTTTTTCGCTTCATGATAAAATATTAGAAATTGAAAATTCTTTCTAACATGGCAATTTTTTTTTTGCCTTACGATAAAATATTAGGAATTTTTTTTTTTTCCTTACATGCAATTTTTTTTTCACCTCATGGTAAAATATTAGACATTCAAAACTTTTTCTAACATGCAGTTTCTTTCCGCCTCATGATAAAATATTAGAAAATTTTCTAACGTGCAAAAACATTTTTTTTTGCCTCATGATCAAACATGCAAAAATATATATATTTTCCTCATTGAATATAAATGAATAATAATAATAATAATAAAAAAAAAGAAAACATTTATTTTTTACCCTTAAATTGACACTTTTTAATATTGTTTATTTAGAGTGTTACAACTCTATACACGATGAAACTATGCATAAAAAAATTTCAAAAATTTCAGTACCCATATACAGTACATGTAGTGTAGTATGACTTTACGACATTTCTATCACTAGTTCCTAACCCTGCTCCTGGCCTACACTTGCCCTACGTAATCGAATCCAACTAATGAGCTGATCATCAGCTCCGTCCTGTATTCAGAGGGTATTCGAGTGTGGATAACACTAAGATCTCCGGGACCAGGTTTTCGGAACCGTTGATTTATACACAGCATGGGTGAGGAGGGTTGAGCTGTACTCATTTCCTGCAAAGGCTATGACACACACTAAAGAAAGAGAGAGAGAGAGAGAGAGCGCGTCTTTCATCCGGGTCGTAACTGCTACCATTCCCATGAGGACCACGCATAAGGTCTCAATTAGGCAGGCAGTCTTACGCCAGGAGCATTTTGCTCACAGATTTGTTCGTGGAGAGAAATGAATGTCATACTTTGGGCAGTGTGAGTCCAGGCCCATGGCCACGGCACACGGATGCGGAGCTTACGATTAAAACCAGTTCCTTCTTATTACAAGTGGAATTTCCTCCGTGCTGATTGAAGTTCCAGCATATTGCTGCCACACTCCCTCCCACATAAGAGCAAAGACTTTTAAAGATTTTTTAGAGTATAAGAAGGGGGGAGCCTTACGAAATGGAGTTTTTTTTTTTTTTTTTTTAAATCCTCCCACGGTACTAGGCCATGTGTGCACAGTTTCAAAGTCACTTGATTTAGTGTTAGCGCTCCACAAATGACCGTTTTTGTCATAATTCGTTTTCGCCATGAAGGATTCTTTTTTTTTTTTTTTCTTTTTCTTTTCTTTTTTTTCTTTTTCAGAAGTGGCTTCCAGTGACTAACTGATTTATGTGATCAGCTCAATTACCAGCAGTTGTGTGGACGGCCAGATGAATTTACACTCGCTTTGAAGTGAGATCTAAGCAGCGTGAATTCATATCGGAAATTGATATGGATATGCTTTTTGTTTTAATCAAGAAAAAAAAAAAAAAAAAAGGGGGCGAGAAAGCTGTGCAACAATAATCAAACTCCTGCCATTTAGCTTCTCTTCGCTAAGTTAATGGAATCCTGTAATGTTTAGTGTGAAGCATCAATCATGCAAAAATCTATTGTTGCATTAGCCTTGAAAGAACAATAATAATAAAAATGCTATAATGGCTTTAGCTTCCTTTTCATAAATCATGATGCAGGAGGTACAGTGAGGTGCGCGTGCGTCTGTGTGTGCGTGTGTGTGTATTTGTTTATTATGAGGATGACTTAACTTTGTCGAATATGCTATTTCAGCCCTTTCACGCTGTTGAGGACACTGAATATTGATGTGATAGTAAACAATAATAAAATAGTTTTTTTTTTTTTTTTTTTTTTCCCCCCACCTCTCATGTCTCATGGCCAAGTACAGCGTATAACAGCGTGTATTTCTGGGTGACTGCCTCGGCTCTGGCACATTCGGCCATGACTCTGAGTCGTGGCGTGCCGGATGCCGGATAGCCGTTCAGCGTTCGGCTGTAAATCACGGCTAAATGCATAAAAATGGTGTCGAGCGAGAGATTTACAGTAACGCTGAAAATCCTTTTAAACAAATATTAAAATAAGGCAACAAGGCGCCTGAAAGTCGTTTAAGAGGGCATTGCACTTCACTTTGGACGCGAGCAGTGAAAGCTGACAGGCTGTCGGAATTTACATTGGTATTAGCATTTGATTGATGACACACTGCACGCACTTTGTTAAGTTGGGAAGATGGCAGTGGTGGGGAAGTGCATTGTGCAGTTTTGTTCTGCCAAGTGTGTGTCTATGTGTGTGTGTGTGTGTGTGTGTGTGTGTTTGTATAGAGACAGGAAACAAGGATTTGAAGACACAACAAAGTCAGGTCTCAATTAAACTAAGTACACACTCACTGGCCACTTTAATAGCAACAACGCTGCACATTCATGCAGTTGTCCAGTCAGCCAGTGATGGGGCGCAGTATCGCAGTGCAACAAATCATGCAAATAAAGGTCAAGCGCTGCAGTTAATTTACACATCAAACATTAAGATAGGAGGGGAAAAAAAGAAGAAGAAAAAAGTAAGCTCTGTGACTTTCGAAAGACCGGCTTGAGTGTTGGTGCAAAAACAACATACACTGAGTTAGTGCCGAGGTTGAAGCTGAAACTAAGGCTAAGGAAATGCATATAATTCTTTACAATCGTTTTGAGCAGAAGGGCACATATGTGCATAGCTTAAGGTTAATGTGCTATACCAGCATACTGTAAGAGTCCATTGGTCAGACGTAAAGAGGAATCTAAGGGTATAGAATGACCTCAAGGTTTTTTTGAAACCAGTCTGTCTGGCACCAACAACCATGCCATGGTCAGAGCCTCTGAGATCACTTTTTTTCCCCTTTAACATTAGCATTAAGATGAACTGAAGCTCTTGAGGCGGCGCGGTGGCGTAGCGCCGTCGCGTTACACCTTCAGGGTCCGGGATCGATTCCCACCTGAGGTCTGTGCGCATGTTCTCCTGTGCTTTCTCCCATAGTCTAAAGACATGAGTTCCCAAAAATTCCTATAGCGTGTGTCAACTAGGATAGGGTTCAGGCCCGCTGTGACCCTTTATACAAGTTGTATAAAGTGAATGAGTGAGTGAAGCTCTTGCCCTCCTGCCATACAATCAACCCGACCGAAGACGTGCCTCAATGACGACGAGGTGCACGGGCGTTTCTAATAAAGTGGACGGCGAGTGCATTCTACGTCTTAGAAGCATTCTTGTAAAACATCTTGCGTATGCTATAGATCAATGTATACAGTAAGTGGTTCTATACACAGATGCATCTGCAGAAACCAGGCAGAGGTTAAGTGTAGGGTTCTCTATGTAAACTCAGTAAGCAGGTTTAATGTCTGTGCAGACATTTAGACTCACTCCACACACAGCCTGAGGAGAGAGGGGGGAAAAAAAAAAAGAAAAAAAAACTCCATTACCTGACTCCGTACTTAACACCCAGCACTGCACTTACACCGTGGGTGGAGAAGATAATGCTTTGAAAAGAGAGGGGGGGGGGGGGGGAGAAAAAACAAAAAGTATGAAATTAATAAAGCTTTTTAGCTGGCATAATCAGTCATTTTGAACTTGACTGGAGAGAGCAACAAAACAAATAAATTTTGGGGAGAGAATACATGTATTTTAATGCCTTCAAGCAAAACTAATTAAAGACGACACCTCATTTACATAAATAAGCATTATAATTTGCATGGAGGCACGAGGGAATATGTTGGGAGCAAAAAAAAGAGAAAGCAATATTTTGCACTCTGCTAATTTCATTTTATTTAGGATTTAAGCCTAATAAAGATTCATTTTGGTGGGGATGAGAATAATCAAAGGGGGGAGGAAATATAAACTATCTCCGAAGATGCAGCAGTCGTTATTCAAAAAGCCCCCTTTCAGAGGCAAGAGGAACTCCTAATCAGGAGTGGCACTTCCTGGCCCGGCTCCAGCGCTCCCAACTCCTTGAAAGGTGAAAAAGGAAATTTTAGAGCCCAATTTATTAGTATGCAGTTCTGGCATTGGTGGCTGAATTAATGGCGGTGACTGATAATGACTGTAATCGTGGCACAAATGGGGTGTTGAAATAGCAAACAACGGGCACCAGGCATGTAATGGGGCTTTTATTAATTACCTGAACTGGGGCATGAGCGAGACTTTACAGGATTTACAGTAGCGGCAGCCGGTTCGGCCGGGTCTACACGACACACGGTGGAGGGGTTGCGCGGGGGGGGCGGTGGGGTTGGGAGAGGGGGGGGGGGGGGTTGGGAGAGGGGGGACACCGCTCACATGTTAACTTTACAAAGTACTTTATGGTGAAAATCAGCAGCTTCAGAACAAGAGCACTGGAGAAAAAGGGTTAGGCTTGTGTGTCATCACTATAAATGTTTTTGAGAAAAAGCGACAAGAGCGAGTGTTTCAGGGTTTTATGAGCTTTTAACACTTAGCAAGTGCAGAAATGAAATTTATTTGAGATTAGTACAGTATTTAAAAAACACTGACTTACTCATTCTCTGCTGTATACCGCTTATCCTGTACTGGGTCACTGGAGGCCTGGAGTCTATCCCAGGGGACACGGGATACAGGAAGGGGTGTCAATCAGTCACAGGGCACTCACACACACACACACACGCACACACACACACACACACAGACTCTCACACACTACGGGCAATTTGAAAACGGCAAAAAGCTTCATCTGCATGTCTTTGGGTTGTGGGAGGAAACTGGAGTAACTCGACGACCCCACGCACAAAGACCTGAGGCAGGACTCGAACCCGAAAACAGCAAAAAAAACACAAGGCTGTTTCATCGAAGTCTGGATACAAAGTCATTTAACCTTATACTGTATGTTATTTAATATTTTTCGATAAACAATAACAATAGAAATTAGAATACAACCAGAGCTAAAAAACCAACCAACCAGCATCCCAATTACCCAGTAACCTTAATCTACAGGGTGATTCACTCGAAAGAGGCCCGGATTATTCTGCAATAACTCTCTTTAGGACGAAGCAATCTGAACGAAACAACATGCTCCTCGGTATATGCAGCTTTGCCGGGATGCCCACGAGTCGGGCCGATAAAGTAGGGTAGGCTTCAGACAGCCATCACGCCGTTTAACGCCGTCCCCCTTCACTCGGTGACTCCGACTGTCGTCAGGATGCTGGTGTACAGTAACGAGCTGAGCGACTTCATAGTGCAGACTTATTATTCTTATAACATTGTTTCTTTTACGCGATGTCAGAGTGAATTTAGGAAGAAGTATGATGTTCCTGACGCACCCTCAAAGAGTATTATTTAGAGGATGGTACGGAAACTGGAAACTCTCGCTATTGCTTCATCATAGCGAGAGTTATTTCAGAATATCCGAGGCCTCTTTCGAGCGGATCGCCCCGTAGCACCGGATCTGTACATTGATAAATTGTATTCAGGAAATATAAAAGTGTTGTGAAGTCAGAGGCTGTCAATTTTCTGTGATTAATACTTTTAAATACATTTCTGCCTATGAATCCAGACTTTGGTCCACCCTGCATATGTTTTATGTTTATTCTGTATTACTGTACATTTACGATTTTCCCCTCAAATCTAAATTGTAATAACTTGTGTAAC
Source organism: Clarias fuscus (assembly GCA_030347435.1). NCBI lineage: Eukaryota > Metazoa > Chordata > Actinopteri > Siluriformes > Clariidae > Clarias > Clarias fuscus. The sequence continues at coordinate 22,650,945 of CM059221.1, forward strand.
TGGATTTACTCATGCTTGAGCGAAACACAGCTAAGTTTTTATTGAAATTGTCTTCTTAAGCCAAAGCAGACAAGAACAATGAGTCATAATTCTATTTGATTTTTTTTCCTATAATATCGGACCAGCTGTTCCAAACCGCCTCTGTTTTACACAATATTTGCACGTTTTATTAAAATATGACCTCAGCTGAGATTTTACAGATTATTGGCTGACCTTCATCACTGAGCCATATGCTTAGGAAGTCGTGGCCTGCTTTAAAGCTTCTTCTTTTTTTTTTTTTTCCTGTGGGGGTGGGAGGTGTGGTGGAGCACGCTATATAGAGTCTGGCCTTTTTTATATTACATTATAGCAGCAGCAATATCATAGACCGGGCTGAGAGACCACCACTCAGATCTCATGCACATGAAAGGCTGGATTAAAGACAAAAGGTTCCTTATTATCAAACCTATCCTTAATACAGAGCACATGTAAAAAAACAAACAAAAAAAAAACAGAAATGAACTGTTATATTTGTATTTCTTTCTGGGCTGTCGTGGTTTATATCAATCACAGGTGTAAAATTTTACCCCCCAAAAAACAAAAAAAACAGCAAATGCAGGCTTTGCATATACATATATACAGTAATCAACAAGGTTATGAGATCACAGTGAAAGCAACCTTCTGCTTCTTATTCTTTAGGTTTTTTAACTGTCCTTGTCTTAGTTCTTCTCCTCTCTCTGATTAAAAAACGGTGTAAAAAAACTACACCGTATCTTTAAGTCTCATAAGTTGCGAGGTGGTGCCGCCATGGCTCGGACCTCTGGAGTGTTCTGTGGTGTCTGGCCCCAGGATGTTGCCAGTGGGTGCTGTGGGTGGTGGGATGGGGCCTCCATGGATGAGACTTGTACAGTATGTTCGGAGCATCCCATGGGTCCTCGATTGAATTAGGATCTGGAGAGTTCGGAATTCTTTCCCTGCCGCGCCTCATTCGAGGCAGGCTGTGGTGCACCGGGTGTTCTGGTGCCTTTCAGTCTTTTTATTTTTTTTCACCATTTTCTGCTACAGTGGCTTCAGACTTGGACTTGTGACGATATTGTTGTGTGTGTGCGTGTGTGTATTTGTGTATAGGTTTCACAGTGGTGTAGTGGTTAGCACTGTGGCCTCACACCTCCAGGGTCAAGGTTTCGATTCTTGCCTCAGGTCTGTGTGTGCGAGGGGTTTGCATGTTCCTGCTTAAGCTTGGTGGGTTTCCTCCGAGTACTCCGGTTTCCTCCGCTGTCCAAAGACATGCAGAATAGGCTAACTGGCTTACCTTAATTGGCTTACCATATTGGCAACGTGTGCCCAAAATCTACGGAAAATATATGAATATACACAGAGGTCACAAAAAAATGCATACACACATCAACAGTTGTTCTCTATGCTCTTTTTTTTTAAAAACCCGAATTGAATTATGGCAGCGATGTGTAGTATTATGTTTCCTCAGTAGTCGCACCATCGTCGCAGGCTATCAGAAGAGAGGCATGTTGTATATTTTTCATACTGAAGTGTGTATACATATTTTTGGGCCCCTCTGTACATATATACAGCATATACAGCATCTATACAGTATATCTACAGAATATCTTTATATACAGACTGTATATACAGTAGTGCTGCTCAAAAGTATTACAGTTTTTTTTTTTTCGTACAAATTTTGTTATATTATACAAGTTTATTTTTCTGACTTCATTATTAAGTATCAAATATTGGTAGTGCAGTAAAAATACAAAATAAAATAAAAAATCTTACAGAAAAGACATGTGGGCCATGTAAAAACAAAACAAAACAAAAAGAAAGCTTCTGATTATTGCATGCATGAAATCAGAAAGTTGTAGAATTTACAGTATAGAAGAAGCATACTGTATATACACTTTGTCACACCTGCTTCTTAGCCTTATGTAATACAGTACATACAGCACATGTTTTTGGTCGGAATAACTCATCTATCTAAACATGACTCGACGTTTCATAACCCCTTCACCCCATCCCATACTGTCCCAGCACCAGAAATGCATCAAGATCTCTCTTTCTCTCTCACACTCTCTCTCACACACACACACACACACACACACACACACACACACACACACACACACACACACACACACACACACACACACACACTACAAAGGGAGCAGCTGGGTTTTATTTCGCTGAATAAAAGCAATACTGGTTGGAGTCCTTTGAAATCATTAATAGATAAAAAGAATGAGAGCTCACATCGCATCTGGGAAGCGAGAGATTGAAGCCTGATCGTTCATCTCTCAGATCCAGCGTTAGTTAGAATTAGTGACGTTTACCACAGGCGGTGAATTACTGTAATCGCCACGCTAGCGAGAGAATGATCTGAGCTCTGTGAAGTGTAGCGTCGGTGAGCGGTGGATGATTAGCGTCCATCCGGGCAGTTGAAGGGAATCCACGTGATTTCATCCAGCGATTGTGACGAAGCAACTTTTTTTTTTTTTTGATTTGCAACAGGTGGGGCAGAGTATGGGTGGAAAAACAAGAAAAAATAGAAGAAGAAGAGAGCGAGCGAGAGAGAGAGAGAGAGAGAAATGAAAAACATCAAAGCCTGCTAATTGGCTAGGCTCACTGAAACTTAACTAGAACTTCTGGCTTGATGTTCGACTTAAAGAGCGATTTTCTTGACACGACTTGGCTCTGAGTCACGGCTTTGCTTTTGCCTGAGTATCGCATAATTCGGTCTCTAACTGCAGTATGGAAAAGGGGTGGAAATCACAAAACACAAAATCGTACATTATCCATTGTTAATAACTATTCTGAGTAATCGCTCGCCTCAAACCTACTGTAACTTCAGAAAGTCATTCATTTATCTGATATACAGTAGCACGAATCGTAGCGCCTGCTTTGAAGATGTTTAGGAGGGGACGAAGTATAACAAAAAAATCTAATCCAATCTGCCTGCGTACCACCCCGTCTGTCTGTCTGTCTGTCTGTCCATCCTTACGTCAGTCTGGTTAGCTGTCTGCGTGCGCGTGCGTCTGTCTGCCTGTCCGCTCGTCAGCCCATTCATCTATCGATCTATCTCCATTTGTACGTCTGTCTGACCAGCTCTCTGTCCATCCGTCTGTCTGTCCACTGATGCATCTCTATGCAGGTCTGACTATCTTTATGTCCATCCTTTAACCCGTTTAGCTGCCCGTCCGTTCCTTATCCATTTCTCTTTCAATCTGTTCGTCCATCTGCCTGTTAGTCATTCTGAAGAATACGCTAATTTCAGTAGAACATTATACTGTATATATATATATATATATATATATATATATATATATATATATATATACGATTAGTTTGATAAGCCTCGGGAGGTTCAGATAAGGTTCCTGATGTAACCGCTGAACACGGATCTACACACAAGCCATTGTAAACATACACCCTCCAATTAGCTGATACGACACTGTTTTTTAGGCAAATAACACGTCAGTGACAAAACTAGGCGCTTTGCACTAAACATTCAGCTTCGTCCTGTTCAGCTTGTGTTTCTTCTAACTGTTTTATTGTCAGAAACTTCAGAGATCAGGTAACTGATATGAGAAAGGATTACTGACAGACGTCTTGCACGATCACAAATTGTCGGCTCTTCTTTTACCTCTTATATTTGCACTGTTTTTTGTTTTTTTGTGTGTGTGTGTGTGGGTGCGTGCACGCATGCCTACATGTGTGTGTGTGTGTGTTTATGATGGACGTCCTATATTGAAAGCAAACAGTGAACAGTGAGTGTTTTTATAAGCTGAGCCATTACCTTGTGTTGATAATGCCTTTTAACACAGCTTGTGTGTGTGTGTGTGTGTGTGTGTATTTTCCACCATATTAAAAAAAAAAAAAAAAAAAAATGCTGCATCTCATTATGTTTCAGAGCAGGACATTTTTTTTTTCCCCCAAAAAGTACGTTTTGGGTGTGTGCTTATTTGCAGTTTATGAGATCATGCTTAAGAAATGTGGCAAAAAACACTTCATGTTGCGACACATCAACCCTTGCTCCTATATAATCATTGTTTTTTTTGTTTCTTTTTTCATATCCGACCAGACGTTCACTAAACATGCAATGAATATGGCATTCTTCTTGTGTCTGGTGTGCGTTTTTATTCGTCCCTTTATTTTGCTTTTACTGGATCCTTTTGATTCAGGTGAATTATACTTGGCAGCATTTTCTATAGAAGTCGTTAGGTTTGTGTCTGTGTGTGTGTGTGTGTGTGTGTGTGTGTGTGTGTGTGTGTGTGTGTGTGTGTGTGTGTTTATTCTTTTCTTTTTCTGTAGGTCGTCAGAACCACTGCAATGCAGCGTATAGGCAAATAAAGCGGCAACGTTTGATCAAAGACAACAATGACACTTGTTTATCCTCTGTGCACACCGCGTGTGTGTGTGTGTGTGTGTGTGTGTGTGTGTGTGTGTGTGCGCGCGTGTGTGTGCGTGTGTGTGCGTGTGTGTGTGTGTGTGTGTGTGCACGTGTGTGTGTGTGTGTGTGTGTGTGCGTGTGTGTGTGTGTGTGTGTGTGCGCGCGTGTGCGTGTGTGTGTGTGTGTGTGTGTGTGTGTGGCTGTGCGTGCATGGTTTTTAATCTTAGGAGAGACCTAAAGGCCCCACATGGATAGGGATCTTTGACAGTTTTTTTTTTTTTTTTTAGAACAATTTTAAGGAAGTAAAATTGTCATAAAGTCAGTTTTTTATTCTTTTTTTAATTAATAATTTTCTTTAGAATGTTTCACTTTTATAATTTTTTCAGTGTTAAAAATAATATTTTTATCAACAGTAAAAGTAAAAGTACCCTCAAATGTCATATTACAGATGATTTGACAAATTAATGCAACGCTTGAATTGCAACACTAGAATTTTCTGGAAGTTTCTTAGAAAATATTTATTGTGATACCTACCATGTGCGGTGGAAATTTCCCGGTGAATCATCTCTGGCATCCTGGTGTGAATGTGTGAAACAATGCTTGCATCAGATACCAAGCTTAAAAAAGAAGAAAACAAGCTGATCCACACATGACAGTAATTGACATTCATATCACGATCTCTCCTGATGTTCCTGTTCAATGTGCGATGCGAAATACAAACTATATTGCACAAAAAATATAATAAGTAAATTGTAAAAAAAAAATATATATATATATATATATATATATATATATATATATATATATATATATATATATATATATATATATATATATTAAAATTTTTACATTTTATGTATAAAAAAAATATTCTTCAATTCATGAACCAGTGTGTGTGTGTGTGTGTGTGTGTATATATATATATATATATATATATATATATATATATATATGTATATATGTGTGTGTGTGTGGGTGTGTGTGTGGGTGTATATATATATATATACACACACACACACACCCACACACACACACGCACACACACATATATACATATACATATACATATACATATATACTAACACACACACTCACACACACACTATATATATATATATATATATATACACATATATATAGAGTATATAAAAAAAATTAATTCTTCAATTCATTACCCAGTTTAAAACTAGAAGCTTGGCGTTGGACTGAAATGGAATGATTGTCATTTAGCAGTGATGCCATTTCAAACCCGCAACACGGAGTGTGCTCATGCGTCTCAGACGTCCATTTTGACTTTGTTCTTGCCCTTTCTGTGTGAACTGTTATGGCGGCATACATCACGCTGAGCTAATTAGCAATATAATTAGCATTGTAATTAGCCGGCTATAATAATTTCTTTTATTTATTATGGTTTTGGTTATTTATCCGGTATAAAAGAGGAATGCATGGTCATTAGGTGCTCTTTTTATTATGTTGATTTCAGCCCTGATGTGACTTCAAGAAAGTATTCGCAAATTAGCTTCTGCTCCAGCCAGCGCCGTTGCCGGTGTTAGCATGGTGGTGGGAGTTAACAAGGACAATTAAGTCTTAAAGACTAAAGCGCACCTACGTACCGTACATGCTGGCCCTACAAGACAGCACACGCTTCCTTGCACATCTGACTTCGCCTTAAAAGATCATGCGGATGCCCGGCGAGACTCTTTGTAGACTCTGTCTGACATCCATCCTAATGCGAATGTGACCAGTTGTGTTTCTGGAGAGCCCTTGGCAAAGGCGAGATGAATGGCAAATTAGTTTTCCCTTGAGGATCGACTAATTCAGTCGACTCTCAGAAGAACTTTATATGAAGGAATAAGAGCTGTTTCAGTAGCGCATAGATGAAGATGTCAGTAAATGGTAGTCTACATAGACAGACACTTCCTGCTTCAAAAAAAAACAAAACAAAAAAAAAACAAAAGGGTTTTCAGCCATGAAATGTCTCTAAAAGGCTATATAATTCCTTTTTATCACTCTGACTGTCTTTGTCAGTAAGCTTCTCAGACTGCCGAATGCTCTCCTATGGCTTTTTTTTTTTTTGTATATAAAGCCAGAAGCCCCTGTTTTTCCCTTTGAAAGGGTTGCATGCATAAATGAACAATCTAATAAGAGCACAAGATGGATGATAATGTCTTTTTATTAACTTACTGAGTGGTTTGTTTTGGTAAATTGAAAGTCGTATTTTTTCTCTCTAAACATCTAATTGGGCTTTTGGCGGATTTTACAATGAAATGAAAGCGGTTGTTGTGCCGTCGAAAGCAGCGCCGTTCGTAAAATCCAAGTGTAAAAAAAAAACAAGCCATTGACAAAACTAATATAAAATGATATATAAAAGCTGTCACGTGAACCGAATGCTGATTTGTCTACACGGTATTCACTTTGAGAACTTCAGGGGGGGGGGGGGGGAAATAAATAAATAAATAAATAAATAAATAAGGACTCCAGTAGAGAAGGTTGCATGTGACTGATCTGTTACTGCATGTGTGTCGTGTTTTTAGGGATCAGATGGCAGAGATGTAAAAGTGTGTGCGGCGTTCCTGCATGAAAAGAGACTGGACAAGCGGAGAAGGAAGTGATCGACAGACAGACGGGCGGACAGACAGACAGACAGAGCTCAGTCCACCTGGACTCACCAAGGTGAGATTTACTCAGAGCATGGATGGATACACTTGCAGGATTTTTTACAATTTGCATCCGGTTTCATAGAGATGTCATGGAAAACGCAATGCATTTTGGGTAGATTCTGCCATGGTTTAATCAACAAAAAACAAAACAAAACCACAAGCTCCCTGTGCAATAATCGAGTGCAAGATTCTTTACAGTGCAAAACCGCGAACTGTTCAGCACCGTAGGCTCCGCGTTCAAGTCAACCCGGGACTTGTGATGAAATTTCTCGTGAATGAGAGCGTAAAAACTCGACTGATGTTTACAGAAGACGTCACAGTACACAGTACAGCGATGGCACTCAAAAACATTTGAATAGTGCAAAAACATATTACACACAGCCGTACGTCCGTGAAAGACATCCCTGTGAATATTCATCAAATGGAAGGCCTGATCCTTCACACACCACTTCATTTAACAACAACACTCGCACATTACAGTCCTGACCTCGCTCCAAGCCATTTCCACATGTTTGGGCCATTGAGGAGTTCCTGGGAGGCCGGCGTTTCAGATGTGAAGCAGTGATCATGGCTCAGGTGTATCGAGGAAACTTTCTACCCTGATGGTATCCAAGCACTAGTGAAACGCTGGGATGAGTGCGTTATTAGTGTAACAGCGATTACATAGCGTCAGTTTGATTCGAACACCCAGTCATCCCAGTTTGACCTGAACACTTGTCTTGCGTTTGTTTGCTTTTAATTTGCCTTCTGGATTCAACTTGTTTACTTATTTATTATCTTTTTTTTATTTTTTATTTTTTTATCTCCGTTTCAGCACTTGAAGGTTACACTGGCACTTTACTTCTTTTACAGTACGTGTTATATCTGCGCTCACATTGCAGCGGCAAACTTTCACCATATCTACTTCAGCGCTGCTCTTATCAGTATTATGTTACACAAATAAAAGTGTTTCAGAACTGAAGTAGCTTTCTCTACTTCCCACAATACCTTGCATCCTCAACATTACAATCCCATTGTCTAGTAGTTACTATTACATTACTGCTGCGAGGGAATTATGGGTGTGGCATGACTACTATTTTTCTATTCAACCAGTAATCCAAAAATAGGAAAAATTTGCGTGTTGATTATTTAAGTGGCAAAGACCTTTTGAAACTGCACTTCAATTATAGTCATAACACAGGGTACAAATTATTCCAATTATTTCCTGCGTGTTCAAATCTAGCTCTTGCAGCGGGAAAAAAAAGGGGCTGGATCACTGGTGCCACTAATCCAAGTCTAAACCAGCAGAATGGGATAGGATCAACAAAGTGTTGATCAACAAAGTGCATTAAAGCAAAAATGCATTTTGGGATATTTTCTCAGTGTAGTCTTGAGCAGTTATCTGTTGTTAAAGTACATTTAGCCGCGATGGATTGGCACCCCATCCGGGATGTACCCTGCCTCGTGCCCTAAGCCTCCATGCCCTCTATACAGGATGAAGCGGTATAGACGACGATGATGATGAAAGTACATTTAGCTGCTAGGTTTCTCACTGTTTCGACTTGGATATAAATATATTAGACGACTTGTATTCATTCATTCAACAAATTTGGTGAATATTTCTCGTTCACTTAATTTCTTACCGTCCGAGAGCGAGGTTGAGCAAGTTGCGGCTATCAGAATTTCGCATTTCTCAATGCGGGGCAAATAATCTATTTAATAAATCATCGAGGGAGCGTGCATTATACAATGCCGCTGAAGCAGATGAAGATATGAGCGTGTTTATGATCGTCTTGGTTTTCACACGGCACAAAAGCCGACTGGCGGCGGTACAATAGCGGAGACTCAGAGCAACGTTGAAGTTGCACCTCTGCTTCACAACACAGCTTAATTGAGTCACACATGCAGAGACGCAGCCCAGTCACATCATGATACCCAGAGGCCTGGATTAATTAAGGGCTGAAAGCCCAGGAGTACTCAGTGTTCGGCAAGAGCAAAGTGTGAGTGCGTTTTACCTTTCAGCTTTGTCACAAAATAGCGTCCTGTACGTCACATTTCTTTGTACATCGGCACTGCTTTGAAACTAAACAGAAATGTATAATCGTCCTCTTTCAACAGCTCGTTATAATCCATGTGTTTTATGCCTATAAAGTTCATATATTAATTCCACCACTACTACTACTAGCCCTGCTGGGTGTAATGACTATGGAGAGGTAGATCTCTATGGGTAATGCCGGTCCTGGAGAAACATGGAGCAAAAGCTTTGAGAGTCTCAGGTTTAGGAATGAGTGAGTCGATTTTTAAATGTATTTATTTATTTATTTTTTGCCGAGCCTTAAAACCCCTCCTCTTCCCGCTGTCGTGCTGTGCATTGGTGGTCAGGCCCTGGCGGGGGGCCGGAGGAAGCTCCCTGCTAGACGAGACGTCTGCCAAGAGCTAGAGGAAGGTAGGCCTGTCCCTGCGAATGGGCAGAAAATTGAGGTTAACAAGCATGGCGCATGCTAAGTGGCGATGGGAGTCCCCGAGCTCGTGGTTAAGGCCCTGGCCCAGCAGCTCCCCCCTCCTCCTCCTCCTCCTCCGTGCAAAGATGCTGGCAGCATTCTCTGGCAGGAAGTGACCCGAACTCCCTGTATGCCTTCCTCTCAAATTAAGCCATCATCACACTGTGAGCTACCGATCCAACTGAATTACTGATATCACTGATGTTACTCTGTCTGGTAAAGCACTCTCTGGATCCTTTCAATATGGTACCTTGTGTCATATGTTCCACATGTGATATTTACTGTTTTGGATGACAGTAAAACTATAGCACTGATTTCAACATATTTGAAAGCATTCCCATGCTGCATGACTTTAGTAAAGTAATTCTAGGTGAGTTAAAGACTCGCTTCTCATTCCAGATTCGGACTTGTTAGTCGAGAGTGTGACGGGTTTGGGGAACCAGTTCCTCATCCTCTTGAAAATGGTGGTCTGGCATCCATCTGCTCTGGTGCTGCGAATGAGCAGGTCAACCGGCCAAGACACTTCTGGTTTCAAGCTTTTTGATGTTGATTCAGCAGAGGTGAAGGGAAACCTTTGCGATATACTGTATAAAACCAGACTTTCACTGGACTGGAGCGCTGTAATTATTACGAATTGTTTTGGTTGCACTTTGATCATTTTCTCCTTAATTTAGTTGTGTCTAAATCCTCCCCGTCACTAGGGGGCTCCCACATTAAGGCTACTGCTACCACTCGGTCGGCAGGGCCGAAAACGATCACGTGCTTCCTCCGAACCACGTGACGACCGATTTTCGAACTGCTCGCTCACGCACCGCTGGGGGCGGAGTAACACACTCGGAGGACAGCGCTATCCTCTCCTTCCGCTTGCGTGATCTCACAGACGCCCCTGATTGGCTGTAGAGCCGTGATTAATGCGGGAGCACTAAGTACCTCTCACCCCGCCCCTCTGAGAGAGCTCGGCCAATCAGCTCTCTCTAGACCTCCGGCTGTGAGAGGTTACAGCATCACCCGGGAATCGAACTCGCGATCTCCGGATGATAGGGCGAGCACTTTACCACTGCGCCACTCTGAGGCCCGTAGTGATCGTTGCATAAAATCTCTTGCGTAAGCCTGTATTGGCTTCCTCGTTTGCAGATATTCCTGTGCGGGCCCTTTGCTAAAAAAGCACCGTGTCTGATATCACTTGAGGCAACAATAAAGGCAGTAATCTACTAGTAGTCCATTGTCTTTCCTTTGAGCCCAGAATTTGTCCCACTGTAGGTACGGGTTGTGTCGAGCATAAAAGCATTCTTTTACTCTTGAACTAGAGGCACCAGATATACTTAGGTGTTTGTTCATTCTGCTTGAAAAACCTTGTAAAACTGGCTTAGACACCTACCGCACCAAATATGCAGCAAAATGCATTTCCTCCACCTATTCATTAGAGGTGAAATTGCGACAAAGGGTGGAGAAATACAAACTAAAACTATGTAAGTTCTATTCCATAAACTAGCAGCAGCCTGTTTCGTGAGTAATTTCGTACACCTCCCAAAAGCAGGTGTAAATTAGTACAATGTGGGTTTGTTCTGAGCTTTATAGGCAGCGTTGCCAGGTGTGTTGTTGTTTATGCTGTACGCAGGGCCATTGCGCTATACTTAAACTGGCGATTTTATTTATTCCCGTGTGCTCGTGTGTATTTTTAATTTATAAAAATACAAAGAAATGCGAGCTCGTTGGGTGACCTCGGTGAAATTGCTATTACGGGAAACGATGTCATTTGATACCGCTTGTCAGTGGGGATGTTTTTGTCTTGCAACCTTGGCCATAGAACACATATCAGGAACACACCTCGCACATTCATCACATTAGATAGATCAGACACAATGTCCTCCTCAGCTGACCGCGTAAATCACATAAAGTCGCGATCGTTTTTTAAATACCTGGACATCTTTTCATTGAAACCAATTAGCAATCAAACGGCATATTAGATGCATTCATTTTCCTCGACACCGTTTACTTGTTCTGACATGAATTTTATCTTCATAAGTCACAGCTCCGGGGTTTTCTCTCGAGCTGGGGTTGTAAAGTTTCTGTGCACGCTCTCAGGGGTTTCACTTCCTCTATGCAACCCTGACACGAAAGGTAAACAAATTAGGCAAACTTACTAATGAACTTTTCTTATCTTATCAATGCATTTTATATCTTTATTACTGAGCTTGTATTCGTTTCGTTTTGGAATACGGGAGGGACTCCGAAAAAGTAAACCGGAGGAGCAACCAGAACAAAGAGCCGATATAATGAGGACTGTGATATAACAAATCGTTGTAAGGCGGGAAGTCAAGACCGTCAGGTAGTCTGCGAGGGTAAAGTCGGGTATTGTGACGCTTGATAGCGTTATCAGACTCAGAATAGAATAGAGAGACCCCGGTGCCGCCGGAGTCAACGGCACTCGGAGCGTTCCCCGCCGGTACCTACAATGCGGGTACTGAGGATGGAGCTGAACGCTCCACATCCTGCTTAAATCCCCTCCCCAGGTGTCCCGAGGCCTCTGTGTTTTTCCACCGCCTTTCCTGCGGCAGCGTTTCCAGATGGCAAAGGGAGCTTATGCGCTGCAGTTTCAGTCAGGTGTACTTGTTATGCTCTTAAAGTGAAGGCTGAGTTGCCGAGTTTTCTTAAGACAGCGGCTCAGGAGAGGCCTTTCAAATCTAATCCTCTTCCCCAGATTCCAAGGGCTTGCAAATCTCCCTCGTTAACTTTGGACTGCGTTTGTCAGTGGGGCGATATTAAGTTGCTCCGATGAAAAGAGCTGAAGTTTAGCCTGCCTTTGACTTTGGTGTTTTTAAAAGACGTGAAGAAGATCCCTTTTTCTTTTTTAGTTTTAGCTCAATTGAGTCAAGAACAGTCAGCATGTTTCTTAAAACTTCAGTCTGCCACACCTTGATGTTGTAACCTAAATTCCCCCTCTGGTAATAATTTATGTAAGTTTTTTCTATTTTATTTTATTATTTTTTTAATTATCTTATTTCTGTTTCGGTTCTTGGAATTTGGCAGGTTTTTTTTCCTTCCAAGAAAACCGCTTTCAATTTACATGGCATTTCATGGAATATAAAAAGTGTGTCAGATTCGAAGTTAAATCTCTTTACAGTATCCCGACAGGAACGCATCTATAGCTTCTGGCTATTCCTGTATGATTGACTAACTGTGGATTCCCTGGGAGGACACGTACAATGTGTGTCGTGAAAATTCCCCTGCTGACATGCTTCATAAAAAAGGATGAAACAAAACAAGACAAAAAAAAAAAAAAGACGCTCTCGGGTCCCCGCGTTTGATTTTTTTCCCCCCTCTTTTTAAACAGCGCCGGGGCTGATTGTGTGAGACACATGAAAGAGTCGAGGCATGGCCAGGGAGCCTCTATTCAGGGCTGCACTCCTAGAAAAGCTGGCCGTATCTAACCCCTGGCGACTGGCTGGCCCTATCACTCAAACGTCCCGGCAGTCTTTGTGGCTTTCCCAAGACCACAGTGAAATGATCTCTTTTGTTGCGCATCATTAGTTCCATCTGCTGTGTGAGCCTGGCTGTCTGTTGCGGGGGCAGGACGCCGTCATGGTGGCCAGGGGGCGAGGCGAGAGACCCGCGGCCTTGACGCTCGTGTCCCGACCTCCTCCTTCTCATCCACCGCTCGGGACGCCTGCCTCTCTTTCTCGCCCTCGGTCTCTTCCTTCTTTTCATTTTCTTTCGCCGCTTTCCTTTCAGTCGCGCTCTCTGTCAATTTCAATTCAAGTCGATTCAAAGTAGGCTTTATTGGCATGACCATATTAATATACAGTATCGCCAAAGCATCCGAATACATTTACACACACACACACACACACACACACACACGCACACACACACACACACACACACACACACACACACACACACACAGGCTTGTCTTACTGTCTTTGTGGGGACCTTTGTTGACACACCTAAATCTTTTAGAATTAAAAAATTGAATTCAAAATTTTTTACATTTTTAATAAAAGCTGCGTTTTTTATCAAAACGTGGATTTACTATTATACAATACACAATCCTGCACATGCATTTTTTCCTTTTGTTTAATCTATTTATTATTTATTTTTTTTACTTTTTTTCTTTACGACCCATATCCCTCATCAGATCTACCCTGAAATGACCCACATACCTACATTTTGGGAATAATATACGTAATAATTCACATGGCCCCAAAACGATGACAAAAACCTGTCACACTTGCGAGATAATTCAACCTTTCAGAAGTGATAAATTGAATGAACTAGTAGCACAAGCCTTAATTATTTGCTCGGGATGCCAGCTGGCAGCCCATCAGCTGTTCATGATTAGAGCGAAAAGGGGAAAATAGACCTAATGCATAGCTCGTGCTATTTTTGCAGGGTGTTTTTTTTTTTTTTTCCACTTTTTTTCCTTCGACATGTTTATTCCTATAGCAGTCACGTGACCACATTTCTGAACCCTGAAAACGGCTTAGATCTACTTTGACAAGGTCGGATTCCTTGTGATTTGTGCGACTGTGTAGTATTAATGTATCTGATTCACATTTGGCACAAAACACCTCCATCATTGGAATTAACAGGCACACAGGCCACACCCCTCCTTGGCTGAGACTGACAGGCACTGAGGCTATATCTTCTCCTTCACTGAGACCGAGACAGAGAGATACAGTACAGGTCACACCCACATCGCCTGGACCGAGAAACAACAAGCCCGTACCATCTCCTTCGATTCTACACGAGACTGATGCTGTTTTTTCTGTCAATCGTAGAGGCCACACCTTGTCCTCAGCTGAATCGGACAGGCGACGGTGTTGTGTCTCCTTATTCCAGCTATAAGCATGTCTGACCAGTGCAGATGCGGCTCTAATCTGTCTCTATCTTTCTGCGTCGGTGAATTCAGGTTTAGGCATCCGCTCAGGCATTTGGCAGAAAGGCAGAGGGGCTTGTGCACATAATTCTGCACATGGATGGAGGCACGTTAGATAAAAATCTGTTGTGTTATTTCTATGGAATGCACAGGTTGGTGTTAACAGAAATGTGCGTACGGTTTTCTCGCAATATTACGAAGTATCAATTTGTGAATATTCGTAAAGGCTCATGAAGTATCCCAGTCAAGCCGGGCTACAGTATATCGCCCGAGTGAAATGTGTCCCTTATTTATTCCTAAAGCAGTAGTGTATGCCAGTGCAAGTACGTATTCACGCAATATGCATGTATATACAGTATTTAATCTAAAATAGATAGTAATAACTACAGTATGTAACGTGTGCAACTTTAATGTATGTCTGTATACAGTATGTATATACAGCAGATTAATGCAGAGGTAGTTAATAAAGTTAAGAGAGCAAAGTCACTCATCAGCTATACAAGTAAAATGCAAAATAAAAAATGCCTGCGCATTACTGTGCAAAAGTCTCGCGCCACTGATTTGTTCATATAAAACTAAATTCAATTATGCGGCTTAAATGACAGAAACGGGAGCACAGTTTTACTATGGCAGGTTAAAGATACAGTACATTTTAAAATTGTTTATGTAACAACCTCAAATCAGCAGCAGTCTCATTTCCCCTCTCGTCTGTTCCAGCATCACCAGTGCACTAATCACCGCCTGATCATCCGTCCGATCATCTGCACCGGTTTCTCACGGGTCCATGCTTTAAGCTACAGAAATGCTTTTATCCTACAAAAAGGATTTAAAAAAAAATTTTTTTTATTTTTCTCAGCTGCAGAAAATTAGAGACTATCTAACCCCCCCCAGTACCCCACCCCCCACCTCCCCCCATACCACCCCCGACCCACCAAAATAATCACAGCCGATAAAGTTCTTCATCGATCCTGGAGAAGTATTCCGCAAAAAAAAAAAAAAAAAGAAAGCCTGGCTCTTTGGAAATGTACGAAGTATCGAGAAATTCGAGGAGATTGATTCATTGCTAGAGAGCTTGAGAGACAGATATTTATGTTCGAATTTCGGATCACACAGTATAAACGGAAGCTCTAGATCTTCTAAACTTTGCCTCGTTTTTGATTTAGTTGGTCACTAAAGTTCTGCTCGTACCGGTTTTCCTTCCATCCGAGACGTGCCGAACAGATGTACCGTTTTCTCCCTGCAAGAAAATATTTTATTCATGATTTGTATGAAAGATAAATCTTCAGAAAGTCTTAGAGCTGATGGGCATACACAATTTAACATCTGTCTTCCTCAGAATAATTAATAGCGCAGAGGAGCACTGGGGACCGAGACGTCAGGACTTTTTCTTCCCCTTCCTTTTCTTTAATTATTGTCAAAAACAAAGCGAGCATGGATTTGCATCCAGCAGGAGTGTAGTTGTGTCGCTGTTTTCTAGGCTGGCGAGGTGGAGGGAAGGAGGAGGAGATTCATCTTGGACCCGTTCCTAAGACTGTTCATGTTTATGTGTATTTTATTTATTTATTTATTTTTTTGAATGTTTGTGATTTAAATGATGTAGATGTATTTAAGAAAGATTTACGCTCAAAGTCCATTTCCACGGTGTCTAGTGCCGCCACACCCGTAATATCTCCGGGCGGCACCTCGTGCTTTAATGTGATTGGCTTTGTTTCGCTTAAGTGTCACTCTCTCCTTGTAGGACTTTACAATGTTGATGATAATGCATAAAGTGCTCTACCGTATGTGTGTGTGTGTCTCCATGGATTTTCTCAGCCCAACTTTGGCCGGCCCCAGAGGTCATCTAATATAACCTGACCTCACGGGTTAGATTTTGGAACAGTACTGTAAGCTAATCCTTTACCGTAGGATTACTGTAACGCCTGGCCGGTGCGCGGAGCGCGCAGAGACGGAGGGACACCGCAGATTGACTGCAGGACCGGACACGATTGGATAAATGACTGTGTTGCTATCGCCCTGAGTGACATCCTGTTGCCCGAAATCCAAAGTGCTATATTTGTTGCAGCTATTATGAAATAAAAACCTTTTGAAAAAGGCCACTATTCGGTTTGAATTGATTCCCTGAAAACTCCTGCGGTGAATGGGCTTTCATTTTGATGGCATTACTATGGAGAGAATGTGTTGTGTCAGTTTCACCTCTCCATTACTTTGTCCATTAGGGTGAAACCGCCTGATTTTATTTCTCGCACTCTATTTTCTGTGATAAAATGGAAATTCAAACGCTTATTAAGTCTGAGTGACATCTATGTCTGGGAGCTGGAAGGAAAGTAAGTCGACTATATCTCGTTTCAGTTCATTTTTGCTCAATTTCCCTCTCGTGATCAAATATTTCACTTTCCAGTAGGGTCCTAATGGGAGTGTCAGTTTCGGGAGGCCCTATCTCACCGCTCTGCTGCCATTAGCGGCTCTCTCCGGCTGTTTCAGATTTCTACCTGTCAACAGTAAAAGCAACGGGTCTCCGCTTTTTAACCCGTTTCTGTCTGGGTTGAGATGCCACTGGAGTTTATCGTACGGAGCCTGAGATGAAACCTGCATGCGTTGGGTGTTGACTTTTCATTGGCAGAAGTTTTTTTTTTTAATTTTATTTAAAAAAAAAACACACAATCTGTTCTGTTCAGTTGCATCCAATGGTATGTTGTTGAACGAGCATTCATTTTGTAACGACTTTGTGTTTGGCATTATTTACCCTTTATTTTAATCAAGCACACGTCAGTCATCCACCCTCAGCACACCCAGGCTTAGACATTCTGGTTTCTTAGAAAATTTATTGCTAATAGGGCAATTAAATAATAATACAGGGAAGGCTGAAAATTATGCGGTATGACGAATGTCACGACATTTTTAGAAATCGAACCACGCCTCAAAAATACAGTTTATCTTTGCATTGTGTGGCACGCTTTTAAAGCTCCTATTCGTCTTTAAAAATAAATGACCTTTGATGTCTTTTCAATAAAACACTCTCGGGTTGAGGAACCTGCAGAAACCGTGACACGCAGGGCCGAGTCGGCCCCTCCGTTCCCTTCCTAAAATAAGCCCTCTGTTTCCTTTTTGGTTCTCCCTCTGGGGACCTGTTGTTATTCTGTTGTTGTTGTTTTTTTTTTCTTTTTTCTATCTAACCTTGTCAGGAAGGTCTGGATTGTTTTTTGTTGTGTAGTCAATCCTTTTGTAGATCCTCTTAACACGTGAGGTTATTTAGACTCCCATCTTCAGGGTGACATAACATGTCTGATTTTAATGATATTATGACTACTTCCAGATCCGTGCGCCTTTCCTACGCTGCTGAGGATGACTGAGAAGAGTGAGACTGAGAGGGCTGGAAATGGGTAGTAGCCTGGGAAAACCTTTCACGTGGTCCAATGTGGACATTTCGAAGACGCGATGTCCTCATTAAGGTCTCATCCAGAATGAAGATCTAGCAATTAGGTTAAAGAATTACACCTGGATTTAAAATATCCCATTGAAACATCATTATAAGACGCGCGGCCTCTACTTTCATAATCGAATCGACTCATATGGAAAAACACCACATTTTGAGGAATGATGTATTTCCGGTATAAAACAACAACATTTTTTTTCTTCTTTTTTTTTTTTTCTAAATTATCAGCATGATTCATGTCACATGATTTAAACCTCACTCATCACTCACAGCATTTAACCCTCCTCATCCTCGTCTCTTCAATCCGCCACATTAACACTTTTATTCAAATAATTGTTAACGTCTAGTCTCTAGATTGATCTTTTGTCTTTTTATTGGGTCGTTTACACACTGAAGACTCGTCTTTACCGAGAACCAGTATCTCCTTACAAAGTAAATCATTTCTATTCTCGCTACGGCACGTAGTTATGCGAAATCTCAATTAAAGCATGACTCATTGCGTAAGTAGATCACACTTAACTATCAAGTTTTTATTTTTAACAACCTGTTTATTTATACAACTTGATGTCAGATAAATTCCAGTGCAAGTTTAGAAAGTCTTCTCTCACTCGCTCATCGTCAATACCGCTTTATCCCGTATACAGGGTCACGGGGGGGCATTGTGCCTATCCCAGGAGACTTAGGGCAGGGGTCGGGGTACACCCAATGGGATGGGGTGCCAATACATTGCAGGGCACGCACATATTGGTATTTTGTGAACGGCAATCGAGGAAAGCGGAGTACCCGGAGGAAACCCACCAAGCACACTCCATGTGTACAGACCCCGAGGTGGGAATCGAACCCGGAGCCTGGAACTGGAAGTGCAAGGCCAGAGTGCCGACCACTGAGCCACCGTGCCACCAGCTTAAAAAATAATCTAATTAAAAAAAAAAAACTTTATTTTTGGTAAATACAGTACAGTAGAGATGTGACATATGTATATTACTGACTCAAGTCAAGAACCTTTACACATTTTCGCTGACTTGTGCCGGGCCGAACGCACCGCACTGCACTTTCAAGGTGCTTCTCTTAATTCTAGCAAACCCAAAGCACCCTAAAGTGTTACAGAGCATGAAATGTTAAATAACTGTTAGGAGCCACTTCACCTTATTACCACACCATATGGAGAGCATGTCGGGTGCTGGAGAGACAGAGGAACGGGCCCGAGCTGATTTTGGAAAGAGAGTGTGAAGAGAATATGTTTACTCAGGCTTGCCCTTCACTCAGAATCACAGCTTTGTGAAATGAAGTACAATTTGAATGTTTCATCCAAGGGAGCACCTAAACCCAATGATACTTGTTTTCATGAGTCCTGTGCTCTCTTATGATATGGAGAAGTCAAGATTCAAGATTTTATATGGATGGGAAAGAAAGAAAAAATCTTTAAATGTGCATTAAAAATGTCTTTGCAAAGAGTAAGAACTGTTGTTTATACAGTATGATTTATTTACTCATAGATGGGCAAATGTTGCTGACATTCAGCGGAACCCACTTTTCTCTTAAAGGGTATGATTTCCCTCACCTTTTTTTTTTTTTTTTTGGCACCATCATAGGGGGATAATTGTACTCGAGCCAAGAGCGAATTGGACCATTAAACCACTGCCTCTCCCAGTAAAGCCATTCTCCTTTGTGTAAATGCATTGGAATTACTTTCAGGGGGCGTTACAGAAAGAATACGTGAAAGGCTACTTATTCTCCTAATGATTCTTTGTCCTTTTAAAAGTCATCAGGCTCGTTTAGAAGTGGATATGTACAGGGGAAGAGGTGCCCCTTGAGACCGAGGTCATCTCCATCTCCTTGTCCAAGGCCAGGAAGTAAGTTTGTGTGAATGGACACCTGCCAGTTGAGGTTCCACGGGCTGGTAATGCAGGTGACGTGTCTGTTGTGCAGTAAAGCCCACAAGCTTCTTTTGAGTGAGTGCTCAGGTTATATATTTGCATGGCGGCGTCTTGAGGGAGTGTAACAGGTGTAACAGTCGAAATTTAAAGCGTTTAAATAAGTGAGGGGGAGGGGCTTTTCTCATATGATGTCACATTAGGGGGGAAATCAAACCGGCTTGTTTAAGCCTTGGCCAATGCAAAACAAAAAGTAGAAAAAGGACAAAAAGCACCCCCCTTATGCTTTTTGGTTGTACACACACTCTCAGTCCCATCTGAATGTCGAAAAGTGACTGAAAAGTGAATTTTGCATACTACGTCCCAGTAAAGCAAAAATATATATATGTGGCTTAAAAAAAACAAAAAAAAGGAAGAAAAAACATTTGGAGACCTTTAATCCGGACTGGAATGCATATCCGTGTTTACATGGGTCAGTCATGTCAGTCTTTTTAAAGACAGTTCCCAATAGCACTTGACTCCTTTGCCTCCATCCTAATCTGTTTGGAAGTGATAAATCCGTGGCAGTATCTGCTGTGTGCTCAGAGCCGGATATTTTACTTTCGGATAAAAAAATAATAATAATAAAAGAAAAGAAAAAAAAAACGGCAATGCTTCCCAAAAATGACAAGAAACACAGTAAAACTAGAATAAACCTTGATAATGCTGCTCCAATATGCATTACCGCTGATAGATGCACTACAGTTGCTCCTGGACATGCATGTAAATTGCCTGAACGTCTAGCTTTAAAAAAATACATCAAATAGATTGCGTTTTTCACTTAGAGAGACGCGCAAGATAATAATTCGTATGAACCACTATTATAGAAATGTATGTGACGCTGGCTGTCGCACATGCAGGTAACGGTGCTTACTAAGTGCCGTTAAAACCATTACGTTAAAAACAGGATGACGAACCCTTGATCATTCTCACAGCAGCAGATCAGAACAGAATTCTCTCGCTCTCTCTTGCCAACCCGTCCCGATGCCACTCCTCTATCACATGACCCCGAGGGTGAAGGCTACAGTATCGTCCAAGCCGGCTGACCACATCTTTATGAACTCCTGCTGACTTCGTAGGCGGCGCAGCACACGCAGAGCAAAGCCCCATTTGTCTTCTTCCACTTGTGCGAGCTCACACATGCCCATGACTGCCGGCTGGTGTTGCTGTAATTTGTTTCACCTCCTAAGAGCACAGCCAGTTTTGCTCTCTAGGACTCCCGACCTTCAACGGGTTTAGGCGTCATCAGGATGCCGCGGACTCGAGATCCACGTCGGGACGATAGGGCGAAAAAACGCGGCACTCTGGAGCCACACCGAATTCGACATGTTTATACTGTTAAGCTAGAAATTTTCCTATTAAAGTTGACAGAACAGTTTTTTTTAAAAAATTTTTACTGCCCAATCAGTAAATCGAGCGTTGCCGTACTTAACCAGTAGAGCGCTAATCTTGACAAGTCATGACTAATGCTTTAATAAGTTATGATATTTGGGTGTTTATAGTTAAGATGTATACACTATATTTCACAAGGATGTCTAGAAAAATATTTTTCCAGGGCGTTTCCTGTGAAACTCTAATCCCACCGCAGTATGCTGTTAACACCTAGATTCTGTGGTTTTCAAAGTATTGCAGAAAGGAGCATTGCCAAAGAAAAGGTGCATTATGATAAAAATAGTTTCAGATCATCACGGTTCCGGTACACACCTCAATTTCTTAAAAGCAAAGGATCTAAATGGAAATCATCGCAATGAGAGTTCATTCACGTGAATTGAAGAATATCACCATTTTGCAGGACGAGTCTTGAATCAAAGAAATCACAGCGCCGTTGTCAAAGGGCGGAAAACAACGTCTTCCCTGTAGCAAGAGAGAGAGAGAGAGAGAGAGAGAGAGAGAGAGAGAGACGGGTCCTTAAACAGCCTCCGCTTGAGAAACCGTGCAGCTTCCCATCCTTTGGATTTTCTCTCACTGTGCCAAAAATGAAACGGCAGACTGTTTTTTCCCTTCAGAGTAAGACTCCTTCCAATTATGAATTTTGTCGAGTTTTCGCGTGTTCGTGACTTCAGGCATGGGCAGGCCACAGCACCGCTCTAAAAACGTACTGCTGAATCACTGCAATTTGCTGTAATCATTCCACGCTTTTCATCAACAGATATGTCTTATGCAAAAAAAGTGGTAAGACCGAGACTCTGAAATCTGCGATGTTTTACCCTGAGGATATTCTCTGTTCTGGTTTTTCAGTCTGATTTATGAACGTTTGATGAATCATGATCAAAGAGATTCTAATTTATGATCCATCAACAAATTATTTACTTTTACCGAATCTATTAAATGCCTCATCAAAAACCAAAGGCTTGTGGATCGGAAAGCATTTTTGCTCAATTAATAAAAATAATGTGGATTAAAATCAATCAATCAATCAATCAATCAATCAATCAATCAAATAAAATCAAAGAACATATACTGTAACGATGATGAACATCCCCAGCGTTGCTAAAGAGACATGTCGACTTTATTGGATCTGTGATTCTTTGGGGCACGTCGGTTGGTCAAATACATCTCCCAAGGTCAGTTTAAAGGTCATGGGCATACCTGTGCGTTAAAAAGGATGGGAAAGAGATCGAAGGGATAGGTCACATGGACAGAATTGATGTACAGTATGCACAGTGCGTCTGATTTATGTGCAGAGAGTTAAATTTTCAGTTCGGGTGACATCAGATGCCAGGGAGCAACGCCGAAAAAAGTATGGCGAATACGTCTGTTTGAGTTTAAAATTCAAGAGGAAAGGAATCCATCTGGAGGATGAATAATTTAGATGGCTCAAGTTGGTTCCTGTTGCTCTTGTTTGTGCCATGCTCCCCCCTCCTCCCAGCAGCCCCCTGAACAGATGTGGCTCTCGAGGCTTGTTCTTCACACTCTGAGGTTAGATATGGCACCGTACATGAGGGACTGCAGTGTGATGGATAGACTGACTCCAAACAACTGTACTGTATATATACCTTCAGTGCAGGATTGCATTCCGTATTCAATGCAAAAGGCATTATTGTGCATACAATGTCGATTTCTTAAGTCTGTTTGCCTCTGGCCGTTGGCAAGCAACAGTTTTAATATTCTTCAGCTCAGCTTAAATGGCAAAAAACATTGTTACTGATTTTAAATCTTGGATTCGGATCAAAACTTGCGCAAGTGAAAGAAAGTCATAAATATACACTTACTGCTGATATTGAAGTTGTGAGAAATAGACGGATACTTGTGTGTGTGTGTGTGTGTGTGTGTGTGTGTGTGTGTATACGTACGGCGTTCAAGTCAAACTAGAACTTGTGATGAAATTTCTTGTGTATGGATGTATGGTATAAAACCGATGAACCTTGGGAACCGTGAACATTCAGTGAGTTCAACGCCCAATCCTTCAAAATCCATGGCTAATTTGTGGCCAACTTGCAGAAGAGATGCATGTGTCTGTGGGAACTGTGCACACTGTCATTCACCAACACCACTTGCACATTACAGGAGCTCGACTGGCAGTTATTGTCACTTTTCGATACAGTCCGGACCTCGCTCCCTTTTCCAAACCTTTGGGCCATTCCTGGGAGTTCCTGGGAGGCCAGCAGTCGCATCATGGCTCTGATGTTTGAGAATTCCCTTCTGCAGTACCTTGATGGTGTCCAAGCACTAGTGAAATGCTGGGATGAGTGCATTAGTGTATCTGGGAATTATATAAAGAAATAGAAGGAGTGCTTACTCTGTTATAATGCGCAATTAAAAGTCCCGGTTTGACTTGAACGACCCTCGTGCATATTAATACATGATGATGAATCGAACATATAAATGAATCGTACGTATGAATTCATGGAGTTTCAGAAAAAATGATAGATGTCTAAGTTGAACATAGAGCACAAATTCAGGTGTTCGTATACAATGTACTGTATGTATACACTTACACTTATACACTTTATAATACAAGCTCTTAAATGTACCTGCATGATTTTATGCACTGCCATACAGTACAAGTCTTTCAAAAATCTGGGAAAATATTTCATTAATATTAGCGAAAATATTTAATTAATATTAGCAAATATCCAAATATCACCGTATGTACATAATGCATAATACAACTACAAAGTCACCAGGGTTTTGTCTGCATTTCAGCACATTGCATTTCTTTGTTTTTCTTGTTTATTATATAGTTAATGAACTTTAAAACTTAAAAAAAAAAAAATCAAAATTAGCATGGAAGGAGAAGTTGCACAATATTGACTTTTATTGTGCATGGAAAAAAAACTGAAATTTCTGAAAACAGAAATTATTAACAATAATGTACAAGAATTCTGATTTAGGAAATGATATACCTAAACAAATCCTTCCTATAATAAAAGGAAACATATTAACATAAATTAATTTCTGCATCTATATAGCACAACAGAGAAAAGTGCAGAAATCACACTGAATCAGTATCTGGTGTGTATTTCCTTGCTTATTCCATTTTGGTCAGATTTTTTTATTTTATTTTTTTAGATATTTTCCTGCCTCTATGAAATTGTTTATGCCTCTAACAAAACTTGTGCTCTATGCATGCAAATTTCCACTAGTTCTCTAATAAATCTGCATGTACTGTACAGTACAAAGCCCAGTCTAACATATTTAAAAGCATCTATGACTAATATAAATTTATATTAAAAAAAAGTGACCAAATTTCCATTAGTATGGCGAGCTGGTCTCCTGTGTCACCAGTAGGGGGTTAGGATAAGAGACAGAGAGAGAGAGAGAAAAGAAGAAAATAAATCATCTTTCCTCTTTGAATCTTCTTCTTGTTCTCTCTCTCATCTGAGTCCTTATTCTTTCTCTGCTCCTGCGGTGTGTTTATGCGAGGTGTGAGGCGGCGTGTCTCTCTTTAAGAGGAGCAGAGGAAATTGTGTGTGTGTGTGTGTGTGTGTGAGGGAGGGGTAACATGTGGGGGGGGGGGGGGATGGGGGGGGGTGTTGATGTGACAGGCCTTTGGAATCCCAACCTCTCTCTCTCTTGGCGCCCGCACTAATCAACCCCTGTAATTTATGCAGAAAATATGATTTATATTTAATTTCACTACACTTGCATTGTTAATTTGAGATGTAATTAACGCGTCGCCACGGCAACTAATTTCTCAATGCCGTAAATTATCGCCACCTTTTCATCAAAATTCAGTTACTTTGGCTCCTGTGTGCAATGTACTGATGCAATTAGGTTACCGGGGCAACCTGAAAGTGTTCATTTTCTTTTGTGTAATTGCAGTGAGGCAGAAGTTTTTATAACAGGGAGTCATGTTCACTTTTTTTTTTTTTTTTTTTTTTTGTTCGACAAAGAAAGCTTGCACATTTCAGATCCTCTGTAAAAAGGCCCTGCTAAATACTGTGGTACAACAAATATGCCCCAGGTTTTCTTTCCTGCTCTCGTTACACATACACACAACACACACCAACACACACACACACACACACACGCACACACAGATGCAATAATCTGATCCTTTGACTTTACATCTGGATCAGGTTGCAATGTTTATCTCTTTCTGTCCACTTGATTTTCAACTCAGCATTGTACGCTTTACGCGGTGAGTATATGGATCCCCTCAGTCCTTCGCTCTTTTGTTCCTCATCAAGCGCTTGCATCTTAAAAGAGGAGGATCTAATTTGCGAGCGACACATTCGGAGCCTGGGATTGCCATCAGGTTCTCTGTACGCGCCGAGAGGGAATAAGTTCTCCAATGCCCAGTCGTCTCATCGTCTCCTCCTCCAACCCTCCCGAAACTGGCTTGCAGTGGAAATAACAGGTCATTGGCTCCTAAGCTCTGGTTAACTGAAAAGGTAATTAAATTTGTAAGCAGGCTTTTTGAATCTTCCGAGCCTGGCCAATAATACGAGTGGGGATTACAGCCATCCTGAGGCAGTGCTTGTAGTCTGACTCCTCGGCAGCGAAAGCTCGGGCCTTTTGACCAGGCCAGATCCGCGGCTCCAAACCATAATTAGCTTCAGTTTATCCCTAATAGTCCTGGCACACTGTTCAGCGCTGATGGTGGGATCTTTCTCATGCAAAAAAAAAAAAAATTCAATGTGGCCAAACACTTTGCTTTAATTCATTCAAAATGAGGACATGGTGGCGTTTAACTACTGTAGCAAGGGCCAACCTTTTTTTTGTATTTAAATGCCACATTATAGATGGAAATGCCCCCCCCCCCTCCCCCCCCTAAACAGTTGTCTGTGCATTTGTAGCTGCCTTTCATCATTTTTAAGGATTTTTTTTCCTTTTGCTCTCCTTGGAACGTCCCAGTGCGTCTTCTGCGTCTGTCAGCAGTAACCTCGACATATCCTTAGTACTTTGAGATCTCCGTTCTGTTTGATTCTCTATGATTTTACCAGGGGATTCTGACTCGCTGTATCAGTTTCTGTAAGAGGGGGGGATTTCAGGGGGAGAAGGTGTCTTATCCTGCTCCGTTGTCCCTGCTGACAGAAAACAACAGATTACAATCATTTACAGAGACAGCGTAAAGCACGAGTGGGAGGAGAGCCGGAGGCCTCTCTGGACGGGCTCCTCGGGGACGCGCCGAAAGAAGAAGCACCCTGTTTAAAAGCACGGCCCTCAGCACACCGGTGACACGTTCGATTTCCACTACGACTACTTTCATGAAATTCCGTTTCGCGAAGACGTCGAGCGCCGAGTGACTAGCAGCCTCTTCAGATGAAGTGGCTGTAGCATAATTACTGCTGCTACTTTCTAGCCTTTGATCAAATCTTGTTGTTTTTCGCGTCTGACGTTCTTTCCATGCGTGTCAAATGCGAGGAACTTCTCCCTGTTTATCCATAATGCATTGTGCTCGTGAAGCGGGGGACGGTAGCCTCTTGGGCGAGGCTTGATCATAGGTTTGGTGTTGTACAGTGCAGTTATACATGTATTACACCACATCGGTCTGAGCAGTGATCGGGTTATTTCCATCATATAGTTGTATGTTTGATTTTATAGCACTTGATCATGTGAGTCTGATTGGTCAAAATGTGTCGATATTTTTTTTTTATGTTAACCCATACGTACAGTAGTAACGGCTCCACGGTGTAGTGGTTAGCACTGTCGCCTTCAGGGGTTCAGGGTGGATTTTATGTTCTCGCTGTGGTTGGTGGGTTTCCTCCAAAGGTTTAAAGACATGCAGATTAGCGATTGCGTTGTGTGTGAATGCTGACCAGGTCGTAAAATGGAAATAAATCCAATGGTAATCATCATTGGCCTCCATGGTCCCTAATTGGACTAGAGGTTCCTAGATGGATGGAAGGATGGATACATGCAGATATGTACAGGTGGTAACACTAATTATTATATGGCAAACAAATCAAAGACTAATAAAAACAACAAAAAACAATAAAACTGTTGTGCTGGTATTTTAAAAAATGCTAATCATTGAGATAGTTGAGAATGCTACTTTTATGGAATGAGTCTCCAGTGTCGGTTTTTTCTAACAGTAAGTTTTCTACCATGGAAAAGTCTTGGGGACTAAGGGAGGCTGGTGAAGGAATGGCCGTTTATAGCTACTATAACAAACTACAGTATATGCAAGGGGACGTAATGTATTTTGTGGACTGGATTATAAACAATATAAAATGTATTCATAATTGATTGATTAAATATACAATGTCTTATTCTTTAATGAGTTAAAAGAATTTAGCACTGACAACTTGCAAAATGAATAAAATGCTGTTAGAGGAAAACAATCAACTTTGGTGTTTTCAACAGTTCTCACACCTTAGTGTTGTTAATTATTGTCCTGTACCAGCGTGCACTGTCCTACTTTTTCTATGATAACGAGTGTTTTCAAAAGTTTTCTACGAGGCTTTGATTACGGCCTGCAGTTTATAAGTCCAGTTGTGCCGTGAATTCATACAAATACTAAACAATTTTCATTTCTTTATCTTGACATGATCACAGGAACCGTTTCTATTTTTCAAATTTCGCATTTTTTAAACTGTTTTGTAGGACGAAAGTGAAGAATACCTACTGTATATGATACAGGTTTGATTTCATATTCTCCTCGGAAAAACAAAACAAAAAAACAATGCAATAAAAACACATCTACAAAAAGTTTATTAGGCATGTTTGCTTATTGAAGTCTAAAGCAGTATTTGCTTTTGTCACATTTATTCCCCTTTTACCAGTGCAAGGGTCCCTGGAAGACGAGTTACCAAGGAACACAAAATTTTAATTAGTGTATTTTAATCATTCAGGCTTTTCGAGCTAATCCACAGACCCCTGAGAATTCCCAAGATGCAGCAGTGCACTGCTTTACCATTTATTGTTGAGTCTATTATAATTACTGTTAGCAGGTGGGGGCTGGGAGACGTTTATTATGTTTTTCCATCTTTATTATAATTACTGGGGGAAAAAAAAAATGAAAGGATGCTGTTTCATTAAGTTTAGAGATGATGCCATGTTAGCCCCCTGTCCTCTCATTCTCATCTCATTGCGATTTTGTGCTTTAAAGCAATTACAATCGCTTTCATTCTCTGGTATTTATACATTTATAGTTTCATATAGAAAAAGATAAATAGCAAAGGATAAAGAAAAGGGGGACGGCATGACGTGGGGAAGGAAAAAAAAAGAGACGGTCTTAATGAAGGGCTTTTCCAGAGCTGCCTTTCAAAATCCATCTAAAGCTCTGAAATCTGTGTGTGTCTGTGTGTAAAATCCAAATGTTTCAGATAGAATAATTGGAGATGGATCAGAACCCATGAACAGACACGAGGATGTGTTTTCTTTATTTACTCACTCTGCAAAAAAAAAAAAAAGAAAGAGAAAAAAGAAAACCAAGATAAGACACTGGGAGTAATTCTTTAAGCCTTGAGCTTTGGGTGTTCGACAGGGATTTTTTTCCCCGTAAATCTCCTAAAATCGTCTGTTTTTAATGTCAGTGTCTGGATTCATTCGCAGCTTTATTTGCAGCTTGCTCACATGCTGCCGTCTATGAACTTCGAAGTATATTTTGGGGGCTGTTTTTTTTCCCCCCTTTTTTTCCCAGATGGCGTTTTAATAAATGCTGGATGTGTTTCATGGGAAATGGTTTAAATAAACAGCTCTAATCTGATGTGTCTGTACTGTATGTGCACTTTAACAATTTCTATCTACATATTGCCTGTCGATGTATACCGCGCTGTAACATGCGGTAATTCCTTGTGTTATACAGTGTGTCATGGTATCCCGCTAAGTTCAGAGTTAGGCCCGTTTTCGTTCTCGGACTTTGCTCCTGCTCCGTTATTCAGAAGTCCGACATGCGTGATGTGTATTTAGTGCCGAATCATGTGGCTATTTCTGTGCCTCTCTGTAACTCTGCAGCATTGCTGACAGCCCTGTTTTTTTTTTTTTCATGTTTTCATGGAAAATTCCACATGTCCTTATTAGCTGAGAAAGCAGAAATATATTTCACAGCAGATCCCAGGAAAAAAAAAATTAATTAATGGGGCACTGCAGCGAGCGAAAGGCCAGCGCAAGGCAATTATAGTGTCTTTGTGAAGTGTCAGGATTTTGGAATTATAGAATCAAGCTGGACTGCCAGCGGTAATTATGGTTGAAGGAGGAAATCTCCTCACACCTTTGCTCATATTTAACAATTTTCAACTCAATTTCTAGAGCTCAGCTCTCTCCGTCCTCCTGTGTCCTGCGCCGATTTTGTCGGACTTAAGCACGTCTCCCGACTTGAGTCTTTAAATCATTTTTTTGTCTAAACTTTACAAGTTTAATACCATGACTTCTGCATGGCTTGTGGAAGATAATAACTTTAAAAAGCCTCTAAACCAGACTGTGTGTTGACAGCTTTATTATATACAGTCAGTATGCTTGAACATGATATAAGCAGAGGATAAGAAATGATGTATTCAATAGAAGAGACAAACCCAAAACAGACTTTGGAGTCTTTTCTGCTGAAGAAAAAAAAAAAAAATCTCCCATCATGCCGTGCACTGTAATCCACCAGTGGCCTAATCCAGGCCTTTGTTGGGTTGGGTTGTCTGCCGTACAGCATGTGTTGTGATGTGGATTTAACTCTTGTTTTTACAGACTAGGACCAAAGTGGTGGCTTTGAGGACTTCAGCCGGTACCTAGTCTTTGTAGACACTTTAAGGGCTAGCTTTGACATTTGTTATGTCTGAGGTGAGCTTGTATTACTGCGAAGCAGCTATTTGGACCGCACATTATCATTTTGGTGGAAGGTTAAATTAAATTGAGACGTGACACCAGTCTTAGTTATTCTTAGCTGTATTGTGGCTTATTGTGGATGTTTAATTGAGGTTTATCATGGGTAATGTCTTTACTGTTGACGTTTCACGCCTGAGATTAGCTTGTTGGCAATCAGGACTAACAATCTTTAACAAAGCTCCTTCTCTTGATGTGGAATATGGAATGTGGGTAAATACACAACTGCGAATCACATACAGAATGGAGCAATTTGTGATGTTAATGTTTTTCAGTGACTCTTCAGGGAAGTGAAGACAAACACGCAATTAGTGTGCTCGCTGGCTCGAGGGTGGCTCAGAAACTGTGAGCGGCGTGTCACAGACAGGAACCCAAATCTCAGGTGAGATGCTGGCGAGTCACCTGACAGCCTCTCCACTTCAAACGTCTTCATCCCCAGTGCGGAATCCATGCTCTGGATATCCCTCGAGCCGATTGTGTTGAAAGTTGTTTTCTTAACACTTTACAAAATGACGGGTATTGCTTATAAACCTGTGGAGTTCCTTACAGTGATGACCTGGTGGGGTAACGTACTGTACACTGGTGTACTAGTAGCAAAGCTTTCTCCTACTGCTGTAGTAACACGCGTCGAAATGAAAGGGAACGCATCAAGAAGTCCATAAAGTGTCTCGCTATAGCAGAAGCCCTAGTCTGAGGAGTCCAGACTGACCCTATACCAGAGTGATGGGTGCATCAGGGTGGAAGAAGGGGAGCGTATCATGGATGGTACAAGCCTCTGGAGGCAGTGTTATGATCTGGGGTGGCTTCAGTTGGTCAGGTCTAGACAATAAAATGAAGTCAGCTGACGACCTGAATTTCCTGGATGACCAAGTTTTTCATCCCTGATGGCATGGGCGTATACTGTACCAGGACCCAAATTGTAAAAGAGTGGTTCTGAGAGCCACTAAGGAATAATTTTCCTTCATAACTCGCCAAAAATTAATGCAAATCTGAGTGGAACTAAATGTTGTGAGGTTGCATGAGGTTGCTAAAATGATGCCACAGCGAATGTGCCCAATAATTAAAGCTACTGTAAAGGGGCGGTTCAATGAAATATTAGAATGTTTGACTTTTTGTTATAATTTTTTTTTTGGCCAGGTGGTGTAGTGCATGTTTGTAGCATCTATAGTCACAAGGAAAGAAATCATACAGTTTGAAAATGTATAGGAAATTTAGTGTGGTAAGTGGTTATTAGTCAGTTCTTGACATTTTGGCCCAGTCCGTAGTGGAGTCCTATGTGCTTTAGAAACACATTCTGATATTTTGTAGTGAATTTGTAGATGATTTAAGGCAACTGATGTCGAGCAAACAAGAACTTAGGATTGAAATTCGGGACAATTCGGCAAACTCTAGAAAAAAGTCTGGGAATGTGTGAAAGTCCCCCATATTGCAAAGGTAAAAATGACTATAGTGTCCAATTTTTGCTCCCGTCGAGGGGTCGCCACAGCGAACCTTCCGATCCTCACACAACTTGGCACAGGTTTTACAACGGATGCTCTTCCTGACACAACCCTCGCATTTTGAAACCGGCACTGCATCCAGTGGTTGTGGTTTGGGGTATTGGGTGGGAATTGAACCTTGGCAGAGCCACCAATGCTCTAATTCAGCTACAGTATCATGAGGCTTCTTTTAAATAGCGCCTCCTACCACCACCAATAACTTCCTTTATGATTTCCATCGCTACACTATAATTAATCAATATCACATGAGACGGAGTGCTGTTGTACTGAATATCAGAACAGCTGAGAGACGTGGGCTCTTCTTCTGACCAATTTTACTCAACGATGCTTCTCTTTACACATACACACACCTACAACTACTGTAAGCGTAGCTACAATGTTGAAGATCCTGCCGCGAGATCTGACATGATCTTACGCGATTAAGCGGTGACAGCAGTTACCTTTTAATGCTTAGCCGTTAATGATAACTTGATAGCTATAAATAAAGCAGTTCAATTGGATGTTTTGCTTCACATTAACATTTATGACTACAGCCATGGACTCTGAACAGTTAGGACATGTTTATGGCATTTCAACAGCAGCGTGAATAGAGAGATCAAATTCATCCTCACCTCAAGTATAGAAAGTGGTGAATGAGAAGCGAAACGAAGAACGGGAGCGCGGCGCGCGCGTGTGAAGCGCCCGATTCAGCCAGCCGTACTTGTGAATACCTTTCATGCCAATTCATGGCACCTCGTTCTCAATTTTAATGACCGCATTCACTCGGCGATAGTGCTCCGCTCGCTCTCCGGTTGTCTGCCTTCACGCTCTCTATTAAAGATACTGTTTAAAAGCCCTACACATCTATTTTGAATTTGACATTGGATAATTAATGTATACTTACTGCATGTGATTGGGTAAGTGGCATATGTTAATATGTTTCAAATTGGTACATTTATCAGCTCTGCCACAGTATTTATATAATTATTTTCTGCCTGCTGAAATATTTAATGAAATCTACTGCATCTGTTCAACACTCTGGTTTTATTCCTCATTTGTCCAAGTTTGGGAGGAAAAGGCACCGCTCTTGATGAATGCAACTCTTTCCTTTTTTTTTGTTTTTTTTTTGTCCTTGTAGCTTATGTTCTTGTTGTACCATTAAATTAATTCAAACATGGAGGAACTGGAAGGCCTTAAAAAGGCTGAGGTTAAGAAAGGAGCAAAAGATGATGAGCTGTGTAATGCTTCTGGCGAAGCGGACGCATGTTTCGAATGAACAGAAAAAGAAATTGGGCTTAACTGAAACCATATGGTATGGCGCTACAGAAGAGGTCTGCTTAAGAGGATCATGGCTAAGTAATAAAAGAAGACAGTAAAAGGGCACGTGTGGCGCTTTGGGTGCATGATCGTCATTCTTCCTCATTCAGAACAGGTCCTTTAAAGGACCAGTAGTGCAAGAGTGAAGCTTATTAATCAGTCTGCTCAATGTGATGGACACACACACACACACACACACACACACACACATGTATGCTTGTCTCGCACAAGTCTGCTTAGACGCACCATCATGAGAGTCTAAAGCCAGTGCTCTCAGAATGCTATATTTCCTATTAGTACTTTGTGTCTGTAATTATTACTATTAAACCAGGCGCCCTTGTTGTACCCTATGTAATTTTGTAATTATAATTAGGATTTCTTGATCTTGTCTCGTCCCTTGTTCTTCTCGATATGACTGTGGAATTGAAATGTGTGCCTAAGTTTAATCATAACAACCCTCCGGATAAAGAGGCATACTGCACCAATTACTCTCCTTTCTCTCGACTGATACACTTTCCGAGGCTCAGTCATGACATTGTCACGTTCTTGTCTTTCTTTCTTTTCTTTCTTTCTTTTTCTTTTTTAACGGCGTGTGGAATTTAAGAGATGTTTCTCTTTATTTTCACACCGTTCAGCCTAATTAAATGAAATGAAAAGGTAGTCTTTGAGTGCCGAGCTGTGAAACCCAGGCGGCAGATGACTTTATTTTATTGTTTAACGTTTAGCTTTAATTCACTCAACGTGTGCCGCTCATTTAGCCCCTTTTCATTCTTTTTTACGACGGCTGTTTGTTGTCATTTAAACGCGACGGGCTGGTTTTCGACTTATTGTCCGACCGCTAAATGTAGAGCTGATATATAGCCGCAAAACGCCGAATTCATTTGAGAAATGGCAGACGCAGCGAGAAACCACTTATTTATCCGTTGTTAAACAGGAACCCTTTCATTTCCCGGAGTTAATAAGTAGGCCCTGGATGTCCATGGAAAGAGCCTGTTCTGTTTGATGGTTCTGTATGAGCACTCGCAGGGTGTTTGTTCATTTGCTGCAGCATTTCAGTGTCATATTGTTGCTTACAGACTGACTGCTTCAGCGTAAATTGGCTGCAGCGGTGACACTGATTATCTGGGCCTCAGCGAGATCTGCTGGTTAAGTAACCGTGTCTGCTCCTACAGCAGGGAGAAAGCAGAAAACACTCCTCGGGAAGTGTGTTAAAGGAATACGCCCGAGCTTTTCAGCGGCGTGTGTGTGGGATTATCACCACTGGTTTCGCCGAGAAAATGAAACCAAAAATGGGATTGAGTTCTAACACTACAGCAATATGAATTGATTTAAAAGCTTGGAAGGAATTGGCATGAATTCATCAGGTGAATGTCATTTCAAATTGAACTCTAAATCTACATTGAAGCACTGAGATTTTGTTTTCCGTAGTGAAAGTGAAAGTTGAGTGAAGCTTCTGGCGTTGGGTTCATGCTAAAATTTCTTTTCTTTTTTTAAATTTTATTTTCTAAATTTGTTTTTTTCTCAAATTTTCTCCCTAATCTAGTCGTGTCCAATTCCTCCCCGTCACTAGGGGGCCCCCAGATTAAAGCTATTACTGCCACTCGGTCGGGAGGGCCGAAGCATGACGCCAGCCGACCGCATCTTTTCGAACTGCTCGCTCACGCACCGACAGCGCTATCTGCTCGCCCCTGATTGGCTGTAGAGCCGTGAGTAATGTGGGAGCACTACGTACCTCTCATCCCTCCCCTCTGAGAGAGCTCGGCCAATCAGCTCTCTCTAGACCTCTAGCTCTCTAGCTGCGAGAGGTTACAGCACCACCCGGGATTCGAACTGGCGATCCCCGGATGATAAGGCGAGCACTCGGAGGCCCATGCTTAAGATTTCTAAGACAGGTTGTAGTGAACTTGAATTCAAATTACACATACTGCCAAGAGCTTCTGTTTACCCTAGCTGATAGGCTGTCTATAGTAACTCTGTTAACCATTCTCTATAACCAGGATGAGCAGAAAAGCATTTCAATCATGCGAAACGGGTAAAATCTTGAGGTGCTTGTGCTATAACAACAGAAGATGGTTAATGAATGATTGGTGATTTTTCACCTCCACACTGGTTTTGCCACAGGCGTTCCATGTACCGACTGAATGCTGCGTTGACAGATGTGTGCATCTGCATCTGATTTGTCTGAATTATAAACAAAACAAATAGTGCCGGCTCTTATTTCTGACTTGAACCAAATGATCCAGAATTCCCATCACTGACAGAAGACAGCATCAGGATCATCTCCTTTTTGCCAAGGACTGGGAATTGAGCCTACAGTACAATGGGAACAATTTTGGAGGACCAGGTATTTTACCTTGATCTTCAAATAATTGAAAAATGATGATGATGATGATGATGAGGAGGAGGTTACAATGGGTTCTCGTAATAAAAACCTTATCATCAAGTCACCCTGTGCTGCAAATTTAGGTGTATTCTGCGATGCCTTTCTGGTTACCCCAGTTGGAGTGGGGAAGAGTGGTTGTTTGAGATATTGTAGGAGGAACCTGCAGAACTCCTGAGCCTGGACCTGCACACCTCCTGCTTGGTGGATGGTTTTTGGTTTTCACACCATTTTCTGGATAATTTAATACATGCAAAATCCCAGAAGGTTGGCAGTTTTGGAAATACTCCAACCAGCCTGTCTGATCCCATTCATGGGAATGGGATTCATGGAGTCATAATTTTACCCTTATTCCGATACGTGATGTGGCCATTAAGGAGTGTATTTACAGTATATACAATAAACTTGAGTCCACTATTCTTTACAATTTTTTTATTTGAAAAAAAAAAAAAATATTTGCTAGATTCTTGTTTTTTTTTTTATTTTTTTTTTTTATCCTGTTGCAACCCTTAAGCAGCAGGAGTACAGGAGTGCAGTACAGTACAGACAAGTTTGTTTGTTTTTGTCTTTCGTCTCAAGTATGCAGTTACATGATTACACGGGCTAAAGTGTCACCTCCTTTTTAACATAAATTTCCTCTGTATTAAATGTAAGCTGCTATAAGACCCAAAGGGGCCTCAGCACTCTCTTTCCCGATGATGCTGTCAGGCATGTGGGTGCCCCCCTCAGAGAGAGGAGGAGTAATCAGGCTTTCATCTCTAGAGGAGAGGAGAGCCAGGTTCAGGCTGACTGCGCCACTTCTACCGGCCCATGTGGGCTCACGGCCCTCAACGTCCCCCGACATGCAGCAGAAGACTTGGAAAAGATTTTGCACAGCAGCATTAATTTTTCGGTGTTTCTGTGTTTCTGAGTGTGTGTGTGTGTGTGTGTGTGTGTGTATGTGTATGTGTGTGCTCTTTAACATGTGTTTTAAATTACAGGCCTGGTTCGTACGATCTACACCACATTAAGTCATTTGTATCCTTTGTAGATAAGTGCTGAAGCGTGAAGTATCGAGTTCAGCATGTGAATCTAGCTCTAAACGTTTCGAAATGTTACTTATGGTGGTTAATGGGGTGAACTTGCTGAATAAAAGCCAGCCACATGTGCAGGAGGTTGTAATGGAGGAACTGATAGCTGGTGCTTCGCTCGTCTTTCATAACTGTACATACAGCTCGGAGTAGAGGGCTAATAATTGTACACTCTCAGAAATAAAAGGTCACATTCGCATCTCTTAAGAGGTCTTTAGTTGTCCATCTAGAGTAACCGGTAAAGATGCGATTGTCATGTTGGGGGGAAAAAAACAAACAACTGTACAAATAATATGTAAAATATGATTAAAAATTATACTGGTCCTGTTTAGGCTTTGGGAGAACATCGATGGGAAAGGAATGGGGTTGTCTCAAGAAGTAAGTTATTAATAATATAAATAAAAATCATTAAAATATAGAACCGACCTTCTGTAAACCCGACAGTAGATCTAGGATGATTTTAAGGTGAGAGGATCAGGACCGTCCACTTCAAAAGTAATTCATTCTGTTCTTAATGTAATTAAGGTGTAATTCACACCTGTTTTTGTGTAAAAACATAATACAAATCTTAGTATTAGGCAATTACAGACAAACAACATATCATTTTTTTTTCACCGTGCCATCATTGATTTAGCAAAAATGAAGGCAAAAAAGGAAAAACAATTGAGCAATACTGCTGTACAGTACGTACCCGCATGATTCAATAGCTTGTAGATCCACCTTCAGCAGCGATAACGTAAAGTAATCATTTCCTGTATGACTTTATCAGTCTCTTACATCATTGTGAAGGAATTTGGG
Organism: Clarias fuscus; assembly: GCA_030347435.1. Classification (NCBI taxonomy): domain Eukaryota; kingdom Metazoa; phylum Chordata; class Actinopteri; order Siluriformes; family Clariidae; genus Clarias; species Clarias fuscus. The sequence continues at coordinate 22,687,931 of CM059221.1, forward strand.
TCCATTCTTTTTTTACAACATTGCTACAGTTTGTTGAGGTTTCTTCGCATATGCACAGCTCTCTTAATTTCCTGCCACGTCATTTCAAATGGGATGACGTCTGGACTTTGACTCAACCGTTCCTACCGTGAATCTCTGATGTGCGCTCCAGATCATTGTCCTGTTGTCTGAACCAATTTCAACCAAGCTTTAGCTGTCAGATATTTGCCTCTAGAGTACATTATTATATGTGGGAGTTCATGGTCGACTCAGTGCCTGCGAGGTCCAGGAGGTCCTGTGGACCATGCAGAACAACCTCAAATCATCACCCCTTCACTGCCATGCTACATAGTGTGGGTATGAGGCGTTTCTGCTGAAATGAGATAGAGTTGGTTTTCGCCAGATATGGAACTGGGCGACAGCTCAACATTGGTCTCATCGGTCTATCGGACATCGTGTCAGGAATCGTGGGCTTCGTTTAGATGCAGCTTTGTGAACCTCATATGTGCTTCCATGTTCTTTTTAGATCGATGGGGATTTATCCTGGCAGTCCTTCCAAAGAAACCGTACTAGTTCAGTCTTCTTCTGATTGTGCTGTCCTAACATTTAACATCCTTAGTGAGGCCTGTAGGGTCTGACATGTAGCTCTTGTGTTTTTTAAATTCATTTATTTATCTGAGCATTGCACCTTGGGGTGAATGTGTTGGGACGTTTTTGGGTTGGGAAAGATTGAATGCTTTCCACTTGTTTCTCACTGTAAAACATTCAACTCTTGTTTTATAACCTTTTCCAGATCGATGTTCAGCAACAGTCGCTTCTCTAAGCCTATTGTTTAAGTCTTTTCCTCTTGCCATTGTGTTAACATACAGTACACCCGAATGCAGAACAGCAGACTGCCAAAACCTCTGTTTTTTTTTTTAGAGATCTGCACAACTGCTGGTGATCAGCTAATTAAGGGATGTGATTAGCAGCACCTGACTGCACCTTAACCTCTTAAATCCTGTGGAAGCGTGGTTTTTCATTTTTGTTAAATAAGCAATGGCAGGGTGAAAAACGTTTTATGTCGCTCCTTGTTCGAGGTTATATTTGCCTAATCCTAAAGCCTGATACGATCAGATAACCTCGTGATGTTTTTACACAAAGACTCCTAGAATTAAAAGAGGGGTTACTCAATTTGAACATGACTGTACACCAAGATCTCACCAATAAATTGATAAACATATAGACAATGGCATTTGCACACTATTTTATATACATAAAAGGTTGAATGAATTTGATTAGTTTTGCATGTTAGACATCCTCATTATAGATTTTTTTCCAGAAGCAAATAATGAGAAAACCTGTATTCTCATAATTAAAGCACCTTTTTAGCAAAAGTACAAAAGCCCGCCTTGTTTCATTAACGCATAAATTGCTTTTATCCTTTTCAAAGTTCTTTTTTTTTTTTTGTAAATATACAAACGCTAAATCCAAAATCCCTTTGCTTGTGTAGGTGTTAGAAGGCTGAACGTATTGTTATGTTCCGTGCACCTCCCTAAAATAGCAGACGTACCGGGCTTGTAAGAAAATTAGGGAATTTAATTTCCTTGAGTAATGAAAATGTCATGCACCATTTAATAAAACTCCATGAAAAAAGCCAACATTCCTCCCAGCGCCCGATAGCTGCGCCCTGTGGATTTGAAACTTAGACCGCATGCCCCTTTTGATGTTTTCGCTCGTTTTTGTTTCCTTTTCTTGATGTGATTTTAAATTAATCAGAACAGCTTCTTTGTAAATACGGAGAGGAAAAAAGAAAAGTTGTTTGGTGTCGCCCACAAGTCACAGCACAGCAATTTGCTGCCGCAGATAACTCTCTCTTTTAAACCTGGAATTATTTTACGTTTATGAGTTTGTCTCATCTTCAAGGTCAAAAATGTAATTTTTGCTCTTTCAAAGGGTTATAACCTTAAAAGGGAGCCTCATCCGAGGTGATTAATGAGAGACTCCAGCATTTGATGTTTCAACGTTGACATTTTAAACTTATATATTTTATATGCACGGCCGGGCGGGGGGGGGGGGGGGGGGGGGGGGGGGGTAAAAATGAAGCTACGCATTCATGTGGAATAAACGGTATTGCGGAGAAGAAAGGCCGGGCTGGGTATCATTTTAATAGAACAGTTAGAGTGCAATGGTTTTTCTTGGTGATTTTTATTTGAGGTTTTTATGTGTGCGCAAGCTGATTTAAAGGCACACTAAATCATTGGGGATGGGGAGTAGTGGATTATGCATTTAATCAAGTAGCAGGCCTTGGAAAAGTGGCCGGCCGAATCACTAGGGCATCGGCTCAGGGCCCTATAACGCTCCGGCAGTACTGGAAAGACGCGGACTATTTTCACCTGCCGACGAGGGTGAAATAAACGGACTGTATACCCGACTGAAAGAGAGTGCGTTTTCAGATTTAGTGTGCGATTTCCTGCATTTCCGCGTCCATATGCAATTCCATCCTTGGACAAAGAATGGAATTGGACCGATTGTCTTGTTCATAAAATCTCCTGAAAGGCCAGATTTGTTTTGAAGAAGCTCTCAGAGTTCTTGCAGGATGCACAATAGCCTATTGCAATGGTCGCATCGAAAGCAATTTTATGAGTGCAATAATAAAGCTCGGGAAATGAAAAGCACGAGAATGCTGCAGTTAGCCGTAACGGCTCTATAGTGATCTTGGATTCAAATCCGCGGCCCTGCTGTCATTCCGTCTCTCGGCACCGTCACTCAACGATCACATGTTCGCTGGCTCTAATGGAGATGGATGTATGTGTGTGTGTGTGTGTGTGTGTGTGTGTGTGTGAGTAAAGGTGGGGGGGGGAGTCAAAACCAGAAACAGCGTGTGAGAACTTGCAGTCTGGTGGTGTTGGGAAAGCAAGCTGGCACGTGCACAGGTGAAGCAGTGGCGTGCTGTTTGATTTCCGCCACCCCGAGCTGTGTTTGGAAAGGAGCGAGGGAAAGGTAGGCCAAGCGTACACACTACTCGGGGCCAGCGACGGCACCATGTTAGATGTCAGACGGGACTGCCCTGCTTCCCTGTTCATAAAACATACCCATTATTGCTGGCCCATTGAAAATTAATATGTGCTTAATGCTTGATGACTTGCATTTTCCTGAAGGACCACGAAAGCTTTTAGCTCGCTGGTTAATTTATATGTGACAGTGTTCTGCCTGACACTGCTGTAAAAATGCATGATGACTTTATTGTGGCAAGTGTTCACAATTTAGCAGGGAGTCACTGGAAAGCACGAGAAAGTTCTGGTGTGAGGGCGAGATAAATCTTAGCTGATGTCATCTGAGCGCTTTCGGTGGCGTTTTGGAAGCTCGGATGCTACTCGATCTCAGAGAATGTAATCAGTTAAAATACAAATTGTAAGAATAAGGCGTATAGAAATAGAAGATGTACCATATGTACAGATATCAAGATCATTTAGCTTACTGTAATTTAAACAGCAGCATGTGGAACTCTTGATGCATATTGTTCATCTGGCGCGCACAATCATATCGCCCGCGTGGTTCGAGCCAGAAAACTGAAAAAAAAAAAAAAAACAACAACTAGGAATGAAAGTGAATAATTCGGCAACAAAACTGATTTCTTTTTTTGTCTGCAATTCGTTTATATTTTTTTATTTGATTTCCGTTCAGTCTTTTTGGACACCATTCTAATTCCGTATTGCCAGGGCCAGAACTGCCACACCCTGGTGACAATACTTCAGACAATACTCCTTTTATTTTTATTTGATGGCACACCCACTTTGGAAGGTAATTTAAACGATACAGATATTTGCATTCTATTGTACCTCATGTGCATGAATCACGTAAACTTGTTGAGACGGTGAATTTTCCTGTAAGAACAGGTTTCTTTATCGCTTTTGAAAGGAGTCTCCAATGTCAGAGCGTCGTAACAATCGAAGGTAAATATTGCATTTGTTCCGTAATATAAAAGTAGTCAGGACAGGAGTTTGCATATTGCGCATGATGAGCTGAATATTTTTGCTTATCAAGTTCACTAGGGAGGCAAAAAACCTGAAACAACAATTCATAGCTGGAATAACGTAAGTTATAACTGTTAGTTAAATGAGTGCCACTTGATTACTGACTGCGCACCTAAACTCAATCAAACACACACTGCATAAAAGGACTTTGCGCACGTGCAAAAGTGTCTGGTTTAATCTCTGATATTCCGGTTCTGAATCCGATCCTGCTTTCTAGTTTCCGACCCTTGCCGTTCATGCTGATTTCTGGACCTTAGTCTTTGACTGATTCCTGATTCACTTGCTTCTTTTGTCCGTTTGCTCAGTTCAAGTTGTGCTGGACTGCACTTCCATCCTCCTTTAAATTCCGTGATATAAACTACTGTACCTCAAATGGATTCAGCATGTTTTACGACGTTTGCTCAAAATGTTTAAGCAAGTGTTCGACCTCTCCCCTTTTCTATGGCAAGGAATCAGGGAAGCACTTGCTCCCATGCTGGTCACATTGTCGAGTACGTGTTGAGTTTCCACAATTCATGGAGTCGATGGCTCATACATGTCAGCTTCACGCGACGACAGCCCTAGAGGCCTCACTTTCCGAGCTGATGTAGCTGATACAGGTCAAGGTACAGTAGCTGAGGTGGAGCGGCAGTGCCAAAGCCTCAGGGTGCTCTGTTACTGCACTACTGCAGCTTGAATCATGTGGCACAGTGCACTGTGAGACCACCGACATGGGCACCCTGGTCTCTGTTGGAGTGCGCTCCTCCCAGTTCTCGCTCCGGCATGGAGAGTACTGAACTATATAATCTGTTTTACAGCATGGGTCAACTATGGTGTTGGTAGTAGTATCACCAACCAGATAAGCAGAGAAGCTCCAGTTGCCAGTTGGCACTGCCGCCATCATCTAAAAGTACAGTACGGTACAAGCTCTGGATGGTCACCCATCCTCTGAAGCCCATCACAAAACGTTGGGTCATCACTCATTGCAAGATTTTCAGTTACACTCGACTCGATCTGCCATATTACAACCACCTCAATCCATCTTTTCATGTTTTCTGCCTCAAACATCCTGTATCACTAAGCAGCAGCACCGCTCGAGATAGTGATCGCATAACCTACACTGTAAAGACAATCCTGAATCACCACGTACCAGAGAGAGGAAAGGGAAGCTCCTGGGCCCCGCAATTCCACTGATGTGCTTTACCGTCTTGGTGTTCCAAGAGCTTCGGCAAATACAAATTGTGTGTTTGTTACTTCCACTTATTTCAAAGCTCTGATATTCTCTATGATATTGTGGTTTTGACTCTGATCCTGTGCCCCAGTTCCTGATCCTGCCCTGCTCAGTTCATGCTGTTTGCTGATCACTTGACTCCAGCCTGTTTACCGCTACTGATTCTTGATTCTTGTTTGTTTTGTCTGTTTACTTAATTAAACTTCCGTCATGCATTTAACCTCGTGACAAGAGCAGAGACGTGCTCCACAACATTTAATGTAACTGTAAATCGAGAAGAAGTACAAATGTTCTCCAAACGTTCTCCAGTTAATGAAAAGTGTAAGGACTGACAAATCACCGTTGTATAAGGGGAATGAATGACATCACTCCAGACAAACATCACGTTCCAGGTCTTACGGAAGTTAAACAAGTAACTCTCAGGTACTTACAGTTCTGACATTCGAACGAACAAAAATCTTCTCATCAACCCTTCTGATCATCAGCAATCATGGTAAACTTGTTAAAAAGAATAAAAGATTACATGTAAAGCTTGTACATTCACGAAGTCCTCCATCACGCAACACACCATGTGCATGAAGTGGTCAAATTGGAGAAAGAAACCATTTTAAGACCGTCTATAAAAACAAATTTGTGTCAGTCTAGCATTTGTTTTCACCTCCTATTTGCTCCGGTGGGGGATTAGAGCTGCCAGTCATGCTGAGTGACAGCTCTCAAATCGCATGCTTTCAGCAAAGTGGCTGATTTTTGTCAGGCCTTGTCAGCGAGACAGAGCGCCGTTATCAGGAGCACCTTGTTTGGAGACGCGCAAAACCGCTAAACCCGCAATTCATGGGAGATCTGTTTACAATCTGTAGCAGCCTCTGACTGTTAAGCAGGCTGCAGCGATGCACCGGCGGCTGCTCTGAGGAGACGAGAGGAGAGGCGCTGGGTGATTACCGCTGCCGTGCCGTGAGAGCTTGTAGACCAACAAACAGTGCTCACACACACAGATCCAGGTGGACACAGAAAGCTCCATCAGAGCTCATTCAGGCTCTCTAGTCCCCGAGTAAGAAAGATGGTGAGGCTTTATTAGTTAATCTGTGCTGGAAAGTTGGGATTCCTGGGATCCAGCCTGATGGATGATTTCAAAGATTAGTCCTTGATAATATGCAATAGTACAATAGTCTCAAAATACGTTCTTTGAAGCTATGAGTTAAAAAGTAAATAAATAAAAATTATAATAAAACCAGGTTACATCGTGAAGCATTGAAACGACGTTTATGTCTGACAAAAATGTGTAAGTACTGTATGTAGGGTTTTCTGTATCTTCAGCTTTTGGCCTCATGTTGGAGTTACTTTTACTTTGAGAGCATGAGCACATGTTTTTATTCCTCTTGTACCAAGACAGATTGGCCACGTTTAATTAAACAATTGAGGCATGGTGGTGTAGTGGTTAGCACCACCTACATTTCTATCTCCTTATACATCTGAGCAGTTGAGGGTTGAAAGCCCAACAGTAGCAACGTGGTGGTCATGGGGTTTGAACCTGAGACCTTCTGAACCATAGTCCAACACCTTAAACACTAAGCTACTTCTGACCCACATAAGTCGCCAACAAGGTATCTGTCAGTTTTTAAGGATCCACTCGCTGAATGTTAAGGATCATCATTCATGGACGTACGGCCTTCTTAAAAACCTTTGCACCATTCAGATGTTTTACTGCCAGTCTCATCACTGTACCGTTCTTGAAGTCATCTGTAAATGTCAATAAGTTTTATGGCTTCATTCACGAGAAATGTCATCACAAGTCCCGGTTTGACTCGAACCCCCCCCCCCCCCCCCCATATCGCACTTATTATGTTAAAATGTAAGTAAAACAGTATTATATTAGTGGGGCTCAGGATTGCATCTTGTTAAGCGGATGTGTGGTGTATTTTAAAGCGGAAAAATAAATATTAGTAATAAAGACACTATAATGAATGGACATGACAAAGAAAGGAACAATCTCGCTATCATAAAACAAGTTGATCTTAATTCACTTCATTCAGACTAGGAGGTATTTTATTTTTACCAGCACAGACAGAGCGAGCGCATTGCTAGGAAAATGTCTGCGTACAGCATCTGGGACTTTGATATATATTACAGCTTTGTAAATAAATCCACACAAAGTGGCAAGGGGAGAATTTTATCTGAAATGTGGTATTTAGGAGATTCGGAGTGAATGATGATATGTGACAATCAGTCACAGCAATTAGTGTTGCTGTTAAGAGGCCTTTTTGTTTTCTCTCACCCATACAGAATGTCACAAATAAATCCTCACTTGCATTTGCATATTAATTGGATCGGAGACGTCAGGCATCTTTCATTAAGCAAAATGATCTGCATATTTGGAGACATAAAATAGTTTATTTCGACGTGGGAAAAAGAAGTCATAGAAAATTGACCGCGCTGTGGATGGAGCTTGACATGTTAACCCTTCGAGTGCTGGATGTTAAAAAAAAAAAAAAAAAAAAAACAACAACACATGAGCCTTTTATAAAAAAAAATAAATAAAAAAAACCTTTCAGACGCGATCTCATGCACTTTGTGGGCGGAGTTTAAATATGCTTTTTAGATAAATGTTTGCATAAGAACTCCCCTGCCTTTGCATGCAAATGTATACACCTAATGTTTAACTTAAAAGCCAGGATCATTTCAGGTTATCTCGGTACTTTGCTTACATGCTGTCTCACTGAATAACGTCTTGTACAGTATGCAATCAGAACATCGTATAGACTCACGGAATTGGGAGGATTTATGGCTTTATAATGAAATGCTATATAATACATATATAATTTTCCCCCTGCACTGTACTGCACTACTACACGGCTAATGTTCTCCTTATAAATGTGTCTGTCAGATGAAAAGCAAATATGAGCAAGGACTAATTCGAGATGGCAAGCCAGTACAGACCTGGAGGGAGCCGAATGTGTGGGGATCTTTGTGCGTCAGACGTAGCCGTGCTTTGTTTGCTGTCGTTCTGAAGGGGGGAAAAAAGAAAAAATCGACATCGGTGTGGTTCGATATGATTAAGGCGGGGGGGCGGCTAGGGGGACGGTAATGGAAGGGCTGTGTATCGAGGGGTCTACATGGTTAGGGGCTAGACTTGTGAATAATTTGATTAGGTTGCAGGGGAATATATCTGAAGGATTATGTAAATGGACTTGCCCCCATGCCGAATTCTTTTGAACTCCTCAGAACTCGCATCTGCTGGGGTCGGCAGCCAGACAGGACGGCTTGCCTTCGCCGCCGCTGATTCCTCTGTGTTTCCGTGAAGTGTTTAAAGGTCATATCGGGAACAAACAAAATTGCCCCTGATAGAGCTGAAAGGGCTTCTGTCATAAATGGCTCAAATTGATCTTTTGTTGATTAAAAATGAATGATAATTGTGAATGCATAAACATTTGCGCACCAAAGATTGGGGTTTAATGTGTTTATTATCCTATCATAATTAGTCTTCATAGCCTAGGCACTAACATTCTGTCTAAGCCACATACACACACACACACACACACACACACATGGGAGTACACGCTCCATATTTTCCAGGCATTTTCTAGCCTGCCGTCTCAGCCGTCTTGATTATGAGATTTTTTTTTCCCCCTTGGCCTTATTTGGTATATTTCTGGGTGGGGATGTGTTTGTGTTCGGCTCTATGGCAACCAAAGTCAAGGTGACCAAGACCATGTTGAACACATTAGATTAGCCGAACACAGACACAGAGACAATGCAGCCTGCACAAAACACAATTTATCTGCTGCCTGATTGGAGGCCTTTCAGAAAGCAGCCCCGTCTGCCTGCCTGGACGTCCGTCTGTCTGGGGATTTATTACCGAGTGAGTGTGAGCACTGTTCTTCTGCTCTTCTGCCTCTGGCTGTGCGTGCGTGTGTATGCGTGTGTGTGTGTAAGGGAGAGAGAGAGTTGGCTGAATGGACCAGCAGTGGACCACATTAGGTAGATAAAGCAGATCGGACTGTACTACTGTTTAGGGTGGAGTTGTAGGCGTGTATGGGAGCAGCTTTATTTCACCGTACAGTATCAGGAATAAAGGAAATCTATGTTGAAATTTTCTTAAATTCTGTAAAAGAATTTTTTTTTAGCTGGCTTGAATGCTTGTTATGTATATCAATACATATACACCCATATATATACTTTTTAAAAATATTTAAAATATTATATTAATACACACACTATATGTAACCTACTATACACTACTACAGTATAAGTATATCATATGTATATATATATATATATATATATATGTATATAATACATATACAGTAGTGTGTGTGTGTGTGTGTGTGTGTGTGTGTGTATATATATATATATATATATATATATATATATATATATACACACACACACACACTCACTGTATATATACTATATTTATACTACTATACTACTACAGTATATGTATAGTATATGTATATGATAGATATACAGTAGTGCATATAGAGAGAGACAGGGTGATGAGGCATCTACTGTACATACATATATACATGTACTTATCACCCACTTTATTAGGAACACCTCCCCCTGCATGCATTTATCTGATCAGCCAATCATGATGCAGCAGCACAGTGCATAAACTCATGCAGGTCAAGAGCTAGAGTTAATATTCACATCAGTAATCAAAATGGAGAGGAAATGTGATCGCAGTGATTTTTGTCTCATGATGGTGTGGACCATCTGCTTTGAGTATCCTGCTTTCCAACTACCGATCAGCTGTGATTTTCACGCAGAACGTCTTTATAGAGTTATAGAGTTTACACGGAATAGTTCCCCCCCCAAAAAAAAACATACATAAAAAAAAAACAGTTCTTTGGGAGGAAAAGGAGATCCAGAGCAGAATGGCTTCGAGCTGCCAGGAACACTATGTTAACTCAAATAAACCCACTCCAAGAAACTCAGAAACACCTCACATGTCAGACCTTAAGGTGGATCAGTTACAACAGCAGAAGAAGACATCAGGCTGTACAGCTGTAAGCCACGAGCAGATATCTGAAGTGGTGTGTAAAAAGGGAAAAACATACGGTAACCTGCTAAGTTTTTCTCTTCTAAGTTTCAATTGCCAGGTGTTTTGAACCGTGCTCATCCTTTAAAATGATGTAGATCAACTTGTATGAATAAGCAGAGAAAAGCATTTAATAGATTAAAATGAATGAAAATCCCTGTGGAACAAAAAAAAAAAAAATCACGCAGTGACTATTAGAACCTAGAGAGCTTAAATATCCTAATTCTCATCTTAAATATCTCATTAAAGGAATTAAAAATTCATAATTGGAGCATTTTAATGTAAAAATGTGTGTGGGTCCTAATATCAGGAGGCGTATATTTAAACAGACCGAGTGTAATTATCAGCCTGACTGAGCTTGATCGATCACCAAAACAGCTAAATGCCACCAAGTTTAGCAGCTGAGCTCAAATCTGGCAGCACATGCACATAAACAGCGGCAATAATTTATTCTCTCGTCAGCGCCGGATCTGCGGCTCGGGCTCTGCGCTCGAGCCCGTCGTCGAGGGGAAGTGTTAAAGAATGCTTCATAGAAAGTGCAGCATGCTTTCCTACGCTGCAAAAGTAATCTCTCTGGCAGACGCTAGATTCATAGCCTTCAGAACAGAGATGGGAAGGTGCAGAGAAATGGAGATTTTTGCTCTTTGTGTGCTTTGTCTCCGTCTCTTCATCAGCGCATACATGTGAAGGAGACGGCGTAGTGCTGCGTACTCCTTAGATGATCTCTGAGATCGTGGGGAATTTCTTAGTCTCGAAGCTTCTCCCTCTCTCTCTCTCTCTCTCTCTCTCTCTGTCCGTGGCCTTGCTCTGAGTGTGGAATGCAGATCGCAGCGGCATGGCCCTAACAGGAAAAAGTGTAAGGCTGAAAGGACGGCGCTCACACAAACACGCTGGCGCTCTGCTGCATCAGAGGCGTCTTAGGATAAAGTTTTTAATACACAGCTGTTTAAGGGTTTTTTTTTTCCCCCCCCCTCTGAAACGCAGTAGTCCACCCCTGGCTCAGAGCCACTTGTCACCGAGGTTGTAAGTGATTTAAGGGCGACAGCTGGATAACCCGAGATTTTATTTATATGTATTCAGATTGCTTTTTTGCTGCTGGCCAAGCTCATTCTGGACTTTACGTTTGCTTTGTTATCTACCGCAGAGGTCTGCATTAAACAGCTGAAATCAGAAACGAGAAGAAAGAAAAAAATAACAGAATAAAGTGAAAATCTTAACCGGAGGGCAGTCTGAATCCGAAAAGCGTCTGCTTCCTCTTCAGGAGCTCACGCCGGAGAGGAAAACAACATTTCTCAGGAAGGGTCAGGGACGGGCTCGCTCTGTATTTGTCCACATTTCTTATGATAGCTGAAGAAAAAAAACAACAAAAAAACCCCAGAAATAACTTGTGTGTTTGAGGGAATGATAGCGAATTCAGACGTGTGCTTTTAACCTACACTGCACAGTTTATATCCTGGGAAGACACCTTGACACATACCGTGTGTGTGTGTGTGTGTGTGTGTGTCTCTGCTTTGGGGGGGTCGTAGAAAATAACGCTGCTGTTGGAGTCACCTGGATTTTTGATCAGGCTCTGTGCCTCTGTATGTGTGTGTGTGTGTGTGTGTGTGTGTGTGTGAGGAGAGTTCCAGAGGCATTATTACCCTTGAGAGGTGAAAGGTCAAGCATTAAGCAAACCGCCTGTTTCGTGGCACGCACTAGAGATCTCACTCCTTTGGCCCTGGAAACCCTCTAGCGTCTTGTCTAAATAATCAAGAAGTCCTTCGGCGTAGATGCTGCCCCTGATAAATAAACACCAGAGACCGAGACTAAACACGTTATTATGGTGGATATTGATGCGTTGTCTGAAACTGTGTGGATTTCCTCCCCACGCATCTCAGATAAAGCAACACCTTGTGCTATCTAAGGGCTATATATGTGCGTGTGTGTGTGTGTGTGTGTGTGTGTGTGTGTGTGTGTGTGTGTGTGTGTGTGTGTATATATATATATATATATATATATATATATATATATATATATGTATGTGTGTGTGTGTGTGTGTGTGTGTTTTTTCCACAGCAGGAGAAAGGCTGTGGCCTTACGCTACAAGCTTACCTTTGATCCAGAATTCTTTTTTTGTCCTGATATGTTTTTTGACCTTCTAAAAAGGAACAGTAAGTTTCGACCTCATTAATTAAAAAAAAAAAAAAAAAGAGGAAAAACAGTAGAATGGCCGGAAGAAGGAAGTCACATCATATCAAAAGGAGATTAGAAACTGAAGAAAGGGCATTAAAAATTCTCCTTGAAAACCAAAAAGTCAACAGTGAAATTACGGTCTCTAAATATCACCCCTGTTCATTTTCCCACCTCGTATTCGTCAGCTGATATTTGTGTGCTTATTAACTTACAGTGCTGTATTCCGGTTGCTCCTGTCCATTAAAACCCCTGACTAACTTCAGTAACAGCCTGTTTTTTTTTTTTTTTTTTTTTGACTCAGTGCTGCCATGTACTTGTTGACAAATATGTAGCACTCCTGCAAGAGAGAGAGAGACACACACACACACACACACACATTATCAGACACTCAAAATAACCCAGAACGCTGGTGGTCCCATATTAGGTAATGTAGCTCTACCAGAAAGGAAGTGAATGAGAAATTTATTGACACGCCTGTGTTAGTGCGGGTTTGCAGGAGGAACAGAGTGACCTTCAGTCCAGGCCCGTTCAACACCGGCACTTTATCACCCACGGTACCAGCACAGGCATGGGGGCCAAAACAGGCTAAAAACATGCACAGCCTTGAAGTAGTGTTCGAGATTTTAATGAAATACTGTCGATCATGACAAGACATGCGCAGGAAGAGTTCCTACTCTATGGACTGTGATTTTGATCAGATGATATTTGCCAATTTCAGTGCCTTGTGTCTCTGTCCAGACTTTCTGCACAACATCCAAAATGTCTCACATACTGAAGATGTATTCGTGTCTGAAGTAAACATATTTTTTGTCACATAAATATTATACCTCAGGAATTCAGTATTTATTCATTCACTCATTTACATAATAAGTGTTGCTTATTAAAATATATATATTTTTGCTAATGCATAGTTTATAGGAGAAAAAAAAAACTGTACTGTGATTTAAAGTCCAGGTACTTTGTCAAAATCTTGATGAATTATCCTGACATGAATGCAAAAAAAGGAGAAATGGTCCAACGTATTCAGAAACTGACATCACATGACCACAGTTTCCTGTCAAGTCCACTTTGTGCTTTGTTCTTTTAAATTAACTGTTTAATTTTTAACATTTTATGTTTTGTCTTATTTTTGTTTTATATTTACTTATCTGTATGGTTTTACTATACATATATATATATACATATATACATATACATATACGTACAGTATATTACTTTTATAGTACAATATTCTTTTTGTTGTTGTTGTTTTATTATGCTACATCTTGTGCTCTTATGCTAGACCTGACTGATGTGGAATCGCTTGCTGCTTAGATAATAATTAATTAACTTGATTTAGAGTTATCAAAAAAAAAAAAATCTCAAACAGCTGGGCAGTTTAACTAGCTTATTTACGAGTCTAATTTAAACTAAGCTAGCTAGAATTCAAATGACTAAGTTACAAAATGTACCTAGCTTGCTAAATTATGTAGCTACATAACTAGCATTGCAAGCATAATTAGCTAATTTCCACAACTTACAAGCTGATTTAACAAACTTAAGAGTTTGTAAAATAAAATCATGCTTCTTCAGAAATTATGGCAAAAACTAACTTTTTTGTACTTTTATTTTATTTTTTACATAAGATGACGTCTCATTATGAATGAATCTGTGCATGTTATGGTCAGAAATGCAAACATCAGCCAGGAAAAGTCTGTATATAATTTCACTAACTCTTAAAAAATTTTCAGAAATAGTACATAATACTTAATAAAATAATACTTGTAGTTAAGTGTAGTAAAAAAAAAAAGTAAAGATTTATATTTAAAGTATTTTCCACCACCTCAACTGAAAATTCTGTTCACTTAAAAAATAAACACTTAAATTACTTAAACTTATTATTATTATTTATTATTTTTTTATAAGTGAATATATAAAGAATTCAGTCATTTGAAGAAAAAAAAAATGCATAAACAGTTCTGTAGATTTTTAAAGTAAGACTAATACGAGTACTGCAGATTGTGTTGCAGCACTGGACTCACAGTGATAGCGCTCTCTTTTGTAATGCGCCTCACTTGAATTTAGTTCTATTTTTATCATGATTTTTCTCCTTGAAAAGGAGCAAAGAGAGGGTGGGAGGCGGCGCATGCCGTCCTGGGCCCCTCTTTAGGAAAAGTGACACTCTGCCTTTAAAAAAACCCATTTGAGCAGGGAGATAAGGAATTTAGTGTCTTTATCAGAAATGCCTCTGTTTAATTTAACTGGGTGAGGCACTTAGGCTCTGGCAGCAGCCTTTTGGCCCTAGTGATAAATTTGCAAGAAAGTGGAAAAGCTCAAAAGCTCGAGAACAGATTAGTGGGACACAAATATAGAAGTGACACTATTAGTCAGGTGCTCGCCTCAACAAGTGGCCCGGCTCTGATAGGAGTGTGTGCTGGAGGCTGTGCTGTTTCTGCTACTGCTGCTGGATTGATTGCAGTGTCAGATTGATTGGAGCAGTGAGGCATGGGCTGTTTGTGTTTCCCATAACTACTGACCTCCTCTCTTCCTGCTGTAGGCTCTCGTTCCCTTTTCCTCGTTCTCCCTTCCTGCCAGCTTCACTCCCTCCCTCCCTCCCTCCCTCCCTCCCTCCCCTTTACTCTGTGCAACAGTTGGTGTGTGTTCATCTTGGCTGCACTCCATGGCTTGTTTGATGTGGTTTGCAGAAGTCCCGATCTACAGTCCCTGGCCACTCTTTCTGTCATCGGTAGACCTGCTGTCTCTTCAGTCTCCATTGACTCCGTTTAACCTCCGCCTACCCACGGCACATTTAAACAGCTGCTCGCCTCCTTGCTCCTCTCTCTGGAGAAGAGAAGAGTGTTATTGTGTCATTCTGTTAAGAGCTGATTCAGTGTTTGCTGAAGGATTCGCATTTTTCAAATAGTCTCCGACTTACATATTCAGACCTTCACACAACAAACAAGTCGTGTGTCTTAACATAAGCCGTTTCAGGGTGGCGGGAGGGAGGGGTGTCTTATGATGTCAAGAATTATTGAGCAAAACCAACAGCTGAATTTCTGTTTTTCAGGCTGCGTACACTGTCACTTCTTCTGAACTATACAACACTAAGTTGCATTCCTTTCTAAAGAGCATGCTGTATTTTCCATAAAGAGAGAGAGAGAGAGAGAGAGAGAGTAGGGTACAGCGGAGACAAATGGCCCTGCACGAGTCACTGTTGATTCAGAGGACCGTGCTGAAGAGAGGCAGTGACCCTACATGGGCACCTTTCCCTGCCTATACCGGCACGTATAAGGTAAACCGATAGGCGAGTGAAATATCTCCCACTTACACAAAAGAAGGCAAGCTGGAAGAGGGCAGACAGGCAGACAGGACGGATATGGATTTGCTCACAAAGCTGATAAGGTCTCGTTTTGGAAATAAATAGTCTTTGCCAAGAACATTCAGTCATGCTAAGTGGAAGAGAAGCTCCAGTTCATAGCGGCTGCACACTGAGGCGTCTGAAGCAGCTCTCAGGAAAATGATATTATTAAAATCCACTGTTGGTTCTGTCAATTTTAAGGGAATTGCCTTGAATTATTGACATTACTTATTAGGGAATCACCAGGGATCACCCGATACCATATCATCACCATACCTACTGTACGCGGCAATTAGATTTGTATTTCGATTCTATTAGTGTCGCGATGTTATAAATATCCAGAGTCAATATAATAAATACATTTTTTAAGATTTTGTTACAATTTCAAACAACCTTACCAGATAATTTGCTCCTAGCACATAAGATGATGTTCTGCCTGCTAATGTGTTAATAGTTTAGTTCATGCCTCGTGTACGATTAGGGAGAAACTGCAACATTGCACCACCTCAAATACAAACAATTTTACCCAAAGAAATTTCTATAAAAAAATTACATATACAGAGCCAAAAACATTTATATACACTTCAGGAAAAGATCAATTTAGTCTTAAAATATTTATACAAGTTTATTGCTATACGTTATATATTGATATATGACAATGTTGTTAATATTATATTAATATAATATACATCATACAATTTTTTGGATTGTAAAAACCGATTTTGGAGCCAGTGTGCCGAGGCATGTATCGACTGTGAATCTTTGTATAAGAAAGTGCTATGATATACACCTGTTTTTTTCAAATTAAAAACAAGGCTATGCTCTGATTTACAGTATAGCTTTACTTTCTATTTGGTCTACCTGATTTGATCAGTGAATACTATCCAATGTACAATTATTCATCTTTATTAAGCACTTTATCCTGGTCTGAAAACACTGGGCGCAAGAAAGGAGATCACCCTGAATGGGACGCCAGTTCATTGTCAGTAACACAAGAGTAGACAATCTGTTGCTTGTTTTTGGAAGATGAGGGAAACCGAAGAACCTAGAGGAAACCCACTTGATCTTTGGAAGAGCATGGGAAATTCTATACAGACATCAACTAGAGATCAGGTGCGAACTGGGGACTCTGAAGTTGTGAGATGGCAAAGCTTTCTTCTGCTGCACAGATAAATAAATACACTGCACATAGAACAAAAAACAGCATGGAGATACTGTACAGTAAGAACGTAGAGGGGAAATGCAGGAAATTTACTTACATACAATGTAGACAGGCCACATTTTGTTTTGTTTTCTGGGATAAAACTCAGACTTATTACAAAATAATTGTAATTTTTTAACATCATGGTTTATAATATAACTGTGTCTGTCGGGTAAAATAAAAATAACCAGTGTTGGAAATCACATGTACACACACACACAGACACACACACACACACTCACACATACACACACACACCTGACCTCGTCTAGTCGTGAACGGGTTCTGTCTGTCATTTCCTGTAAATATTGTTTCAAACGATTGGGTTAGAAATGATTGGAAGGGTCAATGCAGCATGTGTTACAAATAAGTGAACAGAACTGATGGATTAACTTGAGAGCTGGATGTATGTGTCAGATATGTGATCCCACCGAGGATGAATGATCTCACTTTCCTGTTAAGAAGGGTTCGAGTATGGGGTGTGATAACTGGTGTGTAAACACACATGGCTGCCCCTCGGGCGCTGTCCAGGAGAGCAAGACTCTCGGTTTCACGGCCAGGCGGAGATGTACAGGGAACAGACGCTGCTGTCACGTCACGCTCACCTCCTTGTATCTGCCTGCGGCTACACATGCCACCGTCGCCGTCCCTGCCTCATGCCAGCCCTCTCTTACACTCACAGACGTTGGAGCACGCACACACACACACTCACTCACACACTTAAACTCACCACACACACACTTGCTGTTGTTGTACAGGAGAGATGTGAAGGGTGCAGGCAGGGGCATCTCATCTCTCTTTAAAGTGCCATAACAACCTCACTATCTCCAGAGACACTGCTAACTACAGCTATCAAAACAGCTTTTAGGTGTTTTTCCATGCACTGCGTAAGCGTTCCAGCGGATTTTCAGTTTTCAGATCCATGATGTATGAACCAGCTGCACTTGTATGGTACTGTACACTAGTATAATTATATTGTGGTGTAAAGGTGTCACAGGGAAACGATTTTTTTTCCCGATCTGGTTTACACGTCGAAAAACTCATTTTTGACATTTCATATCAAGATGGGCATGAAGTCTCAAAGTTTTTGCAGCTAACAACCTATTTAAAATTTTAACACGATCCCGTTAGTGCCTATTTATTTCTTTAGCTATGTACATATTAAGCTCATTATTTAAACATGCATGATGATATTAATTAAGGAGATTCCAACATTACACTCAAAGAATGGATTTTTATTCAAATTTATTTAATTTTATATTCAGGTTGACATTATTTATAGACTGACTTTAAAAAAAAAAACTATTTTTTGAGTTATTACATTCTGTATTAATTCCACAAAATTTCGATCCCATATTTTCTGTCTTTAACACCTTAACACAGGTTTCAGAGCTCCTTTAATGTGTGTCTGTTAAAGCTAGAGCTGAAATAACCCACTGATAATACATTTTTTCAACACCTAATTTCACTCCTTTTTCAAACAGACTATTTCAGTGTCTATGTAAAATGAGCAACAAGCCAGAGGAGAAATGATCTCCTTATATCAGGTCACAATAGTAGAAAAATCTAATTGGCTTATTTAAACAAATGAAAGAATAGAAAAAAAAAATAGACATAAAGCTGGGATTTCTTTTGGGGGGACAAACTCAGACATGCTGGAGACCTGTCCAAACAGCTAAAAAAAAAAAAAAAAAAAAAAAACTATACAAAAAAATAGAACAACATAATAATGATTGGTTGTGATTTTCAACAACAAAAAAGTAGACACCAGAGCTACGCCTTTTAGGTCCCAGGACCCCACTTTGAGAACCATGGCTTTAGGGATGCAAAATGATTGAGACACTCTTAACAATCTTCTTAACAAAATAGAATAGCCGAAAGATCATTAAGGGTAGCACTGAGACTTTTTTAATGGTGTTGCGGTGGCAGAGATCATATTAAAGTTTAAATTGTTGTTGTAGTCATCAAGTTGCTAAAAGTCTAATTGTTCACATGTACTAATGTTTAATTTACACTTCAATGAAAGCAATTAAAAAATTTGCTGTGAGTAAGACGTTTTTTTTTTTTTAAAGACATTTGAGTTACGTTAAAGAAAATCTGTTAAGTGTATAAAATCAAGCTCCTCAAACTGTTTCTACAAACATTTGTGAAAGAATGGGTCGGTCTTAGGAGCTCAGTGTATTCCAGCCTGGTATCTTGTTAGGATGCCACCTGTGCAATAAGTCGTGAAATTTCCTTGCTACTAAATATTCCAGACTTAATTCTTAGTGGTAGTATTATAACGAAGTGGAAGTGATTGGGAACGACAGCAACTCAGCCATGAAGTTGTAGGCCAGTCGTAGTTGTAGGCGGGGTTAGCAGATGCTGAGATGAATAATGCACTGAGGTCGGCAACGTTCTGCAGCGTCAATCGCTACAGACCTCCAAACTTCATGTGGCTTTCGAGAACAGTGCGTAGAGAGCTTCATGGACCGGGTTTCCATGGCCGAGCAGCTGCATCCAAGCCTTACATCACCAAGTGCAATGCAAAGCATCTTATGCAGTGGTGTAAAGCAAGCCGCCACTGGACTCTAGAGCAGAGTCTGGGTTTGATGAGTCTTGGTTGCCAGGGTGCCTTGAGAACGCTACTTGTTTGACTGCATTGTGCCAAGTGTAAAGTTTGGTGGAGGGGGGATTATGATGTGGGGTTGCTTTGCAGGAGTTAGGCTCGGCCCCTTAGTTCCAGTAAAAGGAATTCTTAATGCTTCAGGACAATTTCATGCTCCAAAATTTGTATGAACAGTTTGGGGATGGCCCCTTTCTGTTCCAGCATGACTGCGCACCAATGCACAAAGCAAGGTCCATAAAGACATGGATGAGCGAGTTTGGTGTGAAACAACTTGACTGGCCTGCATAGAGTCCTGACCTCAACCCGATAGAACACCTTGGGATGAATAAAAGCGGAGACTGTGAGCCAGGCCTTCTCGTCCAACATCAGTGTCGGACCTCACAAATGCGCTTCTGGAAGAATGGTCAAAAAAGTCCATAAACACACTCCTAAACCTTGTGGAAAGCCTTCCCAGAAGAGATGAAGCTGTTATAGCTGCATAGGGTGGGACAACATCATATTAAACCCTATGGATTAAAAATTGGATGTTACTCAAGTGCATATGCATGCGAAGGCAGGCGAGCGAGTATTTTTGGCTATATATTGGAAGGGGTCTGGACTTTTTCTGCAGGGATCCAAAAATGGTTCTTCCATGGCATCCCTCTAAAGAACATTTTCTAGCGCTTTTCTGGGGGTGTAATCAGAGCTGGCAGCAGTACTGGTGAAGAGAATAGCACATGGATCATGGATGATGAACTATTCCAGTCCTTCGATGCCAGACTTGTCCACTTTTCTTTTTGTATGGAAAGTGTAGTTTTGGTATTTTGTTATGGCAACCCAACTTTCCACCACATGACCATCAGCATTATGAGCGTATGAATTTCTAAAGATCTCTAAGCCATGCTCTTTGTCCAAGCTTTGTTTCCTTTCCAGTGTTCTGTTCCTTACAGATCAACAGCCAGGAGAAGTGGCTTGGATTTAGAACGTATTTTTAACCGAGGCCTACAGGGATGAAGCTTTTAAACCTGACGACTTATTAGGCAAATTTTCCCTTATTGGGCATGAGAGTCGTTTTTTCTTTTCTTTCTTTCTTTTTTTTTCAAATTTATTTAAATGAGCAAAGCCTGATAAATGAACAATGGCGCCAGTGATTAATTAATTGAATAATTAATGAGATGTATGCCTATTAATAATGCAGTTCTGTATTATCCTTTAAATAAGTGTTTTTTTTCTCCCTCTCTCTCTCTCTCAGATTGGACCAGGAGGCTAAAAATAACATCTTAATAGATTTAGAAAATGTAAAGCACTTCAGATTGTGCCTTTTTGTGAGTGATTACAGTGTTTACTAATTAATATTTAAAATATTTGACTAATGAAGGATAGGGGCTGGCGGAGGGGAGACGTACTGTAGCCCGCACTAGCAGTGAGCGTCTGTGTGAGTGGCTGATCTGTCCTCGTTCACAGCCCTGCGTACTGACACGGTTCAGCCCTAATACTTGTCTATTCCGATTAGGATTAGTTTGTGTCACAGCCACTCAGAGAGACGCGGGCTGATAATCTAATAAATCGAGATAAAAAACACTGAGATTGGTTTACCGAGGAGCAGGATTTAGAACTAGGCATCTCTGAGAGACACGGGGATTAGCCGAGCTTTTGATGCTGCTCTCTGCAGGCAGAGGCCCGACCACATGCATAGGGGCAAGAGAGAGAGAGAGAGAGAGAGAGAGCTAACCAGGGCTTTATTTTGCCAAACAGACAGGAAGTTTAACTGGCAATGACAAGGTCGTGGTAGGCCCCATACAAAAAGGCTTTGTTCCATAGGCAGATTAAACGGCTCTTCCCCAGTTTTTACACTTTTGGATCATGTCAGACATGTTGAGAGTTAATCCGGACCGGAGAGGAAACATTACGGCTGAAGGGGAAGAGAGGAAGGCGCACATGAGAGTTTAGAGAGATTTCTATAGGGGATTAGGGGGAGTCTGAGAGGCCCAATGTGTCAAGTTGATGGCATTTTGCATTATTTTCGTTAGAACTAATAGTAATATAGTTACTAAGATTAAGACTAGGATGTAAAGCATGTTTGCATTCGATTACTACTACTACTATAATAATAATAATAGTAATAATAATAATAATAATAATATTTGTTGTTGTATTGCCTTTCTTTAACTGCTCATACTGCATTTCTGTTATTCGCTGTAAAGCATATTATTTAATATCTATATTAATTTATTAATTTAACTACAGGGACTCCAAAAGGTGTGTGCGAGACCTGTGACTTAAAAAAGTTAATAATCGTATGATTTTATGATGATGATTATGATGATCATTATTATTTCCCCTTAAATCTGTTAAGACACCCACGATATACTGTATACCGTGTTGATCTGCTCTAATATAACCGAACTGCCTGCTCTTGAACTAAATGCACGCTTCCTTTAGATAAAAGGAATAATACTGTTTGCCTGATAAAAATGAATAACCCGGTCTAATAAGCCTAATGTGCTACAGTGCTGGAATTGGGCTTTAGGGTCGCCATGAGAAAGTGAACTGCACTGGAAAGGGTTCATGGCGACAGGTTGATATACATTTTTTCCTGCTCATGCTGGCGTGTTGATTCCGTGTGTATTCCGTTGCGTTCTGCTAACGTTATACACTTGGTGTGTTGGCTTTGCATAGCCATGGCAACAGGCCAGGCCTGGGCATGTCGGAGGGCTCTGTTTCACTCGGCTCTGCATTGTGCCTGGTGTGTGGAGCATTTCTCAAAAGAATTGTCAGTGCATTAGAAACTGGTGTCACCATTGCTCATTTAAAAAAAAAAAAGTTTTTAAATAAATTGTCAATAGTTTTTCACTTTTGGAGAGTCTAAATAATAATTTTGTGACTTTTTGTTAAATTATTATTATTATTATTAAATAAACCTGTGCAGGTGTAGGAAAGAGTTTCGTAGAATAACTGGAAGACCTTTATGCCACCTTATAAGCACGTAGGATTATCTGCTGACATCATTTAGCTTTCCGTAAGCATATGCTGCTGATAATAGCGGCTAAACTTGTATTAACCTGAATGATCATTAGAAAAAAAAAAAAAAAATGTAAGGCAGCATCTACATTTTCAGCAGTTGAACAAGCTGTCTGGGCCTGAATATATTTATGCCACTCATTTTAATCATTTTAATCATTTTTGATCGTTTCTTGGTGAAATTGACTTTACCACTCTTATTATAAAAATGATTTTGAAGCTCAATAAAGTTTAATAAAGGCAGCGAGAGGCCGCGCAGCCAACCTCTGGCAAAACGCTTTTTCCCTTTCTTGGGAGACATTCAGCAATATCATTTGGTAATTAACAGGAAAACGAGAGAGAAATAGAAAAGCCAATTACCTCTCTGAGGTAGCTAAAGGCCATTTTAAACTGTGTGCCCATGACATAATAATGTTTATGGTAAATATTATAGTCGGAGTCAGAAAGACCCTGGCGTGAGAGCGAGGGGAGAGGGAAGAGGGGGAAAAAAAAAAAAGGCATCAATCTGAGACTGAGAATAATTTATTAAGATCTGAGATGCGCCAATTATGTGGAAAGGACCAAAAAGAAAAAAGAAAAAAAAATCAAACTCTCCAGGAACCGCATACATGATTGCAATCTTGATTAAATCCCCCTGGATCTAATGAGTTGATTTTCTGCTGTTAATATTGCATTGGCTGATGATGGATTCGTTAAGATAATGGAACGAAGCTAAAATATAAATGACTCCCTGTCAAGGAGCAGATTTTCGTCATTTTGTGTCTGACACCTCCACCGTCGGGGATTTGCTTAGGCCTTTTTGAGCTCAGATTGACCAGCTGTGGAATACTGATCGTGTTGTGCTGCGCAGCCTTCTCCTTTTACTCACAGTAAATATGGCGCTTTTTATTCCCGAGCTAATCCGAAGGATTACGTCTCAAAAATGCTTTTGTCCAAGTCTTTTGTAGCTGTCTTGCTTTGCTGTTGTTGTTGTTGTTGTTGTTTTAAGGTCCGGGCTGTAATAATCTATCTGGGAGGTACTGTAGGAAACGCCGCGAATGGCCGACTGAAGGCCAGGTCTGACAATGAACTGTTTGTATTGACTTGTTTTTAGAAATGAATAAATGATGAGGTCCGTCTTGGGTGCAGATCTGGCCCGCTTGCTCTGTCTCACTTTCTTTTAAATGGCCTGTCATTTAGGTCAACAAGATGGCTGGAATTTGCACTCCGGGCCATATTGATCACTTTTCATACATGAGTAACACGAGTGGTTTGCACAGCAGTGCGGAGGAAACATAATGCGAAAAGCATTAATAATCACAGAGGATACTAGACTAGGGATTAGTGGAGGATGCATTCATATACACATAAACACACACACACACACACACACACACACACACACACACACACACACACACACACACACACACACACACACACAAACAGATGCCTTAGCTAGAGATCATGCATCATAAGAAAATAGGGGTGGTTATGGTAACACAGCTAATCAAACATGTCTGTCAAGACGCATCTGGTTAACGGGAAGTTCAATAACAGACTGGAATAATGGTGTTTTCTAAGACGGAGACTAAAAATATATACGACGAGCATGCAATCAAGGGTTATTAGTTCATGCCGCGTTTGCTTTAAGATCTCAGAAACTGCTCCCTTACCAACCATAATCATAGGTAAAGTTTGGATTTTATGACATTTCCAGATTGCCGCTGGATGTCAGAAGAAGTGCTCCCCAAACGTCTCTGCTTTCTCTAATCATCTTAATCGCCATTGTAGTCCATTTTCATGCTTGGCCTGGTCCCCCGGCCCCCCACGGCTCCTCTGCTCCCTCTGATATTACCAGGGAAACTGCGTGATCGGGCCTCGCCCTCGGCCCTTTCTTCCATGTGTCACTTTTTTTTGTCCTGTAACATGTTTTTGCTCAAAAGTTTTTTAATCAATCAAGGATAAGGCAGAAAAGCGGCTTTGTCACGGCTAGGCCCGGGGTCGTGTGATGCTTGCTTTGCATAGTGACAGGTCCTCAAAGGAACAGAAAGGAATATTTTGGGGGGAAAATAGTGGTTTCCATGGTGCTGGCACTTGTTGCGCGCTGCTCCCTATTCTTCGCTCCCACGTGAGCGGGCCATTTCAAAGGGACAGACAACAAAAATTAGGGCAGGAGGGCAGGATGGGGCGCAGAGGTAGCTGCCCTCGGCCCCGGGCCTGTCCTTTCCAGCAGACAGTGGAGAAAAGCGGCCAGAATTGACAGCAAAAAAGGAGGCCTATGTGCCTCTGTCAGCTCCACATAACGAGCGTTATTAAGTAAATGTTCGATTTTTCATTGTGCCATAGCTGGTGAAAAGAGGCACAGAGGGGAGCAGATAGTATTTGAAAGGAACAAAGCTGGAGAGGAAAGATCGTGTACTTTAGTGGCTCCAGTCATATGACTTCAGTGTCACGCAGTCATTGATGGCTTTGCTGTGAAATCTGGTGGCCGATTCAATTTTTATTTCGCTAACAAACAAGACATGGTTGTATATACGGCAGAGGGGTTGCTGATGCCAAGATATAACAGAGTCCAAAATCCAAATCCAAATTTTGGATTCAATACAAAATATGTACATAAATCTTAGAATTTCTTAGTATTTGATGTCCTGATTTTGCTAGAATGACAGCTGCCGCTTTCAGCCTGAAAAAAAGAAAAAAAAAGAAAAAAGAAGAAATCCAGACTTTCAGTTTAGTGTGTTTCTTGTTTAAACGTGTACTCTCATGTTCGCACGCTCTGAACTTGCACTTGAGTATCTGATGAATAAAATGCTCCTACAGATCAGTCCGGAGCTACAGGTATATCGTTCGGCTATGAAATATACATGAACCCGGCGGAGGTTTAATGCAGAGCGTCAGCGGCTGATTATCTTTCGCCGCACCTTGCATTCTTTTCGCAGTTGTGTATTCTTCTCGGTTTTGGCAAAGGCTTAATAAGGTCAAGGTATTCTTGCTTGTCAGGACTCTGTTAAACAATTTGCAATCATTTCCATAACATCAACACCACCCACAATATCAAACAAGGTTACTGCCACCGTTCAACATTCCTCGCCATTAATTGCAGTTTTTAGCGATGGAGGAACCTGACGGTTTCGCCTCTCCGAGGCGCCTCGCGCCACGCCACCCTTTCGGCTTCATTAAAAGGCGCTCTGTGTTCTTGATTGAGTTACTTAACCAATAAGCCTAACCAATAAGCCTTTCCTGGCAGGAAGCGAAAAGAAGGCTCTAAATGTCAGGGTTTCATGTCGGCCGTCCACCGCCTAATTTCCTTGCCAAAGGGATCCAGGCCATATGTGTCAATAATTGGCGAGCTGGTTTGTCTTTGAGATCCTGCGCAATCTGCTTCCAGTCTGCAAGTAAAGGTTAAGGGAGTGCTGGGATATCTTCCTTGATGGCATTTTATCATGCAAGGCATGCCCTGTTTCCTGATGAATATATTAAAATTATTACTGTGCAAACAGACTTTCTAATTACTGACCTGCTTGCCATTGTACTCGGCGCTCTCTCCGTTCATGTGTTTTCTCCTCTCTCTCTCTCTCTCTCTCTCTCTCTCTCTCTCTCTCGCTCCCTCTTCTATGCCTTGTTTATTTATCTGCACCAGTGAATACAAAATACAGAGCAATGTCATTTCCATCTGCATGAAAATTATTTTGAAAATGCCAATCTTTCCTTATTATACATTGTAATTACAAGCCTTTTTATTATTATATATATATATATTTATTTATTTATTATTATTATCAACAGACAGGGAAGTCCTCGAGATGGGAAAAAAAAAAAAAAGACGGGCGTTTTCCCATGTAGACATTTTCATTTGTTTGGGAATGTTATATGCTGTACGTTTATACGGTATGTGTAAAAGAATCCACACTTCCCTGGAACTCAGTCAGAATGAAACGTGATAAACGGCGTTACAGGTGTGTCCGCGGTGCAGCTGAGATATTTGTGAGAACGAGCAACTCCGCGCGAAAAAACTTGCCGAAAGCTCTCTCAGATGATCATAAATCTCAAATATGCATTTCATTACCTTTTCAATTATGCTCTGCGCTTCCTTTCGTGAGGTATGAGAAAAATGAGGTGGCTGGAAGAAGAAAAAAAAAACACATTCCTCGCTATTTTTGATTTTGTTTAGTCACCTACGCTGACGCGCAGCAGGTTTCTCCGGTTAGAAAGCCGAAAACGGCAACATTTCTATTTTGTCTGTTTTCAGCACAACTTTGATGCATGCACAGTGGAAAAAGATTTTCAACTTAACCTGTTTGCGGTGAAAGGGCAAGGCCTGTTGTTTACTCGAGAGCAGAGGTGTTGCAAAGGGCTTTGATCAGAAACCTGATAAGAGGTGCGATTTTCTGTAAAGTAAGGGACACTGCAGTATCTCACAAAGACAATTAAAGGAAAATGGAAGACAGCCCCTGTGGGTTAAAAACGGAAAATTAGCAACATGCATGCCGGAATGCACAGCCCCCAATATACACCCCCCACCCCCACCACCACCATTATTTTTCTACCAACCAAACTTACTGAACCTGCATTGTTATGTACGATCAGATCTGCCAGTTCCTCCTCTAAGCTCCTTGTCACATTTTGACTTAATGAAGTGCAACTTGGAAGGGAATTGGGTTCATCATGCTAGTCGCACGATGCTCCCTTGTTGTAGCAAACAGGAGCAGCATGGGACCAAAGCGCTACAGCGCGAGTCGTTATCATTCCGGTCAGTCTGTTTAACACAAAATTAAACAAAGAACTAATTAGTGCCTCATGAATTAATAACTGCACTGTTGCCGAGTAGAAGTTGGGTTGCTGAGGGGAGATATAAAATAAGTAGGGAGACCAGGTTCGAATTATTATTACTTTTTGAGGCGCTTGTGCTCTCAAGGTTAGGAAACTTTGTGAGCTGTCACAGTCACTCAAGTGCATGGAGCATGGGGTGGGGGAGTGGAAGTGTGTGTGTGTATGTGTGTCAGAAAAGCTTCTCTGTGCACAGGCATGGACAGATGGCAGAGATCTGCAAGGAAGACGTGCATGTAGAATAGGCACACAGTCGCATCAAGATAAAGATGTGCATAATTCAGACGGCTCTGGACCTTTATAAAGAATTTACTGGGGAAAAAAAAACATGATTTAAGAAGGTCTGCCTGTTTTACTTGATTTTGATCCAACAGTCAACAAACAGATGTGTAGTGTTTAATTTCTTTTCCAGATTGTCGCATGTGGAATAGGATCACTGTCCCGACCCGTAATCATTTAAGAAGTGAATATATACAGTAAATATATATCATAGAATGCATAGATTGATAAGTTTGATCTTTCCATTGTTTGTCATCACCTACGGTACTGTGCAAAAACTTGAGCAACCACACATTTTTTTCATATTTTGCTTTGTTATATTATTTGATGTAAAACTGAGGAATAGTTCTCCAGGCTCCCTGAAGGACTTTGACCTGAAGGGTTCTTATTTATTTATTTATTTATTTACATTTTCACACCAATCCCTGTGTGCGGCATGAACGTAAGACATGAACCAGTGTGCAGATGGTGACAGATGATCAGTCCTGTGGTTAGTTTACTGCTGATGCTGAGTGCTGAGTGGGTGGAACAGACGAGAGGGGAAATGAGGAGGTTGCTGCTGAGGTGGTTAAATAAAAAAAAAAAAAACTATTTTTGAATTGTATCTTTTGTTGCAGCCTGGTGCAGTAAAACATTTGTTCTTTAATTAATTGGTTATTTGATTAAATGTAATTTCATGTAGAGAAATGAGTGGTGGCGTAAGACTTTTAACCAGTATGCCATATTGTTAAAAGTACAAGGTCTATTTTAAGACTAGTTAAAAAAAATAAAAATTAAGTCATGCAAATGCTGTATCAAGATAAAATGGTGATATACAAATAAAAAAAATACAGTCACAATGAAATGACTGACAGATTTACATGCATGACTCCATTTTATTTGCCACAAATCTCTTCGACTTCATGCATTATTAGGTGCAGTGATCCTACATGGCACGGGCACCAAAGGGTTTAAACTGAAACTACTTTTTTAAAAAGCGCACATTGCAATGTAATCTATGAAAAAAAATCTAACAGCTCTAATGACTGGTTATGACATGATCCTCTGTCGTGCTCTGTTGCAAGATGCACATTTAGATATCACATACTGTGTATATATATATATATATATATATATATATCAGGGAACAAGCATTGTGTGGATGTTTTGCTTAGGAAGGAATCAGAAGAAAGTGGTCACAGTTGACTCGGCTTTACTGCTTGGTGTAATATGAGTTGTGCTGGCCTCGGCTAATGCGCGCTGCCCAAGGTCATATCGGCTAATAAAATCCTCCCCTCAATCAGATTTTAGGATTACTGATTCTAAGCAAATTATCATTGGCAAGCTGTGCTGAAATATTTGCAAAAGTGGTTAAGCGGCTAGCGCACCTGCTCCTCGGCGAGGAAAACGCAGAGTCGTCACCTGTCAGGCT
Organism: Clarias fuscus; assembly: GCA_030347435.1. Classification (NCBI taxonomy): domain Eukaryota; kingdom Metazoa; phylum Chordata; class Actinopteri; order Siluriformes; family Clariidae; genus Clarias; species Clarias fuscus. The sequence goes on from CM059221.1 coordinate 22,716,991, forward strand.
TTACCAAGTGTGACATCATATGGAGGGGTCACGACAGGGGTCGCAAGAGCTCCTGCTTCTTCTTCTTTCCTTTTTTTTTTTTTTTTTTTTTACAGCTTACCCTCGAATGAATGCACCTTCAGCAATGCTTATGTGTCTATATGTGGAGTTAATAGTGTGTTTTATGAGCTATGCTATGAATAGATGTTTGCCTCGCTACTAATCGAAGTCTTTGTTTTGCTCTCCTCTTGCTGTTTTTGCAGATGAAATGAGCCTGTGAATGGAGTGACTTGTCAGAGACAGAGAACAAGGTAGGACAAACCAGGACCTCTGAGTAATGACCGTCCTTCTGATCCTCACCTCTCAAATCCCCCCACAGGAAAATCAAGTGTCTTCATTTATTACAGCAGGATCAATGTGGCCAGGGCTGTAAAAATTGACAAATTAGTTATTAGTTTCACAACATTATTATAATTTTTTTCTTCTGGCTGATTAACTTACAGGGAGGTGCTGGAATGTGTCACATTCTTCCTCATATAGGCGTTGTATAAACGGTGGTTATCTGTGCAACGTTGTGCGAGTTGCATCACATTCTTCTGTATTTACCTGTAGATTTCCACTCGTAATGAAACTGAAATTCAGGCAGGTATAAGGCTAGAGATAGACCCTGACCATAGTAAAGAAATTTAGCATTAATACATCTGTGTTTTTGAATAAGGAAAAAAACAACAACCTATGAACTGCTGATCCATCTTGACGATATCTTGTGCAAATATCACAGAAGGATGCAGAGTTACTGTACAGTATGGCACAGATTCAAAACTCAAACAAACACAGCTCAAGTATGCCAATTTCCCATCAATAATATACAAATCCTGACCAAACCAATAACCCTTCAATTTAACTTTTAAGGTGTCCACACGGTTATGAATTAAAAAAATTGCCATCTACTCTGAAGTCTCTTTTTTATTTATGAAGTTTTGTATGAAGCCGAGATGAAATTGCCCCCCAAACCACCATTCATGTAGGTCTTTATGTTTTCTATAGCACCTGCTCTCAAAGACCTCTTGTCCACAGTGCAGTCTCGCACTAAATATATAATATATAACATCTTTCCCTGCAAGAAGTGTCTCATCCTGATGTTGCCAGGTCTCTGATATCTCTGGTTCAACAAGTTAAATTTGATCAGCCAAACTCAATATCATCTGACAGAACCACTCACTGTCTTGTCTCTTTATGTATTATGCTAGATAGCTTAGCTGAAGTTGCCTTTTACTATTTATAGTGGCAGCTATTTGACTTTAGTAGCTAGCCACATTCCCTTAAAAGCTAGCTAATATTATGCTGTCTATATGACTATACACTGATACCTATAAGTTAGACATTAACTAATTTGGTGATTATATCATAATGTGTAATCAAAAAGGAAGGTTCAGCAACAATATTGTAGTTAGCTAAATTAAGCTAAAAATGAGCACCATTAAAAATCGACGCAGAAAATCTGTGGACATTATCAAATACAGTATTAGGGCTTTTAACAAGCTTATATTAGAGTAGTAAACCAGCGAACATTGGGGCATTGAGCGAGCTAATGTTAAAGTAGTGAACAACCTAATAAGCTAAAAGTAAAGTAGTAAACTAGCTAAAATTAGGGCATTGAAGAAGCTGTTATTGAAGTACAGTAGTAACCTATCTAACATTATCGCATTGAGCAAATTAATTTAAAGTAGTAAACTAGCTAACGTTATGGCATTAAACAAGCTAATGTTAAAGTAGCAATCTAGCTAACATTAGGGCACTGAACAGGCTAAATGTAAAGTAGTAAACTAAGTAACATCACTGTATGACATTGAACAAGCTAAGATTAAAGCAGTAAACTAAGTAGCATTACTGTATGGCTATAAAAGTAAAGTAGTAAACTAGCTAAAATTAAGGCATTGAAGAAGCTGCTATTGAAGTAGTAACCTAGCTAACATTATGTTATTGAGCAAATTAATGTTAAACTAGCTAACATTATGGCATTGAACAGGCTAAAAGTTAAGTAGTAAACTATGGTAGCTTACATTAGGGCATTGAACAAGCTGACGTTGAAGTATCAATCTAGTTAACATTAGGACACTGAACAGGCGAAAAGTAAAGTAGTAAACTAAGTAACATTATGGCATTGAACAAGCTAAGGTTAAAGAAGTAAACTAAGTACCATTACTGCATGGCTATAAAATTAAAGTAGTAAACTATAGAAAATTGGGGCATTGACCAACCTGATGTTGAAGTAGTAACATAGCTAATATTATGGCATTAAACAAGCTAATGTTAAAGTAGCAATCTAGCTAACATTAGGGCATATTGAAGTATATTAGGACATACTGAACATTAGAGCTGATATTGAAGCAGTAAACTAGCTAACATTATGGCACTGAACAGGGTAAAAGTAATGTAGTAACCTACGGTAGCTAACATTATGGCACTGAACAGGGTAAAAGTAATGTAGTAACCTACGGTAGCTAACATTAGGGCACTGAACAGGGTAAAAGTAATGTAGTAACCTACGGTAGCTAACATTAGGGCACTGAACAAGCTAATGTTAAACTAGTAAACTAACTAATTTGACAAGGTAAAAATATATATTTTTTATGATTTTTAAAAGAGTAACCATTTTCTCTAAAAATCTAGGAAACATTAGGAATATCATAAGTAAAACATGTAACCAAGTTAGTTAGCACAATTAGCTGATGTTAGTTTACTTAATGTATTTGTGTATAAGGATGCGATTTATTTGAATTCCTGAGTTGTAGTGAGCGATTTTTGATTCTCTAATCTGATTGACTAGAAATGCGGTTTCTGTTTTTGTTAGTTCTAGCTGTCATTTAAATGACAGGCTTATATTAAAGCACTGATCATTTCTTTAGTCTGAGCTCATTTACTGTTAAAGGGGATTGCATGGTAGATACAGCACGAACTTCAATACAATTATGCTATTTATGTATCCTTGGTATGGGGAAGTTTTCTGTAAGGAGTTATCTTGGTGCATTTATAGAAGGAGTGTGAGAACTCTTAAAAGTCAGGAGGCTAATACGTATGTTTTCTGACATGGGTGACAGGAATGAAAAACTATAACATGAAAAACTGCATTTTTTTTTTACTTATTAACTTCAAGTGCGGGGAAAAAAAAGGTGGGGAATGTTTGGTTATTTATAGCTGTTATATTGTAAATGAAAACAGGAACTTGTTTGGCAAACTTTCCACAACGTTAAATCTAACCATATAACACATAAAAACGTATGATGTCACTCTAATTAATAACAAACATAATTCAAAATCTTTAAGTGTGTGCATTGCAACGCATTACACCACTTCATCACTGATTAGTTTCCTGTGACAGCGTGCACCCTGGTGTTTTATTCCTTACTTATGTAAGAAGGCAATCTATGTGTTACAGTAAAACATCTTGACAGTTGAATGAGATCATAAACAATGATGTTTTCAGATTCTGTTACAAACTGAAAGAAGACTTTTAGGCAGTTCTGCTGAGGCAGGCGATCTTGTCATGCGGGACCGAGACACTGGCTTTGCCCCTGGCTCCAAAGTCAAGAGAGATACGGACATGGAGGAAGAGTGATGCTGTGTTTTGTCTCATGTCAGTCCATGGGGTCATCCTCATGACCCGAGGGGCTGTCCTGACCATGATAACATGATGCGGAGTGCACGGCTATGCCACACAACAGTCTTTTGTCCTGCCAGTGTCTGTCAGCGGAGAGGAAGACGCGCAGTCGCAGCATCAATCACAACCAAACTACATCTAAACAACATCCACAAGCTCTCATATACAGCATGCATTCTCAGCCTGTATGGTACAGTACATCTGCATTGTCTGTATAAGTAGATAAATATTCCATACTCAACAAGCATGAAACTATTTTTTAATTTTTTTTGCCATGTCTTGGCGTAATATGCTTTAGGTGTCCCAGCTCGCCTTTCTGAGAACAGAGTGTGCCAAGCTAGGCAGCTTGTGCATCATGACCCAATTCTCCCCTCGCTGCAACCTGAATGGCTGGAGTATAGTTAGCTTAATTGGGTTTTGATATATTTAATTCAGCTAATCAGAAAGCCCAACTGGCTCCAACATGGGGCCTGCATGCCTTTCTCTTTTCCACAAAGCTCCCAGAGACCAGGCGGGTGCGGAGTAAGAGCCTCCCAGAATGGATTCCCTCTCAAACAGTGGGAAGAAAATTAAACTGCCAAATTTGTTTTCATTGGTTCAGGGCTTCTGCAGGGAGTTGGAGGCTTTTAATTGCGCTGTAGCTGTGAAAAATCAGTCGGGCCGGTTTTAAAACAACATAAAAAAAAATAAAGAAAAAAAAAGCGAGCAGCTCCCATTTGCCCGGATGTTTTTTTTTTTTTTTTTTTTAAAGCTTAACAGTGTTTGATGTAGCACAAAGATTTTAATACTTGTTAAATAATTACCTACAGCATATTACCTCCTATATAGACTTGTAGTACTGTAAGTATAAGTAGAGCAGCAACCCAAAGCTAATTGCTGTTCTGTCGTTATATTATATTTAACATTGTGTTCTGTTATTATATTATATTTCACTCATTTTTGCTTAAACTTTAGTTTTGAAAGCCCCACCCATCCACTCATTCTCTTGAACAATAATCCAAAAAAAAAAAAGAAAAAAAACCTCCATCACCAGCACTTTTGTTTGCCCAGGCCCTATTTTCTCATTTGTTCTTTCTCTCTATTTTTTGGCCTTTGATATTTTTTCCAGTGTGTCAAAACAAGCCGAGCCTACATGGAAACGGCAGCCCTGTGTAAATATTTATGATGTAACATCTCCATGTGAATAGACTTTCCTCTGAGCCCATCCATCATGGCCGGCACCTTGTGAAAGGGCTCCCCCCAGCCAGGCGCTCAGGCCGCAGGAAGAGCACACGGGAGCGCCGCGTCCCCTCGCGCTCAAAAAAGCATTTGTTTCTTTTTTTTTTTTTTCTTCTTCTTCTTTTGACCAAGACTCTTTGGACTGGCAGAGCATTCGGCGGGACAGTGTGCGCTCTCTCGCCTTTTCTGGACCCCACTTTCCAAAAAAAAAAAAACAAACAAAAAAAAACTTCAAAGCAGATCGGAGGCTTTTGTCTGCGCGATGCGGCCGCTCGCCTGCAGAATGCTGCGACAGAAAAATGCGATGTAGGTCAAACGGTGAAGAGTAGAATAGGCGGTCCTTGTTATCATCTTATGCTAAGTAGAATGAATCCGGGCACAGGTTGCAGAAATCCTCCAAACGAGGTGGTTATCGTTAGCCAGACAAGCACATGGCCTTGTCCTTCTTTATATGAAGCCATTGAAAGCTCATGTTGAAACAGCTGCAATGTTTGCAGAAACAATGTCTCATTATTTAAAGTGCCGCGCAACAATGGCTGGCCGTCCAGCGTTAACGGCTAAACCAGAGTATCAGACCTTACGGTCACTTTAATTACAATCCATCCTGCAATGGATCGATGTTTTAAACGGCATCATCCGATCGTCATATGCTTTTAGGTTAACAATAACACCCCTCACCACACACACACACACACACACACACACACACACACACACACACACACTTTTTTTTCCACACAAAATATTAACCACAGGCATTACCACTGTCACACCTGGCCATGTCAGAGACAGGTGTGGTCTCCTCCTGTCTGGATCGGGTGTATTTTTTCCTCGTGCTTCTTGCTCAATCCCCATCTGCTTGGTGAGAAATTAGCTATTGCAAAGACGGGCTTCTGAGTAGAGCAACATTACAGTGTCTCTCTGTGCTTTTTATCACAACAGACGGTTGCTAAGATGTAATTATCGCTGTCTCCCTCTGATAGACTGAGCCACGGGCTGAAAAGGTAATATGGATTATCACAATAGTTCTACGGCTCAATACTGCTATCTAACTTTATCCATTTATCTGCAATGATAGGAATCCTTTGTGTTGTGTGCCAGTGTAGCATGTATCTAAATAATAAAGGCTATTGTCTCGCTTCAGAAGCCAACGGATTGTCTTTTTAATTTCGCCGCTTTTATTATTGTTAATATTCATGCCATGACAGCCCGCGTGCGCGCCTGAAACTGAAATATCGAGCCCCCCCCCGCCCAAAAAAAAAACCGTGGTTGTGAAAACAGTGGAAAGGTAGCGAGAAACCTGAGCCGTTACGCAGCATAAATCCCGCCGCGGATCTTCTCTGTGTTTACCATCAAAACGCAGGAATGTTTCCCTATCACCCATAATATTACAGCACACCATCAAGGATAAATATCTCTCTCTCTCTCTCTCTCTCTCTCTCTCTCTCTCTCTCTCTCTCTCAGTCCCTCCCTCTGCTCCTGTGTTTGTGTGTGTGAGACGGTGAGCGAGCGACGAGCGCTCGGCTTTGAAGAGTATATATAAAACAGATGACATTTTTCCCCTTTCTCTCTAATTTTGAGTGCCTCTTTTCTCTCAGCAGACCTATTCAAGCTTTCAATACCCCCTCCCTTTCTTGTGCGCTTTTCTCAGCAAGCAGGAGGGTTTTACTTTACTCCTTTGTCATCCTAATTGATTGCATTAACCTTTTGAGTATTGAATTTCCTGTGCATCACGCCGAGCACAATGTGGAATATTATCATAATCCCTCCAAGTAATGGACACAGGGCAATCAACAATGCTTTAGGAAAAGTACATCTTTGAAAGATGGAGCATCTTATTATTTCCAATCAAAAGGCTCCCTCGGACCGGCAGGCTTTGAAAAACTTTGAAAGCCGTTTTAAGGTGTCGCGTCTCTCCGCGCTTCGTTCCACCATGCCTTTGAAGTGAGCGTTTAAGGGCTTTTTGTTCTTCGGCCCGAATCGGAGAACTAAGGTACCTTTTCCAGATCCTGAAGATACACCGATGTTGAATGAAGACCAAAATAATGTACCTGCTGTTCTATTATCATGTTACATAGCTTAATCTATTATCACCTTAATGCCCTTTTAATTTTTCCATGTCCATGTCGTGATAGGCGTCTCAAATGAGTGCGTCTTTACAGTACTAATGCTGTACTACACGGCAGTTATGTCCTGCATGCGCTGACTTACAGAGAAAAACACTGCAGTCATGAATCACAGTTCATTATTATTCGACTAGACCGCGATTACTGTTTCTGTACTGCTATTTATGTCCATCTGAGTGTCGAGCATGGTGTAACAGTGAACTCGGGCAGAGCCAGAGCTGTATGATGAGGAGACCAGAGCTTCCACCGGCACATGTGTGTGTATTGATGTGATAATATGTGTGTGTATAGAGCAAGGCCGTCGCACACCTGAAACAGCACCCAGGGTGTTTTTCTCTCCCCCACACACACACACACACACACACACACACACACACACACACACACACACACACACACATACATATTTCATGTTTCATGCTGGTTCAGGGTGGGTGTGAATTGTATGTGTCCACATAATTATCCTCGGGAACATTTGTTCAGATCATTACTGTATCTAATAAAAAGAACTTCTTTGAGGTTAATGTCATTTCTTTGCTTACACATACAGCCAATCGTGTGTCAGCAATGCGGTGCATTAAACCATGCGCTTACGGGATAGGAGCTTCGAGTAATATTCACATCAACCAAAACAAAAAAATCTTACTGAACACAGTGATTTTAATTTAAGTGCCAGGTGGATTTTTTATTTGAATTTTTTTGGATTTTCTCCCTAATTTAGTCGTGTCCAATTCCTCCCTGTCACTAGGGGGCACTCCCACATTAAGGCTACTACTACCACTCAGCCAAGAGGGCCGAAGACTATCGCGTGTTTCCTCTGAACCACGCGACGCCAGCCGACCGCCACTTTTCGAACTGCTCGCTCACGCACCGTTGGGGGCGGAGTAACACACCCGGAGGACAGCGCTATCCTCTCCTTCCGCTTGCGTGAGCTCACAGACGCCCCTGATTGGCTGTAGAGCCGCGATTAATGTGGGAGCACTAAGTACCTCTCATCCCGCCCCTCCGAGAGAGCTCGACCAATCAGCCGAGCTCTTCCACTGGTCACTTCCAGCATGATTACACACCAGGTAACAGAGCAGCAGAAATCAACTCAAACTGGTTTCATGCTCATGACAATATGAGCTCAGCGTTCTTCAGTGGCCTTTCCAGTCCCTGAATCCAAAGCATTGGGAGATTCGGAGCATGAAAGTGCATCTAAAAATGAGCAGGAATTGGAATGTTTCCAACATCTTGAGGAATCCATGTCATGAAGAGTTAATATAGAATTCATACAGTTTTCCTAATAAAGTCCTCGGTGAATGTATACAGCTCTGATCCTATTGAGGCATGGACTCCACACGTCCTCTGAAAGTGTGTTGTGGTGCCTGGCACCAAGACTTCAGAAGTAAATCTTTTAAGACTTGTTTGTCCAGCACATCCCACAGATCCTTGATTGGATTAAGATCTGTGGAATTTGTAGACCAAGTCAGACCAAGTTTCGTCATGTTCCTCAAATCATTCCTGAACTATTTTTTTTGTTCAGTGTGGCAGGGAACATTTTCCTGTCAAAATAGGCCAGTTATGTTAGGGGAATACTAGCTGTGGTCTGCAACTTTTTATGTAGATAGTCAGAGTAATATCCACATGGTTTCCCAGCAGAACGTTGTCCAGAGCATCACACTGTCTCGACTGGCTTGTGTTCTTCCCATAGTGCATCTCTTCCCCAGGTAAGCAACATGTACAGAACACACACCTGGTCATCGACCGAAAAAAAAAAAGTATTCATCAGACCTGTCTGTCTGTCACAAGCTGCCTAGTACTGTACTGTACAGTATATCCCACCCCTCGACAGGTGCAGTGTATGTACAGTACTGTATGTATGCATGTCTATATGTATGTATGTATGTATGTATGTACTGTATGTGTACACACACTCGCACTCAAATTTTGCAAGGAGTATCAACTGTCAGAGCTTTGTATCAATCATTTTCAGGACACTATGTCCTGCTTTTTATCTCCAACATGACAAGCTGCATTTTTTTTTCTGTGCGTTGTCAGCTTCAGGAGAGGGTAAATAATAAAGAATGGTGAAGGAACAACTGTTTATGGCAGTTATGAGTAAAAACAGGAACTAACTTGTTTCGCAGATGTTCCACATAATTAATGTAACTATGAACAAGTATAAAAAGTCATTCATAAATAAATAAATAAAAACTTGTTAGAGTTGGCAATTTGCTGTGGTATGAAAAGAATAATACACTTCTGGGTGTACTGTTATACAAAATTAAATAACCGTCAGTAATTCGGTTTTGTGTTAAGCTGCCGCACACTATCTCAGAATTTTAGATAGACATACCACTATACCTTATTCCGAACATCTCATTTTAATGGCAATTTAAAATCCTATGCTGATACATCGTGTAATATAGAAATCCATCTATATATTGTATACAGTATAACGCTTATGCAAACTGCTTGTCATGGGGGGCCTGGGGCCCACAAAGTGAAGAACAAGGTATAAGCAAACACACCTACACTGCCAATCATAGCCTACTGTACATCACATGTCTTTGCACTGTAGGAGAAAACCAAAGTACCCAAAGGAACCCCTCAAACCATTCAAGCTCTAGAGGCGCTGAGGCGAAGCGGTAACCACTAAGCTATAGTACCACGGTGCCGTCATATAGAGTTCAAAAGTTTGAGAATGCTGCATTCATTAGCAATGAATTTTTTTTTTTTTTCATTATAACATGGTACATTACCGGGAATAATTTGAGTAGAATCTTACAAGTATTTACATGAATATCAGAAGTGTGTGCAAAACCTGTCAAACCAATCTAGTCATCTGAGCACCTCCTGTACTTTCCTGAAAAGCATAATCCGCAAGGACTAAAGTGTTTACAGGGTCAATATCACACGTTCTGTACATACTGTACATACATCCTTATTTTTTTTTTATTTCCAGTTTAATCCCAGATTCATCCATCAGTTCATCACTGATCATCAACCTCGCTGTTATGTGGCCTTTCCAGATGTGCAGTTAACATTCTCAGTGGACGAACGACTTCGGCTGGAGGAGTGTTTATGATTTTTAAAACTTAAGCGCACGGTCATGTCTTTCACTGGCATTATAGTAAAAAAAAAAAAAAAAAAAAAACTATTCTTTTATCAAAACCAGTGCTCCTATTGGTAATGGGACATGGCTTGTTGAATTTCTGGATTGTAACAAAAGGCTGTGTCTGCCTATGGGGCTCAAATGCACGCAGCCACCTGGCTTCTCTGTCCCTCTCTTTTGTGTTTTAGGATTTATTCAACAAAACCCTGAAAAGTGGAGCGCTGCGGGGAAAAAAAGCGAAACTGACTTTTCAGGTTTTAATGGGAGGGTAAACAACAGTGCAACGCATAAAATTAATTGATTGTTGAGCAACACAGAAGCTGTGTTATCATGTTTCCCTGGTAACTGGAAATTATTGTCTGGTTGCTTAGATGAATTGAAGCAAAACAGCCTTTAATTCATGTGAGCTGTGTATGTATATATATATATATATATATATATATAGTATATATATATGTATATATGCACATAAACACGCAGTCTTATTTTCTCCACCTGGGTGTGGAAAATCAATCGAATGTGACCCTTATATACAGGCTGGTGCGGTTTCTGATCAATAATTATTGTAAAGCGCAGATACAGTGTCATGCTTTGATGGCTTCAGGTTAGACGTTTAAAGATATTGGATGCTCGTATTTATGGAAAAAGTGCTCAAATGATGAACAGCGGTGCCGATATCTCAATTTTAGGCAGCGAAAAGGTCACAGGGCTCATTTCGTCTCGGCTCGTCCTGCTAAACACAGCACATGACAAAATGGAGGATATGGTTGACTGAGTGGTCAAGGTCGTTTAAAGAGACGATGCCGCCACCGGGCTGCTCACCTGCTGAAACCTCTGGCTTTCCCATTCAAATGTGCAAAAGCACAGAGCCACACGCTGTAAAAGACATGGCTCATCTCCGTCATCCTTACATAACTCTCAGGTCAAGGCTGACACGCTGACATCATGTGTGTGCGTGGGGGTGTGTGGGGGGGGGGTGAGTTAGCGTGTTGCATGCAGACTACTGGAGAGATTTGCTTCCTTTTTCCGAAAATGAACAATTGTAAGACCGTCATGCTGCTGATGATAGTCCTGTGTCGTTTTAGCAGCGATCTTAAGGCTGAAACAGACGGACGCGAAACGATACGCCGGGGTGTTCGCGTGTACTGCGTGATGTGTCGTTTCCACATCGATATCTACTGTATTAATGAGAGCTAAATGACAGAAATGACCAGCGCCGTATCACTTTCCGTGTTTTTCAGCACACTGGCTAACAAACTGGATGGAAAAGGCCGGAACGGGAGGGAGATCCCAGAGGTATCTGCTAACATCTCAGTCCCAGCTTGAGTTTCAGCTTCTGCTTTGGTCAGGACAGGACTCGGAGTTGGCATTTTCAACATTTATTTCAGCAACTGACACTTGGTGTCATATTTCCTGCCTTTGCCCGAACCAGCTGTCAGCTACTGCACACTCAGATTCCCCAAGTCGAAAACAAACAGTGTGGCGATGGAAACGGTTCTCTGCTCGCACACATGCAGGATTTCTTTCGCTTTGTGAATTCTCATGAGTTTCACATGCACCGAGGTGGCTGTTTGATTTGCCCCACCCGAGCATTTTATGGCTTTTATAACTTTGTTTAAACAAAACCCACTATCTTTATCTTTTGCTTTATCTCACTTTTAGTTTGCTGTTTTTCTGCCCTCATACTGTATGTCCGTGTGAATAAAAGTCATTTTAAAACACACGTATAGGAATCAGATCTAATCTGCTTTTGCTGCATGCTATTTTCAACAGGTCCATCGAAAAAAACTCCACCCCCCCTCTTCTGCGCCCAGCTCGTCTCACTATCAGCCTGACCCACATGCTGGTCACATGGCCTGTTTTTTTTTTTTTTTTTTTTGGTCTGGCATTTTATGGAAAACCTGTGGGAAAGATAAACCCACAGTTTTTTTTTTTTTTTTCTTTTTTCTCCTACCTCACCCTTTCAGGAGGACGCGGCCTGAACAAGGTGCTCTTGTCTTCTTACAACTCCGCGCTGTCCGTGACATCTTTACTCGCAGCATCGACCGCATCCTTGCGATTCGATTGGATTTCATTTTTTTGGTGCGTCGTGTACCGGTGTCACCGCTGCATGTTGTTTAAACATGCCTGGAGTTACACAGGAGGCTCTGGGTGGCAGAAAGCGTTAAAGCAGATCTGAGATCAGGCAGAGCATTAGGTTCAGCACCGTGACCCGTTCCCCTTCACACTGGCGTCTGCCTGTAAATTTTCTGCTGCCCTTGCTATTCAGCCAATTACACCAAAAGAGCTTTAGTGATTTTTTTTTTTCCTCTCTCTCTCCCTCTCCACAGCTGGGTCTTTATTTACTTATATATTTATTTCTTTCACAGACGAATGCAAAGCATCTTTGAAGGTTAAAAAAAAAAATGCTGAATTTCATAGCGCTCATAACACAAATCTTTTCTTCAGCTGATCAATATGTGTCAGCTCCGCTCGCTTTGTAGAACAAACGGCCGCATGATATAAATCAACCGAATCAGTCGCACACCTCGTTCGGATTCAAATTCAAATATATGTTTGAACAAATAAGTTATTATTAATAACAAGGAGACTCGCTGCAGGACAGCGAAATGAAGACGAATACAGTGTCAACACAGTGGGGGGGGGGGGGGGGGGGGGGGTGGATGTTGGTGTGTGGGGTGGGGTAGATCTGGCACGGCTCAAAGTCAGGAGGAACATTCTGTTTTGCTCCAAACAATGTGAGACTCGGCCACGCCAAACATGCTATTCTAGTATATGACTATATGTTCAGAGATTGTCCAGTTAGAGTCCGGTTACAAGCGCTTGCGCATGGATCGGAGAACTCGGACGGCTTGCAGTTTGGTTATCAAAATCGTATCGATAGCGAGAAGAGTACAGAAGGTGAAATCCCATGCAGGAAAGTTGGGGTATGAAGTGCTGGGGCCTTTTTGGCACACGACTAAAAGGATATGATGGAACTTTTAATTAAGAAGAATTGTGAACTGCCTAAGTACGTCTGAATCACTAAACAATGTGACCTGAAACGAGCCTGGAAAGTTTGGAAATTGGAAAAAGGGAAACTTTTTTTCTTCTTTATCTTTGCATATCTTTGCATGGGAAACAAGTTGACGGTGGTGGATTCGCATTTCTTTGCATTTCACTTTGTTACAGTATTTCACTTGGCATGACTATTATCCACTCCCTACGCCCTGTTTTTGCGATATCTCTCAAGGTTCCAGCATGCAATGCAGCTACAGTATGCGTTGTGTTACGGCAGAGATACGACACAAGCATGATATACTAGTATAGAAGATAAATCGGAGTTTGGATCTGTCCTGAAGAAAGGGCTAAAATGCTTACGTGGAGTCGATTAGCATGGGCTGATTCCTGCAGTGGCAGCATGGTGGCGTAGTGCACTGTGATTGGAACCTCGCACCTCCAGGGTTCTGCCTTTGGATCCGTGTGTGGGGAATTCGCATGTTCTCCCCATGCTTGGTGGGTTTTCTTCGGGTGCCACTGGTTTCCTCATACAGTTCAAAGTCTAATTGGTGTTTCCAAATTGCCCCGTAGTGTATGAGTGTCCTGCGACGAATTGGCACCCTGTCCAGCGTGTTCCCCGTCTAGTTCCCCGTGTCCCCTGGGAAAGTCTCCAAATACAAACTACGCAGAATGTCATTACAAAATAAATCTTGGACTCCAGTAAGATCACATTTTGGTCATTCAAGGTGGAGTTCCCCTTTAACCAAGTCCCCATCATGCACCTAATAGCCACTCCAAAAGCTCTCTTATCCATTATAGGGAAGTAGATAACATTTTAAAAAGTGCTATTTATTTCCTGACCTGCCCTGTTAACAAGGCCATTTATAAAGTGCTTTATATAGCGCTTCACTTCTGCCCTAAACACTGAACACTATAATCTGAGGATTGTTTCTTCTTCCATCCTGGTTTCCCCATCTCTCTCTAAATGAGGCCACATACCCGAGTGTTTTCAGTAGCCGATGTCTGTGAAGCCTCCGTAGAGCTATCAATAGAATGTTGAATGTGGTCGAGAACTACAAAGCAGTCAGGGAATGCGCTCATAGTGTTCCAGCATCTCGCATTCTGGTGCTAAATGTGCGGGGCCAGATTTTTTTTTAATTATTATTATTTTTGTTAAAGGTATTTGATCTGAGAGATTTTTTTCTCTTTGTGATGAAAAAGTTGACACTCTGATCAGCAAGTTTAGATTCAACTTCATGCTGACAATGAACGGGCCAGGTACGAGGCGTGATCACGATTAACACCATCTATTACCAACACCATCAGCGTGTTTCTGCTGTGTAACACTGAGACGTTATTAAACATTATCATAACGTGTCATTGAAGGGGTATCCTCAAAGGAACTGTCTCTTGTACTTTGAGTTTCTTATCCATGAGAATAGAAATGTCATATCCTTCAGAAGCGATCTAATTATGAGAGATGTTCAAGTCAGACTGGGATTGTGCAAAATAACAGAACACAGTTATGAGTTTCGTTTGTTTCTCTATATAATCGCCGGCTACACTAGTGCACTTATCACAGAGTTTCACTAACGCGCGGATACCATCAAGGCGGAAAGTTTTCTCAGTACGCCCAGGAACACATGTAACAGCCCAAATATGTGGAAATGGCTTAGTCCAAGGTCAGGACTTAAAGAGCCTTGTATATGTCTTAAATTTGGAGATATGGCATATTTACGTTCTCATTTGAAAAATTGAAAAAAAGAAAAGTAGTTTGCAGGGGTGCCGTGGTTTAACGTTTACTTCCCTTTTTTTTATTGATCTCACCAGCAAATTTGAGTGCTTTAACCCCTTAAGCATTATTTTCCTCACTCATATTCATTGCACGTCAATGCAACATGGATGGATTTCATTTCATTTCATTTTGTAGGGATGCAGCAGAAAAGTGTTTGTCATATCACTGGAAGAATCTGTGTTCAAATCCCAAAAATGCCAAATCTCACCAAACGTCTGTGATTGGAGGAGAGACCAAATTCGGCTGTGTGGGAGGGATGTCCTGCTCCCTCTAACTTGTCACAATGACGCGAGCCAATCATAGGTTTCTCTGAGCTTGTGAATGCGGAAAAAGGCGGATAGCGCTTTACTTTAATTGAAGCAGCATGAACGATCCTAGAAAACGTGGTTGATTGGTTGATACTTCATATGCTCCTGACTCCTGCACCTGCTTGTATCTACCCTCCCATGGTAGTTTTCATAGGTTACAGGAGAGAGCAAGTAGGTACAGTAGGAAGGGAGCTGGCATGTGAGAAAAATGAGATGTGTCAGTTTTGGATGCCTCGTTGGGTGGACCATGGTTCATGCTTTATATTAGTTGTCTTTTATTAGACTGGCAGTTGGCTCAGAGGAGCGCAGAACAACATGAAAAGCAGGTTTGATAATCTTGTGTTATAAAATGACAAGCGATTGTTCTTTTTTTTTTATTTAACGTCAGAGCCTAATTCTGGTAAGAAACCTTAGCAACAATTCCGCGGCTTTATGCAAATTGGGGAAAGGCAAGCTAAAACAATAAAGGTTACTGAATAAATTAATTATTAAATTTATTCTAATAACTACGTGGTTAGTTTTTATTCAGGTGCGATTGGCGATAAAAAAATACTTTTCTATTTAACATTTTGACTATAACCATGAGAAATTAGAAAAGCCAACAGAGAAAAACTGATTAGATATTTCCGTGTCTGATGGCCCAGGCTGTGCATATGCCGGTACCTACTCCGAGGTGGTACTGAGCCATGTTGGGACTAGAAGTAGACCTCGGCAGCTTTCCTGAGCACTGGGCTTGGCTGTGGCTCTCTCACCATCTGTGTTTCGCTGTTAACGTGCGTTAGCATCCGGCACAGGATTAGCGGGCAAAATCCCTGGGTTTTTCGACCAGTTGACAAATATGAGATTTGTCTCAAAAAATTAGCTCCATCCATATCTCCTGCCATATGACACACAAAAAAGATTATCTTTAATACTCCGTCGGCTTGAGTATGGAAAAAAGTAGATTAAAGTTTAGCGGTATCGACCGGGCCGCTTCTATTAGATCTCACAGATCTGCTCTGTTTCAGCCACAACCTGCCAGAATGGCTGCTCTTTTTTTTTGTTTTGTTTTTTGCTTGTTTTGTTTGTCGAGAAACAACTAATGGCGATATTTATCTTATTAATCATCGCCCAATCCAGTGTCTGAAGCCTGTCTTTTTAGTATATGGCTTTTAAACAAACATGGGGAGTAGTTAAAGAGTGTTAAGTGAATAAAGGCAGCAGGTGTCCTTTTAGCAGAGGCTTTGTAGTGCTGCCTGGCTGCTGTGCTGTTGTTTTAGCTTTGCATTGGCCTATAGCGGGGGGCGGAGGGCGAAACAGCCCTCGCGGGTGACCTGAGACCCCACTACTGTCCCATTGTGAGCACTTTTGTGCAAAGGTAGCTGCTATGTTTGATCTCAGCTGCTGTTTAAAAAAAAAAGAGAGAAAAAAAAAAAAGCAGGGTCTTTGCATTAGCATGACGTGAAATACAATCAACAGGCAAGTGTAGTGTTGCAAGTCCTTATATTCCCCTCTGTACACATTGTGATGTCTGTTCGTTCCGAAAAAGAGTTTCAAGAGAATGTTTTTTTACATTATTTATTTGGTGACGTCCGTGCCCACTGTACCCTTGTCCTTGATTCACGAGAGCGGAACCCAATGAAGTCTTCTGCTACTGAAACCCGTCCCCTTTAGTTTTCGATGTGATGCTTTTCTTCTCAACACATTTGTAATGAGTGGTTATTTTAGTTGTCATACCCTTTCGTTTATCTTAACGTGCTATTTCTGTTGTCTCCTACAGTAGTTCTCAAATCAAGTCTCAACCATTTGCTCAAAATACACACGATCGTCCCAACATTGAAACCGATCAGCAAATATTGTATTGGTCTCCCTCCTGCTACTAGGAGCAAGACCTCTCAGGGTGTGCTATGGTTTCTGGCACCAATCCCTTATTCTTGAAATTAGAAGGTGGGATCACCATGGATTGGACTTGCTTGACCAGGACATCGCACAGTTGCTTGTTTGATACCCGGAGAATTTGGAGACATCTTTTGTCATGCTTGTCAAACCATTCCTGGACTATCCTTGCCGTAAGAGGCGACTTTCCTGCCGTTTTGGTGATGCTCTGACCCAGTCGTCTAGCCATCACCATGTGGCTGTTGTCAACGTTGCTCAGATCCTTACTCTTGTCCATTTTTCCTGCATCCAACACACCAACCGACTGTTCGCTAGCTGCCTAATATAATACCCCGTGTAACGAGACAGTGTTATTCACGTCAAATGTCAGTGGCTGATATATGGCTATATACAGTACGTATCCTAACCATATTTATATCTATATCTCACAATTAGACCATTGTGTGTTCATTCCGAATCATATATTCGTATTCGGTTACATTCCTATGTAGCGAGTAGCTCTAAAAGGCGTATTACTTAAGATAAATTTCATTAGAAAAGCTCATTTGAAATGTGATGAAGCAAGTTACAATTCCGCTTACTAGCTATTAAAGATTACGCCGCGGCAGGACACTGTCCTTAAGCTTACACTAAATAAGTATGTTCCCATCCCCATTTAATTAACGCGCTCTTAATAACGGTGTGGAGGGAACACACTGGTCTCGCGTGCACCTGCACACACAGGATGCTGCCTCTGTGCTCTCTTTCAGGACCACCTTCATACCCAGAGGTTGCCTCCTCATCGCAGGAGCCCATAAATGAAATTAAGGTGTCAATTAGTCAATTACGGCATAATAACTCGGAGGGCAGACGTTTAGAGGCCGAGTGTACCTCAGCTAAGTTCATTTCCTCTGGTCCAGGAGCCTGCATTTGGCACACGTCACTCTCTGACCCAGAGCCGCTGCACAAGGCCGACCGCCTCGCTAATTCTGTTTACCGCTGTATCTTTTCGGATCAACAATTTCCTTTCATGGTTTATGTTTTTATTTATTTATTTTTTTTTTTTTTTTTTATTCCAGATGCAAGGATGCCGTTTTTCTCCTTCAATATGGCTTCGGAGAATTTTATAATTTAGTAATTAAAATCTTTGATAGGCTCTAGAAATTGCATCTAATTGAATTTAATGGGGAGATGAATTTCAATTTTATTTGATTACCGGGAACCCTGGCATAGGTATTTATGGAAAAAAAACTGTATAAAAATATGCTGTGTGGGCTAAGATGGCGTAATAAAATTAGAGATAATCAGATTTCTCTGTCATGAATTTCGCTCTAATTTCACTATAATTTTCCATTAGATAGCTGGTTTACAAATATTTGCTCATCTACGATGGAAGAAGCTATCTGTCTAAAGTGATTATGGTCAAGGCCTTCAGAAATGTGGCCCTTTCTCTCTGTGTTTTTAAAACCAGATTGCGTGGGACCAAAATTAGGCAGATTGCATTAGGACCGTCTGCATCCGGGGAGAGATACTGAAACATAATGATTAGAGGCAGGGGATGAAAGCCGTGTCAGGGAAAAAGGGTTTTGACAGTGAATGATGTTTTTCAAGTGAAGCTCAGGTTTATATTCTCGCGCAGGGACGACGTTTGCATCTCCGCACTTCCACGTGCTGCATGTACAGTTTATGCAAACAAGCGCTGCTGATTCTCCGCTCATTTGAGTGGCATCTCGGAACTGGTGAACTAATTTGATCAAGTTGTTTCCGCTTTTTAAGATCACTCCAGCGCAATCAGAGCGATGGCCAAATAGTCGGTGATGAGTTCCAGCTGCCACTGTTTTATATGTACCCGGGTTTAGTATGCCGGATGCTCAGGCTGAAATAAATAAATAAATAAATAAATGAATAAGCCTTTCCAATCAGACGTGAGGGGGAATAATATGACAGACTTGTTAGAACAATACGACGGTAAACGCTTTCTTTGGGCTTCTTTTCCAAGCCCAGCGCCACACTCCAGCTTTGTCACATTCAATTTCCTGTCAATTTCACGATCCAGACTTGAGAGAAGTGTCTGAGAAAACACGGGGGGAAAAAGTTCAGCTTTATTTTTAGCAGTGGAAGAAAAAAAAAAATCTCAACAGGCGATCTTTTTTTCACTCGAGAAAGATGATGATACTCTTCTCTGTGTGTCTCTTTTCCTTTTTTTTTTTTCTTCTCCTCCTGCTCTTTTTGGCTGCACCTCTCAGTTGCCCACTCAGTCTGTGCTGCCCCACTGGCTGAGACAGCGAGAGGGTTCAAACACAATCTAACTCCCAGCAAAGGTCAGATTTCTCACTCCGCATGGCCCCGGGCCTCGGGCACAAAAGCTCCTCGATTCACATCTTTCAAGCGGGCGCGGGCTTTTGTCCTGCCGGAGCGAGGCTCTTGGAGCGGGCGGCCATCAGACCAGCCCCTCCTGGAGTGCGCGGTCAGGGGCAGCTAAACGTCTGGCCCCTGCGTCCCTTTGACTGATGCGGCCCTGCCATGTCACGGCCCCCACCCCTCTCGGCCCCATGCCCTCATGCCCCCACACCCTGAGCATCCCATCATAATAGGCCGCATCAAACGGCATTCAGCTCTGTCTCGAGAAAACAGAGATGGCAGCGGAGGAAAGAAAGGGGGAAAAAAAATCATCCACCTGTGTTTTGCCACAGCATACATACACACATACGGTGCAGTCAAGTCGATCTGGCTGCAGAGGAATTCCATACGTCCTGGTGTTACAGTACATAAAGAAGTAAAACTATGTAAGAGAGATCTGCACATGTTGGATTAATTTTTTTTGGAAGGGGAGAAAGGTGGCTGATTCATTGAGAGGGTTTTATCTCAAATCTGAAGTTATGAAAGTTGAGTGCACAAGACTTTAAAGGTAGAAGAGTGTAACTGGCGTGGGCTTTCGCAGCTTTAAGGTGGGAAACATGTGACCATTGTTTGATTATGAGTCATCTCCGTAATTACTGAATCAACCAAAACCTGTTTTCTGCATACTGTATGTGAGACAGCAGTTAGCAAACAGGAACTAAGGATTGACTCATTTCACAGAATTATAGGCCATCACCTAAAATATACATTTCCTCTTTTCAAGACATTTTTCTCAGTGCTTTTGTGGGTTTTTGTTTGTTGTTCGTTTATATTTATATATATATATATATATATATTTATTATTATTTTTTTAATCTCCATGGCAGAACTCAGGACTGCCGTACGCTGGCGTTATTCCTCCTTTGGTTCCCTTCTGTCCCGCATTCAGCAAAGTACGTGTTGCCATGTCCGGCTCCAGGAAGAAAAAAAAAAAGGGAATTCATTTTTCACTTTGTGGAATTATGCTAATCGGGGAAAATATGGTGAAAAAAATGTTCTGTGAGCACTTTGCATGCCACGATGGAAGAAACTGCCAGGCAAATAAGGGCCTTGTCTTATGAAGTATTCATTGGCACCTGGTAACGGCCGCCGTTTATCATTTCACCTGAAATTACAATGAAAACTGATAGCTTATCAGAGGGACAGAGGGACAGACCGAGAGGAGGGGAAGACTGGAAAAGAAAAGGAGGGAACGAGTGAAGGAGGGAGGGTCAAGTGTTCATTCGGGGGATGGTTAGACTATAGGTTTTTTTTTCCCCCTCTCTCTCTCTGTCTTCATAATTTACAACCAACTGTTCTCAGATCAGATTACTCAACCTGCTCTGATCTGCAGATCTGATCTCTCTCTCTCTCTCTCTCTCTCTCTCTTTTTTATCTATTTGATACATTATTAAATTTTCACAATTTTATTTTAATCTGAATATCTTTTTTTTTCTTCTTAACTTTGCATCTGTGGTTGAAGTTTATTTGACAGTTATTAAATGTCACTGAGAAGAAACTTCCTGTTTTCTTGACAGAATACAAGTCTGATTATAAACAAAATAATAATAATAATAACAATAATAATAATAATAATAATACAAAGTCCTTCGCTCTGATGTCATGCACAAACCTTCTATTTAAAAAAAAATATATATGTATTTTTATAATAATAATAATAATAATAATAATAATAATAATAATAATAAAAATAAATAAATAAATAATTTCAGTGGCAGAAATGCTGGAATATGAAATAACATATGTAATGAGCCATGCAGAATCTTTTTTTTTTTTTTTTTGCAACCCTGCGCTGCTCCCTCCCTCCTCATTTCCTCATTTGCATGGGGCTGGACTCGGCCCGTCCCCTCCACTGTGATACAGCCTGTAGAACGCGGGGAATGAAAAGCCCGGCCCACTGAGGGGAGGAGGTAAAAAAAAAAGTCTGCTCCAGTTCCTGCTCTTCCGTAATTTCCTATCACCAACTGCTTGGGGTGTGTGTGTATGTGTGTGAGTGTGTGTGTATGAGTGAGTGAGCAAGTGTGTGAGCAAACTAGAGAGCGAGGGAGAGAGAGAGAGAGAGGGAGAGAGAGAGAACGAGGGGGCCATCTCTGTACTCGCTCACCTACACCCCCCCCATCAAAGCGCAAGGAGGAGGGGCCAGAGCGAGCTGCCAATCAACTTCACTCGTGGCAGCCGGCATTATCTCGCCTGAAAACTATTGACAGATTACATGTCAAGGAGTTTAGTACATGATTGAGAGAGAAAAAAAAAAAAAAAAAAAGACTCCTTATTGCCCACTTATTCTAGTCTGAATTTCCCGCAGGCCAGATTCCTCTCTGATGATTTTCACATAGAGTTTGTTGTATTATGAAAGTTACATGCTTGGGAGGATTTAACTTCGACTCTCCTGAATATGGTAAGTCCTCGTCTTCTTCTTCTTCTTCAACTTGTTTTCTTCTTCTTCTAACTGCTCGTTGTGCTTAAACATGAAAGGTGCTCCTGTATTACACAGTGTGTGTGTTTTTTGTTGTTTTTTTTTTTTAAATGGGGAAGTTACTTGCTTGTGTATGTGTGTATGTGTGTGTATGTGTGTGCGCCTTTATTTATAACAGAGTGACAGATCAGAGGGCTGATTACGGTATTAAATACGATCCTTTGCCTCACCTCTGAATTTTCCTCCTTCGGTCTTTTTTGAAAAGATCCCCGACATGTCTGATCTGAAACACGAAAAGAAAGAAAATTGTATATATATATATAAATATAAATAATGAAATGAAATGAAATATAGAACAGCAGTGCTTTCATTTTCTACCTGGAAGTGCCTCGATGTATTTATTTATTAGTCCCAGGTATTTCAGTCCGTCATGTCATGTTTAGCTCGTCTCCTCTCTGACCTCGCTCACTTTCCTCTCTGTGTGTGTGTGTGTGTGTATGTGTGTGTGTGTGTATTGATTTATTTCATATTTTATTTTGGACGGTAAATATGTGTGTTTATAAGAGGAACAGGATAAAGGATAGAGTTAACACACGCAGGTATGTGAAGTGCAAGAGCTCGGCGTGGCCTAAGGGTTTGTTGCCAAGGGGACTGAACAAACAAACTGTTGTGCCGGCTTTGTTTTGACACATGTAAGGACACACAGAACAAGTGATATCCCACTCTTTATCCCCGCGTCCCTCCGTTTAGGGATATTTCGGCGCACGTGAAACCGATCTCCAGGGCTTACTATATCCTCTGGTTTTTCCATGATGTTTTTTTTTTTTTTTTTGCAGGGGGGGGAAGCTTTAAAGCCTTCGAGGCTAGTGCAGGAACTTTTCAATCCTCTTATAATAATAATAATAATAATAATAATAATAATAATAATGTGCTTAATATTAATCATATGAATTTAATCTTACATTGTGTTTAAAGTTAGAAATTTTTATTCTTGTGTGCCTAAATAAATCTATGTATCTATATATATATATATATATATATATATATAAGATGTATAAAGATTTTACAACACATGTTTAGTTATGTATTTTTTGATACAACATCTGTGTATTCTTTGTCGAATGTAGAATAGTCACATGTAATATCCTCGGTATGTTATAATAATAGACATTTTAAATGATAATACATTTTGTTCCATCCAGAAACAATAGAAGTTCACTTTTTTTCCCCCCCTCTGTATCACGTCTGTTATTTATTTCTTATGGATATGAATATGCTCTTATTCTAACGAGTGACTTCCTACACTCTGTGTTTTGTCTCGCTCGCTTTATTAATTGTCTCACACGCTCTTAATTCCTCTAAGTATTTAATAAACCATAAAAAAAAAAAAAAAAAAGAAGTGAGAAAAGCAGAAAATGAAACTTTATGTTCGCTCTTACTCAAACAGAGCACAGTGTGCTGAATTCTGGGAATCGATCTGGTTTTTCAATGCAAAACCCCCCAGATGTACCGAGAAGAGCTTTATTATTATTATTACTATTGTTATTATTATTATTATTATTATTATTATTTTTACGCCTGGGTTGTCCCTGTGGTTTCTCTCATACCTAATGTTCAAAAGAACACGGACGAGGTCCAAAGACACACCCTTGCTTTTTCAGATCTATGCTTTAGTTCAGCGCACTCTGTTCAGACTCAACATTATTCTACAACGACGGTCGGTTTTTCTTTCATTTGGAGTCAGGCGGTGTAGTTTTAATCCACAGTGGTGAGCACTTTAACGGGCTGAAATGAGGAGGAAGACACACACATATATGCAGGCGCGCACACACACACATGCGCGCTCTCTCTCTCTCCTGCACTAACAGACACGAGTCAAGGTCTGTAGCCTTCGATAACCTTCATCACAGTTTAGCAACAAGCGAATCAACTTGATGTCTTAAGCAATAAAAAGCCCGGTGCTGTCTTAAATCGCCAGCCTTGGGATGACAGTAAATTTACATTTTTTAATTAAATGAGCTGGATTTTTTTTACGAGGAGGCCGGACCATGCTAATGGGAATGTTGTGTACTGGAGATTACCAGAGTTTTCGAAATAAATTTAGAAGGAGGACAGAGGAAGGGAGACGGCGCGAGAGGCGTCATGTTTAACCCCTTTGTATCCGAATTCTCCGCTGGGACGCTGGAGCGAGGGAAGGGTTAGTGATGCACGCTGACATTAATTAAAAACCTTGCGTTTATTTGTTTAAAAGTTGAGGGGGGAAAAAGTGAGCTTTTAATAAAGTAAAAAAAAATTAATTCAGAAGTCTTTACTGTTTATATATATATATATATGCCATATATTTAAGTCTATAGGATTGACCTTTATATTTAATTTAAACTTGTACTAAAATTGTCATGACTGACTGGAAAACGCCTTTTTGTGTTTAGGAGATTGAGTGATGTGTTAAAACAAAAAAACAAACAAGAAAAGGAAACAGAAAAGGAGATGGCTTGCTGGATATCTGGCTCAGGCAGAGTGAGTGTGTGCTGATCAGATCCAGGCTCCTCGTGATTCTCATGAGCTCAGCATCTCAATATCTTTAACCTACAGTATTTACTCAGCACCACAATAAATATCGTTAATAGCACGGAGGTGTTTAAATGATGCTTGAGAGTGAGCATGGAGTGAGAGGAGCTGTGAAAAAGGAAATCTTTCTCCTCTCCTCTCCTCTCTTGTGCAGTCATGCAGGCGCTCTGTCCTAATTAAAAGCTCAAAGCATTTCTGTCACCAATGCACAGTAATAGGCTAATTAATACTGCAGGAGGATGTGTGCGCAAATAATACACGTCATACCTTTATGCCCTCAAAGCATTTCATTATTTTTTCGTATTTTAATAGCAATATGTGATTATTATTATTATTATTATTATTATTATTATTATTATTATCAGTCATTTATGAAATCCTCCTGATTTTTTTTTTCCTTCACGCCATTTTCCATGAAATAAAAATCCTGTTCTCTAAAGTTCTCCTCTGTCAGTCTGTCAGCTCCTGAAGTTTGGCATCTTATCTCTTATTGGTAGCGGCGCTCGACGAGAGGCGTGACGAATGACATTTGAAATTCCAAAGGGAGGCCGTTTCCGCTTAACGCGCATCCTGTGGACTCCGAGCGCTCCGTATTATTCCGCGGAAAAGTGACAAAAGTTCCGCCTAAAGACGTCCAAACCCCCCCCCCAACAAAGGGCTCGTAGAACGGCTCTATTTCACGTTTATGATCTTCCACATGAAATTCTAATTTCATGCAAAGTGGGAGAGAGGAATAATCTGCCGCCGCTGATACGGCATATAAGAGAGAAAAGAGGAATACGAAGAAGCAATTAGCACGGTGTAAAATACCTCAGTCCGTTTGTCTGAAAGCATGAGCTCCACTGGCCTAGAATGAAATTTGCATGCTTGGCTTATCGACGCACACTTATTAGGCCGTCTGAAAGGAAGATTAAGCCAGCACAAAATGTGGCGTCTAATCCTTTTAAACGTGGCAGGAGGAGGAGGAGGTGGAGGTGGTGGTGGGGGGGTTTAAAGGTGGGAGCGACCCTGTGGGCAGGTTGGAGGCAGGAATGGTACGGTCGTTAAAGACAGGGGCAGGCTGCGCCGCGCGCGCTTGTGGTTTAATTCCCATGAAGAAATGCGCACTCGTGTAGACTTTATTCCAGGCCACGGTTTGTGGGCGAGGCGTTCTGAAATTGGGAAGAGCTTATTATGAACACTTTCGGTTGAAAGGTTATAAGTAACTTTTGGAAGCGTTTCCTTCCTACATTATATATAATATCGCATGAGAGCTTGAACCGAAGATCAGCGAATCCTTTCGATAAACTTTTTATAAATTTTAAGCCATGAAGCCAGGCCTCGTTTAACTGCTTAGTGACTGCTGTTAGAGCACTGATTGACTCGGCTAATAGACTGATAGTTTATCTCTAAGTCAGAGGTCCCCTCCGGCTTATCTTCGCCCAAAACTCAGGGGGCCGGCGGAAAAGTCCACGTGAGCTCTTTTGGGTGGTCCCGAGCTCGCTCTGTGTGCGCGTACGCCATCAATCAGCGCGGAAATTTGTCGGGCTGTAAATGGTGCGCGTCACTCAGCTAATAGATCATGTAAGGACACACGCGCGCACACACACACATACACACACACCAACGGCTGAAAACGGTCACCTGCTCAAAGTGCAAGTGAACGTGTTTTTTTTTTTGTTTTGTTTTTTCTCCAACATTGATAAGAAAAAGAAGTGCCTGGCTGTGTGTTCTCCGTCACCTTCATCCTGAGAGAGTGTTTGCACTGGAGCGCCACCGGGCCGATATCCTGTCCTCTCTGGTAATTGACTGCAAACAGGGGCGCTTGCGTCTGAAAGCTCCCCTGACGCGGGTCCCCGCGTTCTGTGTGTTTTTTCCTGTGACATTCTATTCACTTGGGTCAGTAGCAGGCAGCAGCAGCAATAATTACTGTCTGTACATGATAAATCTGAAGCCCAGCTGTTCCGTTCTGTCACGGGCTACACAGTGTAGAGAGCAGCGAGCGGTGGGGGTGGGACGGGGGTGGGGGGATGTGGTACGGGGGGGGCGAGGAGTGTGTGGCGGGGGGCGACGGGGCTCAGGAGTTTGCTGTTTGACTGAATTTTTTTTTTAAACTCTGTAACTTGATAGGATTACATGGTTCTAGGGCCTACACCTGTTAAGAGGCTGTTAACAGAACAGTTGGCGGTCTCATGCTGGAGCTTAGTGTTATTATTTTTTTTTTTTGTCTTCTTTTGGGATTTTCTCCCTCACACAGCAGTTTGGGATTCGCTCTATTCCCTTGGGGGCAAGGTGATGTCACCTCATGGCGGCCGTCAAAGTTGAGATTTTACAGCTAAACAGGTCAGCCGGCAATCAGGTTGTGTTTGCTGTTGTCAAGATGACACGCGCAAGCGCTGCCTCCTTGAATTGCTGTGACTTGAATGCTAAAAAAAGATGAACCCTGACACTCCGTGTGGGAAAACGAAAAAAAGAAAAGAAAAGAAAAAAAAAAGTTTTTGGGGCTCTCAAAGGTTTTTCCGTTCTCATCAGGCGGCTCGTGAAATGAGTCAAACACAATGTCAGCTCTCTGGCAAACAAGCAACCCGACACCAGGCTTGTGCCATATTATTTGTACGATTTTATGCCCATCTATTCATATGCAGTGAGTAATGAATTAAAGGGCAGCCGAGGCTTGCAGAAGCCAGCCTTGTGTCTCGGCATGATTTAGATATTTTCCACAACCGCTCAGAACACGACGAATGCCGCGTTACGGCGCGTTCAGAAGAAGCAGAATACGGTAAGAATCGCTGTTTCGTTTCCAGCGCAGGTCGAACGACATCATCATCATCATCATCATCATCATCAAAAAAATAAAAAAATAAATAGTTTGAAAAGGAAAAGACTGAAAATGCTAATGACTTGTTTATTTTGCCTGTATTGCTTCACAGCCATGTTTGGCTTCCCCGCGCTCTCAACACCTGTCCCCTCTCTTGTGCTGGGATTTTCTATATTTGGCTGTAAGATGGGTTCATCATTTGCTGCAAAAGGGCACCGTTTCTTACCGGAGAGAGATAGCGAAAAGATGGATAGAGCGAGAGAGAGAAAAAGATGGAAAGATCTAGTCACGTGCATGGAAACTTTTTTTTTTTTTTTTAATCTCAAATTTTTTTTGATAAAAGTCATTTCCATTTCCCAGCTCAATAGAGTCTTTGTGATGAAACAGTCTGTTAGATATGATAAAAAAAAAAGTCTAGATAAAGCTAGTAAAACTGACATTATATACTATCTACAGTATAATTACACAACATGACTCTTTAGCTACGTAGTATTTCTGCAAACGACAGTAATCTTATCTTAGACAAGGAGCAGGAGGAGGAGGAGGAGGGAAGAAATGTTTAATAATCATAATTCAAGGAGTTTTGATGGTCCTGATAAGTAATCTAGGCTTGCTGATAAATAAAGGAACAGAATGACTTTCAACTAATTCCCCTCCCTGCTGAGCGATGAGGGTTCACCAAGTGTCCTGTCCGTGCGAATCCCCACTTTAGCTGCCCTACGGAGGGAAATAAGCAGCACGGCCCTTAATTGTTTGGGAAGTATGGCCCCTCTCGGCCCGCCCGTCCGCGCGCTCTCCCCTCTCCCCTGCTTCATTTCAGAGACGGGCCTCGGCTGCCCGAGAATGGCGTTAATTTTTTTATTACCTGTTTGACTCTCAAGCCTTATTACTGTAGCCCCTTAATGTTCGGCGTAACCGTGGAAACCGGATGAATAAACGTCCGCGAAAGAAAATGAGATGATTAAACAGGTCACCCTTGCAAAACAAATTCGCTCGGCCGAGCGCAATTTGTGTGCCGTGCGCCTGACTTAACAGTTTGCTAACAAGCCCGGTGTTTGTGAGGAGAAATTTAAAAAGGAGGGGAAAAAAAAAAAAAAAAAAGAGCCAGAGGTAAGAAAGCAACACCGAACACGAAGCGTCATCCATTAAGGAAAAACAGATGCAAATTCTTTAGTGTAGTTACTTTAGGTATTGTGTTATGTCCTGTGCGACTTCCTGTTTTTTGTACATTTTAATCATAATAATAATAATAATAAAAAATTATATACAAGTACATCGTATAAATATATAAGTACAAATGTGGCTCAGTGAACACTATATAAAGAATTTTGTCTTTATATGGACGTCTTCTCGTGGACCGCATCTACGCCAAACTCTAAAAAAGTTTTGGCTCCCTTCTGTAACTCGTTTTTCAGACTGCTTTTGAACCGTTCTGTGCGTTTAATATCCGCAACTTCAGCCAGCTGTTGAATTCTCCATCATCTTAAGATGTCGTACTGCGAAACTAGGACGTGCGATCCGTTACAAAATCCCCAAAATACAGAAATCATCGCTTCCATCCCTAGTAAGAAATATGAGCACAGTGTTACAGTATATACGCTGTACGATTTAAATTTTAAAAATGATCTTGTAACCATTTTTTAAAAAGTACTAAAACTTCAAGTCTTGAGATCATCCTTAGAAATGAAAAGCTCGACTCAAAGGTGCGTGCGGATTGAACGCATTCGGGATCCTCTTTTCTAAAAGTGAAGTACTCGAGCGCGTTCGCTGAAACACTTTGCGGCGTTCCTAAAAAGCAAGCCCGTGATCATTTTAGTTTTGTCTCCTTCAAATGAGAGAGAGATGGATGGACAGCTTCGTTCAGTTCCACCAAACCATCAAAGAGGCACATTTTGAGAAAGAGCGAAAGAAAGAGAGAGAGCGAGTACTCCTACCCTACTGCCAGAGTGTCTATGGCAGAAACTGAAAAGCACTTGTGCATTATTGATGTTTTAATTTGTGCAAATGCCCGAGTCTTTGTTAAGTGATTATAGTGCTGTGCAGATAGAAGGCAGGTTCTTTGGGCAGAAACAGGAGCTGGTGGCCCGGTTCAGAAGAGCGGCCCCGCCTTGGCACCATCCGGCACAAAGATGGAAAATATCAACGTGTCCTAGATTAAAAAAAAAAAAAGTGTGTGTGTGAGAGAGCGAGCCAGTTGATCTTTTGTACTTATTATTTTTCTTCTGTCAGCTACACCTCTCCCATTTATGGTGGCAGTTTATAGGCCTTTTACATCCCTTATCAAAAATTATTTGATGTAAATATAATAGAACTGACCTGAAAAGCCCCATAAGCAAATAAGGTGTGTGTCACGCCAGCAGCTGACCTTGGGAAAGAATGCTACAGTAAGTAATAATGCCTCACGCTAGAACAACAAACCCATAAAACAATAGTTTCGGAAAGTGAGCGGGTTTAGGTAAATATGAGAGAATGATGGCTTTTTTATACTCCGCCACGTCATAAATGTTTCCATGATGCCTTGCCTTTTTTTTTTCTTTTCTTTCTTTCTTTCTTTCTTTTTTTTTTTTTTTTAAACTGCAAGTCATTAGTGTTTGAGCACGTTTTAGTTTAAACAAAAGCTTCAGGTGGACCGAGACGGGAAAGCAGAGAGTGCGGTTAATTCGAGGCGGAAAACGAACGTGCATGAATGCAGGCTGTGTATCATCACAAGGACCAAGTCACCAATAATACCTGATGTGATTGTGTGTTTGTGTGCATTGTGGAAGCACATTGAGTGATCAGTGGCTGAATGCTTTAACCGTCCCCAGACCTTTACATACCTGTGCACCAGCCTTTTATACCAACTGTTTCAGTTAACTTTGTACACATAACTTTTTTTTCAATATACTATATATATATATATATATACACACACACACACACACACGCACGTGACGGAAACTGATTTGCACCAAGAGAAGAAATGAGGAGAACTGAGAAATGTGTGAATTTCCTTCTGTCTCTGAGACTGTGCTCTTGTCGAGTAGTTAGCTCGGCCAATTAACGCTATGCTAGCATACACCTAAGCGTAACCCTTACTCACGGATGGGAAACATTTTGCCTTTTTTATTTTCTTATTTTAAACTAACGTGTCCTTATGGAGACCAAACGGATGTCCCGCAAGGTCAAAACCGTCGTATGTCATTTACATACATATGGTCCTTATGAAGATATAAACCCACACACACACATGTCTCCGGCTACATTTACAGCTTTATTAAGTCGTCTCATGAAGGCTTAGCAGGGAAATACAGTGGAAAGAAAAGACACACATTACTTTGATGATCTGATGTCATTTGTGGACTCCATACACGTAGTGTGTGTGTGTGTGTGTAACAGAGAGGGAAAGAGCCTGGTGAGGGAGGTGAGGGGTGCTTGGGGGGGGTGGAGTGGATGACGGCTCTGAAATGTGGGATTTCAATTAGCTGCGTAATCTGAACCTGTCCGCTTTGATCGGACCGTTTTTCTGAATAAGAACTGCAGCACTTGTAGAACATTAATTACACAGGGATGTTTTTTTTTTTTTCCTTTCGCCTCTTTAAAAACATATTGCGTCCAAAGTGTGCTTTATTTGGCACTCCTTAAAAAGATCCAAAAGAAATCAACCTCGCACTAAAACGGTCATTCGAACCCTCTGCATTGAAAAAGAGCCTGGATAAAAAGGAGTCTCCGCAGGTTTGGATGTGTAGGATACGAAAAGAAAGAAAAAAAAAGTCAAGAAATGTGCCTGTCAGGGAAAGAGTGAAAGACTAGCCTTCTTGTTTTTTTTGAACGCATTTCTCAGTGACAGATGACATTTAGGCCATCTATTGGATCACATTTCTGACATTATCTCTTATTTCACTGAAGCCAGGATTTATTAATAATTCATGCAAATGCTGGGAGGGTGCTGATGGAGGGAGAGAGAGAGAGAGAAAAAAAAGACACATTAAAAGAATTATTCGCACTAATTATTTACATCTAATTCCTTTTTTTGGGGGGGGGGGGGGGGTTTAATTCAAATTCTGGATTAGTCACTTATTGATTTTCTTGTTCAGGTGAATATTTAGGAATACTCACAAAAAAATGTGTATGTGTGTGTGTGTGTGAGTGAGTGTTTATGAAGCTAGAGTGGAAATTTGATTAAGCAGGCTTGTGTATAGTCTCAGACTGAAACGTACACTGAAACCATCCTTATGTGTCGAACCTCGTATGGTTTTAATCCGACTCGTCGATTTGCCCCAGGAATTTTCTCTCTGTGTATGTATCTCTGTGTGTGTGTGTGTGTGTGTGGTGTTCTGACAATCCTCCAACAGCTTCCTGGAAGTATTTACATACTGCAATTATGACATTTATGTCACATTTCCTTCATTTTGCACCCAAGAGGAAGAAAAAAAAAAGGTATTGTGAGGTGAGGTGAATATACTGTGACTCATTTGTGTAATTCCAGTTTAAATGACACGATGTGCATTGAAACAAATAAGACAGAATGCACGTTTCGGGACTCGTTCTCGTTCTTTTCCTGGACGTTTCTGGGATAAAAGCGGTTGGTACGGGGCAGACGCGTTAAAAGTGCCATAACTCGCACACGCGGCCAGGCTCGAATCAATTGGAATGGATAGTTAAGCTGGCGCTAAAAATCAATGAGCAATTCATGTCCTTGATCACACTGTGCCATCTCTCTCAATGTTGGAGCTCGGGGGCCGGCAGAGCATGACTGACCCCCCTCCTCTCGACACATTACAGTTATTTGGCTCAGAACGCCGAATATATAGATGTGTACAGAAGTCGTGTTGATTTATTTCTGTCTTTCTTTTTTACGCATACATGTATATATTTAGCGAAACCAAACCAAACCAAACCAAAGGGTGTTACACATGCTTCTCAGTAGGGGTGAAATCCCACCGCCTGGCAACCCAGGCCTGAAAATTCACTGTTTCAAAATAGTAATTTTGTCCTTATTAATGTCATTAGTGCAACAGTCAGCATGGATCAAATCAGCGGCTGACTGAAGGAACTCCCCTGTCTCGGCGCAGTGACGGGATGGTGTCATGACTGATTTGACCGTTCTGTGTTGATGGCTGAGATTTCGACTCGTCCCCGCGCTGGGTGCCTGTGGTCGTTCGGATCCACCCTCCCTGCCCCCCTCCCCTCCATATATTTTCTATTTCCATTCACGATTTGATTCGAACATCATACAGTAAATCTCAGAGCAGCGTGTAGAATGTATTCTTGGACAAAAGCAGTTGTTATAAAGATTTCTGGCGTTATGAATGAATCACTACGCTATCATTACTCGGTCTCGGTTCGGGTGTCTAATTTTTTTTATCTATTTAAAAGATGTATTTAAAAAGCAAATTAGTTTTGTACCTAGACCGGTATAAACGGACTCCATGGATTGTTTTTTTTTTTGTTTTTTTTCTTCAACCATAATTTTATTTACAATATGGATCCGACTAGACAAGTAAAATAATATCATCTGCGCTATCACTGTCACGATCTCCCTGCTTGCGTGAGAGTGAAAAAGGAGGGACATGAATGGACACAGTCATCCACGACGGCTGCGCGACACAGTTAATAATGCAGAGCTGCTATTGGACACTGCTGTGATAAAAGATGACAATGGATGACATTTGTGAGCCTAAGCCTCGCTGCAATCGATGTGCGTTAAAAGGCACCGGACATGGCATGGTGCTTTCAAAGAGAAAGAACAATTTCATTTATTTAGAATTGTTTGTGTTTTGTTTTTTTTCACCCAAAAGGTGAAACCCTCGTTCAGAGCTCCGGTGCTGTACAGCTGGGGTCGTAATTTGTTAAACATTTGCATAACCTCTCAAAGAGCAGTTGTTTGGCACAACAGGTGTCTTTTTTTTTTCCCCTCCGCACTAATGTTGTAAAGGGCACTCTGTCACAGGGTGAAGGCTTCAGATTTAGAGGAAGGGCCTTCGCTCCAGTTGTCTGATGAGATCGTGGGGGAAAAAAAAAAAAGTGGCTGAGGGAAGGCAGCACATGGCCCGCTGACTCTGAGAGGTGACATGTCCTCGAGCAGCTGGTGTATCTGTTTGGGTTTTTTTTTTTTCATGAAAGAGGGTATTTTTTCCCCTCTTTTCCAAACTGGAGTGCTTGAATGTTTGTGACAACTGGCTCGGTGTAGTGCGCATGCCATGCGCATGAGTGTCGCCTCAGTGTGTCCTCCAGCAAGGCCAGCCAGTAGATGAGGAAGATTTCAGCACCATTATTTTAATTACCCAAACATTTTCTGGAATACACCCAATGACGTTGGCTTGTGGTTAATTGTAGAGGCAGAATAATACGATCCTCTGGGTGTGCGGTGCGTAAAAATACACCTTTGAGTCACGTCAGTTTTGCTTGCTTTCTCTCTTTCTGCCTTTCCCTTGCTCCCCTCCCTCTCTCTTTCAATCCATCTGCATCATGTCGATCTGTCAGGCTGCCAGTGTCTGTTCCAATTAGATTCCACTTAATACACGTAACCTCGATTAACATGCAATCAAGCTCAGATAAATCACGTCCTTTAAGTCCCCCCCCCACCCCCCACACACACACACACACACACACACACACTCCGCCGCTGCCGCTCCTCCTGCATCATCCTGTTTTCTTCATTTTGCCGTCGACTCTGAGATCGCACGCGGCACGTCGGATTCAAGCGTGACTCCGGAAACCGCTTTTCCTTCTTTTCTGAAAATATTCTTATCTCATGATTTCAGTTTGCTTTTGTATTCTTCTTTATCTTTTTTTCTTTTTTTCTTTTATATTTTAAAAACCCAATTAGGCACATGTGCAAAAAGAAAAGTTGTTTTTTTTTTACACAATTTGCTCTTGGGTAGAAATGGCTACACTGATATAAAAAAAAAAGTTTACAACTTAAATAAATTAATTAATTAAAAAAAAGAACAACCCATAGTAAGAAAGAAAACATCTAGACATAGCGCTCATGGGTACTGTTTTATTAATCAAGGCAAAAGTGCTAACATTGGCATGTTGAACAGATTAGAATTTTAATAACAGGCCAAGTTAAAGTGTAGGCACGTCCATGAAGAGATCCCGTCAGTCGGGAACGGCTCACACATAACACACACACACACACACACACACACACATAGCCCTCCCTCATCTTTTTCTCAAGCTTCATGTGTCCTCCTCAGTGCTGATAAACACCGGCCTCCTCCTGTGGGGCCACGGACGACGATTAGAACTTCACCACTTCATCAGATAGTGCAAGAGTCCTTATTATTATTATTAACCCACACTGCGTCCAGCTCTCCAGCCTGAGAGCCGGGTTTTACCGCATGGTCTCGACGTTCCTCACGCACACAAACGTAAAGGTGGATGTGTTTGAGGTGATTTGGTAGCCATTAGGCAGCCGTGTTTCTCCGTGTCGTCTGGCAGTCGGCGAGCGCGTGCAGTAAATAGCGCTCGGATTGAAAATAAATAAAGCTATGAGAAAGGCTCAGGTTGATCCTTTTCTTATCTCTACTGCTGAGTTGTCAGCGCCGAACCTTTTATGGGACTTTGGTAAAGCTCATGTGGACAAGTGCAAGAGTCGAGCGCATGAGATTCACCATTCCTGCTGAGTAAAAATAACTCGTAATAAAAGTGGACTTCATTACTCTGGCTATTGTAATCATATTTTTTTGCACACACATTTCCTGTGCTTATAAGACATAACCACGAACATAACCAGATAACGTTTATGTCCCTTATCAGGACAATTATATGTTATATTCTCAAGAGTTTGGAAATGTTTTTTAAAGTTCTTATCTTCCATTGCGTTGTAGCGATGTTGCATTGAAAAGCCTAGTTCACCCTTAAACTATGAGCAATCTTTTTTTTTTTTTTTTTCTGTTCCCAGAGAAAAATCTGTGAATAACGCTGATGAGGTTTAACAGATTCAGCCAGGCGATGGGCGAATATAATAAGTGTTTTCGCAGACGTCACCCGTGATTATTTCATCTTGCTGTTTTGGGTGAATGTGGTGGATTTAGAGGCTCGGGCTCTATTGTGCTGACATCACCCTTTAACAAGCTGAATTAAATCATGGCTAAAATCATTTGAAACTCTCCCAGAGTCCTGGACGTCCAAACAAAGAGACTCTGGGAAATTTTGCGAGGGGGGGGGCGGGGGTGTTAGGGAACATGTTAGTGTGTGTGTGTGTGTGTGTGGCATGTGTTGGAGTAAAGTGCAAAATGAAGGAAGTGGAGCAAGATAATTGTATGAGCGAAAACTCTTTATTTGCATTTAAACCAGTACAGTACTTATTTCTGTGGGTGTTTTAAAGTATTGTTATAATAAACTGCAATAAGTAAAACTAATAAATGTACTTTTTTTGGTCCATTATCAAACTAAATTATAATGATACAACTGCTGTTACATAAACATATTTTTGTTTTGATATAAAAGTGCAGTTAATGTTTTTTTTTTTTTTTACAATGTCAGTTTTATAGCTTTGACTATATGCTGCATTTTAAATTTGTGCTTTTAATAAAAGTGGCTTTTTTATTAAATGGAACTAAATATGCATAGGAAATATATTATTTTATTTTTTTAGGCAGTAATACCCATAAAGCCATTCGTAATGCTTTTCATTTTATATCTTTAAAAAAAAAAAAAAAAATTATGATTAAGAGCAATTAACTCATCTCAACAGGTTAAAAAGGAAATTTCAGGGAATTAGGATTCAACACATAAACAAAGGCATTATTGCATCATAAAATCTAACAGCCAATCATATGTGAGTATGCAAATTAAATCCATGAAACACCAGTTTATCAGTGCGAGGGGGGTATGTCTAATTTGCATTTTTATAGACTCTCGGATTTGAGAGTAAAACTGTTCGTGGTGGGATTATCTTCTTTTTTTTTTTTAACACATTACATAAAGCAAATGATAATCCGGTACAGATAAAAACGTACGGGAAAATGAAGATGTTCAGGCACTGAGCATATGAGATGCAGTATGTCGAGTCATGAGGTTCAGCACAGCCAGTGAGGAGCACTGAGACTGGATAAGACTGGATTAGCCGAGGCAAAGTGAGTAGTGGAGAGCTCCTGTGCTGCTCATCACCACATGAGCTCCATCAGCCCATGAGCTGCCGGAGTTGTCCAGAGTGAAGCAGAGAGAGAGAGAGGGAGAGAGAGCACGGGGAGTCGGAGAATCAGAGAAGAGTTAAAGCAAATGGGAGTTTGGAAAATTATCCTATTAAATTGAATTAAAGAGGCAGTCTCAATTTATCCCAAGAATGATGGATTCGGATAATTAAGGGTGTTAATGGGGAGTGGTTAGGAAGAGCGAGGGGGGGGGGGGGGGGGAAGGGTAGCATATAGGTATAGACACAGGAGATGGGAATAGGGGGTCAGACCTGAGCCCAGCACTTAGAGGGCCATCAGAGTCGAGTTTTTATGAGCCAGCTACTCGGGGCATTGCTTTACAGCTCTCGGCGATTAGCTGTACACAGGTTAGGAGCAGGCGAACAACCTCTCTGGCTTTCTCAAGGTGCTTTGTCACTTTTTCTCTGGAGAGGAAGGAAGCTGTAAGGTAATATGTTTAGCAAGCAGACAACAGATCAAAGCTGCTCTCGGTTAGCAAGCTTTTTGCGGCTTTGCGTGCGTGTGTGGTCAAGGGATGTGGCAGAAAACGAAAACAAACACTCCAAGAGTGTCAGCACTTTTGGATATATGTGTGTGTGTGTGTGGGTGTGTGTGTGGTGTGTGTATCTGGGTTGAGCGGTGTTGCTCAGTGTTGGGACAGTTTGATTTGTTTGTTATTATAAGGCCTAGTTATTTGAGCAGGACTGGAGTTCGAGTCCATTCTCATATCGCAGAGTTTATCTGCATGTCCTTAATTCTTGCTGATGTGCCGGCCTTGGGCACTGTCTGTGATTGAGGGGATGTGTCACCACTGGAAATTATCCTGTGGCCTCAGAGAATGACTGCAGATAGTTGTGCACAGGTTTAAAAAAAAAAAAAAAAAAAAAGGTGTCTAAGGAGTTAATTTCACACTTACTTGCATTTAAAAAAAAAAAGTGAGATATCTATAAATAAAAAAACCCTTTGATCGGATCTCTACAGTGCAGTCCTTGTATGCACACTTCATCCCTAACATCTATTAGCTTACCTTTATGCATATTAGCCACAGGAAACCAGCTGAAATCAAATAATTTTATGCTACTTTTCTCCTTGAGAAAAAAAAAAAAAGAAATATTGCAAAGAGGTGGGGGAGAAGGGATGAGAGAGAGAGAGAGAGAGAGAGAGAGGGTGACAGTGAGGGGAGGGAAAAAACAATCTCATCAAGCGAGAGGCCGTTTGCTTAGCAAGAGCTGACAGTCTTTGTGTATGTAAATGAAGAATTTAGACTAATGGAGTTGAACCATTTCTAATTTTGTGATGGCAAGAGGATTTTGATTGAAAGTAATTAAGCAAGCTAGCTGTAAAATTAATTAAAGCAAAAGGAGGGGGGAT
The DNA here is from genome assembly GCA_030347435.1 of Clarias fuscus. Classification (NCBI taxonomy): domain Eukaryota; kingdom Metazoa; phylum Chordata; class Actinopteri; order Siluriformes; family Clariidae; genus Clarias; species Clarias fuscus. The sequence goes on from CM059221.1 coordinate 22,754,685, forward strand.
TTTTATTGGATTGGATAGCGATATAGCTGCTGTCAGGCAGGGGGACAAATGGGGGTGACCTGGATTCGCTGCCCTCCCTCCTCCCACTCGGGACTTTTATGTCACTTTAATCTCCTTAGAGCGGCTGGTGTGCATTTGTTCGAAATAATCAAGGAAATATGGTCAGAAATTGTCAGCTTTCAGATCTAATTTACCTGACAGCCTCACGAAAAGTGTGTGTGCGTGCGCGTGAATGCGTGCGGCGGTTTCTCTTTTTTTTTTCTCCCTTCTCTCTCGTCTCTCTCTTCAGCCCGGCAGAAAATGCTTTTGACAGTTTGGAGACGTCTCGGCTCCTCAAGAATAAACGACGAGGAACCTGGTCAGGTCGGGATAAACCCCTCAATGAGCCGGTGCATCAGTTTAAGAGAGTCACATGAACAGTCATAGTAGTGGCGGGAGTAATTCGCTGCGAGCTGATCAAGAGCCACAAGTTTCACTCTGTCTTGCTTCGACTTCCTGCAGGATCTTTGATGATCCTCCATTCAGGAAGTCATGGATAACTTTATAACACAAAAGCCCCACGCCACAATACCAGGATGCAAACTGAATTATGCTTACTTACTGTACATTTTATAGCACTCTCTCTCTTCTGAAATAAAATTAAAATACATCATATCTTAGTGAGACAATGCCAGCTATATTGAATAAGTGGTGCTCTGAGGGGGGAAAAAGAAAGATAAGATAAGAAATACTCTTGTTCATTACTTCTAAGAACTACTCATAAAGGTCAGTGTAGTTGCTAATGGAAGTGACCTTGTGCTAACCATGAGAGGTTAAACAAAAAAAAAACAACAACAGCACTTGAAGACATGTTTAAGAGTATACATTGTGTAATAAAGTGTAGTGCCAGATTATTTATTTATGGTTATTTATGGTTTCATTTATTTTCGTGAAATCTCTGTTACCTCAGTGTAACCAGTGCTTGCCAGCTACCTTCATAGTTAACATGGGACTATCAGCTAGCTAATCTATTTGTTTATTTAGTTTTGTTTAACTAGCGTACACCGAAGGTGTTCTCTTGTCACACAAGATAGCTTATTTAACAGTCATTTGAAGACTTAGGTTAGCTAGATTTAGCTTAATGTTCTGCTCCAGTTACATCTCCTCAGTATAAACAGTGTTAGCCAGCTAGCTTCATACTTTAAGGTTTAGCTAGCTACTGCAGCTTTTTATATTTAGCTAACATTTACCAAAGCCAGCCTATTCCCACACTAGCTTTACCTAAAGTCTAGCTTCATTGAGTAAAACCAGTTAACTTTGATTTTGTGTAGTTTTCTTTTTTTTTTATGTTTAGCTAACATAAACTCAAAAAGAGTCTCTTTTCACACTAGCTAATTTGTTGATTAGCAAGCTAATACTTAAGCTAGGTTTATTTTGTTTTTCCATGTTTTTTTCTTAACAATTAAAAATATATATTTTAAGATTATTTAATTTATGCAGATTGACTTTGTGTAACCATGTTGGATATTTCGCCTGATGCAAAAAAAAAACAGCAGGACAGTTTGAGTCGATGAGACATTTATGACATAGTAGAAGAAAAGAAAACACTCTGTTGAACACAGAGAGCCATGATTTTTATTAAGTTATTTATTTCTTTATTTTAAAGGATGAGTTCAGTTTTATTGCAGTATCACAGCCTTATCTGGACCTATATGGATAAGAACACGAGGTACTGGCTGGAACTGGAAGCCATGCCTTCTGGACTCACTCAGGTGTTTGTCACTGGTCGTTTTTACTCATACAAATAAGGGCTATTCATTATGCACTTTGACTTAGGTATATGAGGCAAGTGTGTATAAGGCATGGACAGTGCCTCTAATAGGCTTAAACTGATGTGAATACCCCCTTCAGAGACTCCCCCACCCCCAATATCAAGCCCCCTTTTGCCAATTAATATAATAAAAAGATGGAACAAAGAGCTTCCCTGCTTTTCATAATTAAACTTGGCTGTCTCTAGGGGACGCTGTGCTTCAGCTCTCTCTCTCTTTCTCCAGTAGTGCATCACTGAGCCCCCAGTGCCCGGCTCTCTGCCCCAGCGTGAGCTGCAGACATGGCAGGGGAGATATTGCAGGAGTGTGTGGCCTTCCACACACCGCCGGACTCTATCATAATGGAAAGTGTGTGTCTCTCCATCTGCTGTAAACTGATGAGCGGAAAGTGAGATGAACCCCAGCAGTGCCTATTGAATCCATTCAGTAGACCAGCTTGCCTTCCTTGTAGTCTGAACAGTGTGTCAAATAGGATAGAATTAAAGTCCATAATGCAGTGCTAGGGGTTAATGTCTAGAGGGTAGTGCAAAGAAATTAATAAATAATTAGAAATTATTCGCTTATTTTAGTTATATATTTTAATATTCAATACATCATTTCAGGGTTGTTTTTTAATATGATATTACCATTATTTTTTTTCTTTTTAGTTTTATTTAATTTTATTATGATTACATTATTGTAACATTTATAACCAAGTAATTAAGTAATTAACTGTAATAGGTTTATCATCCTAAAAACTTTAACAAATGTAATAGCGTTTGATAGTTATTTTGACTACCAGATTTTAATATCGGACCTTCAGGCTTTACGCCAAAACCCACGAGGACCTGTAGATCTCGTTTTGAGAACCTTGGCAATGATCATAACATGATCCTGGTCATGATGTACATTCATCCATAAATAGATTGGCATTCCCTACACTAGGCTTGTATAAAGTAGTTAAGAAACTTATTCTCAGAATGTCTACTCCATGTAATGTGTGTGTGTGTGTGTTAGAAAAAGAAAAGGAGAAAAAGAAATGTGGGGATCTCTTTCTCAGCCGACAGAGCTGGCAGAAATTAGTTTCACACAATATGCAAATTCCTGCAATTGAAAAAAGAGCGTGTTTAAGTGACAGGTTGATATGTGATTAAACGACAATTAAAGTGCTGGAAGCACGCGGCAGCGGCGGGTCAAGTGCTGCACGCTGGAGCTAAAAGGTAGCAGACTATTGAGGTAACAGTCATGGGGGAGGCCAGGAACAGAGCCCAAAACAAATTAGCGGCTGAGAGAAAAGGCTGTCACGGCCTGTCAATAAAACAGGAAGTGGGAGAGAGAGAGAGAAAGAGATAAAGACGGAGAGAAGGTGTGTGAGTAGAGAAAGCTGGTAATACGACAAACAAGGGCTTAAACAGAAATGGCGTAGAGGTGTAATGCAAGCATAGGCTCTTGGCTGACTTGTTAATTGGCCATATTCCATTCATGCCATAACTGTGTTCCCCTGCACTTGACTAGTCCACCCTGAAGCGCATCTCGGAGTCGTTCTACTCGGGGATTGGCTTTCTCTGCCGACCTGTCCTGACAGCAGATGGCTGTGGCCTTTAATCCCCTTTGATGCTGTGCTGGGCAGTTGCTCCTGAACATCTCTTGCAAAGCCCTGAAAACTTGAGCTACTTTTCCTCTAACTGACCCCAATTGTCAAGGACCTAGCAGCTGTCACACTTTATTAACTTTGTCTTAAGTGTAAGACTGAAGGGCGCAGGTTGTTCTATCTCTTTTTTTCCCCCTCTCTCTTGACAACTTCCTGTTTGCCATCTGTCATATTAGGCTCCGTCCTCAGAGCTCTTGATGCACACCGGCCGGTGGGACGTGTACTTTTGGAACACTCGAGGGTTATTTTTAATTCTGAAATTACGGCACAGTTGTTCCGCGCTCCCCAAATTGAACCAAAGTTTCTGAGGCTGCAATATTGTGACCACAGATGGGCTCGCGTTCGACTAAGAGGCTTAGCTTTCATCATCTTAATTATTTTCAAGCTCACCTTAATTATTGTCAATTATAAAGAAGACACAGGCATTTGTTGCACTTCCTGTTAAGCCCACAGGTTTTGGTTTCTCAAGCGATCCATCTTGGACAGTTAGAGGAGAAAAGCTACGCGCTTGCTAATCAGGGTTGCTTCAGCATATGTGATTACAAAACTGTGCGGTGTGGGGAGCGGGTATTTTACATGACAACAAAAGACTAGACTTGAAAGGGGAAAATGTCTTTTTCACTTTGAGACAAACATAGATCCCTATCTGCAATCTTCAGCTACAAGTACCGACTTGCTGTCTCTAGTGTGTGTGTGTTTTTTTTTTTAAATACCTTGAAATTTACAGTTGAATGTTCTCATTCACAGTACACACACACACCTTAAATATAACAGGGAACTTTGTATTGAGCATAACCGACAAAAATGAATAGGTCTGTATAAAAAAAAAAAAAAAAGAGGGGGCGGAAGCAAAAGGAAAGAAATATGCCCTTTCAGCTGCTTTGAATCATATTTGCTTTTATCGCCGTTTTTATGATCTGCAGATCAGAATGAGGGCTTTCAGGTTTGGAGAGTTGTCCATTTGAGAGAGATGTGTGGTACATAAATCCTGCACTTCTGCAGAAAGTGCCTCTTTCGCAGAAAGTCCCATGATGGCAGTGAGCTCACTAATGGAATTTTTAAAGAATTAAGATGCCTGCTTTCATCGGTTCCTTACAGAACGAGCTCATAACCGAATACGCACGTTTCAACCTTATGACACTCCCTGTAAGTTCATATAAAGATGTATTGAAAGTCCCTCGGGAAGAGGAATAGCACAAAAGAACGCTTGTCTGCTTACTGTAGTCGCTTAACAATTGTAGCATTTAAGAATAGACTCGTATTAAACTGCCGTGATTAAATTAAAAATCACTCACCCAAATGTTTCACTGTGTTGGCACCATTATCACCTCTGCTTCTTATTAATTCTGCACTGTAAATAGATTCAGGGCTGAACTTTAGCGTAACCCGTGTCTTCCAATTTGCCTCTTTCCTCTCAACTAGCTGCGCAATCCTAATTAGAGAGAAACAGTAGGGGGAAAGAAGAAGAAGAAGAAGAAAAATAAGACAGGCTGTGCATAGTTGTGGCATGTGATTGTGCTCGAGTATCTTTATTTTCCGTTCATAAAACGACTCAACACCAAAGTGTGGCGGTAATCAGAGTGCGTAGCAAACCATCTGTTTGATTTTCGAATATGTTCGTTTCTGTGATGGGATTGTAACAGGAGCGTTTACCATAATCATGGCATAATCTGTTCGCATTAGCTCTCCCTGATGCTTGTAGCTAATGGGGGGAGCAGATCCTGCCTGAGGTGTCATTACGCTCGCACCTGATCTTGAACGGACTATTTCAGGACTGAAATGCGATTGTTTTAATACTTTAATCCACCTGCCCTTGGCATTCAGGATTTTGTAGAAGGTAATTTTTTTTTTGTGCTGACTGCCTACAGTGTAGGTCTTACACCTGCTCCCATCCTTCTGGGTCAAAATCCTTTTATTATTATTATTATTATTATTATTATTTTATTCTTCACATTAAACCAATGTAGGATCATGGTTAAAGCTGGTAGAACTAATATTTTCTTTTAATTAAAAACCTTGTTGTCAGATCCCCGTGATGAAACACTGATTTGACTAGTTGGGAGGAAATGCATCACTCTTGACTTGACTGCTCGCTAACGTTAAACTCTTCGGGCCTGGCTCGTCAGCCGCCTGTCGGAGACACCAGCAGTGATAGCTGGTCAGTGCAGCGGTAGCCCCCTGAGGGACAGTTAACCCTCGAAATTCCTCCTACCGGCCCGGTTGTTTGCCCATCCCTGACTTTGAGATTTCGAGGGCAAGATTGGTCTGGGGGTCACTAGTCAGTTGGGTGTAGAGTTGATAATAATGCTTGCTGATGGTTTCAGAAATCCTTCATTTGTGAGGAGAGCCTCATTAAGCGGCAGGCGCATTAGGGTCCAGAGGAAGCTGCAGCCGGTGAGGATGCATTAGAGAGGATGCACGCTCTGCTCTCCCCTCCTGTCCTCCAGCTTTTTTCCTGATCTAATGTACTTTCAGAGGAATTGGAAATAGGGGTCAATAATTATGCATTTTAATTATTAACCTGCCTCCTCCTTAATTGTGCTTTTTAAAGCCTCTGTGAGCAGACATGATATTTTATTGCTCTGTTGGTCTGGGCAAGCCTGGGCCGGATCACTCTACTATCAGCCATAACCCACCTTTATGTTAGTGCACCATAATGGCGTGGCTTTTTACTGCGGCGGAGAGCACTTCTCCTACTGTACGTTTTCTGAGCCATCCAGTGTGTGTGTGTGTGTGTGTGAGTGGGTGAGTGGGTGCGTGTGTGTGAAACCCAACATTCAGTGAATCATTTTAATTAGAAGGTGATTGATTGATAGGATGGCTCTGGGTACAAAAGAATTGATGTACAGAAACTCTACTTGTCGCTGACCTCAATACACAGAAGCATAAAGTCATCACTAAAAGTATAATTGTGCTGAAATGAGCTCTGTTAATATATCATACAACTAATAGTATTAATAATGCTACTAATGTAAATTAGTACATTTTTTGTACTTTGCTGTACTTAAGTAAATTTACTTCATGTTTTTCTTCCCCTTGATATTTCTGACTTTTATTCACTTTATGTAATGAATCGCTAGCTTCTTCTCACTATGCTTAAAACTTATTACTTGATAATCTAAACACCGTACAAATGAGAGAGAAGTTAGTTCCTGTTATCGTCCATGTTCATCAGCCCGATATTATTTGTCCCAAAGACGAATTGATCATTAAAAGCGGTCCTGACTGCTACTGAAACTGGAGACTCCTTCTTTAAACATTTTTATTTTCATTTTCTAATTTTAGATTATGTACAGTATCCGCAGTACAAGTCGATGTGAACGAGCCGTTACTGTAGAAACAATAACACGAGCGGATTAATATAAACGTCATTTTCGAATTTAACCAAAAACTTGTCAGCGCAAGCAACTGAATCATAAGATTAATCAAAATCAAAAATTTAACAGCACTTCCTTTTAAGTTTAATTTTAAAAAATTATATATATATAAATGAAAGACATAATGAACTTAAATTTACTTGTGTAAAGACTGGTTAAGTGTGTACGTTCATATTACAAGGCGAATGTTTGGAGCTGGAGTCAGTTTTGAAGAGATGCACTCTGCTCAAGGGCTTTTTTTGGTCTAGGAAGTTGTGCTTTATGATCAGTCTAGTGTGAACGTATTGCCGCCGCTGCCGGCGGAGTGTGAGACAGCCTGTTATTCACTGTGGGAATGTTTGCTTTGGGACACAAGCATGTTATTGTTGCCACGTTGATACCAGGGAACGGGTTGGATGGGGGGGGCTTGGGGGGGGCGGCGGTGGAGTGACAGCGTCTGGTGTGGGGGCAAAAAAAAAAAAAACTACAATGCTTACCTCAAAATCACACTGTGAGAAAACCTCGCGTCAATATCTAACCATTCGTAACCAGCAGGTGATTTTCAAAACCCTAATTTAACAACATCTTAATGTAGCGCTTAAAAAGCGAATCGATAGAGGTTGTGTGCGGCGGTGTTAGGTTCACCACTCAGGAATCGGTGCTGTCAGGCGTCTCATACACCTACAATTTTACAGTACGCAGAACTGCACTTTTACTCTGTCAGAGCCCCAGATCTACTTCTGCTGTGTGGGAGCTAAAGAGGAACATTGTAATTACTGTCTCAGAATTCATATAGCGATACATAAAATAGTATTTATCCAGTCTCGTGTGCCGATGTCGGGGGCCGACGGCAGAGGAGGGGCATGTTTTCGCACAATAGACAGTAGGAGCAATCAGGAGGAGTCGTGACTCCTGCATCTTCTCTGTGTCCTGTTTCGCCTTCAACACCACCACCACCACCACCACCTCCCCTGCCCTCCCCCCACCTCCCCTCTCAGCCATCACTCAGACACACCTACGCACAAATAAACATAAAAAGCTAATTTGTTAGCTCCCTCATTTCAGAGGCCCAGGCACGGAATATTGTAGACGCAAACTAATGCTTTGTCAAATGTTGACATGTGTCGCAAACACGCTGCCCACAGCAGCACATTTATAAAGAGAGCAAGCAAAGGAAAAAAAGAAGAAGAAAAAAAGAGAGAGAGAGGAGATTAGCAAACTGCTTAGCCACAGCACTCGCAGACCTAGTGGGAGAAAGGAAATGATCCTAAACTCATGTATTAATACACAGGAAATTAGGCAGAATAAAAAAGTTAAAAGAAATGAAAGAAAGGTTTCTTAAAATTAAGTATCTTTTGGGTAAGACTCCAGGGTTAATGCCATCCATCCGTCCATCTACAGTATCTGTTTATTTACTGATCCATTCTCATCTATCCGTCCAATAAATATGTTTCACTTGCAGTTGATCTAATAATCTAACTCTGTCCATCTACCCATCCGTCCATCTATACAGCTGTCTACTCAGCTATTTATTTTCATCCATCTATCCATCCATCAAACTACCTACCCATACATTCAATTGTTTACCTCTATCCATCTACCAAATCATCCATCAGCTTTTCATTTATTTTTTACCTATCCAGACATATACCGCTCCATCCATCCATCCATCCAGCCAACCTATCTTTCCTTTTACTGATACACCTAATAATCCATTTTATCCATCCACCTGATCATCGATCAATCCATCCATCCTCTCCTCCATCTATCCATACACCTATATTTACCTCTATCCATCCATCTGTTTTTCTCCATCCATCCATCCACCAATTCATTCATCCACTTCTACATCTTTTCATCTGTCCCGAGCTATCTAATATCTGTCTGTCCATCAATCCATCCCCATCCACCAATTCATTCATCCATTCACACCATCTATCTATTCGTCTATGATGATCCCATCACCCTTCCATGCATCCTGCCCCATACTGTACACGAGATGTCTGGCGTCATCATCATGTCCTTTAGCTAAACCCACATTACACATGAAATTAGGAAACAAAGCGCACACACCTCTTAATACGTGAGCACCTCCAATATGCTGATGTTTTCTTTTGCACACTGTGTTTGTTAAATTGCCTTTGACTGCATGCATTGGTAATGGAACTTTATGTCCTTGCAGAAAGGACAGCTAGTCCGTTTCAGTTAGGGCCTGGACCATCTTCTATGGCTGGCTTTTCACGAGACTCCAACCCCCCCCCAATACGATGCCTTATGAATAAATGAAGCCTATGAAGCATTTTTTTCCATATTTGTGTAAATTGCTTTAAAAGCATTTTATCATGTCATAAAAAAGCGCAATTGATCTGCAGAGCTCGGGCCATTGGGCAGCTGTGTGTTTTGTTAATGGCCACTTTGCTCCAAGCAGCTTATTAAAAAATTTATATATAAATGCTAAAATTGCATAAATTATTTAAGCACAAAGTAAGCATTTTTGTTTCAGTCGGGAGGTGGGGTGGGGCGGATATTGAAAAGGAGACCGGGTTTAGGATATTAAGCTCAGATAGAGGATCAGTCATATACCATTTGAAATGCATAGATCACATCTAAACATAGGCACTCGCATATGTCACGCACTCACACACACTCGAACTCACATACACACAGCATTGCACGGGCACAAAAAATATATATTTTTTTTGATGACTTCGTTTCAGCGAGCGTGGAATGTCACCCATATCCTGGTTGATTGTACTTTCGAGTTTTATGATGTTTTCTCATTGATTTGTTTCCCCGGCGCAGCTGCCGACCTCTATTGAGGGACGAACGTAATCAGCGCTGACGCAAATTAGATGGTTATTCGTTTCGAAAATTGACAGAAAAACAATAAAAAAGATGAAATGCTCCCAAATCAATAGATATAATGAAATTCAAATAATCCGAGAGATGAGGTCTCCATGGCAACTGATAATGTGGAAAAGAAAACAATTTAATAAAGGACAGACACGCTTTGAAAACAGATTGGGGGGGGGGGGGGCTGTAAAGCGAGAAGCAGATGAGAGGAGGGCAGGTGGGGGGGCAGGAAAGACAGAGGGAGGGAGGGAGAGAGAGAGAGAGAGAGAGGGGACATTTGTGGCGGCTGCATGGCAGGTCCTAGTGCTTGTTTCTCTGGTGTGAAGGATCTGTGTCTATCCCAAGGACGCCTGAATAATTAGGAAAGTGTGCAGGGCAGAAAGTGCAGATTCAGGTTTTAATACATAAAAAAAAAAAAGAAAAAAAGAAAAGAAGAAGAAAAATTTTTTTTTTTCAGGGGCAGTCAATCGGAAAACCATTTGTTGGTGACCTTCCTGAGAGGCCCCCTGGTACAGGGCAAGATGGAGGCTGCGTGGCAGGCCGGCCTGAGTTATGGCATATTTGTGTTTTTATAGTGGCACAGGGAATGGAGAACGGGACAAGGGAGGGTGGAGTGGAGGTGCGGGTGAAGGGGGGGGTCTACAGGACCACAGTGGAAGCGTGTGTGTGTGTGTGTGTGTGTAGGTGCTTCTACTAAAGAGGGGAGGGTGAGAGAGGGGAGAGAGGGACAGAAAGGGGGAACTTGCACATGTGGCTGTATTTACAGATCAGTTGTCAGAAAGGCCATTTAGAGCGAACAGGGCAAATCCCGGCACAAGGACAGCGGAGGTGTGCTGTACGTTTAACAGGAAAAGACGAGCACAATGGCGTTGTCCCTTCAGAACTCTGGAGTCGTTAAGTAATTGTTATCCAGACGGATTTTCTTCCCTGTCTGGCGGAGCTTGAGAAAAGATGCTCGACAGAATTTTCAGATGTTCGGATGAAAGGCGCATTGACTCATTCTTTTATTTCACCAGCGGCACTACCCTGCATTGTTTATTCTGTTTATTGAAAAATGATAAAAGCGAGTCGAACCTGTCTCATCGTCAGTTTGTTTAATTCAGCGCTATCATTAAGGATCCAGGATAACGCGTCCTGTTAGCGGCCGTCATTATCCTGTTCAGAGCAGTAAGCGAATTAAAGCCGAGGGCACGGGGCAGAGCAACATCTCCCAAGACCTGTATCCTGATCCCGGGTTATGGTACAATCTGCTGCTGTTAAGCCATAAACCAAAGTACTGTAGAACTCAATAAAGCGTAAGGGAGTTTGTGGACAAACTGTGTGGCAAACATAGCACGAGTGTGTTTATGTATGTATTGTGTAGGTATTAAGAGACAGATATGCAATGATGAACTCTGGGGGTGAGCACCAAAAAAACCCCTCCATCACACACACACACACACACACACATATATATATATATATATATACACAGTAGCTCACTCTCCCGGTTGAGACGATGCCCTGCTCTCGTTCCACATTATTTCCTCAGGACGGACACACCTAGTATTTGATAAATAACAGTTTTTCAGGTCACCCTTGAAACCTTCCACTTACAGTAATGTGCAGTTTGGGGGCGGTCCGGCGCGCGATATTAATTTGAGGCTTAGTCTCAAATTCTTCTGTCTGAGTGCGCTGTCTCAGCGGGAGAGAGCTGTCATCAGGGCAGCTGCGAGACCCGACATTAATATTGCGATGTGAAAAGTGGCCCGCATGTAGGAGAGAAACTTGAAATTCCTCGCTGAACGATATCTCAGAGCCTGCGAATGTGGCAGGCGTGTGTCAATGACTCGGAATAGAGGCTTGTTTTTTTTGTTTTTTCTTCTTTCGTCCAAATCAATCGCTTGGGGGCAAAAAAAAAAAGAAAGAAAAAACCCGCCACCATCATGGGGTGAGATGGTGAAATGTGAGAGCGGGGCATCTGCTTTCGGTGTAGCGAGTGTGGAGTTTGTGGCACATGTTATCAGTGTCAACAGCACCCGTGCATGGTCTCTTCCTCCCTCCCTTTCCCTCTCTCTCTCTCTCTCTCTCCCTCTCTCTCTTTTTCTGTATCCATGATATTGCCCCTGCCCATGGCTGCTACTCGCTCATTGACTCTGTGTAACTCAATCTGAGAGGCTGGAGCCTAGCGGAGTGGGCTCGCCTGCCGTGTTCTCATCCAGCTCGGACAGTCAGCCACGCGCTCGGCACACTGGAGAGAGCAGCTTAAGTGGCCTCTCTCTATCTCCATCTCTCTCTCTGTCTTCCGGGCCTTTTTTTTTTTCCCCCATAACGGCTGTAGAGGTAGAGAGCAGAGGGTGGTGAAGGACCCCTACTGGTAAAGTAGGTAAACACGCACGCACAGCCCTGACATCTGTGCTGCATGCACGAGTGCGAGAGACACAAGGAGCAGGGGAAAGAGAGTGGGGACGAGTGCGAGTGCAGCCTAGTCGTGGAGGCGCGTGGGGAGACGAGGGGGAAAAAATGCCGTGTTTCGTGGAGAGAATGCCGCCCGAGCGTCAGGGAGAGGTGAGACGCAAAGAGGAGGGCCGTCTCCTGCCAGGTAAGACTTGGGGCAGACGCAACACACACTCACAGCCAACTCTAGACATGTGTACACATACACACACACACACATTGGCTGAGATGCTGCTAGAGTCAGGTGTGATGTCAGAATGAGTGACAATTCCAGTGTGTGTGTGTGTGTGTGTGTGTGTGTGTGTGTGTGTGTGTGTGTTTGTACATCTTTACATAGAACTGATAGAAAAAATATTATACTTTCACATCTGTATAAGAAAGAAATGTTTTGTGGAAAAAGGAAAAAAAAAAATCAAAGCTTACTTAAAAAAAAAAAAAAAAAAATCCTTCTCCCAGATCCTGCTCCACAGGTGTGTTTCTAAGAAACAGGCCTAATTCTTCGACAGTTCTGAAAAACTAACCGTTTACATGTCTAATCTCCCGCTCTTTCGGTCTGTGTTGGTTTTGGATTAGCCATTGTGTACTTTTTCTCTCAAATTGTTGTTCTTAATTACCACCCAGGCCCGTGAGAAGGATGGCACTGAATTTCTCAGCGCGCTGACATGTGGTGTTATTTGCCCAGCTAAGCGGCTCCCCTGCTAGCATGGGGCGAGCTCTCAGCCGCTCGCTTAGATACAGATGTTCGGAGGATTTTCGAGCGCCGGGGAACACGGAGGGGGTTTGTATTAGCGCCTCGCGTTTGGCTCGGATGCGCGGCGTTCTGACTTAATCCAGCGCGCCTCTCAATTAAACTTTCGCTTTTGTTAAATAAATACAGTGTCTCGAAAAACTAAACATACATTTGCATGGATCCTATCAAGTTTCAGGCCATAATGGGCTCAAGCGCAGGCCACGAAAAAACAGACAGACGAGTGCAGAGCGTTTCTTCTTTTTTTTTTTTTTTTTTGGTCTGTTTGTTTCTCTTGCCAACAAGAGTTGAACCCTGAGTGAAGGTGAGATCAGGCGTGGACCGGGTTCACGTTTCTGTAGTGATCTGGCAACGGTTCCGATGTCCCGGTGGATTGTTTTGTTTGTGTGCGTGTGCGTGTGTGTGTGTGCACGCTCGTGTGCCTGCGTGTGTAGGCGTGTTTGCGTTTCCGTCCGTGCACACACTTGCGCGAGATTTTACTAAGCAGATATTTCCCCTGTTTTCGCTCTGAGCCGCGGGAGATTGATGACTGAATTGTGGAGTACATGTTAACAGTAACTGCTGATTTATTGAGATACTTAGGGTAAGTGAGGCAGCCCTGACTCAGAGGGGTGGAACAAGATATAGTCCTTTTAGCTTAATGCAGAAATAGAGCCTTTTTAAGGAATAATTGTGATTACTGCTTGGGTGGGGGGGGTGGGGGTGGGGTGCACGGGGGAGGAAGGCTTTTAGCTCGGGGAGAGGTGAAGGAACCACAGGGGATGCAAGAGACACTTTGCATTTTCCTAGAATTTGTTTTGCATTCGATTGCAAGTTACTGGCGCAGTTTCAGGTATTGGGTTAGTGATTTTTTTCTTTCTTTTTTTTTTTTTTTTTCTCCTGAAACCACACTTAAACAGGTTTGCATAGGTTTGACAAACAGACTCGGAAACGGTGCCACTTTAAACGAATCGGTCTTCATTTCATCCCCGTGAGCAGGATTCGCATCCACTTTAAAGATTCATGCGACTCCGATGTGATATCCCTCCATCTCTATCTATCTATATATATTTTCCTGGCGGTACAGAATAAGGAATAGCACTTCCCCCTGCAGTAGAGGAATGCCCCCTTTCCCCCCACCCCACCCCATCCTCCCCCGCACCCCCCTTTTTTTTTTTTCCAAACCACCTTTTAGACTGAGTGAAATGTTTCCCCCAGTTCGCTCAGGGACGACTTTATTTCTTAGCAGGGATTTAACACTCACTCAGTACCCCCATAAATACAAGCTTCCCCAGCAGCCCAGGAGCCGTAACTCATGCTCTAACTCTCAGGCTAACCAAACTCATATTGCAGAGAGAGCTTTGTTTGGCTTTGTTTCTTGCTCGCTGAAACCCTTCAGATTACTGTGGCAGCCGCACTCAAACCTCTTCCTCTATAACTCGTCTGAGCACAAGAACATGAATTTGCACTGTTTTTTTTTTTTTCTTCTGTTAAATTGAAGACCAGGCTTGTTGCTGCTATTGTTTAATGAACATGTGCTCTAGCTGGTGGCACCTGTTGAAGTCCAGGCTTTTCCTACCACATCATTAGTGACACTATACTTGTGGCTAGAAGACGCCCACGCAGAGCCTTGTGGCGAGGCTCAGTCATTTTTAGCCCAAAGTTCACCTGACGCACTCATTTTAAAACCGTCTCGTTTTGAAAAAAAAAAAGGAGAACAGAATGTAGTACAGTGTAGATCATAACTAATCAGAGGCCCTGAGAGAGCATCTTTTCTGTCACGCGGAATAGAAATGAGTACATCCGACACTTTTCCTTTCACATTTCAAACTCTAATGAAAAAATTAACGAAATAAATAAATAAATACGTTTTTATGGTTTGGTCTTTTCTGCCGTGATTAGTAAAGTATTCAAAATGTTTGTTTTTTTAAAAAAGCATACAGTCCATATAACAACACAGTGACTTTCTGCTTGAGAAATGATTTAAAAAGTCTTCAATCGAGATCAGGTTGTGAAGTCACTAAATCGCAAACAGCGTGGACCTATCGTGATTCGTATGCAAATGAAGAGAGGATGATGTCGGCAACAAACCAAGTATGCAAGTATTGATTAAGTTATCTCACTTAGCTAATATCAGTGATCTTTCTCCTTGCCATGGCTTATGAAGGTAAATACTATACAGTACGTGCGAGCGTTCGAATCAAACTAGGACGTGAATGAAGGCATGAAATCGAATGAAGTCCTGACCTCTATATGCTCCAGGGCATTTCCACGTCTTTGGTCCATTTAAGGAGTTCCTGGGAGGCCAGCGTTTCAGACAGACAGTCCGAATATGGCCCTGAGAAAACTTAAGTACATTCATTGTATCCAAGCACTAATGAAACACCGGGAAAGTGCATTAGTGTAGCAGAGGATTATATAACAGAAATAAAGGGAGTCTATTTATTTATTTATTTATTTATTTAACTCTTATAACGGTTTTCTGTTCAAAAGTCCTGGTTTGACTTGTACACCCCCCCCCCCTTTTTTTTTTAAACAATATCCAGATAACTTTACTTTAGTGCTCTTAAATTTTTTTTTTTTAAATCGCCATCCTTAACAATTCAAGAATGACATCATCTTTTTTTTCGCCTCATCATTTGGATCATAGCAGCTATAAATGTGCGTCCCCCCCTCGCCGTCCTTTCTTTCTCTCTCATTCCTGAAATGAATTCAACAAATCATTTCAGCTCGTCATGTTTCCAAGAAACCACAAAGCCCTCCCTCCTTCCTGAACTCCATCCTGTGCCTGAATAACCTTACTTTTTCAAAACTCCACATCCTTTAGGAAAAAGTTAACTGCTGAGCAACAAAGTCACATTCACCTGTCAAGAACTAAAGCGAAGAAAAATGATCTAATTCGCTTATAATTGTGTTCTGTTGCTCTGAGTTTCCTAGTATGACATCATCCTCTGTTCATTTGCATATGAAGCTTGATAGATTCATGGTGTTGACTTTTTCTTTGTGGCATCGCAAACTGAACTCAGTGTAGCACTTTCTAAATCAATTGTTATGAAAAGTCTCACCAAGTGTGATGACAGGAATCAGCCACGCTAGAGATGATTCGGCTTTTTTTTTTTTTCTTTTTTTTTTTCCTTTAAGGGGCAGTGGTGGCTCTGGTTAAGGCTCTGGATTACTGATTGGAAGGTTGTGGGTTTGAGTCCCAGTGTAGTCAGTTTGCCACTGCTGAGCCCTTGAGCAAGGGCCTTAACCCCGTCTGCCTCATGGGAGCTGTATCCTGGCTCTGACTCTGACTTCATAGCGAAAAGCATTTCAGTAAGGTAACATGTTCGTTTTTATACTTTAATAATCACAGAACAATAAAAATTGACTGCTGTTCATTGGAGTTGGAAATGTGAAAAGAAACGCGGCTGATGTACTCGTTTCTAATCTGCGTGAAAATAAAGACGCTCTCTCAGGGCCTCTGATTAGTTATGATTTACAACTATAGTACCTCCCGTTCTCCTTCCTGTTTTTTTTTTTTTTTTTAACCTCCTAATGTTCTGTGCACATCCGAATCCCTCTGAAGTCTCGTTCCCGGCGTCCGCCTTTTTGCAACTTGCATTATTTGCGTAAACGACGCCGTGCTACGAGCCATATTGTTCACGTAGTCTGTTTTTTTTTTTCCCCTTCTCCTTCGCCTCTGTTTGATCTCTCCCTCCTCCCCATGAGAGAGCGATACCGAAGACATCTTTTGAAAAGATGGCATTGCTGAAAATGTGCAGCAGCAGTCCATCACCTCGCATAAGGCCCCTGCGTGAAAACAAAAGCGCTGTCTGATAAAACGGCGCTGCTGCGCGGAGCTTTTCATCTTTCGCTACCTGTTAGAGCAGCTGCCGCCGCATCGTTTGCTCAGGCTCCCTCTCACTCTCTCCCTCACTCGCACACAGACGCACAGAGTTATTGGTGTGCCATAAGCTGATCAGTGGGAAAAGGTGTGGCGCGTTTCCAGGCCGGTACCCAGGCTGGTGCCAGTCCCCAGGTTTGGCTCTCACGTTGTGGATTGATGTCTGAGAAGCAGCAGGGGCTTCGCTGTACCTTTATTACGCATCAGCTGGATACCAAACTAATTTGATAAAGCAGCACTTAATACAGCGCACACACGCTGCCACCGCGCCTGGCTCGCTGACAAGTGTGTCACGCCACCTGGCAAAAGCCTGGCACTGTGCTTCGGCATCGGATACGGCCGAGGACAGAGAGAGAGAGAGAGAGAGGAACGCGTGGCGGAAAGAGAGGGAGGGAGAACGGGTGGAGAATAGAAGGTGTGGATAGAGGAGTGCGAGAGAAGACGAGGGAGGATGACAGACGTTTAAGAAGGTGGAAAAACTGTTGAGGTAGAAAAGAGAGAAATACACACTGAAGGTTGCTTTGGTAATTACTAGCTCTGTGCCCAGGCAGTGGGGGCCAGTGTGTTTATGTGAGCATGTGTGTGTGTGTGTGTGTGTGTGTGTGCTTTAGGCCCTGGTGCTCTGATAATGAAGGGTTAGTGTTGCAGTTCTGACAGTGTTAATCTCCCCATCGCTCTTGGCTGAAATTTACCCTGCTGGGGAGAGAGCGGCAAGCCCACCTGACAGCGCAGTTTACCCACAGCCTGACACCCGCTACACACACACATATATACATGCGTGCACACACACACACACACACACACACACCCACATTGGGACCAGCCTTCAGCATCCATCCTCATCTCAAAGACAAAAGAAAAAGGAAATAGAAAGAATAAAGGGAAAGATCGCAGAGGGGGGAGACAAGTTTTTCTTCTCATCCTATTTGAAGTTGTCGGAGAGGCGCTTAAGCATTGCAGCGGCGCAGACCCCAGCCGTATGAATATGCATCGCACCATATGGCTGCACTAGCACTGGGACTGCGTGTGTCCAGAAGGTAGAGCAGCATCGATGCATTATTCCACCCTGAAGTACAACACACACGCTTTTAGGACGAGTACAGCGGAGAGGTGGTCACTGAGAGAGAGAGAGCGAGCGAGCGAAAGAGTTCACCCAGTGATTTTAGCTTTTTATTAAAAAAAAAAAAACAATGTTAAGAGTTCGGATGCACACCCCGGCGACACAGCCTTGATTAAAAGTGATATTTCTGACACATTAGGATGCGTGCTGGAAGTAACCTTCTCCAAAGCCTTCATTATCAGATGCATGACAGACTTGAATATTTATAAAATAGGTTTTAATAATTAATAACAGCAATCTGCTACAGTAATTCATCAAATTTGCACTTGAGCGGAGTATCCGTTTTCACTTTAAAATAATAATAAGGCAAACCCTAATGCCGACGAAAGGCAAAATTGCAACCTGCACTTTGTCTGAAGCTCATCATAAGCTTCAGTGCATTCATGACATTTAGGTCATTGCACAGAAAAAAAAAAAATGAAAAAAAAGTGTTTAATGATTTTTGTTCTTCCTGCTGTTTTTGTCAGCACCACTTTATCTGCACATTTCTGCACTGCATTTGTGGAGAGAAGCAAAAAGAAAAAAAAAAAGAAAAGAAAGAAAAAGAAAAAAAAAAAGGCTTGTTGTGCTGTTTACTTGTTGGGTTGCTCGAGCTTGCAGGAGGCTATACTGCATAAATAAAATCAGGAAACCAAAATGTTTTAGTGTAGAATATACAAGAAGCTGTTGTGGTTTTATCAAAAGCAAATTCTTTGTTTGAGTCAGCCAGCAACACTTCCTTTATGTGTGTTCTGACCAAAATAGCACACGGTTTCTGTAAAGCAGCACTCTACCTCCTCAAGCCTTTTTTTTTTTTTTTTTTGCGTTGCATTTTTTTTTAAAAACAAAAACAAAACAAAACTCAGATACCTGTTTGAATTCGTGAGACGATTAAAATGTGTTTTTTTTTAATTATTATTTTCTCTTATATTATATCTGATGAATCTGTTTTATATATGTTATACATACACACATATATATATATATGTATAGTGCATGCAGATAAATATACTGTCATTGTAGACAAATAAAGCAACTTGCATTAGGCATGACCTACAGCCTAAAATTCAGTTTTTTTTTTTGTTTTGTTTTAATAAAAGTTTTCTTTAAAAGGGGGAAAAAAAAAAGAAAAGCTTTTTATGTGGGAACCAGTCTGACAAAGGCAAAAGTGTCACCTATCCTTGTGGGAACATAATAATAATAATAATAATAATAATAATAATAAGGTTAAATGATCATAGCAACAATAATAACTGCAATAAATTAATCAAAGAGTAAAAAACTGCAGAAAAAGAAATCAGCACCGGTTGACACAGACCGGTTTTGGCACGGCTGGAAAAGCCTAACGTGCTGACTCATTTCTAAGAAGGAGGACACGCACACTCTGAAATTTCTCCTCCATCTACAGTACCTGATTGAGCAGACGTTTAGAGGACACCTGTAACTCATTCCTGTCTGCATTAAATAAAAAAGAGAGAGAGAGGAAAAGGGAGAAGAAAAAAAAAAGAACGGTGAAGTCTGTGAAGCACAGCAAATGTTTTAATGGTGGCCGGGGATCGAAGTTGTCAGCGAGGCTTCCTGTCTGGAAATGCATTTTTTTTTTTTTTTTTTTTTAAAGTCACCTCCTCCTCTCATCTCATGCAGAAAAACGCATGGCCCAGAATTTAAGGAAATTGCTTTAAAAACACAGAACGCGCGTGAGCACAGGGAGCCGCAAAACAAATTTTAAGAGGTAACCTTGGAAATCAATTAAGCTTTCCATGTGAGCTGGAAACATTTCCGAGGAAAAGCCACCCCTGTTTAATTTTCCCCCACTTCTTTCTTAGGGGACGTGCTGCCTGTCAAGCTGCATCTCGCTAAAAGCTTTGTTGCGCTGCCTTATTTCATTTTGAAAATATGCCGTTAAAAAGTTGACGGGCTTGTTTAAGAAAAGCCACAATTCATTGTGGTGATTGTGGCGGCGGAGTTAAACAGCCTAAACACGGTTTTAGGTTCATATCCATTTGGATGCTGGTGGTTCACCAGAGAGAATGGTTAAGGTGTAGTTTTTTTTTTTCCATGAGATGGCCTTGGTTCGCTGTCTTCTTCTTCCTGTCTCTTTCTTTCTCTCTCTCTGACTCTACACATGGCAGGTGGAGGTTTCTGCACTCCTAATTGATAACTAATCGAGCAGCTTGTGCTGTGTTCCCCCTGGAGGACAGGCCCTAATGGTGCCTTGGCTTGCTCAGCAGTGTGGCCCCGGAAACTGCTAAATGAAATATATCCTAGCAGATAATGACTCTGAGTGACATACTCCGACACCGAGCAGCGGCCGACCTCTCCGCCGGCCCTCCTCCCTTTATCACCTCTCGCTCTCTTTCCTCCTCGTGGTGGGGATACGACCAACTCGAGCAGTTAATCTTTAAGGATATCAGCTTGAGGACCCTCGAGAGGTGTCGTTAGGTTCTGTGCAGTGCCTCCGCCATGCCCTGCTGCCAAACCTGCTGCCAAACCTGCTGCCAGCTCCTCACAGAGGTCCTGCCACCCAGCCCTGAGCTGCCAACGCGGCTAATTAACCTCCACCGCCAGGGTCGTGCTCAATCTGGCTCCATCTGAAACACTGCTTTTGCACAGAGGGGAAAAGAAATGCTATAGATTTTTCTCCGGTCAGATCCGAACGAATAGACAAAATGAACGATGCTAGAGTTACGACTCTATCACGAGTTATGAAATGGAAATGTTGCAGCTCGTGTAAACTTTGTGAGATTCAGTAATTCAGTAAGTATTTTCCCGGCTAACGCTTGGCCTTCCTGTTCAGTTTTTCGTACCTTCATTATTTAATTGTGCAACAAGTTTAATTAGAGAGTCTCAGGGTCGCTAACAAAGTTCATCCCTTGCAATGTTCAAGTTTTGACCTCTCTTCCTTTTCCCATTAGATTTTC
This sequence comes from Clarias fuscus, assembly GCA_030347435.1. Lineage (NCBI taxonomy): Eukaryota > Metazoa > Chordata > Actinopteri > Siluriformes > Clariidae > Clarias > Clarias fuscus. The sequence goes on from CM059221.1 coordinate 22,775,401, forward strand.
GCCCCCCCCCTCACAATTGTGTGTTTGCAGCCTAATTACACTCCTTACAGCATATTTCCTTTTCCGCTTTGCATTTAAAAATATACAGTGGCATTTCGTGTCCATTGTGGTGCATGGTGTGTGTCCGTGTGTGCCTTTGTTTTTTCAGGACTTGTTTGTTTGTGCTAGTCGTGGCGGTCCCTGGCTGGAGTATTGTACTTGGCTGCTGTCTCCAGGAGGAGGAGGAGGATGAGGAGGAGGGGTTGGGTGGGTTGGTTGGGGGTTCGCAGAAAAGTCAGAGCAGGTCCTTGAAGGTTGGCTCAAAGACAGCATGCAGTGCACAAGGTCACATCCAAGACTAAAAGCAATAAGTGCTTTATTGATAGCAAAAACACACTACAAGCATCAGCTGATTAATAATAAAACAGATTTGTGTCTTCATTTTATTATTTTTTTTTACTCGATGTCCTCACAATTCGAGACGCCAAACATCCGTCGTTCGAGCGAAAAAGAGTTTGTTTTTTTCGCTGCGTTTTGTATGTCGAGCGTAATTGTTTCGTCTCGATGTGGGTCCTCACGCCGCGGATTGATTCCTGCAGCGGAATCAAAAAAATGTATTAGAATCCATCAGATAAAAGAGGACAAGGGAAATGAAGTGGGCGTGCATGAAATACCGCACGCTTCAGCATTCCATTATAGCGTCACCTCATATTTTATTTGGCCCGTAAGCCCCTCGGTGCTAATAGCTTACTTAAATTCAACGTGGTGATTTTCCAGCACTATTACATACTATTTTGTGAAGTGTAAAGCAATAGCTCCAGGGGGGAAAAAAAATCAGAAATATAATGTTTTTTTGTTTGTTTTTTAAATAATATACACATGGCCAAAAGTATTGAGACAAAAACCGCCATGCATTATAGTTCTCTCTGTGCACAAAACATGTGATGTCACTAATTAGCCCGAGGCTACGAGGCTGAAGAGTTAACCGCTGATTCGAATCATCGGGTCAAGTCAATGAATGGAAGAAATATGTGGCAGGACTTTTACTTTATAAAGAATACGATATTCTTAAATAATACTATATAGTTTCTATAACTAAGACAAGGAATTCGCCAGTGAATTGTGAACTTCAGGAAGCAAATCAAGCAGGCATGGATCGGGCGAGTAACACCAGGCGGCTTTTTGAATCCGTGCCCATCCGGATCAGGCGGGTTTTTAAAGAATAAAGGACTTCGAATTTAATATATATTGTTGTAATTTATTGCGTGAAAGATGAATATTGTATTCTGTCAATATTTTAAAACTTTGAGAATATCAGTAAAACCTTCAAATTTGACTTTTGTCTTAATACTTTTGCCCAACATTGTATTGCGGATATTCTTTTTTTATTTATTAAAGCTTTTAATTCTTAGTGTTCGTTATTGAGGATAAGGTTAGCATTAGATCCAGGGTGTAGGCTCCTACACATAATTACCTTCATGAACAATCGGCAGTGAAAGGTCCTCACGGGGTTAGTACTGTACAACAAACATGTGCGTGTCTCTTTCTGTTAAGTGAACGTCTTTTGTACTTCTTTTCCTATATTAAAAAACACACACACACACACACACACACACACACACACACACACACACACACACACACACACAAGAATAAGAGTAAAAGTAAAGCATGACGAGCCTGTTTTTCCTCATAAACCTGCTAAGAAACAAGAAATCCATCTGTCTTTTCTTTCTGGGAAACGGCCCCGCGTAAGAACGTTCCCACCTCACTCAGTAACCCCAGCGACGCCCTCGTTCCCCGACTCCTGTGCCTTTAAAAACGCAGTCGGCAATGGCATTGTTTTTAATCATCAGAACCCAGAAATTATTATTATCGCCTCTGACGCGGCAATTAAAACTTCAGGTCAGAAGCACAACGAGCGGTGATCAGCGGTGAAGCTGAGAAGTTTTAATTAGACGATCAGAACCATTAATGCACAAAAAAAAAAAGGTGTGCACTGGGAAATTAACGCGAACGTCTTAATCAGGGTTACCAACTCCGAAGAGGAGTCAAGTGAACAGAGAGCAAAAAACAAATCATTTCCGCACCACTGGGACAAAACTCAATTAAATATGCATGCAGAAAATGGAAATTTGGAGCATCAGCACAGACTGTTGGAAAAAATTACGGCAAATCTGGACACGGGGTCGCGGACCTGCTTATTGTTATTCTTGTGTAATAAAAGTGAAAGAGGGGGCCAGATGCCGGGGACTGGAGGATTGGTCCATCAGTGGCTTTCCGCTTGGCTTCCCTGAGCCCACGTTCACACCCTCAGGGGAGCGTGGAAACACACGCACGCACACACACATCCGGCGAGCTGTAAATACGTAAAAAAAATTAAATAAAAACAGAATAGTACGGTTTTATTTGTATTTCAGGTTTAAGAGCTCAGTACTTTTCAGACACACATAGAGCTTGGAATATACACTTCCATGAGAAATAGAGACCCCGGCGAGCACATGTCCAGAGCCTGACCTTGCCGAGCCGGTTCTAATCATATAGAGGAGCTTTTTTTTTTTTTTTTAAGGACGGGGAAGAAGGGATGAAACTATGAAGCATGCTAAATAATGAAAAATAATCTCTTACAATCCTGGCATCTCCCATGCCTATTTTATATTAATTAACTCACCATATGATGGGGGTTTTGTCCTTGTCAGTCAAGCTATGCTGAAACGGCGATTGAATTCCCCACATTACACCACTAACACCCTGCATGACTGCAAGGCCGGACCGGGGATCAGGTTATAGATTTATAGACAGATGCCACAAGTCTCTAAGTTAAGCTGAACGCATAGGAACATACTTCCTATAGAAAGCAGCAGGTCTATGTTGGGAAACAGGAGTGGTTCGGTTTGTTTCTAGAATATCCAGCTTGCGGTAAAGATGCCAGGCGACGAACACGTATGCCATCTCTTACAATTTCTCTCAGAGAACGAGAGAGAGAGAGAGAGAGAGAGAGAGAAGGAGAGGACAGGACATGCCAATCTAAGCAGTCATTAACAGCCACTTCCCCACTCTGGCAGGCTGATTACAGTCTGCACACGTTCACACAAATAATGCACTTCCAACAGCATTATTAGGATTTGAAACACCACTTGATTGGGCATGATATCATTCTGGCACATAAACAGAAGCTCGGCATTAAACAAGAAGACGTGGAGAGTCTGGAGAGCCATGACAGACTGACTTTCTTTCTTTCTTTCTTTCGAGAGAGAGAGAGCTTTCTTTCGATCTTTTTATTTATTCATATTTTTTAAAGAACGTTTTTATTTCAGCCATTTCATTTAGCATTTGCGTCTGAATATTACCATAGCGCCGTTCTGACAAGAAGCAGGATGTATAAGGCCTTTGATGTACATCACGGGCTGTGCAGATAAAACGGAAGACCTCTCTCGCTCTTATTGGCGAAATTGTTTAAAATAGTTCGAGCATATTTTTTTTTTTTTGCCCTCTCTCCGCAAAGGTTTTCTCCTTATACAGTAACGGGATTACCCGCCTTCCAGCTCTGCAGTCTTTCCACGAAAATCTTGTCAGCGTTACAATAAACATATCCACTTAAGAAAAACAAGTTTGGTTTAGTTATGATGATCCCTGCTGCTTCGTTTATGAAGTCGAGGTGGACGAGCATCTTCGAGCACCCCCGAGACCCGGCTGGATCCCTGTCATTTCGCTTGCGCTTAGAAAAAGCAGGTCGGAGGGTGGAATTAATAGGGCTTTGCTGCTTGTTACACCTATTTTTGTGAGCACGAGCAACGGCCCCGTGAGAGCTGGAAAGCCTCCCGTGTGAGTGCCTTTGCTTTCATCTCCGTCCCTGCTGATTTTATCGCGTTGTACGCTATCGCGCGCTCACAAGCGACTGGAGGTAAACAGCGCGGTTGCCATAGCAATCGGCAGTGTCGGCAAAAGCAGAGGCAGCTCATCACGGATGGCGTGTACTCGAAATCGCCGGTTAGGAGTCGCTACTTTTGTCTTCCATCACCCTTTTACTGCTCTTTCAACCACAGCTTTTGACACGACCTCAGTCATTATATCCGTCCATCCATCCATCTAGGAATTGGACAGTGGAGGCCAATGGTGACCATTGTATTTATTCCTACTGTATACTTACGCATGCGGCCAATTTGGGACGACTGACCAGACTAATCTGCATGTCTTTGGGCTGTGGGAGGAAACCAGATCACCTGGATGAAACCCACCAAGCACATGCAAACTCCATGCACACAGACCCAGAGATGGGAATCGATCCCGGACCCTGGAGGTGCAAGGCGACGGTGCTAATCAATACGCCACCGTGCCGCCATATAAATATATATATATATAAAACTTAAACACCCAGTGTTCAGTTTATTAGCAACACCTGGGCAGCTGTTTAATGATTAAGCTATCCGGGTCAGACATCTAATTATTATATTTGGTGCATGTTTATTGACACCAGGCTATTTCAGATCAGGGATTTTCATGCACAACGTTCTTTAGGGTTTATAAAGAATGCTGCAAAGAGTTGCAGGTCTTTTAGCAGAAACGCATGATTGAGCAGGGCTAAATTCAGTCCTGAGTTTCCTGTTCTCAGTTGACACGAGTGCATCTGACTCAAGGTTTGACATATTACGCAGGTTGATATGCTTTGCCACTCGCACTCGTTTGAGGTACGGAAACCTAGCTTGCTGGCTCGTTTTCCCAGACACTTGGGTACACGAGTCACACACAGGTCACCTGACCCCTCAGAGCAGCGTGCAGTTTATTTTATCAGGTATAAAGGTGAGTGTATACCCCAGTAAGTACAGATTAAATTAGGACACGATCTTTAGGATCAATTGTAAAAAAAAATAATAATAATTAAAAAAAAATACACAAATTGTGGATAATGGAAAGAAAGCGCTTTCTACAAGATGAAGCGAGATCGAGCTGTTCAGGAAATCTGTACTTAAATCATGAAATAGTGGCAGAGTAACCAGAAAAATGACCCGTACTGTTACGCCCAAATGACCTCAATCTTCCCTTTGGAGGTGTTCTGAAAAAATACTTTTAGAATTTATGTCTTCCACTTCCTAATAGTTTTTCCAGCTGATTTTTTTTTTTTTTTTGGTCCTAAATTGCTGCCCTCTACAGCGTGAACCCTTCACCCCGGCCGTGCAATTGTCTCAGAGTTAAAGCCTGCCTTTCAGCACTGTTTAGATTCCAGTGAGTGCATGTGCGTGTGTGTGTGTGTGTGTGTGTAAGAGAGAGAGAGAGAGAGAGAGAGAGAAAGGTATGGAGAAGTGCAGGACGATGCTCAATGCTTAATTCCACAGCTTATTGTTTCAAAGAGGAAGGGCTGTGCACAAACACAGTAACTGAGAAAGCATGTGCCGAGGCCAACGGGTCCCTGGGACGCTGTCTGACAGGACGGTGTAACCTTCAGCTGCGTGCATCTGACACTCGAAAAAAAAAACAACAACAGAACTATACAAACAACAACGAGGGAAAAAAAAAAAAGGAGACAATATGGAGTAATAGTGTTGTAATGGAATGACTGAGTGGGAAATCCTGATTAGGTCATCTGGCGCATGTGTTTGCACAAGAAAGGTATGTCCCCTGTGTTGTATGGATGAGTTTATGAGAACAGGTCAGAAATAGCAACTCTGGCTGTGTGCGCTGAATAAACGTGCACCGCGGTCCACTGTGTCTTTTATAACGCCGGGCGTGAAGGAAAAGATCACCTTAAAAGTACACGTCGAAAACGGAAAACTAAAAACGAGCTTCAGTACGGCACAGGACGGATCTAAAATGAGAAACCTCTGCAGAAACACGACAGCATTTACAAGAGATGAGTTCATTTCTATCTTTTTGGTCCATTTACTGTACGCGCTGCACGTGAGATCAGGACGCAACGTCTCAAAAAAGGCAGAAATTCTCTGAAAAAGAAAAAAAAAACTCTTAACATTAGCACACTCGGCCTCCTCTAGTCAATACACACACACACACACACACACACACACACACACAGGAAGTGTGGGTCTGTGTGTGTGTGTGTGTGTGTTTGTGTCTCAATCTAAGATAAATGTTTTGATCTCTAAAAGACCACCAACATGACATTTTTATACCACACCATCCTGTGGAACTTCCACAGTGGAACAATTTTTGTAAGTCTGCTTTATAGCCGTTCTGTACTATATATGAGACTCTTGAGTTGTTTTTGATGAGCTTTCAAATGAAAAAAGGAAAGAAGAAAAAAAAAATGACCAAAAATGTCGACCGTGTAAAACAGTCACGGTTATCGTCATTACATCTGGTTAATTGGTAAGGCAATCCACTTAGCTACTTTATACAGTACATGTGTGAGTGTGTGTGTGTGTGTGTGTGTGTGGAGGGGGGGGATTTCCACATTGCAAGATGTTTGCTTCTGTAAAGGTAAGATAGTAATGTGAAGTGGTATTGAAGGCATTTCTTAGAAGTTTATTAATGTCAGACAGAAAAAACAACAAAAAAAACAAGCCTTGAGGTTTTAAAAAAAATTAATAAAAAACATTTCCTCTACGCCCGATTGCTTTGTCATTGCTTTTTCTGTTTTTGACCGCAGTGCTCGATATGACCCAAAATTCCACTGTTGTTTGGTCATTCCCCATGCTCTTGAACACCTGCTAAGTCACATAATCTTCTAGCGAGTTGAGTCAGGTGTGCTCGAGCATCGAAAATAGCAACCCGTGGACGCAGCTCCGGCACAAGCGCGATGATCGTAGTCGCGGAACAGGAAGGTGATGCCGGGTTAAAGGCTTAACGCTAACAGCTGCTGGCTGGAAGCTGAAAATCTTTCTCCTTTATGCCATTTCCCCGTGCCTTCTAGAGCTTTCTGCGGAGAGCCGTCGTGTCCCCCCGCTGTCAGAGTTAAGGCTGAACAGAGCTCCTACTGGCAGGAGCTTGGGCCTCTTTAGGTAAAGAGAGTCTACAGTGTCAGGCTGTTTTTATTCCGCTGTCATGTCGAGGATTAAATCTCGATGCAGTGGCTGCTCAGTGCGCCGTTGGGGGTCTGATTGTGATCTAGTCGTCTTTTTCGCTTCTAGGTTCTCAGTGACAGAAAGAAAAGAAGAAGAGAAAAAAAGATGAAGTCCGTCCTCTCATCTTCTCTCTCTCTCGTTCTGTCTCGGTACTCACAGTACGTGAATGTGACTTAGCTCTTTTTCCTTTTTATCCTTGAATTGCCAAATTGATTTGACTATTTTAAGAAAAAAACATGGAAGCAGAACGAGCATTGAGGCTTTTTACCCAGACTACTTCATTATTTCCTGTGAAAGCCTTTGTTATACGGTACGTAAGTGCCGTGGAGGAACAGCGTCGCTCTTCTGAAATGCTTTGTTAACCCTCATCTGGAGCTCTATAATTGTATCTGAGGAAAAGGGTCATATAGTCATGGAATTATTTAAAATTTGCTTTACTTATCAACAATTCCTGTCTAAATTGCTTTTTTCTTTTCCCCCCTCCTCTCTGTTTTTCATATTTGCAGCTGAAAGGGGTTTATGCACTGAAAAGACCTCAGGAAAATCCACAATGGCCGCCAAAAGAAAAGGTGGCCTGAAACTCAACGCTATCTGTGCCAAGCTGAGCCGGCAGGTGGTGTACGATGGCAGCTCCCAGAACGCCGAGGGCGACCAGAGCCTGGCGGACAACAGCGAGCGGGGCAGCTCGCACTACGACGAGGGCGACAGACCCGATAGCGACTTCTCCGAAGGCCCGACGCTGGGCCAGAGCCTAGAGGAAGATCAGAAACGGCGCGAGGCCATCGAGAAGTGGGTGAACGGCGAATACGCCGACGACCCCGCGTCCTTGGACGACGATGAGCCGCGGGGATCCAAAGCCAACGGCGGAGAGGACGGACCTCCAGAGGGGGTGTACATGGTACAGCCCAAAGGCTGCAGCGACGATGAAGACAACGGGGACGACGCCGACACAATGCCTATGTCCCACGAGGGCAGTTACCACGATGACAGGGACTCGGATAGTCCTCAGAAAGAGACGAGCTACCCGCCGTCCAGCGAGACCCCAAACTGCCAAGCTTCCTTCTCTTCTCCAGGTACGACTCCGGCACTAAGTGCACTCGGACGTCTCCTTGTTCACATCTTAATTTAGTTTTATCTTGCCTCGAGACTCTGACCGCGAGGAGAGCTTGAGACAGGAAATGGAGCTGTATTCTTACAGGCTTAAACGATTTTCATCTGGAAGCACAATCTAGAGTTACTACACGTATATCCAGTAACGCTATTGTGACAGGTGGAACTAGGAAGACAGGAACTTAAGTGATTTCCTGCAACAAAAAACGAATATTTGGACCGGGCTCACGAAGAAAACTGCGTTAGCCGCGTAGCAGCAGACAGCCAGCAGTGTTGGCAGGGCAGATTAAATATAATATTACACCCAGGATTATATTTTGAGGGTTTTTATTTTACTATCTACCAAATACCTACATTACAGTGCCAGCGCCAGAGGAGCCAAGCTTCTCAAGCTAGTTGTTACACCACCCAATCCGTCACGCGTACTGTATGACCTAATAAATAAGAGGCAGCTACGGTACTGGTGCATGGTGGGAGTAAAAAGATCAGGGAGAGCTCATATTTTTATGAGTACCTTACTTGCAAAAACACGCTAATTACACTTGTGTACCATCCAAGTATTTTGCTTTTTGACCTCTGCGGAAAAAAAAAAAAAAAAAAAATCCATTCCAAGCTTATGCTTTCTCTTCTTGGTATCAGGGATTACTATCAGTCAGATTAGATGGCAAACTTGTTGGTATGTCCCGTAAAGTGGCAATGACACCAGAAAACAGCGAAAAAACAAATATTTACTGCTTAACAACAGGCTGAACTTTGAGACCAGCCACACACTTATCTGCGACCTACGAGGTACAGTAGTGCTCGAAGCGCAATACCACTCACACATGTAGATAAACGCAGATAAGGTGCTGCTGCCCCCCTTTTTTTTTTTTTTCTTTTTCAAAACGGCAGTAAAAAATCCGCTTAGTCTCGTACTTTCTTTTTTGCTTCACGTAATTTCCATTTCGTCTTGGATGTTCAATTTTCCAAGCGTGTAGCTGTGACATACTGTAGGAAAGTGGTCTCTTCTTAGAGAAGGTCTTCTCGTAAACGTCTGTGGTTTTAATTAGTCCTGTTTTAAAAAAAAAAAAAAAAAAAAAAAAAGAACCGGCTGTACATAAATATTGTACTGTATGTCGGACGAAATATGCTACACCTTTCGTTTACAGCGGTTTACAATGCATCTCACATCACAACAGCACTGTTTCAAGGCTACATCAAGCACACACTTCTTTCTTTCTTTCTTTTCTTTTTTTCTTTTACTTGTTTTTCTTCCTCCTCCTTTTTTTCCTCCCCCCTACACTTCTCCCTCCTCTTCCTCCTCTTTTGTTAATTGTAACTAGGGCATCTATATTGCCGTGTTACCGCGCGGTTCACAATTAAAATATTCCCCCCCCCCCCCCCTCTTCCCTTTCCTCGCTGCTGTCTTTCAAAGGCTGATGCGGAGCGCACATAATTATGCATATAAACATAGTGGCTTAATTATCTCTCACAACATCAGTGACAATGTAATTAACAAACATTGCAAGATCAATGAGAGAAACTGCGACCTTCAAAACATTTAACTCCTCACTTGGAGGCGCCGTGTGGGTTCCCTATCAGCTCCGAGAGAACAGAATGCTCCCTCTCGCAGCACTTTGACGCCTCGCAGAATCCGCACTCGCGTCGTTAGAAAGTCGGCTGCGTACAAAGCAGACGGCAGAGACGAGCTCCGGATGATATCGGCCGGACCGGCGCGGGGGCAATTAAACTCTTTAAAAGGTTATATTCATTCATTGTAGACAATCGGGGCTTGATTTTTTTTTTTTTTCTTCACTAATACTGTTTTAATTCACATTTAATGTCACTCCTTATAAACATTATTACTGTTTTATTATTTCGTAATGTTCCCTTATGAAATGAATCATTACTCATAATATCAATAAACACGATTTTAGAAATAATAAAGTGAACCGAACTGAACGACTAACACCAGTCATACTCGACAAGTTGTCAGTAAATCCCTGATCGGGCCATAAATAGCTCACTGTAAGTGGGTCCTAATCATTTCTTGCCTTCTCACACACATTCACATGCTCAGCCCGGGATTTAATGGCCATGTTTGGCCAGCAAAGTGAAGATGTAGCCCAGTGCCTATTTGTTATCACACGGTACGGGGGGAAAAAAAATGTACCTCAATTGCCTCAAATGCAGACAAGGACTGTGTCACAGGCTGGAATGTGGCAGCGTAAAGTGGCAAGACTAAGGGTACTTCTTTTTACACTCTCCAGTGATGAGCGAGCGTGAGAGAGAGCAAGAGCGAGAGAGAGGGAGGGAGGGAGGGAGGGAGGGGGTGATGGAGGAAGGGAGGGAGGTAAAGCGAGCGAGTCGGGAGCGCAGCCAGGCAAATCACACCTTTCCGCCAAAGCCGCGGCTTCCCAGCCACATGCGCATGGCATGATTAGGAGGATGTGTGATAAGGTTGGAGAAGAAAAGCTCATTTACATGCTGTTTTAAAAGGTTATCTGCTCCCAGGTCCTGGCTTAATGTGCGCAGTTTGAGTCTAATCATTCCGTCGACATTGATCGTGCGTTCAACACTACTCGGGGGAGAAGGAAAAAAAACATTCGTTTAGTACTTTTATTTTTATACTCGTTCTATAAATAACGCAACTCCTGTAAGTGTAACTTCTGACATTACATTACTAGTTCTATAGTATCGCCCAAGAACAAGAATTATACTAAACGTACAGCCAATCGTACTGTAGAAAGAGACTTTGAGCAGCAGAAGGGGATTTCTATAGGAAAATGATGGGACTTTCCCCTCTGCATGAAAGCCTTTGGGTGAAATAAGACCAGAGTGGCTTTGATTAGTGTCCTTGGAAAATGTTCATGGATAGAGATTAAAGACCTTGTGCTCACTTTAAAGCTGGGTTTAAAAAAAAAAAAAAAAAAAAAAAAAAACATTGCATGACCCAACATGACAGCCTCGAAGCGTTCACATCCTATACGAAGGTACAAGAGACTACATTTCAAATTTATGACCGATATCGAGCCTTATCAGACCGAGTGGTGTTCTTCAAACAGTTAAAAATGTTACTGTCGCTGTTTAAAGATGTTAATTATTAATTAGGAATTAAATAATAAAAAAATGCCATAAAACAGCTCAAATGATCGACGCCCTACGGTATCAGAAGACTCGAATCCAGACGCAGAAAATAACTCGGCTCTTATCGTTCACTCGGCCTAATAAATGATAAACTGTATACTCTACACCAGAACAATGTTAATCATTGGAATTGTTACAATCAGCCAGGGCTTGTATGCCTTACATGTGTATTTCACCCAAAAACAAAGAAACAGATATTTCCTCCAAAATGCCTCATATAGTCCGTTTAAATTTTTCATGATCCTTCAATCTGCCAGATCGCCTTTCATTGTAATGTGCCATGGAGAGGAGTAACCCTGATGCTGCGATGGAAATTTGGGGATTATTTTACATGCTGAGAAAGAGATGTGAAAAGCAGGGGGGAGAGAGACCGATTTAGCCATAACACAGAAATACGAGACCAAAGCTGAAATATTTTGGTATTAATTACCAAGGCTGTGGCTCGCGTTACCGCTCGCTTACGTTCGCCGGCGATGAAAAAGGCAATCAAATAAATGAAGAAAAGGTCTGGAGCAGATCTGGCTTAAGGCCAGGACGCAGAAAGGGAGAGGCCGTGAGTCCCGGGAGTGTATCCGACACCGGGGAGAAGTTGTCATCCAAAGCACGGTTCAACCATCATGACAGAAAAAGTACACCGAGATGCCATTTTTACATGTGCGTAAAAACACTTTGCGAATCCTGGGCTGTGCATCTTTCATACAAGTCATACAAGACAGTATACCTGTCTACATAGGCCTACATATAAACATACTGTGCATTACATACACACACACACACACACACAGACTCTGTGAACGAATCGACGAGGTCTTAAGTAGTTCCTGCTTTTTAGACCAAAGCATTTTCTTCCAGCTCATCTCCCAGAACCTTTTTTTCCCCCCAACCTGGATGAAAGTTAATGGCGCAGAATTAATTTCTACATAACGCAATTAAACTATGCGTTTATTGCATTTTTGCTCTGTCCTTGGGGAGGACAGTGTGTTTTAATTAACTTTAAAAGAAAAAGTGAACTTTCATTGCTGGAGTAAATCGTTTAAGTGGCAACCAGTTAAATATTTTCCACGCTGGCTGTGCAACTGTGTTCACAGCAAAACACTGCGTGATTGATAGACTGGTATAAACGGCTCCATAACACTATATTCCAATACACCATATATATATATACCGTATAGTTTTTTTTATTATTATTTATTAATCAGTCTTTGTATTTGAAACTTTTTTGAGGAGGTCTCAAATATATATTCTACATATTTTACAGGTGAATAAAAAGATACTTTGATTAAAATCCCTATCCTACAGTATATACAAAGTATTCCTCTATTCAATATTGGCATAAGGCATAATTATCACTGAGTATGGAGCAACACACTAAGGTTCAACCTTGACGTTGTGTTAACTCTGCCCTGTAGGGGAAGCCTCTGCCCTGCGCGACTATGCAGCCAGCACCATGACCGAGTTCCTCCACATGTTCGGCTACGATGAACAGCAGGGCCGTGACGAGCTGGCTAAGAAGATCAGCTTTGAGAAGATGAAAGCTGCTACCTCAGACCCCTCATCCCTGACCAGTGAGGAGGCCACGCGCCGAGCGCGCTTCTCCAAGTATGAGGAGTACATCCGCAAGCTGAAGGCCGGAGAAGCGCTGCCCTGGTCCATGCACACCAAACCTGAGGACCTCAACTCGAAGATAACGCCAGAAAAGAGCACCGCGCTCCTGCAGCCGGCTTCCTGTCTACCCGGAACCGAAGCTCAGATGTTTCCCACCAGCATGGAGCAGAAGCAAGCCCAGATTAGTAGCAACCCAACTGGCATTCCCACCCATAACCTGGCATCCCGTGCCTCTAAATATGACTTCTTCATCCAGAAGCTGAAGATGGGTGAGAGCCTGAGGCAGGAGAATGGCAATGCTTATAAAAGGCCTTCTAAATATGACCTAGAAAACGTCAAGTACTTGCACCTCTTTAAGCCAGGTGAGGGCAACCCTGATATGGGTGGGGCAATAGCTTTCAAGACAGGTAAAGTAGGCCGGCCTTCCAAATATGATATACGAAACATCCAGAAGCATCTCCCTGGGAAGGGTGATTCTCCTATGATGCCCGGGGTTCTGTCCTCTACGCCAGCGACCCCAGGCACGCCCGTAATTCCCACAGCCGCTCCCGCCGGAGCTGTCGGACCTCCGTGCTTACCGGTGGATCAGGTGGGCCATATGGGCTTTAATACTGACTATATGAAGTCCAGCTTCTCCAAGACTGACTCCATCACTACAGGGACTGTTTCCTCAGTCAAGTAAGAGTCTCTGCACGTTTCCCATATATATCTACAGTATACACACACCAAAACTAACGGTTTTCAAAAATAAGGTTTGTGAAAGATTAATCAGGCCACCAGCACGATTTCTGTGTTAACACGGTTGTCCGAATTAATTAGGGGTTGAAGTTTTAGATGCCCACTGAACACTTTGCTCTTGTACTAGCTCCACTCGATCACTACAGATGTGGCAGCCCCCACCATGGGCATGGCAGTGATGATATATGGTTGGCTCTCCCCCTCACTGAACGAATTACCCATTAAACCCTAGAAGTCTATGTTTAGATCATGGATACCAGATAGTTAGATATATTGCTGTTAAAAACTGTGTCGCTGTTGGATGCTAATTAATACATTTTAGCGCCGTAGTCTCATTTGTCTCTGGTCAGTTTTTCTGAGCAACGCCTTTTTTAGCCACTTATTTTCTAAGAACTCTTTCTGAGGACTATTACATATAAAATATAGTGTGTATATATTTTTATATTTATATGGTACCAGTTTAGATTTGGCGTCACACGGTTTTAGCCGAGTTCCTCTTTTAGTTCTGTTAGTGTAACAATTTGTGGTTGGATTAGTGTGGGAATGTGGCTAAACCAAGGTCTGCTGGGTTGAATGCGAAATTTTAAAGGCAGTTTACGGGGCGCTTTGCAGCTCCTGGACTGTCTCTGCTCAATCGTGACTTCTTGTGTACTTAAGGCTTATCTCAACGAGAACCTAGAGACCCTCAGGCTCTTCTTACATCAGACTGCACACACACACACATTTAAACATGCACACCCATGAGCATATACACACGCACTCACAGAGCAGGTAATCCGCTGTCAAAACCAACGCCTTAAGAGGTATATTAACCTGAGGCTAACTCCCGCGTGAAGATGCTCGAATTGTCACCGGTGCCAGGTTTGTGGAGAACCTGCTGCACGCGTAGTCACTGTTCAGATGATGATAAAAGGAGCAATAACAGCTTTAGTCATCCTTCAAATCGCAGCCAGTTGAAAAAAAAAAACAAAAAAACAAGCACATAGTCGTTGTCGGACTCGCCTCATCGGTTCACTCTTCCATTTGTGCGCTCTCTCTCTCTCGAAAAAAAAAAATGCACATAAATCATTTAAGCATTCAGAAACATCTCTGCTCTCCGCATACATTTTTGGGAAGGCATGCATCAAGGTTCGGTTCTATCTCCCTGATTCATTGGCAAATAAAACCGCTGTGACGTGCTAGAAAATGTTTATTGATAGACCAAAGTTTGAAATGCTTAGGTAAATATTGTGACAGGTTTTTATTATTAACGACAGCACGCGTTGCCATTAATTCCATCCCTTTTCTGTGCACTACAACAGAAACGGCCTTCCTCCGGAGAAACCCGTGACAGAAGACGTCAACGTCTACCAGAAATATATCGCCAGGTATGAAAATGTCCACGCTTTGGAAATTTAAAGCAACTATTTTATACATGTTTTTTCTTTTTAGACTAATAAAATACATAGTCAAACTAGCTTTTGTGCATAGACTATAAATTACTTATAAGCAAGCAGGAAGATGAATTTACATAAAAGAAAGCATGTGAGTCATTTCTTTGGCAGTACCACACTTCCTGCCAACACTGCGCTTCATGTAATAATGATGGCAAAGGCTGTGAAATCTTAAGCAAACATCAGGGAAACGTTTGCAAATACATTTCACACATTAGCTGCTTTTTATAAGCCGACTCCCCTGTGTTCACACACTCCTGAGCAGTTTTTCTAAGAAAACTGACTGCTCAGATAACAGTACTTTTTTTTTTCTTCTTCTTCTTCTTCTTTCTTCCTTTTTTTCATTTTCAATATCTCTGCCACAAATGAAGACACTGAATGAAGTAAATGACAGACATTCACGAATCCAGACAAAGTGAAGAGATAGATTCAGTGTGCTGCGGTATCAGGTTCTGTGTTCATTTCACCGTGACACTAGAAAGGTGATTATCATTTGTTTATTTATGCAGGTTTTAAAAGGAGGAGGAAAAAAAAAAAAAAAAAAACGGCGTTTCAAAGAGGCTGAGGCTGTGGCGTAAATGATTAGTCTCCCAAAGCCGTAACATGAAGGCCACAAATCAAAGCCCTGGCACTAACAGACACACGCACTTACTAGTGCACGCGCACACACACACACACACATACACACACACACAAAACCCTCCTTGGACTGATTACATTTTGCAAGAAGATTTAATTAAGGAATTTTTAATGAGGCTTCTGCTGGCACTGCCAAGAACTGTTTTGATATTTGCACTGCATAATGCATAAAATTTGTCTAAACATCTCGGCAGTTGATGCGCGGGGAGGCAGCAGATAAGCCCAGATACAGTTTCAATTTCCGTGTTGGGGAAAATAAGAAAGGGAAGAAGAGGAGGAGAAAAAAGGAAAATGAGAACTCATAAAAAGGGCAAATGCGGCCTGGTACATCTTAGGAAAGGGGGGGAGGGGGGTTGGGGGAGGATCATCACTGGCTTCCACGCTAATGAGAGCACACTCGCACTAAAAAGCAGCTTTGTAAACCCGTCTACACCCACCTTCCCTTCCCTCCCACCCCCCGGCAGAAAAAGTGAAATAGAAAAAGAAAGAAAAAAACTTCTTCATCTCTGTCTAGAGTTTGAGGTTTAAAAGCATCCTTCGTAGTGTTTATTCGCAGTTTTGCCTCTTAAACGCTTTCGTTCACCCGGCATCGCTTTGCACTTTGATCGGCATGTCTCCATTGTAACGCGAGATGTGCGGCAATCTCTGTATCGTGACCGTATTAATATTTAATCGGCTTCTGAATAGCAGCGGCCCATTAGCCCCCTGACGCGGCGTGTGGGAATTGTCCACCAGCGAAGCGATACAGCTGGGTGATGAGCAGAGGGGTGGACCTCTCTCTCTCTCTCTCTCGACAGACTCTAACGTACACAAGGATGAGCAGAGTGTCTGAGTGTGTGTAGCACTCTCGGGGGCTGTTAGGGACAATCGAGATCGTACCCTACCTCATCATCTTTTTTTTTCTTTTTTGAGACGCTGTCAAAAGCACTTGAAGGCCAAACCACGGCACACGTTTCATATCCAAGATGAAAAATTTGCCATTCATCTCCGAGAGCTTTCGCATGAGGTGCGTTTGGTTTTGAATTGAACCTTGGTGAGTTTTCCATAAGTGTGGTTTTGACTGAGGTGATCTCAGGTCCAGTTCCAGTCAAACTCAGGCGCGGTTAAGATTCGGCTCTGAATCAAATCAAGTGCAGGAAGTGATAAAAAAAAAAGATGACACGCGTAGTTTATTTTATTTGATTAATTTATTTATTTCGACGTTGCAAGCGTGAGCTGTTCAACTGAGCCAAAGGACAGAGACGTTGAGCTGTATATGGGATGTGTTTTTAAAAATTAGACACACAATAAAAAAAAATAAATAAATAATAATAATAATAATAATAATAATCGCAATATAAATCGCATGTGTGTGTGTTGGATATATATTTTAATCTAATTAATCGCAGTCATATTAAAATACTCAGATTTACTTGTATTATAAACGTGCAATGTTGGAATAAAGAATCGCATGACAAACTGATTAGAGGAAACAGATTAAGCAGGTTTATGATATCTCAAACATGAACATTTAACAATCCCATTGTCTGGGTTGTATGGACTGTAACACCCTACCCACAGCGGGGCTCGATCCCGGATCCGGAGAACCAAAAATCCACAATCTAGAGCCTTAGGCACCTGAGTCACCACTCCCACATCTTAAAAAAAAAAAAGAATTCGTAAAATTGGTTTTATCCGAACTTCCCATCTAGAAGCTTTTTATAATGAAACTAGCACACCTGGTGATGTTTCCTGAGTCATGAGTCACCTTAGTATCCGCACTAAACGCACTATCATTGCACAGCCGGGTGACCGCGCTGCGATTATGGGAAGCCATTCGTGTCAAACTTGGCTTTATGATACATTTATGTTAAAAAGAAAAAAAAGAGCAATACGTTAAAAGTTTTAGATGAATCATACTGTATGCGTCAACAACGACAGCTTTAACATTCCTTGGATCTAATTCTCTAATCCTTAAAATCCATAACAGGATACCTTCCGCTTTGCAGTGTGAACCCAAACGCTAAATGAACCCCAAGCAATTGTTTCGCTGTAACAAACCTCCCAAGTGTGATCCATAAAAACCCTCTCTGTGCTCTACGAGGAAGAAAAAACCCAGGAAAAATTCTATTACTTAGCCGTTTTTTTTTTCCGTTTACTTCGGCAGATGGTGCTCTTGGCAGCAGCAATGCAAATGTTTATTTGTGTGTTTTCAGCTATAATTGGAGGTTTTTAACATTCATCATCGTCAGGGTTATAATCAGCCTGTAAACACTCAGGAAATGGGCCTCTTTAAAGCAGTGCCAATCTGCCGCAGCCCGGGCCAGTCAGACACCGAGAGCGAGGAGAGCGAGGGAGGGGAGGGGAGGGGAGGGGAGCGCACGCAGACACACTCAAACCTTTCTATTAGGCCTAACCTTTCCCTGATTAAAGCACAGCCTGTTAACCTGGAGTGTCGAGCGCTGATTTGGCAGGGTTTAAAGCACGGGCAAATGAGTGAATTACGTCTGGGGTTACAGTTTAATAAGAGTCTACCTACTGCTTCTGAAGCCAATGGAACTAATTTGGTAGAGATTGCTGTGACTGAAGTGTGAATTGTAATCACATGGTTGTGGGAGCGTAGGCAGGTATGAGATCTCGCTTTTCCTGTACGCGTCTGTAGCCGCCGGTAATGGCTCCCGTGCCCCGTGAAGATGATTCTGTCAGCGTGAGGGTGTTTATCAGTCGAGGATAAAAGGCTAAATCGCCCTTTAAAGCTCGGCCCCGTACGGATAGAGGTCACGTTTCACTTTCTCACAAGAAGTGCCGGAAAATCGCTCATTCGGAACATTCGGCTGAAAAAAAGGTTACGCTCATAAATGCACATAAAAGCTTTTTATCTTTTTTTTTTCTTCTTTTAAAGTCCGATGGATTGTTGTTGTTGTTGTTGTTGTTGTTGTAATCTAGAAGCAGATGTCTTGATCTGGAAGTATTTTGTGCTTGTAGGTTTTCAGGGAGTCAACACTGTGGACATATGCACTGCGCCTATCAGTACAGAGAGCATTACCACTGCATGGACCCTGAATGCAACTATCAGGTGAGCTCACCTGCCTCAACACACACACACACACACACACACACACACACACACACACACACACACACACACACACACACAATATTATAGAGTTCAATCAAGGATTATATACCATAACTACGTAAGATGTTTATATTACACTAAACTGAACTCTGAATTATTTTTAAAAAATAATATTCATAATAATAATAATCATAATAATATTTATTACACTTTTGCCATTAAAAAATTATGTACATTTCTCTTTTAATATATATATTTAATGAGAGCCAACAGATGAGTTATTATATAATAGTGAATTTTAGATGCAATACACACATCTTTCTTTTGACAGACATATTTATAGCCAAGTAAAAAAAAAAAAAACATTTATTAAAAAAAAAAAAGAAGAAGTGCTGATAATGATGTGACATGCTCATATTTCTCACTTTTACACTCCATAATTTGTATTAAGTTTGCAGATCAAACAGATCAAGCGAGTCTGCTAAACTATCAGCCTCCCCAGACACACACACTTATATACACACACACACACACACACACACACACACACACACATATATATACAAGGGGGAGGCCTTCACATCACAGACACCTTGATAAATGAGTTGATGTGGGCCGAATAATGTCGTAGCCTAACAGCCATGGTCGAGCGCCTCGAAACTGCCATCTCTCACGGTTTAAAAAGCCTCGCGAGCAAACAAGCAGAGAGATTTCCGGACGCTTGTCTGACGAGAGGACGAGTCCATAACTCACGACCCATAAGAGAGCGTCACGCCACCGTCCAGGCGCCCGCTTACCGTCTGGTGATAAACATGCAGGACAGGCTGATTTCGGTGCAGCACTGAATTACAGTACAGAATGTACAAATGCATTGAATCCTTTTTGTTTTGAGTGGAATAAATTGCTCAGTAAGATTATTACACTTATTTATTTTATTTTTTATTTCACAAGGACATCTGCTACTACTCTGGGCCCACCGCTAATCCCGCTTATTAATCTGCTCCATGTCCCGGGAGTTGTCATGTACGACGCAGCAGAATCAGCATTAAGCAGATCAGACCACTGGCACTCGAGCCTCGGAAAATAAAAGGCGAATACGAGTAGATCTGTTAAAAGGCGACAAAAGATACTCGTGCATCCAAAAAGCTGGTCTCTGTCTGAAAACGTTTTTTTTTTCTTTTTCTTCAGTACAAACATGTCGGGATCTTGTTAGTAGAGAAGACAGCTGTTGCACGGACTTTAGATCGGCTCGGGGAACAATTCCTCCGACTTTGCCGTTGCGCAGACCTGCGTCTGTAAACGTCTTCTTATAAAAGCAACTCGATCGGGAGAGAACCGCGTGCCGCTTAATGACTCGGAGACGAAGGAGATGACAGGAAGATATCTGCAGACAAGTTATTTCTCGAATGCCTGGCTAGATGTTTCCTAGCCTTGAAGAAAAGCGAGGCTCAAGCGAGCAGGCTTTTTGGAAGTGATAACTCATGAAACGTTACATGACACAGTGGTGGAATATTATCCGGCCTGCTCGGCTGCGACACCGGGCCCTTCTTCTCCTTTCATGGACTTGCGCTCATCCCGCACGGTACTGGGAATCCTAAAATAAATGTAGCAGGTCCTCATAACCCCAGATGACCACTCTCACCGACTCTCGGGAAGAGCCTATCACACAGATCAGAAGCATCTGCCCTGAATCAGACCCAATATCGCTGCGGATATTTTCCCCGTCCTGAAACGAGAAAGACGATATACTGTACAATATCTGTTGTGCATTTCTGTGTTTATTTTTTTCCCCCCTTCTGTATGTAAGACAAGCTTCATGCATTCCCAATTACATTTTGCATTTTAGACGATTTATGTCATATTTCTGTCCCCAGTTGCATATTTCTGCAGAAAATAAGCTTATTGATTTCATTCTCTCGTTACACTTCCTGTAACATCAGCTTAAGCCCAATTACCGCAGATTTGCTTCCTCGTTTCAATCTTTCCCCAACATCCCGTTTTTTTTTTTCTTTTCGTTTTTTTTTTCTTTCATTTTTTTTCTCCTCTCTCCACTCTGCTATGTCGTATCATTATAAGATGGAATCTTGATGTATTCCCTTCTTATTACATGCAAACCCTGAATGAAAAAAAAAAAAAACGAAAAAAAAAAACCCGAACACGCTTTACTACTTTAATTAAAACCGCACTCAGCTTGGGGAATGAAAAGCGAAACATTTTTGGTGTCTTGTTTGTTTGTTTGTCATCTCTTTTCCCTGCGCACGTTCGAGAAAACCGTCTGCACGGAACATAATTTCTCTGAAGCCGAGAACATCAGAACTATGATCTTGCAAGTCGAGCGATCGGTCTTAATTAAAACGGCGGAAAAGTAATAAAGATGCAGGCGTAGGAATTTTTTGTTTGTTTGTTTTCAGCCAGGCAGGAAGAACTGTACTTGTATTCATATCGAGGCAGTGGGGTGAACGGTTGAAAGGATGAAAAAGGAAAATGCATGAAAAAAAAAAAAAAAAACAGCTTCACATGCTGACTGTATCACGAGATCAGTCTGAGACGTCTTGCGCTGGACACATGCTTCACATCGCTGACTTGGCTGCCAGTTGGCTCTCGTGCTGCGCAGCTGTTGCCAGACTGATAAAATAACATGTTGCTAGTTTCCTACAGTACACCCACCAAAGCACCCACCCACACACACATACACATATACACACACACACACACACACACACACACACACACACACACACACACACACTACTAGCAGCAGCCTTTAGTAACCTGTTGCTGTGTTCCTGCTGAACAGAGATTCACCAGTAAACAGGATGTGATAAGGCACTACAACATGCACAAGAAGAGGGACAACTCGCTGCAGCACGGCTTCATGCGCTTCAGCCCTCTGGATGACTGCAGTGTGTATTACCACGGCTGCCACCTGAACGGCAAGAGCACTCACTACCATTGTATGCAGGTAAACAGCGTAGCATAAGACACCACCAGCGCTCCACACACACTCCACAGAAAGTCGAAGCATCTCTCTGTATGACTAATGCAGCTAAGGTCAAAGTGGAAAAGTCAACAGCAGAAAGTACCACAATCACAGTCTCGATTCGAGGAGACGTAGCGTCTACCGAGCAATAAAGTAGTGAAAGTAAGCTTGTAAAAGTCACAGCTCGCAGACGAAACCATCCATCTCGGTGCCCAGCCAGCCACAGGACGAGGCGCTTTCCAGCATCCTGCTTCTTGAGCAGGTCTATAAAAGGGAGCTACAGTTCTTCCAGTTTTTTTTTTTGTTCCATTAAGCCCCGAATTACCATTTAAGAGCAGTTTTCCTTCGTTCGACAAAAGGTGTCAAAGTAAATAAGAGACAAATTAAAACGGATGAACAAGACACAGCGCTGCGCTTTCGCTCGCCGCTCTCTCGCTCCTTAATTGGCATGGATAAAAATTCAGTTAGTTGTTTATATAAACTCGACATTTTTCATCTTTTAGTACCAAGTGGAGAGTCGAAGATTATATCCCGTCGGATTTGTTTAAAATTTTTTTTGTCTTTTTTTTTTTTTCGTCTTCACATCTGCTTATTTTCAAGGTGTCACTCGTCCCGAGTGCTTTTTCACCGTGGGGTGCAGCGGCCGAGGGCAGATGGCTTTAAGATGTATTCTTTTTTTAACCCCCCCCCCCTAACGGCGTAATTGTTATTAGACATTTCAACTCTTGTTTTAACAGCTCTGAGAACCAGCAGATGTTGGCACACGTTCTGCTGATTTACAGAGGAAAAAAAAAAAAAAAAAAACACGCACACACAGAGTGGCATTTTTTTCATTGTTTGACTCAATATGGTGAAGTTGCCCTGTTTGCACGGATGAAAAGTGCCAGGGATGATGTATATATATCATCTGCTGGTTGATATAATTGCTGGTTTTAATTCAAACATTAGTCTGTGCTCCCCTGCTGCCCGCAGGGCTCCTGAGTGCTGCTGCTGAGTAACAGAACCAGTTCAGACGAAAGAAAGTGACAGTCTCTGCGACTGCATCCCCTCCTCCATCCCTTACATTCGTTCTGCAATTTAACAGCAAGTCAGAGACGGTGGCCTTCTAATACAGAGTTGTATGTGTGGAAAGCCTTAAATGGAAGAAAGTTCTAACCACACACCACTCTGCTATGTTGCAGTTGCATTGTCTTATTTATTAAGGTCAGGCTTACACTATGCAAGTTTAGTGCACTTTTTTTTTTTCGTTGTTTGCACTCAACTTGCACTTTGAATGCATTGCCTATGAAAAAAAAAGGTCCCAGGCGCGGCTATCAATGTGATGCAGAAATATATCGCTTTTTTTTTTTTTTTTTTCATTCTAGATATGTGTAATTGTCAGGCAAAATAAGCCACATGCAATCACCATGATCTGATGAGAAATCGTAATATAATTCCTACGGCTGACATCATTTCATCTGAGTCACCACTGAAGTAAAAAAGCATACGGCGTACGACACGTATTCTGTACTTTTTCCCCTTGTTTCGTGAACGCTTTGCATTTCATTCGTGCGAGGACTGAGTCGTATCTGAAGTAAGAATGATGTCAGTGCGACCCATTTAAAGAAACTGCCCCGTCACTTCTGTTGCCTGTTGCTTTTACGGGTCATTGCCTCGGCTCGTTTTCGCTAAGACGACGTCTCGAATGCATTTTCAATCGTTCTGGTTTGTTTTAGGCTGGATCTCTCTCTAGATTGATTTATTTAAATGTTGAACAACGCAGAGAAATCCAACCACCGACATACTCATTTTCTTCCCCTGCAGCCATCCGAAAGCCACAAAGTTTACTGTAGGTTGTCTTCCGCCTCCGCTTCATTTCTACTTCAAGCACCTTTGTTTTTTTTTGTTTTTTTTTCCCCTTTCCGTCTTTCCATTAGGTGGGCTGTAACAAGGTGTACACGAGCACCTCTGATGTCATGACTCATGAGAACTTCCATAAGAAGAACGCACAGCTGATAAACGACGGGTTCCAGAGGTTCCGCGCCACTGAGGACTGCGGGACTGTGAGCTGTCAGTTCTACGGCCAGAAGACCACCCACTTCCACTGCAGGTAAAGACCAGAGATCCGCAGACATCTGCATAAGATCCACATGCAATGAACGCAATTTAACCGGTACTTCCGTTGTTTTCCCTGGTTTTTATTCAGGCGTCCCGGGTGCACCTTCACCTTCAAGAACAAGTGTGACATTGAGAAGCACAAGAGCTACCACATCAAGGATGACGCGTACGCTAAGGACGGCTTCAAGAAATTCTACAAGTATGAGGAGTGCAAGTACGAGGGTTGCGTGTACAGCAAGGCCACCAACCACTTCCACTGCATTCGCCAGGGCTGCGGCTTCACCTTCACCTCCACCAGCCAGATGACGTCGCACAAGCGCAAACATGAGCGCCGCCATGTCCGCTCCTCGGGCATGCTAGGCCTCTCGTCCTCTTTCCTCCTCCCCAAGGAGGATCAAGAAGAATCCAGCAACGACGACCTGGTGGACTTCTCAGCGATCAGCAGCAAGAACTCCAGCCTGAGCGCTTCGCCCACCACTCAGCAGTCCTCCACTGTACCACACCTGATGTCCACACCCACTACAGCCAGTACCTCCAGCCCCAGCGTCAAGCCCACTACCAGTCTGCCCGCCGCCAGCCGCATCTCCACTCTCCTCTCGCAGGCACTTCCTAGCAATATGCCCGTGGCCCTGGCGCTCTCCGGCAACGCCCTGAGTGGCGCGCCCAACTCGTTCTTCCCGCTTTTACCCAGGCTGCCCCTGCAGATGCCCCCAGCAGCTGCTGGCATGATCTCTGCCGTGAGCTCCGCCGCCCTCTCGACACCCCGAGACTCTGTGGCTCCGAGCTCAAGTTCAGTCGGTGAGGCGGCATCTGTGGCCTCAACCCCGACTTCATACTCTGCCTCCTCCATCATGGACAAGATCTCAGCCAGTAAGGGCTTGATATCACCCATGATGGCAAGGTTGGCTGCGGCTGCGCTCTGTACCACCAGCAATCCTGACACAGGTGAATTTTGTTCTTTCTTTTTTTTTTTTTTCTTTTAAGAGTTTGATCTTGTCATGACAAATTATTAGTCCCTTCTTCTTTCATCCTTTCTTTATTATTTTTTTTATTTCATATCATACAATTGCATAACCAAGTTAAGAAATAACCTGATCTTTGGCATATACCGTATTAGTGCAAAAAGATCAGTTAATGAAAGGCATAAAAAGGGTCTAAACAGGAACTGATCTTTTTTTTTTTCTTTTCATCATTTAGCAATGATGTTTATGAGATGTATGTAAAGGAAGAATAAGCAAGCAGGTCCCATCTTTCCTTTTCACACCATTATACCACCAACACTTCCTCTTCTCTCTGTCTTCCTCGCATTTGTTCTCTCGCTCACTCTCTTTTGTCTGACAGTAAAAAGGGCACACGCGGGCCATCGGCTCATTTGCTCCGCAGACAGTACACAAATCTCTGATTTCAGGATTAGGCCAAATATTGAGGGGCTGCTTTGCTGCCCTAGACCCGTTATTGCTGTGATCATTGCCTTGATACCCACAATCCATTAGCTGATAAGTGCTGGAGTGGTAGCGAGCGGCCCCGGTAAAGCCGCCTCTAATAGCATTCTCAGGAGGTTTCCAGACTCTATGTTCTACATGCTTCCTCATCATCAGCCTCTTATCTGTGCGCGCACTCGCTCCGACCGAATGGAGCCCGAACAAAATTAAGTTGAGAAATTGAAGGTATAAAGCCGCCTTTTTTTTTTTTATAACGCAGACTGATCTAAAGAGGGGGGGGGGGGTAGGGGAGAAAAAAATAACAGAAATTGTTGAGGCAGAAATGAGTCAGTGCTCAGTGAGGTGTGTGTGTTCGAATATATTCAATTTGACATCACATCTGTATTTCCTGTGTGAGATTCGAGGATTTTTAGACGCTAATACATTAGTGCATGAATATGAATGATTTCTGCCGGAGTTAGATCTTGTGAAAAAAAAAAAAAATAAAGAAGAAGAAGAGGAAAAAAAAATCTCTTTACAGCACGTTTAGCAGAAGCTAGATGCTGTGAAAATCTCTTCTCAAGTCGTTTAGCAGCGTCACATTTTTAAACACGCGAAACGTGCTCTGCTCCGGATGATCCGGCGTCTGGGCCGCGGTGCGGGTGCGGAGCAGGTGGTGTTGTGGATGAAGACGGCATCCTGGAGGTTGCGTGTAAAGGGGAACGGGACCGGAGAGAGCAGGCCCAGCTGCTGTAGGGGGTGTGTATCCTGTCATACTGTACACTCACTCCACCTCTGAGATCTCTGCAGATACCGAGAGGAAAGGAAAGAGGGAGCGGAGCGCGGCGGCGTCTGAGGGGTGGGATGGGGTCCATGTGTTGGAGAGGGCCTAGATGGTGCAAATCCATTCACTAGAGAGAGCATGTTCATATGTGCATGCGTGTGTCATAATTTCACACTTCAACAATAAGCTTGCGAGAATATCTAGTGTTTAATTTAGTGAACTATGAAAAAAAAAAAGAATTCGAGAGGAGAAGAAAAAAGAAAAAAAAAAAAGCCCCACACTAGGCACAGAAAAAGAGAGAGAGAGCAGATCATGAAGTGTCATTGCTAAATTTATGTGTTTGCTCAGAAATGCCGTGTGAACAGGACATTTGTGTAAAATATGAAGAGGATGTGGTCAGGGCCCAGCGTTTAGAAAGGAGTGAACAATGTTTACTGCGGCTATTTTTCTCGCAGTTTCTTTTTTCTCTCTCTCTTTAATTTTTTTTGATTGCATGAGAAAAAAAAAAAAACACACACACACATTTTGGTGTCATCGGCTGCGCGAGTGACTTCCTAACGTGTTCAGGTAGAGCTGCACACTGGATCTCTTTTTATTTTATCTCTTTTTATTTGGAGGACTATTTGGAGGTCTTCTCCGGAGTGTTACTCCAAGATCCTGGAATCTCAAAGGCTCACTAATTAGACATACAGTACAAATGATCTTTCGCAAGCACTGCAACTTAGCAGGAGTAATTACATGCTAGAACATTATTCTTGGATAATTTCCAGAAAAATCCCTCTTTGAGATCAGGCGCCTTTTTTTCCCCCTCTTCTCTCTCTCTCTCTCTCTCTCTCTCGCTAAGATTATCAGCGAGTTTGTCATGGAGACTGTGAGGCTGATAAAGAATTTAATGACTTCCCTTTCATGTGGTCATTATTTAACTGTCTTTTTTTAAACTTCAGGCGATTCATTCCCACAGGCAGCCTAAAGCGGAGTGAGTGTGCTGGCTGTGGTTTTGATGTCAGCTGTGTGTGTGTGTGTGTGTGTGTGTGTAGAAAAGCGTGATCAGCAAGGAGACAGAGGTTAACCTGGTGATGATTGGTTGTGTTAGTTGGGTGCTGGGTCAGAAAAAGTTTTTTTTTCTTCTTCTTCTTTTTTTCTTCTCCAGCTCTTAGTGAAATGGGGATTTCACAGCAGTAGTTGTGGCAGTTCCTACGAATGAGTCATAATTTGCCTTTTTACTTTTTTAACTGATGTAAACAGCCGTAAATGACAACCCTGATGTCTGGCTTCCAGGATTTGAAATCATTAAGTGTGTGTCTTATAGTGGGTTATTCACTCACACACACACACACACACACACACACACACACACACTGCAGTGAGGGCCAAGGGCAGACGGTAATGCCACGTCCTTGCCTGTCACTATTCCTCAACAGGCCTGACTTCCTGAAAAGCAAGTTCTCAACGAAACCAATCACGGCTGATGCACTCAGCACTTCTATTCCTCTCTTTCTTTCTTTTTTTTTCCAATATAAAATACCACTTAGAGGCCACCGAAGGCCTGGCTTTCACTCTATAGCCTAAGGACGAATTAATATTTCAGTCACTTGGGGATTGGGGAAAAGCCAGGTCACTCAGCCTTTTTTTTTTTTTTTTTTTTTAAATCCGCATACCTTTGTGTAAAAAAATGATCGAGAGCGCCAGCTGTCTGAAAGATCTGACCGATTTGATTGGCCGTCACCGATCGGCTGTCACGTCCAATCTGACTGATGGGGAGGAGATGTTTCTTTCGGGCATGCTCGGCGGCTGACCGCCGCCCGTCGTCAGGCCAACAAGGACAAGTGCCGATGAGAGGGAGGAGGCTGTGGGGAGATTCGCTCCATCTGAAGCTGCCACATTCCCTCAGCATTAGCGTGCACTGTAATGACCAGTTAAGAGGCAGGCACGCAAATGGGTTGTGACAAGTGCTGCTGAAAAAGGAGTCTTTTTCCCTCATTCCTCCCGCCTCTCAATCACCGTTTAAATGCCTTGACGGCTTGACATAATTCTGCAATAATTATCACTGCCAGCCCTCTCCTCGGCCTGGACACGAGTCAGATCGGATCTCATCACAGGGTAATAATGCTGACCAACAATAACTCCTCTCTCTCTCTCTCTCTCTCTCTCTCCGTCTTTCTGTCTCCTCAGGAAATGGACAGCAGGCTCAAGCAAGCCGGTTCAATCCGGTTCAAGTGAAGCAGGAGCCGATGGACAGCACCTCTGGGCCTTCCCAGGAGTCCATGCAGGAGCACAGCCTCGACCTGAGCAAGAAAGACCACGGGTATGGCCTCTGAGCTGGCACGCCCCCCGTTACCACACTCATCACCCAGAGCCTCGTGATTTATCTCCTGAATAATAGTGTATTGTGTTAATTAGTTTGAGTGCTCTTGTTAAAACCACCACACAAGGTGGGGTCTGCAAAGTGGTCAAGGAAGAGATTTACACACCGTCCCCTTTCTCAGCCTCAGTGCCCCCTTGTGTGGAAATCTATCACACAAATGCAAAGATTTCCACATAATATATATTTTTTCCCTTCTAGCTTTTATAACGCACGTGTCAAGTATGAAACACGACACGTTCATTTAAATGAAAGGCCGTCTGTGTAAACCTTTATTTTACCCCCCCACCCACACACACTCACACACATTTACTCCACCCACTTCCACCACTCCGCTTTATACATTAAGTTACATCTTATTTATGTGTCTATTTCCTTCATTGCATATTCACACAGTCAGAAATAAATAATCATATTTACTGTTCCAATGCAAATCTTTGCCTAAACATTGGCCATTTTCCTCTTTCCAGTAATGAATCAAACGGACACCCCGCGCCGGGAAATCCATCTCTTTTATCCTCAGTTATGAATAAGGTAAGATCCATCCATCATGCACTTTCCAGCCCAAGACGAATTAGCAACACGCAGAGCGGGCTGTTTGTTTTTTAATGTTTCGCCCGCTAATAAGATGAGTTTGTATCATTTAAATTTTCCAGCCATTTTTCATACAGTGTAATTTCAGCCCTCCGCTCACAAATTAATATAATGAAGCAAGAGCTAGATGCCATGCCAGATATATAGAGATGTTTGTTTTTTGATGAGCTGTTTTGAACTCGGGGCACATTTTTTTTCCCCTCCTCCTTTCTCTCTCTCTCTCTCTCTCTCTCTCTGTTCAAGACACTCCGTCTTTATTTATGGAGTTTGTAAATTATTTGATTAAAAAGTCAGCAGTGACGGAAAAAAAAAGAAAAAAGAAAGAAAGAAAGACCGAGCGTCACGCTCATTTTTTAAAAAGACTAAGTGTTACCGGGAGAATATTTAAACGTTGTGTGTTTTTCTGGAGATTAAAATGGACATTGTTTTAATCATACATCTTTTTCTGACTAATATAAATGAAATACAGTGTAGGTTCCATTACCTTGATGATTTAAAGAGGTATCACACTGTGTCCCCCTTAGTCCCCGTCTCCGTCCCCCTCAGGATCTTTATCTCTCTTTCTTTCTTTCTCTTCGTACCCGTCTTTATCTCTCACTATCTGTGTTCTACCGATCATAATCGTACCCCGGCCTCATCCGGGGCTTCTGGCACAGAGCAGCTCGTGGGCGTTTTTTTAAGGACTCTGCTCGTTCTGGTTCAGCACGGTGCATGAAGCTCCCCCAGACAGACACGTACAAACACACACACACACACAGACAGACAAAGACACTTGGCTTGTGTGTTGGCCTGCGCTCAAGCAGAAGGCTGATTGTGTTTGTAAACCCTGTGTAATAACACTTGGCGGAGCGCGCTTGCTCCCATGTACATACAGTGCCGATGGATGAAGGTGTGTTTGCTGTGTGTGTGTGTATGCAGATGAATCAGGGCTTCTTCAACGCTCTGAACTTGAAGTCGGAGCTGGAGAGCAGCCAGGCCGCCGATAGCTGCGACGCAGCTCAGTACCTCAGCAGGCTGATCAAAAGACGCGTCCCGGAAAAACCGGCCGAGGTCTGGAAGACCTACCTGCGCAGGTAAGGCACGCGGGCACGGCATCGTCCGTCATCTCGTTCGCTCGATGGAGTCGTTCTCGGCTCAGGACATCCTGCTGTGTTCCGGACCATTATTCTTCCCTGCCTTTGCGATTCCTGTTTTTACTTCACCCCGACCCTGTGCTTTGTCATTCCTGCTCTTTGTCTGCTTTTATCCTGTCACTGCCATGTGTGGTGTTTGTCCCTGGTCAGCGATATAGAAATAAAACACTTGGCCAGGACAAATAATATTATGTGTATAGTCTCCAGGCCAAGACAATGTCACAGCTGCGTCTGTGCAAAATGTTATTCCAGCCTTACGCACAGAACCGAGTCCCGGGGAAAGGATTATTTCTCTTGATGCTGGTGTTGCCTTTTTGTTTTAGTTTTTTTTCCTTAAACATGCCTCTGGTTTTCTTTTAAAAACAGATACGATACTGATGAAGTCTGCGATGCCCAGTGTGACTTCCTGCACAAAGTCCACTTCCACTGTCTCGTGGAGGACTGTGGCGCTCTCTTCAGTACGATGGACGGAGCCATCAAACACTCCAAGTAAGCCTGCTTTTCATTCTCGTCCACGCTGCTAATGAGCAATAGATTGAGATTCGAGCTCTTCTGAACGCTCGCTCTCTCCTCTATTTACGTCATTATTTTGAGGTGATGTTAATGATGTGCTATGTTTAGCAGCTATATCACGGCCTCGCCGGTGGATCTAATTGGATGTAATGATGTCTTTCTGTCTCCCATTAGCTTCCACTTCAGAGCCAACCTAAAGGTTAAACCAGAGACCGCTTTCAACGAGGCCAAGGAGTCCAGCGAGGGCGTCCCCAATCAGCTCGCTGTGCCCGTCTCGGTGCCCAACACTCCGCCCATGGACGTGCCCAGTGCAGCGGTGTCAGGGGCCTATGCCTCATCCCCCTCCCTGTCGGCGTGGAAACAGCTGACGGGCTCCATCCCCCCACTTCCTGCCTCTGTCCCCAACATGGCCGCCTCCTCTCCGCTTGCTACCACTTCACTGGAGAATGCCAAGCCTCAGGTCAAACCGGGCTTCCTGCAGTTTCAAGACAAGTGAGTGCTTTAAAGCAGGAACCACAGACTTCTTTACAGACACGTATCGGAGGAATATAACGAGCGCTTAAATGATATTATTTACATTTTTTTTGTGTCCTCTCCACCAGTGACCCCTGTCTAGCAACCGACTGCAAATACTCCAACAAATTCCACTTCCACTGTCTGTTCGGCAACTGCAAGTACGTCTGTAAGACGTCTGGAAAGGCCGAGTCGCATTGTCTGGACCACATCAACCCCAACAACAGCTTGGTCAATGTGCGAGATCAGTTCTCTTACTACTCTCTACAGTGTCTCTGTCCCAACCAGGTGAGCTCGAGCTTCATCAAAGTAAACGGAAACAAAGTAAACAGATGTTTACTTATAAATAAAACAAGGTATTTATGTGATCTCAAAGAATTCAGATGAAAAATAGGTAAATACCCCAAAGTGGGAAGGGGACGGGGGGGAGAAAAGTGTAAGCTTTTCATCAAAAATGTCATCATTAATAGAACAAAGCACTCAACGTGCGTCCTTATTTGGAGCTAAACCTGTTCTAAATGAATGCATTCATGCACCCCGTCTCCTACCTAAACCACCTACCCCCTCCACCTCCTGAGCAGTTTGTCGTCTCCTGAGGGAGATGCCTCTCAGTAAACAGATGGAGGTTTGGAAATGGGTTACAACACAGGAGGGAAATGCTCTTACCTCAGTGAGCTAGGATTCAACTCGATCTTTAGTTGGGGTCAGCGCTTAACATTCCGACAGGGCCGGTAGCTTAAACGACCACCGTAGTGCAGTAAATCTGAACGGATAGGACGTTGAGCCTCTTTCAGATCACCTCCAGCATGCTGCCGGTATCCTTATGCTTCATCAGGTGCATATACTGTAGTTGTATGGTTTTGGATTATGTACATGGAATTACTGTAAGAAATGGAAAAGTTGTTTATTTGTCATAAAACAGCACATCAAGAAGTGTTCACAGATGATCATCGTACTGACTTTTATAAAGCCCAGAGACACATAAATGTTAAATAAAGCTCTCTTTACACGTCTCTTTAAAACATGTTCATGACTTTCTGATTAAGTAGGCATAATTTGCCTTTGCAGCTGGAACTACTGTCAGAGCTGCTTCTTTGGAAAACCCCTTCTGACCAGTTCATCTGGTTAAACTAAAAGCTTTAAACAGGTTTAATTCATGATCGGTTGTTACAACATCGATGAACACTGGTGAAATGTCTGTCTCGTCCCGCAGTACTGCGAGTTCAGGATGAGAGGACACTACCATTGCCTGAGACCCGGCTGCTACTTCGTCACCAACATCACCACCAAGCTGCCGTGGCACATCAAGAAGCACGAGAAAGCCGAGCGACGTGCCGCCAACGGCTTCAAATACTTCACCAAGAGAGAGGAGTGCGGCCGGCCTGGTAAGGCTCTCACCTCCACCGACGTGGCACGTCAGAGGTTTGCCACGTTTTAGGGTTGGTCAGAGTAATAACTCGTGTCTTGTTGTGTCGTATAGCCGTCCCACACGCCTCATTATTTCAGTCATTATGTTATTAAAAAAGGCAGCACTTCCAGAAAGTCTTGTTTAGTCAAAGCCCTACCGAGCAGAGAACAGAGAAGAAAAGGTGTGAAATCGCATCAGCGATGATGTAACAGTAATTCCGCATCAATACAGTCCCCTGCTGCGAACACTGTTTCCACACACTTCAGCAGGCAGAGGGAAAAAGCCGCTCCCTCCGCTGACATTGCTAATTGTTCCACTATCACAGCGCAATCACGCAAGCACAATAGCAGCAAGCTGGATTGTGTAAAAGGTTTCCCTGTAGTATTCGTGTCTCATCACATCAGCGTTAGCACGTCGACGCTGGACCTTTTGTCCCGAACGTTGAATTAAAAAAAAGTCGGAATACCGTCGAATTCCCGACTGCGTCAGAAATACATTTCTAACAAATAGTTGGAGTCGAGTTAAAACCAGCTGCGGCGGATTCCAAAGAGCGGGGACGGTTCGTTTAGATTAAAAATCAGGCCACAAGAAAAATGGTGTCTGCCTTTCTTGTCATACATTAATACTTCCGTATTTATAGTAAGCAATCAAACACAGGCTGTTTTCTTGGGTATATTTAACCTGTCAGGAATGAGCAATTACACATGTTTGTTAATTACTGTGCCTGTCTAGCTCGGTCTGTTTGTGTTGCTCTTTTTCAAACCTCGATCATCACCACACAGGCAAATTGAAAGTTTTTTTTTTTTCTCTCCCCTCCCTTTCTCTCTCCTCCCTTTCTCTGCAGTACAAAAAAGAAAGAAAAACTTTTTGCCAGGTTGGAAACAAGTCTTAAAAAGCAAAACTTTTATTTTGATCTGTAGCACATCAGTTTGAAAAAAAAAAAAAAGAGAGAGAGAAAAACAGGAGCATGTTGCCAAAGCAAGTGGCAAGGATGATGAGGAATTGATGGTTCAGCTGGACTGGGAGCAGAGTATCCATGGCAGCAACATTAAACACACCACTGAGGATGAGGTTACCAGGAAGCGCAGGCACAAAGATCTGCAATATTTCGGCTTGTCATTCTTATTTGCTCAGCTCGCTCTGTTTAAAGTGTCTTGCCCGTGCGTGCGTACAGAAAACGATCTGACGACAAGCAGCTTGTTGCACCATGCCGTGCCACGGATGCCATGGTAACACGACCAGCCGGCACCTGCCCTAAACGCTCCGCTTTTGATTATTTTTCTGTGCATTATTTGCAATGAAATTACCACGAGCGTCCATTTGATTAGGCAATAAAAAAAAACAGTCATTTAATTAAAAAAAATTATAATGTAAAAAAACAAAAAACAAAAAAAAAACATAGCAATTAAAAAAACTGCATGGCTACCTTATGAAGGGATGAGTGGAGAAAAGAGAAAAAGAGCAATGGAGTGAACAAATACAATAACAGGAGATAGGTTGTGAAAAATGAATTTAATATGGAAATAATTGTGTGTTTACTTTGGTTTGCAGGGTTGTGCATTATTGCCTCTCCAAATGCAGAATGTATTTATGTAAATTCCAAATTGAATAAAAGATGTCATTGTAATAAAGAGCACCACAGGTCTAATCTCCGAAAGCGCCACTTTCTCAGTATGACACTTTGGAGAAAGTAATAAGAGCCGGACTCATCTGCTCAAGATTTTCCTCATCACCACCTTATTGAGAACCGGTGCTAGAGTTGTTGTCTCAGAGGTCGGCTTTTGTCGCTTTTTCGGCGCTAATGAGAAACGCCTTGTGTTTCTCTTGCTTAGGCTGCAAGTACAACCAGGTGAACAGTCACTTCCACTGCATCCGTGAAGGCTGCATGTTCTCCTTCCTGCTAAAGCATCAGATGACGTCTCACGCCCGCAAGCACATGAGGAGGATGCTGGGGAAGAACTTCGACCGAGTCCCATCCCAGGTAAATTATGTGTACAAGAATACAAAGGCGATGACGGTAAGGTCCACTAGGGCCAACATTTATATAATTCCCAGTGTTTTGATTCATTCACATTAAATTTTATCACTTCAGTTTCCCAAGGTTTAAAAGAAGAAACGTTTTTTTCTTTTTTATTCGATGGTAACTTCACAACCCCTGAATTCACAACAAATTCATTAGCCTTTTGGATGTTGGCCAAATTTTGTGCTTTTCATGATTCTATTCTGAAAAAAAAAAAAAGTTTAATATTTAAAAGTTAGAAGCCAACATAGTTGGTGAACCATCTTGTAAATAATCTACACTGTTGTAAAAGGAGCAAGTAATTCATGTAATGTAATTCAAACATTGCAAAAGGGAATGCCATAGCTGGTGGTTTGTGCACTGATTTGGGTTCCTCATGTGCTAGGTGATGCCTCCTGGTCACCAATCGGATGACATGCAGCACATGGCTAACATGGCCTCATCCGGCTCCATGGGCACCCACTCGGGCCTGTCTCAAAGCTTCTCCAACATGGCAGATGACAACGATGACTACATGGACTACATGGGTGGAGGAAGTCCGCTGGGCCTCTCATCGGAGTCCTCCAACCAAGACCGCAGCTGCACCAGCACTCCTGTGGGCAATGACAGCTCCCCTGCAGGTGAGGCCCTTTTCCATCATCATCACTTTCCATTACCATCACCAATATTTAAAATGGTCAATTTAAAAACAAAATGTTTAAGATTTGATTGAAATGATCAGAAAGCTCAAGATGGTAGTCATTTGCTAGAGGAATAAAATGTTTAACTGCATGAATGTGGGTTATTTAGCTGCGCTGTACAGGTGTCACATGATCAGGATGCGTGTTTAGATCCTCTGGGGTTTATACCCCTAACAAGAGGAATCAATTAAAAATAGCTGCCTCCGCTGTACTTTTCCATTGCCAATTATAAACGTAACAACTTTTTCATGAAGCATCCGAGGCAGCCAGTGTTTACCAGCAGTAATGACACTTATCAAATTATGGAGCAGTAAATTCATCATATAGTCGTCCACACACAAACACACTCCTCCTCACAATAACGCCATGCCTGTGGCAACTTAACTGAGGCATCACAGACTCATAATATCCACCTACACCATGTCAACCCGAAAGAGTACACATCTCTGGGCTTAAGTCTGGGCTTTCGCTATTTGACTCTAGCCTTTCTTGCATTGGAATGATTTACATGTTTTCACCATTTGGTTTGAAAAATATTTATCTTTCATACTCATCACTGTTGCTTTTGGCTGTATGATTTTTTCTGTCGCCATTTGGCTTTTGGTATTTCATTATTTGATCTCTTCCTTTTCTACCTCCCATCCCTGTGTGTGTGTGTATATGTGTATGTATGTTTGTGTGTATGCACCTGACTGGATGTCTTGTCCACACCCTTCCTTTCCTCCTCTCCACCACTCCTTTCCTTGGCATCTCTGTAGGACCAGGTTCTCAGGGCCCTGCTCCTGCTCCTACTTTTACTCCTATTCCTACTCCCACTACCTCTTCTGACACTTCCCCTACCTTTCAATCTGCACCTCCTCCTCCACTTCCTCCTCCACCTCCACCACCTCAATCTTTACCTCAGGCTCCACTACAGTCCCAGCCTCCTTCCTTCCCCCCGACCCTCCTTCGTCCTCCTCTTCCCTCACTCCCATACCTCCTTTCTCCATCCTGTGTCTCATACTCTCTGCTCAGCGCCTCTCTTGGAGCCACTCGGAGTGTTGTCATGCCAACCAACACACCAGCTTTCAGCCCCATCATTGCCACTCCGTCTCCGGTTAAAAATGACGTGCCTATAGTGCAGGACGCTGCAGGTACCTCTCTCCTGCCTCTGTTAGACCTCTGCAGCTCTAGAATAGATTGACTCAGGCCTCATCTGTCTGCTTGTGTTTGTCTTTGAACCAGTCCTTCAACAGCTTTAGTTCAAACAAGGCATTACAGGGTGGACAAATCCAGGAAAGAAAAACCTTCAATGCCATGGTGTACTAAAAACTTTACACATGAAAATGTTAAACATATGATATATATTTTTTGTCCATTTATTATAAGGAAAACCTTTATGGAGCTAATAAGCTAGAAAAGTGCACTAAAACATACAATTTAGAATACTTCATATAGCTAATTGGACCAATGGTGAGGGATTATCTCAAATTTAAAAATTATATATATATATATATATATATATATATATATATATATATATATATATATATATATATATATATACACACACACACACACACACACACACACACACAAGTTAAACAATTTTGTTTAGTAGTATTACTTTACTGGCATTTTACTTGCTAATATGAAAAAGAAATTGGTTCATTATTAATATTCGAAAACTAGCATTGTTCAGGCTAGTAAGGAAACAAATTGTCTAGCTAGCTGAATAAAAACAAAAAGAAAGAGATCATAATATCTCACTCAAGTGTTATGGAGGGGAAAAACAATCCATGTTTGTTGAACATCTCACAAGCTAGTAATGAAGTTGTGTTAGCTAGCTAGCTAGCTAGGAATTTTAACCATGCTACAAACTTCCTGTAAATAAACACTGGAGGAGCAAGTCAGATGGGTTAGAACAGTAATGTGTAAATATTTTATCCAGCTAAATTGACTAACTTTGTAATTTTTTTATTTATGTCCTGAGGTAAAAGTTAACATTATCATAGCTATGTTGCTATGTCTTTTTACTTCCTACACTAAGCAAGGGCATCTTCCAAGTAAGGAGGGAAATAAATTGTACAACTTAAGCACCTAATAGTATTACTTAATTCTAAGAGAAAGAGTATCTAGCATGCTAGCAAGGAAGTCATGTTTGCTAGTTAGAAAATTCAAATGAACCCACATAAAAAGTATGATGAGTGACTCGGCTGGTTATTTTCTAAATTCTGACATGGTAATTTGAGCAGTTGGACGGTGTTAATAGCTACTGTAGTAATACAATGTCAGCAGCCTGCCAAGTTAACTAGAGAACTATTTTGTTAGCTAACTACAGTGACAAGAGGTCCCTCAGGCCTGGACAGCACTATACGCTTGACAGCGATAATCTACATTTTGGTATCGCTAGGATCCCATTAAGGTATCGCTAGGATCCATGCATTTAAATTGGCACAGGTTTTATGCCGGATGCCTTTCTGAACACCCCTCTCCCCAGTTTATCCAGACTTGGGTCCAGCACTAAAATTTTGAAACCCCCAATGGCTGGGATGGTTCAATGGTGGTAAGCAAAACGGTGGTAAAAATGCCAAACATACTGTAAACCACTATTCCACCAGGGAGCTGAAACATAGCCTATATTTCATGTACAACCTCCATTATAACCAAATAGTAAAATATGATTACACAAGATAATATAAATATATGAATGAAGACCTTGATACTTAAAGCATCAATACTTTTTTAGGCTTTAATGAAGCAAAGTATAAACATAACAAGCAGGATTTTTGTGGAGGCAGGGAAAAAATGCTAGTAATCACTATATGAGTAGTTGACTGAGTCACTTGTCTGCTAGACAATGACTAACACAACATTGATAGCCTGCACACACAGTCTGCTTGTCGTTGGCACCCAGCCTAATAATTTGTCCACCTCTGTATTTGCTACTAAAACTATTTTTAACCATAAGTTAGTAGTAATCTTTAATCAGCTACTCATGATGACTTTCATTGACTACATTATGTTGCATGCAGTACCTGTTTGTTTTTTTCCCCCTACCGGGCAATATCTATTAAACTAAATTTATTCCAACCTTTTAGAGTACATGCAGTGTATTATACACTGTCAGTGAACTGTGCTGTGTTGTCTTCCATTAGCTGTCCTAATTGTGCCAGGGGTTTATAGAGGCCGTACTTCTCCAGACAGGGATTAGCATTAGCAGTGACCTCAGGCTGCTTACTAAAGCCCAAAGTTATTCACAGTGGAATTTCTAGACTCATTACTTTTACACCTGATATACACCGCAGACAAATGTATTCTTATTATAAGAAATGGATTGGTCATCCATGTGATCTGTTAGATCGTAGTAAGGACAAGCAAGTAGGTTTGCTCTCAGTTCATTATTTGTCAAAATCCTTTGTGCTCATTCCAGCTCTAGAGTTTTTTTTTTGTTTATAGACTCTTTTCATCAGCCCTTAAATGCAATTTTTCTTGCTTCCATAGGGAATACCATCTCCATTCCAGCAGCAAGTGGCGCCAAGAAACGCTTCTGGATCATCGAGGACATGTCGCCGTTTGGCAAGCGCCGCAAGACTGCATCCTCGCGCAAGATGCTGGACGAGGGCATGATGCTGGACGGCTTCCGCCGCTATGATCTGTACGAGGACTGCAGGGACACAGCTTGCCAGTTCTCGCTCAAGGTGACTCACTACCACTGCACTCGTGAGAACTGTGGATACCGGTTCTGCGGCCGCACTCACATGTACAAGCATGCGCAACACCATGACCGTGTTGACAACCTTGTACTCGATGACTTCAAGCGCTTCAAGGCATCATTGAGCTGCGACGTGGCCGATTGTCAGTTCTCAGGCAACTCGACACACTTCCACTGCCTGCGCTGCTCCTTCCGCTGCACGGACAGCACTAAGGTGACAGCCCACCGAAAGCACCACGGGAAGCAGGACGTAATCACCGCTGCTGGTTTCTGCCAGTTCAGCTCCAGCACCGACTGCGGCGTACCCGATTGCAAGTACAAGCTCAAGTGCTCGCACTTCCACTGCACCTACCCTGAGTGCAAGCACACAGTGGTTGGCATGTCACAGATGGACTCGCACAAGCGCAAACACGAGAAGCAGGAACGTGGCGATGTGCCCTCATCTATCTCTCCTAACCGTGAGACTGGCCAACACCAGACTGGGCTGGTGGCACCACCAACTTCCATTAGTCTGCCCCCTACTTCACCTGGTGCTCAAAGGCTGCCACATAATAATGCGGCCATGTATCTCCCTTCAGCATTGAGCAATGAGTACCCTGACCACCCACGCTCAACCCTCAGCCTGGATGGCTCTCTGAACCTCGGCACCGATGTCAGCAGCTCACTGTTCTTTCTGAAGAACGCCAGTGGCCTGGGCCTCAGCGACTCCCTGGACCTGAGCAAGAAGCTACAACAGCACGAGGCACTGTTCGCTATGGGACCTGGAGTCTCCATGGCTGCTTCCATGAGCCTGAGCAACCCACAAGATGACACAACAGGCACGTCTGGCGAGCAGGAAGATGAGCTGTCACCCGACGATGAACCCCCACATGAGGACGAGGACGACGAGGACGACGAGGATGACCCGGAGGAAGACATGAACACGGACTCGTACGACGACTCCATGCCCGAGCCTGATGGAGAGAAAGATAGCGAAGAGTGTTTTGATGCTTCCATGAACCACGTCGAGGCTTCCCCACTGGACAAAGACAAGTCTGAGGCCGACCCGTGATCCACACTGTACGCACTCGAAGAAACAATCCCTGCGTGCAATGAACAAACCCCAGTTCGAGTGGCTTCGTTTATCACGTTTAGAGACACCGCACATGACAAGGAAATGACAAATACGCAAGAAAAGAAGTGAAGGCCCAAAATGATTTACGATGTTTACATGATGACCAACATTATTAATTTAATTATGCATTAAAAATGAACAGAGAAACGGACAGACGAGGCCGTCTTTCACACATGGGTGGCAATGTAAACATTTTCTTGAGCATCAGTCTTTTTTCGTGTGTGCGCGTGCATGTTTGATTTTAATTTATTCTATTTTGTTACTTTTTTTGTGTGGATAAAAAAAATATATGAAAAAACAATCTATATATAAATATATATATATGAATATCTATATACAGTAGATGTGTGTGGATGTTAAAATACATTTGAAGTGCAGTCACTGGACTGCGGAATTCAACAAAGAAATGTCACGCTTTTAAAACAAAGAAGTTTTTTTTTTTTTAATGAATGAGAAACAACTGATTCATTAACTTCCTGCATTATTATTATTATTATTATTATTATTGCAGCGGCCCGTAACAATGCTTTCCGGTCATCACAGTTCTCTCAGAAATGTTCTCAGTTGTGTCATAGGCTCCATTCCATTTGGAAAGTGTGTCTCTCGGGGACAAACCGTAACAGTGACTGCAAGGCCATAACACGTCTATCTCAGTAAACGCACCTCACCAAAAAGCTAGCGTGCACTCCATTTTTATTTCCTCTTCTCTTTTTAAATGTGGACCCTTTTTTTGTTGTTTGTTTGTTTTTTTCCCCTGGCATTGCATATTGCTAGTGCACTTTTGTATAGACGAGGCTAAATAGTCGAGCCTCTATTTAAGATATTTTGTTACGGTGTGCATCACTGCATTATTGTCGCATTGTTTCGTTTTTTTCTTCTTTCATTTTTGTTGTTATTGTTGTCACTGTCATCATTGCATTAGTCCTCCACTTGCACAGGCGTGACCAGTCGACACTGGTGTTTGTTGCTGCAGAACGGCCCGTTGGGAAAACGGGACCAGACCGAGGAGGATCATGAATACTTGATGGTGCTGCTGCCCAGGGGGGATAAAAGGGAATCAATGCCAGCTCTTTGGCTCTCTATGGACTCCCACAATGCACTCAAGTATCCATCAGACACAAGGACGGAAGTGTGTTCTCTGAACGTAGGGAAGATCTTGTAGCTTGTAGGTAATTTTGTTCTCTTCTTTAATTCTTTAATTACAATTTGAGTAGCATGGATATTTAAGAAAAAAAAAAAGGTAGTGAAAAAATTCCCAGTTGCAGTCTGTGGTTGAAGTTTTTTTTTTTTTTTGAAACCTCATATATCTGCTCTTAACAGAGACTTTTTTGGCTGTGGATTACAAACGGAGGAACGCGTCACGGAGTCGCTGTAAGAAATGCTCAAGTGTGTGAATAATACAGACAAAAAGCTATGTTTCAAGCTTCTTTTTTTTCTCTCTCTCTCTGTTTCTAAAAGCTGTGGTCTAGCTCCAATTACAACCGTTTATTTAATATTTATGTGACCTTGCAAAGAGAAATGTTTAGGGTGTTTTTGCACTTTTTAGATTCATTTTTACCAGAAATACAATGGCATATATCTTTTAACAGGGAAATTGCTATACAATGTTGTTGTTGGTAGTTTTTTTTTTTTTCACTTTGCTTTGATGCACAAATAATTGTCGGTGTGACAAAGACATGTTGTTCTGTGTTTTTTCTTTTTAAAAAAAGGAAAGAAAAAGCGGGGAAAAAAACCCACAAAAAAAAAAAAGGGACTGATTTTCTTTGCTTCTGAGATTGGATGATTTCAATATGAACCAGGCATGCCGGAAGCATGGCTGCCTAACGAGTAACACTAATGATGACTGTAATTTAAATGAATTCTATACAGAGGAAATTACTGCAGTGCTCCGCTCCAAATTACAAAGAAAAAAAAAAACAAACAAACAAAACAAAACAATGAATTTTGTTTGCCTGGCTTCAGCAGAAAATGAGTGACTGTGTAGTGGAAAAGAAGAAGAAGGGTGGGGGGGAGAAGAAGAAGAAAAAAAAGGAAAACTGAAGCCAGGAAATTACAATTAATCATTTCTTAAACACGGCTTCGAAAGAACTATCATAATATTAGGTAATTAAATGTGTAGATGATTATCTTCAAAATATTGTTGCAGGAGGGAAAAAAAGGTTGTATAGTATTTTCTTCTGTACAAAAAAACTATATATGAACAAAATGCTCTTTGATTAAAAGCTTCATTTAAAAAGAAAACGGATAAAAACTGCAGAAATAAAGAATAAATGGTTAATTATTGAAAGAATAAGAATAGTTTGCTCATGTGTGTGATTTTTATTAACTTTGATTTTTTTGTTTGTTTTATTTCATTGGTTTATTTATTTTTTTCCGGTTTCCCCATAGATATCTCTTAGTGGTGAAAACTCTTTAAACTGATCAGTG
Organism: Clarias fuscus; assembly: GCA_030347435.1. Taxonomy (NCBI): domain Eukaryota; kingdom Metazoa; phylum Chordata; class Actinopteri; order Siluriformes; family Clariidae; genus Clarias; species Clarias fuscus. The sequence goes on from CM059221.1 coordinate 22,817,845, forward strand.
TAGCGCTGAAACAGTGACGCTCCCGTTTTACTTTTGCATTAGGAAATCGTATTTTAAATACAGGGACAATGTACATCTGGTTCATGGTTGATTTATTTAATACCATCTGTAATTCAGGGTTTTTTTTTTTTTTTTTGACAATTTTTTATTTTATTTTTTGTGCGTGTGTGTGTGTGCTATGTTTTGTTTTATTTAACAGAGTTTATTGTTCACTTGTATTCCAGCATGCATCTCTTGACAGGCTCTCTGCTCTCAAGTGCTCAAGCTGGACTCGGTTCATGTCCACTCTCGATGTTTCCTGATTAAAAATGACAAAAATAAAAAGACACAATGTGAAAAAAAAAAAGAAAAGAAAGAAAGAAACGGCTCTTTGGCTGGGAGATGATACTGTGCACTTGAATACATTTTATGTGTGTAAAATAGCAGGATTTGTAAAAAGTAAAAAAAATAAATAAAAAAAAACAGAATAAAGGAAATCTAATTATTAAGTCAAACGTGCCGAACAGTGTGTGTGCGTGTGTGTGTACGTTTTAACTAGACGTATTTTGCTTGCTGTGGTTTGAGTTGAGCTGTGGGGTTACGCATGGCTTTCCCAGAATGCCGAGCAGCTACTGGGCACAAACACACACACACACACACACACACACACACACACACACACACACACACACACACACACACACACACACACTCAGAGCCCCCCCCGCTGTGAGTGGCAGGCCCTGTGGTAAGCACTGCTCTCACTGCATTGACACACACACACACTTTTTTCTTCTTCTTCTTTCAGAAACTCTCAAGCATGACCCAAAATAGCTACACGTGCACACTAATATCTAGGGTCAAAATGATGATCATGTGGTGCAGGTTAATACAGAACCGGTTCGTTTTCCTCACCAGGCTGATTCGGTCCTGCTCCAGCTGTTCCCTCGTCTCCCCTCCTCTGCCTTCAGGGTGTTTCTTTAAATAAAAACGAGCGAAGTCACCACCATCTGTCTGCCAGCTGGCATGCTGTATATAATCCTGGAAAAAATATATAATAATAAAGGGAGAAAATTATATTATGAAAAAAAGGGAGAGAAAAAAAAAAAAAAAAAAAAACACACACACAGACGGAAGCAACCTCCGCACGCGGCATCGTCTGTCGCTGAAGTGACAGCTCATTTTACTGTTTTAATCACAGAAATAAAGAGAAGAGCGCGCAGTGTAAGTGGATTAGGTCTGGCTTTTTATAACGTGCGAGGGGGAAATTACTTTGGAAAAGAAGCAGAAAGGTTTATAATTTTGCTGACTAAAAAGCAATATGCGACTCACGAGATATGATTTAGTATGAAAATGCAATGAAAAAAACCCCCTCAAAATTATACTGTAGGTTATGAAATGAATTCAATACATATGTTTAAGTAATATTTAACTATATAACATTTACTGCAACAATAATAAAAAAAAATATTTATATAGGACCTTTTTAACAGTTTAAATGTAAAAAAACAGCAGCATTCTGATTTTGCAAGAATCCACAACCTCATACTGCCCACTGTACTGTACCACTTGTACACGGACATGCACAATAAAGGAATTCCTGAGGGGCCAGGAGGTTTCAGATGTTCAACTTTGTACCTTGATGGGATCCAAGACTAGTGAACCAACCACAAGTGGCGTAGTGGTTAGCACTGTGGTCTCGCATTTTTAGGGTCGAGGGTTCGAGTCCCTCCTCGGGTCTGTGTGTGTGAGAGTGTGAAGTCTGCAGTGTGGTTGTTTTTCCACCAAATATTAGTTTCCTCCCACAGTTCAAAGACATGCATTTTAGGCTAATCGTGTTTTTTATCGTAGTTTGTGTGTGTACTTGTATGCCCTGCGGTGCGTTTGTACTCTGACTAGGATATACTCTGTACCCTGGGATAGGAGGCTACAGGATTCCCATGACCCTGTACAGGATACGCGATATATAGAGAATGAGTGAGAACTGTGTCCTATCATTCTGGGCAGTCAAAAGTCCCGGTTTGACTTGAACGCCCCTTGTATAACGTAAACAAGAAACTAATAAATGCATGCACATGTAAACAGCATAGAAGTAGATAATATTTAAGTAATGTACAAGCATATGGTTAGTTAAAAGCTGGAAAAGAAAGATTTTAATTTAAAGATCTAAGTTAGCTGAAGGTGGGTCCTTAGTGCAACAAAACAAGACTATTAAAAAAAAAAAAAAAAATGATTTCTTGCAGGACACTTTTCCAAAATCAGTGTAAAGATCAGCTTCACTTAAAGCGAAAGAGAGGGAGAGAGACAGACGAGAGACACATTTAACCATGATCTTTAGCGCTATGATTATTTTTGGGAAACTCGGCCCTGATCTCTGTGGTTACGAGGCTTAAAAAAAGAAAACAACATTGAGAAATTGGAGTTAGGATTTATGTGAGCTCACACAGCCTGTGCACTGTGATGAGAAAAGCAGCCTATTCTGTAGCTTTATATATTGACATGAAACATCATTTGGTTCTCAGCAAGGGCGTAATTATTTTTGCCCACATGGTTTCTGTGTATTCGTTGACTTTTTTTTCTTCTTCTTCTTCTGGTCGACAAATAAGAGCATGATGGAATCTGTTACACTCTGATTGTTGCCTGATGTTCCGTTTACTTAACTTTAGAAAAAACCCTTTTTCGAAAAACAGATGATGTCTCCAGATATTCATCGTTTTGTTTTTCTGAAATGTGTGTGTTATAATAGGTTCGTCTCCGCAAGGAGTCATGGCTCTGGGAATGTGAGCACTGTAGCAGAAACACTCTCGATAAATGTTAGAGAGAGCATCTCAACGAGTGTTAGAGCTCTAATAGTTAAGCTTCATCTTCACAATGGGTTTCGGAAAAAACAGCTTTTAGGATTGTTTTTTTTTTTTTTTAAGTTTACAGAGCAGTTCTGGAAATCATTCCTAAAAAAATATTTTCTACAGTATATCCTGAGGCTTTTTGCGAACTTTTTTTTTGTTTTCTCAGCATTGTGAATAATCGTGTGTGTGTGTGCTTGCTCTGTGACTGGCTCTTTACAGTCTACTCTGGTATGTAGCAGGTTTAAAGAGGAACAATCGGGCCTGAAACCCATGACAGGTGCACAGTACATATGTCTGGAGCTGCAGCGGCTCCACATGACACCAGCGCAGATGAAGTGGCCTCTATTCTTCACCTCGCACCCCAATGAGTTCAGCTAAAACATGTTTTTAGCTGAGACAGCTGTTTACGACGATGGGCTAACGTATTTGACAGCCGTATATGGAAACAAAGTACGAATGAGTCATTCTAACCGTTTTGCGCAACGCATTAATAAAAGGTCAATTTTTTTTTTTTTTTTAATAAATCAGAGATAAACACACAATGTTCTGCTAAATCCACAGTGTTTGCATGTACTGCTGCTCTTTAAAGCATCCAAATCTCTACTGTTCATCTATAACATCCCAAATATCATGTTAGGACTTTGCGGTCTCTCTTTCTGGGAAACAAAGATCCAAAGTCCAAAGGTCTAATCCTTTCCATTCCTACTCTTCTACATCTCAGCTCCGTATCAGCTTGAGGTACTAAATCATAAAAAAACTGACCTGTGCTCTTCCCCGTAACTCATACCCAACATGCTTATATTCAATGTCATTCAACACACCTCTTCAGGATTTCCTAAGCCTATTTGTGATGGTCTATGAATCATACCAATGCATCTTTCCTACTGGGCAATGCAAATGCACTTGAAAAAACTATGTGCTTATTAGTGCATTCACTCGGAATAAGCTACAACAATAATGTTTGCTGTTAAAGGAAAAAGAATTAATGACAAAACCTTAACACCCTTACTAAGGCAATGATTGTTTTCACATAACAGCAAAATCCTTAAAGGCTTCCACAAGAATTTGCCAACACCCACAAAGTGCTTTTGCAGTTTACGGTCACAATTAGCTTTGTGAAATATCCACCATACAAGACACAAAACCTTCAACTGGTATGAAGTCACACTGACATCGGAGACTCCTTTCACAAATGCTAAATAAACATCTCCCTACTGAAAACTGAACCATACTGGGTATAATCACAGAGTTTAAAATAGGTTTTGTTGGTGCAACTGCGACTACACAAATCTTTGTGAATTACTGTAGCAGTAATGACAAGGCGAGCTCAAGTCAAAACCAGGACACTTATGAGAGTAAAAACTCCTTTTATTTCTCTATATAATCCCCTGCTACACTAATGCACTTATCTCAGCGTTTCCACAAGTGCTTGGATACTGTACCATCAAGGTATAAAGTTTTCCCAGCACACAGAAGCTACGTATGATCAGACTGCCTCCTTCAAGTCATTGTCACTGCTGAAACGAAACACTGGCCTCCCAGGAACTCCTTTAATTGCTTTTTCTTTTAATGGGAGGGAAAAAAAAAAACAGCCTCGTTTGATCACCAAAGATGTTTGCCTTTTTCAAAGACAATGTACAACCTCATTCTTCTCACCGCACATTACAGAAACTCGGCTTCGTCTTTGCTCCGAACTTTTCCACATGTTTGGCCCATTAAAGATGATCATACATGAAGCATGGCTCCGGTGTACTGAGAAAACTTTCTACCTTAATGAAAATGCTGGGATAAGAGTATTAGTGTATCAGGGGATTATATAGAAAAATAGAGTTTTTACTCTCATAACCAAAGTCCCAGTTTGACTTGAACACCCAGAACATACATGACTAATAAAAACAAATAAGAACATTATCATATAAAAGCCTGTTGACACACACCCATGATTCCCCTTGCGTTAGGGACGAATGTCTGAGCTGCTTTTAAAGCAAATTAATCAACACCAACAGACCAACTGAAGAATTAAAGAAAGTGTGATTAAACGATCACACTTTACAAATACTTTTTGTCAAAGTAAATGTACATAAGTTAACGTACATGAGGATTTGTTCATATTTTGCAAACATGATTTTTTGCAACAACAACAAAAAAAAACTACAAAAAAAACCCAACTACTGTACAGTATGTTACTATAACTGTAACGCTTTCTTCATACATTTGTTGGACTCTCACAGGGCTTTATTTCAGGATATATTCCGTCATTGATTTAAAAAAAGGATCCATGAGCAGGCCTTTGGTAGCAGCTGTTCTGTTCGTATCTGGGTTAAAAAAAAATTAAGTTCCAAGACCCTAAAGGGGGGGAAGCGAATTGGACAAACATTCAAACAATTTAACATTTATAAGACTTTATTGGAATCAGCGTCACGTGCCAGCCGTGTACAAATGCTAATTCTCTCTCTCTCTCTCTCTCTCTCTCTCCATCTCTCTCCTCTGTTGACACAATATAAATCAGAGGATATTGTTTCAATATGTGTATAGTCTAAATGAGAGACTTCAGGACAAATAGGTTTAGCTTTGTAATTAGAACGCCACATAATTGTAGGTTAAACATTACTCCGCTGAGCAAATGACAAACTTTTGTTCTCTGGCTTTCTGGCAAATATGTAACCAAAATCCTCATCCAGAGTGGGATAATTTCATCGCTGTGTGAGCTTAATGCTAACCAAAAGCCCAGCTGTCAGAATCGCACAGGCTTGTGCTTGAAGCCTCACAGCTGTGCATTAAACGGGGAAGAATTTAATTCTGAGAAGCCGTCACTTGGATATGGCACACGGATATATTTTCAAAAACTCTCCAAGACATATTTTCATTAAGAGGGAGAAGTGGTTTTTATTGGAGAGAACCAATTTTGCATATACGGGTGCATGTATATCTTGCAGAAAAATATCTATAGGCCACACAAGAAAGCAGCATATTATGTAGAAGACAACTTTGCATTAAAATAATAAACAAAAAGAAAGCTTCGCATTGCATTCTTTTTCCATCTCAGAAAAGTTGTGTTTTACATAATATGCTGCTTTTTGTTTTTTGCCCTAAAAACAATGTTTGGAAATCAGAAATGTTTTTTGTACTGATTTGCGGACATTACTATGTGGACAATAATAAGTAGCCCCTCCCTGCTTCGACAGGATTTAAGAGGGTAAGTTGTATCCAGATGCTGCTAATCATCAGCCCTTGAATAATTGATTATCAACCGGTGTGCAGACCTCCATAAAAGCAGAAGTTTTACAGTTTGATCTGGAGCCAGTGCTAAGAGAGGATGACCTAAGCAAAGGTCTTAGAGAAACAATTGTTGTTGCGCATCAATCTGGAAAGGGTTACAAAAACCATTTCCAAACAATTTGGAATTCAACATTCCAGAGTGGGAAAGATTATTCACAAGCGGCAAGTATTCAAGACAGGTTCCAATCTTCCCAGGAGTAGATTTCCCAACACATTCACCCTAAAGTTACACCATGCAATGCTCAGAGACATACAAAGGAAAAAAAAAAAAAGCTACATGACGGACCCTACAGGCCTCACTGAGCATAGTCAATGTTTAAATCGCCGACAGCACAATTAGAAGAAGACTGAACGGGTACGGTTTCTTTGGTAGGGTTGGCGGGAGAAAGACGCTTCTGTCTAAAAAGAACATGGAACCATGACTGAAGTTTTCAAAACTGCATCTGAACAAAGCACAAGGCATCTGTGGACAGATGAAACCAAAGCAGAGTTGGCTGGCCTTAATGCCCAGTGCCGTGTTTGGGGAAAACCAAGCAGCCAACACCTCATACCCACTGTCAAGCACGGCGGTGGAGGGGTAATGATTTGGGCTTGTTTTGCATCCACAGGACCTGGGCACCTTGCATTCAATAAATTGACCATGAACTCCTCTGGTTACCAGATTATTCTAGAGGCAAATGTGAGGCCATCTGTCCGACAGCTAAAGCTTGGTCAAAATCGTGTCATGCAAGAGGACAATGATCTGAAGCACACCGGTAGATCTATGTACATCAGAATGGCTGCAAAATAAAAGAATCAAGATTTTGGAATGGACTTGTTAAGTCCTGACCTCAACACAGTTTGACCTCCGCAATGTGAGTGACTGATAAAGTCATACAGGAAATGATTACTTCAAGTTGTTTCTGCTAAAGGTGGATTGAATCATGCAAGTAATAAGTATTGCCAGATTGTTGTTAAATAATGGCACAGTGAAAAAAAGTTACGTCTGAGGTTGTATTTGCCTAATCCTAAGACCCGCAATGAGCAAATTATTTTTAGTGTTTTCAAACAAAAACACACAAATAAAAGTGTGTACTAACTTTTGTACATGACTGTATATTTATACTTTATTTAGATATGCATGTACTGTATGTGTGCAAAACCGAACGGCACCATTTCTGGTGTGTATTTATTGTACTGTAATATACGCTAACAAAGCTGCAAGTGGCAAACTCAAAGAGAAACACACAATTTTTTTTCCCCCCTAAGTTGGCATCCAGCCAGGGAGCCATTACATTTGAAGTAGTTTGCTTAAAACTGAGCAGCCGCCTCTGGAAGAAAGAAAGCTGGAAGCAACAAGGCAATGGACTCAAGAGGAGCCAAATGCTGCTTCTGTGGGCACACATTTTCCCACACACACATATGGAGGCTGGGCGTGATTTCTTGGCAACCGAAGAGATTCTGAAGTGCTATCCTATAAATTGGGTTAATTTGGCATGATTCCGTAGAGAACTGGATGGATTGGTAGCGGGGGAAGCCTAGCAGACTGGCTTGAGAATGAACTGAAACAGTGTGATGGGGCTGTAGTGCTGTGATCATGGCAGGAACACAAACCTGACAGCCTGCGACAGAGCCATAAAGCGGAGGCCGTTTGGCACTTGTGAACGGAGAGAGTCACAAGATGTACATTGTTGAAATTTAATCAAATCAGTTTAAATGGAGAAAACAATAAAGAGATGAAAATGCGCAATAGTGCCAGAATGGCCCGAAACGGTTGTATTGGAAGTGAAATGAACGATGTAATTGTGTTCGACAGACACATTATTCAACAGCTTAACTCGGGCGAAATAAATCCGAACCATAACCTGCCTCAATAAGCCCAAATTTTCCACATAATGCCATAATTCCCATATGCATTACCTTCTTAGTCAGGAAATGCAGGCAGAGACAAACCAGAGCGCAGACGTTGATAGAATCAAAACAGCACTCATTGTGGAAATGAGGAAAACAAACATGCAGCACAGTATTAAGGTAATGCACTGCAGAATCCCAAGCCAGCTTCAACATCTCTGCCCATTTATCTCAGTCTAAAAGCATGGCTGTAACAGGAGGACAGAGGGCACCGAGCCGGCCTTCTGCCATTCACGAAGATGTTTACGAGTTTTGCCCTTGCTCCACAACGCTCCCACCTCACCCCCCCCCCCCCCTTTCCCAAACCTCTCGCCTTTTCTGACACCACTAATACCCACTATATGAGCCAAAGGGAATGACAATCTCCAAATGCATCCTTGCGCACAGGCCCGAGCTAAATAAGGAGAGAGAGAGACGTTAAAATGCCGTGTTTGGTGGCACAGCTGCGCCCTGTGTGAAAAGGAGAGTGAAAACAGGTGGGACGGGGATGGTGGTAATCTTTCACATTATGGTGGTTGATAACACACAGCCTTCCTCTCGGCGCTCACTTAAAACGCTGTAATTTAATACCGACTACATCAGACATGTGACATTTGCAGCACGGAAGAAGTGGAGGTTGGGAAGATTCAGATGATGCTAATAATAGCAATTGTGCACCAATGACTGGGGTTTTTGTTACCAAAGGCATTTTGTTAGTGATGCAGTCTTTCCAAAAGAAGAGTCTAGAAATCCATCAAGGGGGGAGGTTGGGGAAAGGGGTTGGGATTGTTTGCTTTTCAATATCATCTCACTAAAGGTTTGAAAGTTTGGATTGTATTTCATGCCAAATAAAACCCAAGCCAAGTAGTCAAGGTCAGTCAAATTCCGTTTCCCCTCACGTTACCCTCATGTGGTGCATTTTAGAAACCAGTCAAAGAAAAGACATTCAGGAGATTAGGAAACTCTGGGAAGACCAAACATTTCCCTTCTCTCTAGAATATCTCTTCTTGTGAAGTAACACATCCCAACGCACAACAACATGCCTCGATAAACACTCTAATGACCGAGCACCGCTCCAGCAAGGCGAGAAGACGTGGTTAGCTCTCCAGGCATCAAAACATTTGACTTATTCTATAGTCATTAAGAGCAAGATACACTGAGCTTGGTGTAATTACACAGGTAGTGCAACAGGCAGGCAGTTGGTAGTGGTGTTCGTCATCTTAATTAAGGCATAAACTGTAAATGCTTCGAGTTAAAAGCAGTGCTGTAAAAGAGCAGTGTCTTATCAGCTGTGGGCTGTTCTGAGCTTGTCGCGATGATCCAGTGCAGCGCAGACACACGGGCGAGCAGCCTCTGTATTTGCATGAATGATAAAGAAAGCCACAGAGAATTAGGAAAGATGAAGCCAGGGCTGTTCGAGTCCCCCTCCCTTCCCTTTCTTTCTCTTCCTCCAGGCCTCTGGCATGCTTCAGGTGCTGCACGCATATGATAGTTCTATATGATTTGTCTAATTTGCAAGCTCTGGCAAGGCTTGCACCTGTTGCCCTGCTACTGCCTACAGTCCTGGTTTCTCCCCACGCTGACAGGCACCTCTGGATAATCCATTCTGCTCACAATAGTAGTGCTGCTCTCGCCACCACTGTAGGACAAGGGCATTTTTCTCTCGCCATGCTCTCATATCCGCCATGCCGCTGATGGCTCATTACAGGCCAATTCATAAATATTGTCTCCAGTATTACCACTTCCAGACCCTCTCAGCTCCCTTGAGATTTATTCTCCTTTTACAGCCAGTTATTGTTTTTGTCCCCCTTATTTCTGTTTTTCAGCCCCCTCCACCTCCTCCTTGTCCTCCTCTATTTCTTTTCAGCCTAATACTTTTTTTTTACCAAGCTGACAATAACTAACCCACTATAACGCCAGAGACCCAAATCCCTGCTATTAGTAAAGCAGTGTCATATTTGTTCCAAGCTGAACCCAGACAAAGGGGAACTTCAAGTGATCTCAAATAGAAAGTAGATGCAAGAAGCAGGTAGCACTGGTGCACTACAACTCCAATACCTCATATCTCGTGTCTAAGGCTCGATCCTGCTACGTTCCACATGTATTCATCTTGTCTTCATGGGTTACCTCTGGATGATGGTTTCTTCCCATTTAACAAAAACATGCCAGAAGTTGGACTAGGTATGTTAAATTGTCTCTGTTAGACAAGTGTCCTTCAATGCAGCGGTGACCCTAATAGGGTGTATTCCTTCCGCCTTTTACCCATTGCTTCCGGCATACAGTATGCCTTGGATCCACCATTACACCTAGCAGGGTGAGGCAAATATTGAAGATGAATGATTGAATGACCATATATTTTAACACCACTGCAGTGGATGTCTGCCATTAAGATCAGGATTCAGTGACCTTGGTTGGACATGCTTAAGCATACACACTTCGGTAGTTTCAGCAACATTCTTTTAATAACGTTTTCTAAGGGCAGTTTAGGAAGATACAGTACAAGCCTTTACAGAATTCAGCATAGCCATACGGTGGTACCTGGGCATACGAATTTACTTCCGGAGGTGAGTTTTTATGGTGAAAATTCATGAAGCGTACGGTATACAGTACCGAGGTAGCACTACACCTTTATTCGTGGAACTGGAAGTCTACGTAGATTGGTAGTATGCAGACAAGGCCTGAAAAAGTACAGGAGAGTGCGCAAGTATCCTGCAGTGTGAGATAATATCTGTCCATCAGAGGATTCCCTTTGAGTGTTGGACACCCAGTGGTGCTCCAAAGGCCTGGACCCATATGTGCACAACATCAAACAGGCTTCCTCCCACACAGCCAGTTCTCAAGCTATCTGAGAGGGAAGCAGGAAGTCCATTCCATCTCTGTAGTATTAGCCCCGACCTTTCTTATGCAAAGCTAAGGGGAATGTAAAGGGGCTTGCTTTGTTACACAGTCTATTAAAGCTCATCAACCTTTTTCTTTTTTTTTATTAATTATGCTTTTCCTGTGCTGCAAAACATGCAGAATACAGAACTCATTTCTATGAAGAGAAAGAACTTGTGTTTCATATTGCCAGGCCTTGATCACAAATGGCAGAGTACTGTTCACATTATATGTGTTTAACCTCTTCGCCATTCCTGAGACCTGTGTAGAAGATAATCCTGTGATATCTAGGTCAGAGGTGAAATCCACTTCCCAGTTAAAGGTTTCATAGGAAGTGTCTTCATGTTAATCCCTGCACATGGAGACGGCACTGTGAGCCCAACCCTTCAGTGCTGGCCCTCCTGGGGAAAAAAAGGACTAACAACCCTCGCATTGATCCGAGGAGACACTCAGGCTTCTAACCTGCTGAGTGCTCAGTTCAGGAGAACAATGGAGTTCAGGCCACATCAATACGCTGCCCTATGGAGGGCTCCCCGTTTAGCACAGCGCCACTGATGAGGTTAAAGCTCCTACCTCCGGCCAGAATCAGACAGACAGACACCTCGGACATCTAAATAAGCAGCTTCAGTCCGGCCTCGGTGTTTTAACATCTCGGCCTGCTTAAGTGTTCACTGAGATATAGTCTAGCAGCCAGATGGGTGACCATAAGTTGTCCCACTCTTTAAAAACGTAGATGAGGTAAAAGGAGGAAGCTTTCTGGGTAAAAAATGCACTGCTGTTCCCATAAGACACTAAATGATGTAAAAGTGCATTTATTACAGCAGGCCCTATAAATCTGAGCCTGGCCTGAACTCCAGGGAGAGGTTAATGGATTACAAAGGGATGCGGTATCGAACCTTCAAGAAGTTTATACACCACATCAATATGTGCAATGCTATTGATCATTTATACCTTGACAGACAAATTAAATTCATAAACTTGATAATGCACTGGAATATTCTTATTGCTTACGATAGTGGAATTGTGATGTTGTTTTTTTGCTGTTTTAGGATCACACATTTTATCGATTGAATCTCTTGAAATTTAAAGTGAACCGTTCAAGTCCAGGGTAAAACTGTGGTGCAAGCGGTTGCCTTCACACAGAGTTCGGTTGTAGGATCTGTGAAAATCTCTCTTCTCAGCAATGCCTTACAAAGTCATGTGTTATTTTAAGTTCTGTTTTTACTAACCATCTTGAGTATCTAGACAGTCATTAAAGATTAATGAATACTAATGCAAAGTCCAAAGCAATGCTATTCTTAAATTTATGTAGAATGTACAGTAGAATGCTAGAAGGCGTGTAAAACGCCCTGGAAATTCGGTCACAACAATGAAACAAGACAAGCAGTGAAGATGTTAAAATCGATTTTATTACAAATATTTACATATTGTCTCTTAAAATTGCCCGGAATCAGGATTTCATTGCATCATACCCACAATACTCACCGCCGCGCGCTATAGCATGAAGGCCGTATCAGTTGATCCAATTTCTCATGAATGAATATGTACAGTACATGAACAAGTGCACACAAGCTTATGGTACTGTATGCGCCACTACTTTCCAGGCTTCCTCCACTATTAGCCACTATTAATGCTCAACCGTTCAAGCTAATTCACTCACAAAAAACACACATACACACACGTACACCTTTTATTAGTAAGGGTTTGAAAATTAAAACCTGGCATTACAGTATATCAGCTGAATAAAGGTTCTTATTCACGATCACGTATTACATGAATACCTCTTGATAGTCCATTGGAATAAGTCATCTCTAATCTAGACTATAACGAGATGCGTGTCGTCAGGCAGGCGGAGATCCTCCACGGTGGCGCGGCTCAGTATTCGCTGCCACAGCCCACAACGTTTCACCTGCTTGGGCCATAATCACATTACTCTGAAGGCCATTTGTTAGAAGTGAAAATGTCAGTGAGGAGCAGACATCTCTAATTTTCTCTCCAGGATCTTTTCTTGCTTTTTTTTCTCCCCCCCCCCCTCATCAGCTGGCATACGAGTAATTCCATTAGTTAAGTATTCATATGTTACTCTCCATTTGCATCAGCTGTGGGTTTTTCCCCCCCTTTTTTCTTCATCTTCGGGACTTGGATAGAAAAATCCCCACAAAGAGAGAAGCTCGACGACTGTCGGCACCTCTGCTGAAGCATCCATTGTTTTACATGGTTTAATTACAAAGCCCCGGCACCATTTCATGTTAAGATTATTCACTGTGGGAGGCCGGTATAATTTGGACTGGAGGCTTTGTCATGTAATATAATACAATAGAACAGGCTTCCGGTATTAGATTTGCGATTTTAGCCTTCTTGACATTTCAAGCTGCATGAACTAATACATCTGTTATTTGTCGATCATTTGATTATTAACATACTTCATAAACTTAATCAGCTTGCCCGGTTGGAAACGGGAGAGACGCAAGCGAAGAGGCGCTCCTCTTTTCGCCGTTATTCTGTCTCCGTCTGCGGTCCTCACTCACCCAGAGAACATTAAAAACAGTGTTTATCTGCCTCCTCTGTGCTCTCCTATTCTCAACACCGTCAGGAAGTAAACCTATCATCGCTCTAATCGGAAATTACAAGGACTTCCCCAGACGCGTTCGCTGCTGCGGCTCGCCGTTACGTTATGCTGAGAGGGCACGGCGAACGACGAACAGATGTTTAAAGTCCAGACAGGTAGATGGACGTCAAGGTGGCTGCGACACAGAGCTAACCGGAAAGTCAAAATTACGTCATGTGACTAGCAAAGATCCTTTGGTGTCTATGATTTGTTGCTGTAGGCTTTTGTTTTTGGGATTAGATACCGCTGTGGTAACTAGCATTGGTAGACAGTATTATGGATACAGTACAGAGATTTTTTTCCCCCTGTATGTTAGGAGAACCTAGAGTTACTATTCTTAGGAGAAATGACTAGTCTGAAGGGGTGAAAGAAATGGCTGAGCACACAATGTTTGCTTAATAATACAGAGATCATAATGCTGTCACCGTCTAATTCCACATTTTATGTTACTTAACTGTGCTTGCCCAGGCACGCAAGAGCGTCTGGGCTGTTACTCGAGTGGGTATGTTAAAAGGAAAATTCACGACATGAGGCCATTGAACCTAACCGATGAGATTACACGCCATTTGCTGCTTCCTAGTGAAGTATGTGGATGCGTTTAAAAACAAAAAAGGGGAAATGACAGGATTGAATTAAAAGAGAAAAAAATTAAGCCAAATAATCAGCAAAAGCTCTTTCCTAATCCACCTCACTCTCGTTGCTGGCCCCTTCAGGACGTCGCAGCTTGTCCACCTGCTCGTTAAACTGTCCATCTCCTCCTCTCCTGTCTTCCGTCTGAACGCTCAAGTGCTCCTCTTCGTCCACGTGGGCCACGTCATCCTCCTCTTCCTCCTCCTCTTCTTCCTCCTCCTCTTCCTCCTTTTCTTCTTCTTCGTCTTCTCTCCTCTCCTCCTCTCCTTGCACCTCCATGCGGACCTGGTCCTTCAGGTCAAGCGTGAGCATGGAGCCCAAACTGGCATCTCCGTTCAAGCCATGAGAGCCCGACACGCTGCCCTGAGAACTGTGGCCATCTTTAACAGGAGAGGAACTGGCCGACTCATTACTGACAGGCGAGATGTCGCTGCTGCTGTTGGTGTGGTTGACCGAGGGAGAGTTGGACAGGGCTCCAGGCTTCAAAGGGATCTGCCAGGATGGGATTTTGGGGAGGGACGGAGAGGCAGGAAACTGTCTCCTAGAAGAGAGAAAGTGAAAAAGTGAGAAAATGTATATTTAATACATTCAAAGGATGCCAAAACAAACCTTGGTGCTAGAGGGTCAAACTTTATGCTCTCTACCATAACACATATGCTCATAACACATCTGGATTGAGCAAGGAAAAAACAATAAATCCCTGGCTTGTGTGTGAAAAAAAAAAAGAAAAAGAGAATAGTTTTGGACCATGCCAAGGTTTGAAAAGAAAAAAAAAAAAAAAAACGGTGAAACTCAACTCAAAAGGAACATCAATAGCAGCTGATGTAGGCATAAAAGAAAGTTTTGTCACACTTTAAAATGGAACGATACCTGCATTGGATTTTAAATATATTCTCCAATTTCAGTTGCAGTTTTGGTTTTTGCAGTATATACTGTAAATCATATTTTAAAACAGTAATAACAACAATAATAAAGAGTCAGAGCAGCACACTGGCACAGCTGCGTCACAGCTCCAGGGTTTCTAAGTTCAATCCTGAGCTTGGTTTACCATCTGTGTGGCGTTTCTTTGCAAGTTCTTCCTGCGGACTTCCTCTGGATTCTCCCGTTTCCTCCCGGCTATTAAAACAGGCCTGTCTGTGGACCCGCCATAATAAACTGCCCCTAAGTGTGAATGGGTGTGTGGACTTGCATTCACTGATTTGACCCGGCATCCTATTCGGATTTTACTTCCTCAAACCTGGTGTTCCATTATGAGGCAGTTGTGAGTAGGGATGGGATGGGATGATATAATTTTTCTCGATAAGACTCGATACTCAATATTGTTTTAGATATGATACAATTTCAAGAGCATCCAATTAAAAGTTCAGCGACATCGACTAGCAAATATACCTGTGCCTTTTTTTTTTCTTTTTCACCACCTGCCACTGTTTGATTAAATATGTAAACAACAACAAAATGCAGGAAACAGCATTACCCTGAAACCTGCCATCATTAGATAAATTTAGATGTGTTTTTTAATCTTTTATCCCCACTATTCAATATATCATCCATGCACCGTAATATATAAATTCTCAGGTTTGAGTCACTTTTGTTTTCTTGCTGCAAAACTTTTTGTTTATATAATTCTAGATAAGCTGCAGATGTGTGTGATGAATATAGAGATTACACTGAAATCCCGAAAAGTATCCTTTCCGTTAATTAGAAATCACCAAGGTTGGTAAACGCCCTTAAACTTAGAAATACACAAGGAGTGTTCAAATCAAACCAGGACCTGTAGGGACATTTCTCGTTAATGAAGACGTAAAACCGATTGACATTTACAGAAGACTTCAAGCACAGTATGGTGATTAGACTCTTAGCCGCAGTAAAACATTTGAATGGTGCAAATTTCAAAGAAGGCTAAACGTCTGTGAATGACATTCCGGTCATTCCCATGAATGTTAAAGCGAGTGAACGCTTGAGGACTTGTGCCCAACCTGCACAAGAGACGCATCTGTCTGTGGGAACTGTGTACACAATCGTTCACGGACACAATTTGCACATTACAGGAACTCGGGTGGTTGTTATTGCCACATCCCTGTACAGTCCTGACCTCGCTCCAAGCCATTTCCACATGTTTTGCCTTTAAAGGAGTTCCTGGGAGGCCAGCGTTTCAGACATGAAGCAGGCAGTCTGATCATGCTTGAGGAAACTTACTGCCTTGATGGTATTCAAACACTGGTAAAACACTGCGATAAGTGCATTAGTGTAGCAGGGGATTATAGAGAGAAATAAAGATAGTTTTTACTTTCAAAACTGTATTGCACACAATCTAAGTCCTGGATTGACTTGAACACGCCTCGTATACACCGTTCCTTAGATATTATAACCAGTTTAAATGAATGTGAATTAAAATAATATGGCTTCTTAGTAACGCCTACGGAGTGATTTCCAACAGCTCCGTAAGTACCAACAGCTCCGTTTAGAGACGTGTCCTTGAGATTGAGCCGTTTTATTCACGTTAGCTGGAATGAATGCCACATTCATTCCCAAGCCACTTAAGTACAACTGCACTCACAATTCAAGCTTCATGAATTAATAGAGATGTTATTTCACTGTATGTTATTGTACAATAGTACAACTAATCTGATAAAAGCTTTACAAATCAAATAGAGGCCTCTTCTCACAATGACCAGCCCACGTCTCTCTCTCTCTCTCAGTTCTGACTGCCTATTTATACTGATTCTTAGAGAAAAAGAACGAGAGAAAAAACAAAGACATCATGAGCTCATCGACGTTAAAAACGACACAAAGAATTAATCACAGTTCATAGTATAAACAGAGTTGATGCTCCAAAATTTAAGGCAGTTATTTGAGTGATAGCACTGACATTTCCAGCAGCATGAATTAAAAGATCTGTTATTTGTTCCTGATTTCATTAACATACTTCAGAAACCAAGTCGCTCTGTTGGAGGCAGAAGGAGCTGCTCATAAGCGTTATGTTGACGGGACAAATATTTCTTTTAACTCCCGGCAGAACTTAATACACAAAATGTCTAGTGCTAAATTAAAGAAATATCCCAGATGTTTAACCTCATCTCCTTTAACAACAGTACACATACTGTATGCAATTCATACTAAATAAAAAAAATAAAAATAAAAACACTAAAAATGAAAGGATATTTACATGGACAATATTACTTCAATCTGATTAAAATCATCTCAATTAGAGACACCGACTTAAATGTTTACATGGACGCTGATCCGTGAAAATGTATGTATACTGAACATGCTCAAAGCATTTTAGGAGAATATAATTTGGGCAAAGTTGTTCTGGCAGCTGGGAAGCATTTAATCTGCCCGAAACATAACAGAAGAAGTATTTCTTATCCTTTATTTATTTATTTATTTTTTCTTTTTACAACTTTGAGTTTGGGTTAAGGCTTCCTATCATTTCTGATTAATCTCGCCTTCTGAGTTATGATTGGTTATAAGAATCTATAATTATCTATAATTGGTTAGACGTGAAATGGTGAGCTGATCAGTGACCCCTCCTCAGCCAGAAACCCAGTAGATAAAAAATCTGATGTAAAGACTGTTGGGACAGAGTTATGAATTGGATTAATGACTGGAAGGTTCCAGGTTCAAACTGCTACCACGCAGTTGGCACTGTTGGGCCCTTGAGCAAGGCCCTTATTCCTTAACTGCAAAAAAAAAATTTACATCACTTAAGGATGAGGATGTTTGCCAAATGCTGTGAATGTAAGAAAAACGTCCCTCCTGAAAAATTCATCACGTCACCTAATGTTATCCCATTTGAGGTAAGCAGGAAAGAATAATTTATTCCCACAAGAGAAACGATCGGTTCAAATGTTTACATGGCTAATATTTACCTATTGAAAGGATTTTACACCATCCCGTCATTCTGATCGACAAGTCATTCGGATCAGGTCGGACTGAGTCAGAGAATGTTGATTGAGGTGTTAACAAGATGCATTTGTTTTTTAATCCCAACCGGGCTATTATTCCAATTTGTAGTAAAAAATAGGGTTCATGTTAATGCACATATTTAGACCATGACACGATATGAAAACAGTTTTGGAGATATTTTCATTTTAAATGATATAAGCTCACGTCAATGAAAACAAAAATGCAAAGTGATATTTCAATAATATTTTTCTTCCCAGCAATCACTATTTTTAGGAATAAAAATGGCTGGAGTTTATTCATTTGAAGAGGGAGAACATGTTCTGAGTCACAGTTATATACCAAGCAATATCCATAAATATTACTTCACCCAAATTTGGTACTCTTCTCTTCTGGAATATGTTGTTTCTCTCGAAGCAGGAGTGAGTAATAGGCTCTCGGTTATCAGCTAAGTCAGTCAAGCAGTTCAACACATCTTTCTAACTTCCTGTTTAGGAAGGAAATACATCAACATGCGGAATGAAATGACAGCGAAGGAGTCATTTGACGTCTTTGTGAAACATTTTTTGGAAGAAAGCCCCTCTTCGTTTGAAAGTAGCACTTTTGAAAGTTAAGCTCCAACTTTGGATAAAACATTCTTCCAGAAGGAAAAGACGACTTGGCGACGATTCTCCTATTTATTAGACCATTAGCTATGACTAAGTGCTTTTCTTGAATGTACTGAACGTACGTGAGACAGAAGTCTACAATGACATTGTGTATGGCAATACAGCAAAAACAAAAAGAAAATGATGAAGGAAGGGATATAGATTAAATAAAATGCATGAAAAATTGATTTACATAAATGCAAGAAGGAAACATTATAAGCTATGCAATTGTGCGTAAAGGGATAATGACACAAAAACATTTACTAAATGTGAACTTGAAAGTCAACCAAGTTCAAAGTAAACCGAAGGAGTGCAAGAGTTTAGAGTTTGCTTGGAAACCACAAAACCATCATAAAAGATAAGAAACGGGAAAGTCTATTCGCTGGCATATTTTTCGAGACTTGAATAAACCTACAGTACATGAGAACAGATCTGGTAGGAATCTAAACCCAGGGTCGTCAAATGGAGGGCCGTGGATGTAATGAGGACCTGCAGATCGAATAGAGTCATGTCATTTTGTTTTTATATGCACCACTGTGGCTTATGTAGCAGATTCTCTGCTGCGTCTCGTTGCAATCACTGTTAATTTTGTAAATGATTTGGCTGGAAGTAGATTTCACAAACTATTAGAGATCTGGTTATTTAATTTATTTTCAATATTAAGTATAGTAGCGACATGTTCACAAAGCTTGACTAGAGGGGAATTTTTATTTTTACTTTCATTTTTCCTAATTCATTTTTCCCCATCAGCCAGCTCTTCCACCTCATACGACAGCCACCAACCAGGAGAGAGAGTAAAGGCTTAATCATGCTCTATCTACCCTCTTCCACATACATGAACTTACAGATGGACAGTGAAATTTGCAGATGAGCGAGATCATCCTTTCTCAGAATGTAAAATGTCAAGATCCGGACTCGGCACCTCCGCTAACTCGTATCTGTCACTCGGTAACCCTGATGAATGAGTTTATTTGCCCACTACGAGATGTCTCATCTATTCTGTGGCAAAAATTGGTAACGTGAATCATCAGTATGAAACATAGCATAACTCGTTCAGTTTTATTTATAGTCACGCATTAGTCACTAAGCATCAAGTTTTCCTGTTCCAATTCAATCACTTATCGGGACCTTTTTCAAAGAATTTACGCAGTTGGAGCTTCACAGACTTGAGTTGAATACCCCTGCTCTTGATATTCATCAACTGCCCTTAAACTTGCATTGGAGCCGAGTTCTGAGTAAGCAGGTTTTTTGTTCGTTCTTTTCTTAGCTCATGAAAGCGGTTGAAATTATTGTTCGTGGTAAATTGTGTGTACGTTAAAAGCGGCAGTAGGTCGAGATTAGCCTGAAAACTTACAAACATTCCTTTAAGTCTGTTGGGAATCACCGAAAACTTTCGCAATTAGTAATAAGCATCAGCTGTGGATTTCCCGTAGTTGCTCTTATGACCAACTTTAAGTAGCGTGGGAAAAACATGATTTATGACATGACATTCCCTCCAATCATTTCTGTCCCAATTTCAGGGTTCCGCATATCTTACTAAGACTAGAGTCTCACTTACTCAGCTTAAAGTCAGCACATCCTATGATCACACCAATGAACTTTTTCCTCAGAGTATTTCCACAGAAGATGCTAAATTTCCTAGATTCCTGCACATTCCTCGTTACATCCCTTCTGAATGATTAATTCAATCCCAATTCTTAACATATCATTATGTTCACACATTAGCTTAGCAAAATGCCACACCAATAGAGAAGGCTTTGTAAAAGTGAAAGACACATCGTTATGAGAAAGTTATAGCTTTAGAAATGTTTCCCCGCACCTGAAAGCAATAAGCTTAGGATAAAGACTTTATGAGAGGCATTAAAGCTACTGCCTTTCACATGTTAAATATTCATGCCTGGCAGGCTTCATTTAAATAGCCGGATAGAAACATGCTTGCCGGTGAACTGTAAAGATTTTGCATTTCTTCTTCCATAGCCACATGTACGAGTCAGACAATCAACACACAAGGATAAAGGATTTGAAAGTTCATATGAAAAGAAAATGAAAAATGAGAACCGACGACATATGAACTGAAAAGTTCTACATCCCAACTGTAGGTGTATCGTCTTAACTTGCAAGAAGCAGAATCCAGCATACATTGGACGAATGTGAGATAAACATTTTGATTGTCCTGTAAACCTTAATAGACTTGGTTCATTGCATATATTTATCCAATACGTCTAGTCGACCTAAATGTAATACAAAAGATGGATTACATTTAGGTCGACCAGACGAAATCATTTTCATGGTCATGATATACAGTAGGTTTATGGTTAATGAGTCAAAGTCTATTTTAATTAAGCAGCAATTATTTAAGACAGGTAGGTTTTATTTTAAATCAAATGTCATTCCTAAAAAGTTTGTAGTTTCATCTAGAACATGAGGAAAACTGAAAAACACCCATTTTAGAATTTTTTTTTATAACATTTATAATATTTTTAGATTTTATTCTGTAAATGTCGTATGACCTATTTTATAGTGTTAATATTATTTTTATGTAAGATATATATATATACACAGTTTTTTTTTTTTGCCCGGCTAAAGAAAAAACACAATACGTTTTTCAAAAGGGTCAAATTATGGCATGTCAGGTTAAGCAAGGAAGCACATGACATGATGCACCCATCATGCATAGTGGCCACCGTACAAGCCTCTGGAGGCAGTGCTATGAACTGTGGTTGCTTCAGTCGGTCAGGTCTGGGCTCGGCAACGTTATGTGGCAATAAAATGAAGTCAGCTGACGACCTGAATGTACTGAATGACCAGGGTATCACATCTATGGGTTTTTCTATCCTGATGTCACTGGCATATTCCGGGACTCAAATTGTAAAAGAGTGGTTCTGGGAGCGAGTGAAGAAGCATTTTGACACATGGAGCTGGCCATCACATATTGTCCAATAATCAAAGCTAAAGGCGGTTGAATGGACTGTACCACAGTGCTGCTGCATTCTTAAACATAATTCATCAAATCTAAAAGATGTTCATTATTTTATTATATTTTATTATATTATTTTCTTATCAACTTCTGACATGTTATCGTTTTATAATAGCTAATACACGGACTTGCATGGTGGACATTACATGTAAATTTCGTGAAACAGCGTGATTATTGAAAAGATGAAGCTTTCTGTATATATATTTTTTCTTTTTTCAGCATTCTTGTCAGGAGACTCCAGTGTGAGTGATTTGCAACACTGAGAATTACTACTGTTTAGTGTTCTACCACAGAAAATTGCTCATGATGGAGTGTTGTCGTTCTCTACACCGCTTATCCTATACAGGGTTGTGGGAAGCCTGGAGGCTAGATCAGGGGACTCGGGGGACAAGGAGGGGTAACACCCTGGACGGAGTGCCAGTGCATTACAGGGCACAAGTCTGCACACACTCACAATTTCAATCTCCACACACATAAACCCAAGGTGGGAATTCAACCCTCAACCCTGGAGGTGTGAGGCCACAGTGCTAACCACTTCGCCGCCTTGCTGCCTTCTTGATAACATCATGAGCTATGTTTGACACATTATCAGTGTTAATATGGTGAACACGCTGTTCTTTGTCCATTAGACCTTGTGAGTGTTTACCTGCTGAGTAAAAGCCCCTTTAAAGATGTGATCTCAGCCTTCAGCTCACTGATGCTTTGAGACTCCAGCATGCGATTGGTAGCAGACGAGGCCTGCAGATACAAAAACAGAAAAACAACAAACAAACTTTTTAAAAACAGTTAAAATTTTTCAGTTCATCATATTCATCTAAAATCTAGACGGAGACCAGTCTCATTCAGCGACCTGGCTTCAGGCGCTGGTACAAAAGAAACGAGTTTCACAGAATGAAGTCAGACTTATGAAAAGCTTTTTTGATTATCGAGCAGGTAGCTCATGCAAAACCTATGAGTCACCCAGTGTTTTGGTACAAAAGCCACACTTTTATCACCTGATCAGCAAATACAGAGTACAACACATCTGATAAAAGCTATAGCAACCGAGTGCGCATCTCCCCTAACTTCAACTGGCCACTTGCGAACGCAGAGTCACAGAAAAAGTGTAAAGAGTTCATGAACTCATGAAAAAAAAAAAAAAACCAAGGGGAATTAATCACGCCATTTTTACATATTTTTCCATATTTCCGACTACTGATTTGAGCCGGAGAGAGGTTCTTGATAAGAGGCCTCAAGCACAACAATGGCAGCATTCATCCGGCAGTCACAAGTCAGGGGGGTTTTATTAAAACGAACGTTATCACCTACTGCTTGGCAACGGAATGAATTGTTGCACGGAATGATGGACAATTGAAATGGCCTGCAAACATTTGAATAGCAAATGACTCCCTATAATAATAATAATAATAATAATAATAATAATAATAATAATAAATCATAATTAATAATAATACAAAAAAAATCACCCATCTCTTTTTTTTTTTTTTTACTTAAGACAGGTTGTTGATGTTGATGCCATTTACAGTAAAAAAGGCATCAAAGAAAACTGACAGTAAAGTTCAGGAAAAAATCGTCAAAATTATGGCCGCTCTTGGTATCTTTAAACGGCTATGCGCGCTCTATCCATCACACGTTACTCGAGCACTCGCCACAAAAACCGAAACAACAAACTACTTCAGCGCCTGAAGTGGGCCGGCTCCTGTGCTTAAATTCAAGCGGATTAAGCAGAGCCTTGTTCCGAGGAGAAATAAGTCTCGTAAACCTACCCTGATTCACAAGGGTACCTGAAGCTTTGAAGCGTCCACAAACAAACAGCCCTCATGCAGGGTTTAATCCCCCTGTCCACATGCACTCCAAGGAAGACACCGAGACGGGAAGAAGGTGTGGAAACGAAGCAAAAAGGCTGGGGAGAAGGAGAGAAAAAAAAAAACTAAAAAAAAAAAAAAAAAACGAGAAAGTCTAATTAAGTATGCCCGACTCACCAGGGGCTGCTAGTTAGCAAGCAGAGGCCCCCTGTTGAGTGGAAACGGATAACTTGGTCCCTTTCACATGTAATTACATCTAAAGGAAATTAATTGAATCGCATCTGAAAAGAATCAGACACATTTTACGGTGTGGAATAGACAAGGGGGAGGCACGGGTGAGGTTAAGGTTGCACTACTATCTGCTCTTAAACCTTTCTGATAAAGTGTTTTTTTGGAAGACACATCAGATCCGAGCTCAGCGCATTAGGCCTGGCGAAGACGCTCTGATTACAGGCCTCACCTCATTACGACCATCATAATCCCTGACTCCCCACGGCACCAGCATAATAAGGCTGGAATGTGCCTCTCGCACATTTTACCTGTGGAAAAAAAAAAATTAATTGCTTTGGCGGCCGAGCTTACACTTTGCAGACATAAAAAAAAAAAAAAAAAAATCTAAATAATATTTGCAAACAGGAGCTACGCAGTGCCTCAGGACAGACTCGAATTCATGAGGCTCCCTGATCTGCAGCAAGTGACGCTGATGACTAAGACCATGCGCAATATGTTGAGCTATGGCTGCCTTTTCTACTTCCTCCTCTTTAACTTTGTCCTCTACGGCACAGCCAGTCCTTGTGGAGAATATTAACACCTCTCAGAGCGACTCGAACACACAGAGAAACGCAGCAGGCAGCCAGCGCGGGCGCTGAATACATTAGTAAATGCCTGCAGACCATTAGCAATGGATAATATCTTAACAAGGACGGTTTAAAAAGGTCTGAATGCAAATTAACTCACAGCTCCTCTGCCTGATAATATTTTCCTTGTGTAATGCATGTATATTTACGGTGGAATCAGCTTGAAACTAAATCCCTCAGGAGCGTTTCCGATGAAAGCAGTGGTACAATTCATTTCAGCCTGTTTATGCACTACCCCAGTGGCGTGCGTTTGGGCTGCTAGCTGAACGGCTCCTAATCTTCCGCGTGCAGCCTCTAATAAAGGGAACTATCTCTGGGTTTATAACAGAGATACGGAGATATGAAAATTCCAGGCCTGTGACGATAATGTCCAACAACTCTGCTCAATAATCCTGATAGCACAACCAAATACCAAACTGCCACAGACAGGGTCAACTTAATATTAAGCTATTACCGCGCGGTAGTTTTGCGTTTCCCATAATGCAATAAAACAGAAAAAAAAAAGCTATAGTAAAAAACTACATTTCCACACACAAACACTCACAAGCCCATTTAAAGGAACACATGTTCAGCTGCTCATTCAAACAAATCCCCAATGAGTCAATCATGGGGCGAATTGCGCAATGTACAGTATAAAATCAGGCATGCAGTATACTGTACTGTACAGGTCACAAGTCTCAGTTAACGTTCATATCAAGCATCGTAATAAAGCAAAATATGATCCGACCCTGATGATCTCTTGGGATTCCATTTATACAGAATGCTGCAATTGTTCTGCAGCCTGAAATGCCTTGTTGATAAGAAAGGTCAGAGAACAGGAAGGCCATGGTAAATCAAATAACCACTCGTCATAACCACATTCAGCTAAAAGGCGTCTCAGAGGTGGATGGGCTACAACAGCCAAAGACCACACTGGGTTTCACTCCTGCCAGCATGAAATACACATTGAGCTACAGCGGGCGCCAAGCCCGACCGAACTGGACAGATCAAGATTGGATGGAGGTTACCTAGTAACACGGATTCTGTGAAACGGCATTTTAAACATAGTCTGCGTTTTAGTATTCAGCACTTTAAATTCAATGCTATACAATAGGACCTCTGAAGACGAAGAAAAGGCACAAAAGGCATCTCTTTGCCGTCTTCTGACAGGATATAATGGAATATTTTACCAATATGCGAGTCTGTATGAGATACAGAATATACATAAACAGCAGCCTTGACGTGTATCGCGAACGCATAAGCAATGCACAAAGCACATACCTTTCATTCTTTCTTTAAAAAAATAAATAAATAAATCTTAGGTAACGGATTTTTTGAAACTCTAAATCTCAATTATCAAATTGAAAATAAACAAACAAACAAAAAAACACAAAAATATTTAACTTCAGATGTAATAAAGCCAGAATACTGTATATACTGTAGGAGCCATTTTGAAATTTCAATTCAATTACCAAAAAAAAAATTTATATTACAATTTTATTATTTTTGTACATTATACAATGATGAAACATTATGCCCAATATTCAGTGTAGATTCCCATTGTGCCTCCGAGGCAGCCCTGGCCCATCAGGGCAGGACAACACAAGACCATCATGATGTTATCAGCGAAGCCTTTGGTGATTGTGGGTTGCAAGGTGAGGTCTCCGTGACTCTGCATATCACATGGGTACTCGATCAGATTGGGATCTGGGTAGTGTGGAGGCTGGGTTGTTGTTGTTGTCTTGGGCTCTTTGCCTGCTAGACCGCATGCACTGGGGGCTGTGGTGCGCTGGGTGTTCTGGTGCGTTTCGATCGTGGCCAGCTTTTCGGGGACCAAACCAGGACAAAAATCAAAAAACAAATCAAATATAGCTTTAGACAGCCGCACCACAGTAAACTATAAAACCATCAGCTGTAAAGGCACAAACTCAAAATGATTTCTGGCTCATTATCATCACACAGCACTGTCATACTTAAAAAGAAAAGAGAGAAAGAAAAAGAAAAGAAAAAAAGAAAAAAAAAACACCCAGGCAGCTTACAAGACACTGAGCGCACACTGTAATTCAGTGGTTTAGACCATAAGAAATGTTTGCTTAGCTGCTGAAAGAACGGGAGTTGCCATGTGTTTTGGGTTAAACACACATTTCCGTGTTAAAGAGCCTTAATTGCCAAGCCTGGCACATTACGCTCAGTTTAGAGAAACCCAGAAAGGCTGCCCAGAAAACCGCGAACTGAAAATGATAACTAGCTCAGCGGCGCGGCATGTGTTTTTAATCACACACTCCGGACCTGAAAACAATTTTCACAATTTCCCCCTGACGGCTGGAGACAACAGGTCCTGCTTCCCTCCGGAGAAAATTTAAAGATCAGGACATTGGCTATAAAGTACACTTTATGGTTTGTTTGATGGATGTTTTGATGCGAGATACACTTTTTATACACTCGTCTCTTCCAACAAGGCACTCATAGCAAATGATGGTGACGCTTTTTAATTCAATTTACATTTTAAGAGGAATCTTAGGCTCCCTTTCTTGTCGGCTGGCTGCTGTTCATGCTGCTTGGAGGTGCATTAAACAGATGGATGGGAGAGCCTCGGCGCCTCCTGCGCAGCTTCCGAGTGCTTTGCCAGGTCAGGGGAAAAGAAATGCGGGAACAATTGTAGAAATTTTTATGAATGCCATTTTTTTTTTCTCCCCTCCCTCGTATTCACACAGCACCAGATGCGTTCGCATATGTTTTCCTGCGGGATCCAGATGCTGCAGTCAAACACCCATGTGCTTAACAAGCTGTGGACATAAAACATCATTTCAGTTGTGATTCCAAAGAGCTTTCTGTTGCATGTTATGGGATGATTTATCACAGCATCATAAGATATAAAGGGAGTAGGGTTTCACATTCTGAGGTATGAAGATGTGGTTTTAATAGGCAACATATTCTCAACGCCAGCTTTCGCTCCTCAAACGAGCGCGAGACTTTATGGGGTGAAAGCACATGTTTTGAGAAGTTGAGAGGCGCACACGGTCATGATGAGATGTTTTTACTGGAACATTATGACATCAGGATGCATCGAATTAGCGTGCGATAAAGAAAAGGCACAGGACATGTCCCCAGGCGGGCCATCAGTGAGGACGCTGGAAGTCTTTCTGCACGTAGAACGGAGCGGTACAGTGCATGGTGGAAGTCCATCAGCTCTGCGAGTGTGTAAATGTGATCGTAAACATGCGTGACCCGCTTCGCCATTTGGCTGGCGTTAAAGGTCCTTTATGTAGAGAAAATAGAGATGTAATGAGGACATGGAGAGGTGGCTTGCTGGGTCCTGCTGCTGTCCCTGGCAGACTTGTTTTAGCGTTCTGCTGATGCTCTTACAGTACAGGCCTCTTTAGCGGCCTTGTTATGGACACGTTCTCATTTAAGCAGCATATGAGCCATGTCGAGCTTAATATCTTCTTCGAGGCCGGGCATCTATCTCCGCGGCGCTGGAAAATGCCAGGTGTTGGTTTAAGCTTAAACTGGCCTGACCACTTTCAGAGAAAAAGAGATATCACAAATGGAAATCGCAAACGTACCAATGCGGAACTTTATTATATGACACATTTTTGTCCTAACTTGTTTTGCTCCTTCAATTTATTATTATTATTATTATTATTATTTTTATTATTTCTCTAGGATCTTGGGTTTCCTGCTACTGCCATAAAAAACAGGCCCACATGTACAGTAGTAAGGCTGCTTTAAATTGCCCCATTCAGGAAGCAGGGCTGCAAGATTAATAATAATAATTAAAAAAAAAAATAATAATAAAAAAAATCACAATCTCGATCTCATTTCTCAATTACGGCGATTCACTTGCATGTACTGTATTTCCCTGCGTGTTCACGTGTTCGTTTATTTACCTGACGACAATCCCAGATGCTACATCAGTCCCACGCTTTGTTCACAAAACACCATTAATTCACCAATCAGGCCAGAGACTGGTGAAAGTTTTAGTCATACTTTATAACTCGATCGCTTCTCTCATCTTGCTTCCTCGTTTACGGCGCTCCCTCATTTTCTTTTCATACCCTTTTCTGCTTTCTCCCCTTCTCTCTTTCTATCAGATTGTTCACGTTTCTTCGTCTTTTTTCCCTACTTTTTTCTCACATTTTTCTCTGTCCTTTACTTATCGCTCGGTGTTTCGTTTCTTTTGTCTTTATTACCCTCTCCTCTCCATCCAATTCTTTACTTATTTTGATTCATCCTTTCCCCCACACTTCTTTCCTCTGTTCATCACTGCTTTAATTTAATCCCTCCATCTCACTCAGCTGCTCGCAAGTCCTGTGCATTTCCTTTAGGAAATGAAACCCGAGTTTTATACACACCGCCAGAATCGGAGCTCTTTACTATTCATGATGTAAGAAATGTCACCTTTTCTTTCAGGAGACTGCTGGATTCGCCCTCCCTCGTACCATCCCTCACTCACTCTCTCCCTCTCTCTCGCCCTATCAAATCCTACAGTAAATGATGGAGACTGTATTCATTGAATTCATATGGAATCTTTGCAATATTTGCTTTGGAGAAATGTCATTTCCAGCATAAAGCTGATATAATGGCGGCTGGAGGAAAATTCGGTTACGGAGAAGGATCTGGTGTCGCCTATGGAACTGTCGAATAACTGTCGGTGTGAGCGTAGGGGCAGAGCTACAGTAGAAATTCATTTAGCTACCTGTAGCTCAATAATTGAGTATGGAGGGTGAGTCAAAAATTATCCGCACAGTGGCTGCAGAATTTATTTTAATTAACTTTTAGAAAAGGCAAATACATAATTATCTATCATCAAACGAAGTTTTTGCTTTGCCATGCAAGACCGCAACGCCCTTGGGGTTAATCCGAGGTTTAGGCTTCAGCTCTTCGATAAGCGTCTCACTGTAACGAGCACTGTTGATTGTCGAAGCTTTTTCCTGATAATGTTCCAATATAGTCCGTCTGAACTGTAAGCGCCAGTTTACCAGCGGATGGTTGACTTTTTCTCGGGTCTATGATTGAGGATGTTTCCGTTCCGAACTCTGCCATTTACTCTCTGGCTCGTAGTGATGAATCCGTGTCTCAGCACCAGTAATGATTCTCTTTGAGTAGCTTTCACCTTCCTTAGAGTATCGGTCCAAATTTTGTTTGCGGGTATCCAAACGCTTCTGTTTATGCTCTTGTAAAACAAAATAAATTAATAAATGTGCAAAAAAATAATTTAAAAAATCACTGCACAATCTCTGTTTCCGCACAAATCCATTTTTGCTCGCACCACAGTTACAAATGAACCGATGTACTGTAACATGATCCCATTTGCACGGGAGACAGTAGCCTTAAACGGAAAGCGCTGATAAGAAAGTACGTCAGAACAAGAGTTTTAATATAACCGGAGTGCTGATCATTTTTGACACACCCTCCTAACAACACATGGTGAGATTTGTCTGTCGATCCAATAAATATAATATGCACGGACAAAATCAGCCCGTCCTGGATACCCAGGCTTGTCATTTGTCCACCTTTGTTTCATAACCTTACATGAGAGTTAGCCAGCTCCTGAGACAGCTCCTGGATCTTCTTCTGCTGCTGGACCAACAACTCCTGCACTGAGGCTAATGTCGTCTGCAGCTGGGTCACTGTAAACACAATAACACACACACACACACACATACATACATGTACTGTAGATACAGAGATAGAGATACAGAAATAGAGATAGCTTATGAATGCTTAGAGAAAATAAAGCTAATCGAATACAAATATGCTAAAATGTTCTCCAGCTCAGAATGTTTGTTCATGTTGCTCATAATTCTCTCTTTAGCTCTGCTTTTCCCTCAGTCACTAATAGAAGATGACTATATTAGCTCATGATTAATCACCGATGTCTGATCTTATATCAGCTCACCGTCTCTAAACCTCCATTAGCATGGGTTAGTCCCTCTCGAACTCTCTAAACAATCAACAAGATGGGAAAAAAAGAAAGAAAGGGGGAAAAAAAAAAGAGACAATCATTTGGGATGCAGCCGAGAAGGCTAGACGATGTGTCGTCGCTAATTTGAGTGAATATAGCTCATTTTCCATCGACTCACAAGATTAAATTATTGCCAGGTTGCGCCATTCGGAGAAAGCCTTGGAAAGAAAAGAAAGAGAGAGAGAGCGAAAAAAAAAACATATGTACACACACACACACACACACACACACACACACACACACACACACACACACACACACACAGTGCTAACAGGCAGAGAGTTGGTGTTATTAATGGGGGTATCATTGCAAATAACCCAGAGCACAAGTTGCTCTCTGCCTGCTTCCAGTCACACATGCATTTCCAAACAATGCATTAAGTTTCCAAACTGATTACGTTACAGAAAACCAATAAACGCCTCTATAAATCATGCTCTGTAAAGTGTTAAATCAACTCTAATTGGATTAACATCAGCAGATATTATTAGCTGCCGACTCTCCAGTGCACCGTTACACCGTTCTGCTTTCACAGAAACAGCTTTTTCGACATACAAGCTAGGACACATTACATATGTTTTCCCTGCGCCTCTCGCACCACGACACAGAGCAGCTACTGACAGCCTACAAGGAGGACGGAGATGTGAAATCAAAGTGTGCGATACGGGCATAGAGGGCATGGAGTCTGTGTAAAGTGTGAGGATGAGGATTTTTTTTTTAAAAAGGGGGGTTCAGAAAAAAAGAAACAGTTGAGCTGATATCACTATTAGTACTTTAAAGGTCCTGTATTTTCACCTGTTTCAAAGTCAGAATGTAAATGTGAACAACCCCTGGAGAGCGGATCTCCTTATATGAGGTCACAATAGGGCTTTTAGTTTTTTTTTTTTTTTGTTTGTTTGTACAGACTATCGACCCATCTGAATGTCTAACAAGAACTCAATAGTGAATTTTGCATAACAGGTCCCCTTTAAAATACGTGCACACACACACTCATTCTCAACACCGCAGGGTCACGGGAGGCCTGGTGACTACCCCCCAGGGGACTCGGGGCTCTAAACAGGACACACTTTGGATGGAGTTCTAGTCAATTAAACACACTTGGTCACTCATTCACATATTACGGACAATTTGGAAAAGACAATTAGTCTAATCTGCATGTCCTTTTATTGTGGGAGGAAACCAGAGTACCTTGCTGAAACCCAACGGGGAGAACATGCAAACTCCACACACACAGCAGACCCGAGACTGGAATAGAGCCCTCAGCCCTGTGTGTGCGTGTGTGTATACAGTGGAACCTCGGATTGCGAGTAACGTGGTTTACGAGTGTTCCGCAAACCGAGCAAGGATTTTTAATACATTTTTAATCGGAAACCGAGCAAGTATTAGTTTATAGAGCGCCGAGTATCATGCATCACGCATGCGACTCTTATTTTGACACCAAGCGTCGCCTTTTCACCCCCTCCTCGGCTTCACAAACACACAGAAACTCTGCTCTGTCGCGATTCTTTTCAAAGGTAAGGTGCTGGTTCATTTGTTTTGTTTTTGTTTTACTTTACAGCAGTGATTCCCTTAGTATGCACTCACGCCAGGTCAGAGAGATTTCTTTTTTCCCTGTTAAAACATCTAGGCATTTGGCAGACGCCCTTATCCAGAGCGACTTACATTTTTATCTCATTATACATCTGAGCAGTTGGGGTTAAGGGCCTTGCTCAAGGGCCCAACAGGGACAACTTGGTGGTAGCGGGACTTGAACCTGGGACTTTCCGAACTGTAGTCCAATGCCTTAACCACTGAGCTACCCCTGACCCCTGACGGTGTTTCTGTGTTTATGTGTGTCCGTTTGTTGTGAAACTTAAAAAGCAAGGTGGGGAGTGGGAGGAGGAGTGTTACTGTGTAAAACGAGGCGAGGAAAGGGGCTAATTCCACACACACACACACACACGCCTGCGCACACCAACGGAAACACTTATCTGTCAGTTTTTATTTGTACTTTTTTTAAAGGTAAAGTGCAGATTAATTTGTTTTATTTTCATTTTATAGATTGTATTAATTATTTTTATGTATTTATTTTTTGGGGCTGTGGAACAAATAATTTGAGTTTTCATTATTTCTTATGGGAAATGATGACTTGGTTTACGAGTGTTTTGGAACACGAGCCCACTTACGGAACGAATTATGCTCATAATCCAAGGTTTCACTGTATATGTAATAATTAAGTTACAGTAATGTGCAAAAGTCGCAAACACCCTGTGTAGTTTTTAGTACAAACTATGTTGTACTTTTTCATTTTACAACTTCAGTATTAAGTCAGTACAAAAACATTCCCGAACATTAGCATTCCAGCAAAAAAAAGAAAAAATATTAATAATACAGGAATAATCTAACAAAAAAAGCAGTATGTTATGTAAAAAGATTTTTTTTTTAAAAATCTGGATTTTGCATGATAAAAGCAGCAGGTGTGACGAACTCCTCAGAAGGACTGTGACTGGTTCTGCGTGATGTTCATTAAAACTATGAAAATAATTTCCTTATAAAACAGCACAAACTGTCCCTGAGACTATATTTTATAATATAGTGTTATATAAGAGCCTTTTTATATTTTAAGGCTCATCACATCAAGTATTGACTTTGTTTCATTAATTACTGTTTACTGCTCGTTGTAATATTCTTTATATTTAGAAACATTTTTTGAAGACATCCATGCTCTACAGCATTTATTTGCATGTCCCTTTACATCTACACACGTGGACAAAATTGTTGGTACCCTTCGGTTAATGAAAGAAAAACTCACAATGGTCACAGAAAGAACTTTAATCTGACAAAAGTAATAATAAATAAGAATTCTATGAATGTTAACCAATGAAAGTCAGACATTGCTTTTCAACCATGCTTCAACAGAATTATTTAAAAAATAAACTCATGAAACAGACCTGGACATAAATGATGGTACCCCTAGCTTAATAGTTTGTTGCACAACCTTTTGAGGCAATCACTGCAATCAAACGATTCCTGTAACTGTCAATGAGACTTCTGCACCTCTCTGCAGGTATTTTGGCCCACTCCTCATGAGCAAGCTGCTCCCGTTGTTTCCGGTTTGAAGGGTGCCTTTTCCAGACAGCATGTTTCAGCTCCTTCCAAAGATGCTCAATGGGATTGAGGTCAGGGCTCATAGAAGGCCACTTTAGAATAGTCCAATGTTTTCCTTTTTTTTTTTAATTATTACTTTTGTCAGATTAAAGTTATTTATGTGACCATTGTGAGTTTTTCTTTCATTGACCGAAGGGTACCAACAATTTTGTCCACGTGTGTAAATATGTGACACCTTGTATGTTATCAAGTGTATTTAGTTAAGATTTGAGTTAAGCACACATTTTCAAAACATGACATTTCAACTGCGCACATTCAAGCCCGCGGATGGAATTCCATGGCTTAAGTGATATTCAAAAGCCATGGCTGTAATTTGAGTGAAACAAAGACGTGCTTCAGTTATTCATGATTGTATAGTTAAGTTGTCTGAAACTTGAGAATTTCATGACCTCAGGTTAGTTCGTCATGGCTACATTATCTTGTGTGTACACTTAGGATTTTATTATTTTAGTCCATTTTTAAAGTCAATTAATAGATCAAGTGCTATTTCATAAGTTGTACAAGAAATATAGTCAAATAGTGATTAATATCATAGGGATAACTAAAACTAATTAATTCATGTTATTAAAGTAAATACCTTGCCAGTTTCTTAGTACTATATCGTTCTGCATTTTTTATTCTTTTTTGTTTTTAGGTAAGTGTTTGTGTTTAAAGGTTGTCCAAGCCCGTCTTGGATGCTTGGACATTTTTGCATGAGATCTTAAAGGTTGGAATAACGCGCACACGCACGCACACACACACGTAATTTGCATCATCTAAATGGGGAGCTTGGAAAATTTACTTAAGCAGGTGCGTAACCCGTTTCTGAAAATAAGCGACTTTCAGCATGTAACACTGACTTTCTAATTCTAATTACATTCCTTTGTGCTAAGGATGTGCAAGTTTTTAACTCGACTGTAAAAATAATACAACGGCCCGAAAGTATGTGGATACACAGGCAAAAATAAATAAATAATAAAAACAGAAAAAAACCGTTAAGCATATAAATGACAGTAAATGCTTTACATGACAGCGTCTGACTTCGCAGCACTCGCTGCGAAAACACTGAACAGGACTGATGAGGTCACACGCAGAGATGATTTCCTCCAGTGCAATATGTTTGTTCTGGATCAATTCCAACAGACTACTGACTTCAGATGACCCCAAAGAAAAGAAGTCAAGTGGCATTAGGTCTGGTTTTAGTTGAAAAATTTCGTATAAAGAAACATTCCTAAGCATCCAGACTTTTGGGTCGTTCTGTGTAATACTGTCTACCTGACTAACTCTTGACGAATGTTGACAAAAGAACATGCTTCATGGTAGAGCATGCAGACGTCATGGTAGCAGTACTTCAAAGCAGTACTGTACATAGTTAGCAAACTACGTACTGCACAACTGGCAACACAACACAGCGATGGGTATCATGTGATGCTTATCAGGTGTTTACATTTCCATCAACCCTGAGGCTCATACTGTACGTCACAGGATACCCATTAGTGTATTGTATTTTGCTAAGGTTTGCTAACTGCTTTGACGTTGAGGAAAAACAACAACAACAAAAATGTAGAGATCTTCATGAAAATCCTCATAACTCTCCATCAAATGATAAGCTGCATTTTCCTGCGAGGAAACAAAAAGTGAGACATCGCAATGACATGTTTTCTGGTGCACAGTGTCGTGTCGAATTCATGCGTGACAATGATTCCACATGTTCACAACCTGAATCCTGGAATATCCCCGTGCCATAAGGGAAGAAAGAAGTAGCTGAGTCTAGACCTGACCAACTGGAGCGACCCCAGGTCATAACACTGCCTCCAGAGGCTTGTACAGTGGCTGCTACGCATGATGGGTGCATGTTCTTCCCCTCTTCTTTCTCTGACACACACATCACTCAGCCTTTGATCGTTGTCCAATATTTACAAAGCACAACATTTGGTTCCAGATGAGTCTCGCTAACAAGTGGTCTCCTTTTGGCGATACAGCGGTTTAGTCCCAGTCCTGTCATATTGCTTGTGTGAAAATTTTACTTTCACAATTAAACACAGCTATGATTTCTACGGTCAATTTATTTTACAATGCATCTTTAATAAGTGTTTAAGTGATCGCCATTCTTTTATTTTTTTTTTGGACCACGTTTCTTCAGCACCAGAACCTTGCTGGTTTTAAAAAATACAGGATAATGAATTTTTCTGTGCACAGACATGTCGTTTAAATGACACGTGGGCACCAACATGTTAAGCACAAGCAGTTGCTCGGGTTTCACCCTGACGACGGATGTCGATTGCTCAGAAACAGCCCCCGTTCAGAGCTGAGGAGGATAGCGTGAGGTATAATGTGGCCGGTCGGTCAGAAACAAACCGCATCTTTGTAGAAAACGAGTGGGTGAATTCGAGAAGCTGCGAGTGGTCTCGCAGCTGCTGCGACGATCCGTGTAGTGTAAATTATTCAGCGGTTACCTCTATATATCGTATACTACACATGTCCGGGCCTCTCTGTTTCTTTAATGGCCAGCTGGTCAGCAATATGCTCTGCTCCGGCAAAGCAGCAGAACAGACAGTACGACTCCGTTTACAGCCGGTGTGTGAGCACACGCGCTGAAGTGCTTCCAAGCCCCGTTTCATTAATTGTGCGCGCAAAGTCGCAGGGAAATCATAATAGGAGTCGGGGCCTGCTCGGAGGAGGGGAGAGTAATGTGGCTGTATTCAAAGAGACGCATCACTTCAGAGTGAAGAAATACACGGAGTTAACAAAGGGAGCGAGCTATCGGCAAGAGAGAGGCAGTCAATTGCTATTACTCATGTTGTGAGGAGAGGGGAAACTCGTGCTGTAATTGCAACCCTCTCCCAACTGTTAACTGAAATAGTCATTAAGTACAATAGCGGCTTGGCTACTAGTGCAGCCAGAGCAAATTAGATCAGCCGTGTGACTGACTGACTAACCGAGGAAAGGTGGAATATTTCTGAGCCACTGAGAGGCAGAGAAACAGAGCGAGACAGACTCAAAAAAAAAAAAAAAAAAAATTCAAAAGGAAATTCAGCTGCGTATCGAGACCATCCTTATCACGTAAATCTCCAACGTGACCCTAAACAAAGCAGGAATTAAAGCAGGTGAAACCGGATGGAATGACGACACGGCACGTACTATAACACGAAGGAAGGATTTTTCTTTGCATATATGAACCAAAATGACAATGAAAGGGCTCATTTGTTAATCAGATAAAGAAAGCCACACTTAGCTTGCACGCAAAGGCTCCCAATTCACAAGGCCTCCTCAGGCACTCCCAAAGCACGCTACAACGCTGTTGTGAGGAAAAGATTAAAATCACTAAACACACGTTAAACTCATAATCCTCGTGCAAAAAAAAAAAATAAAAAAGCCAGCTTGTCTGCCAATGTGGTCGGGCTGATGGTACATAAAAATTTTTTTTTTTTTTTAACTGATTGTAACTGGTAACATCCTTGTTTTTTCCGCGCTCAATTTGCTTACTTTGGGTCCCCAAAAAAGAAAAAGAAAAAAAAAGAGAAAGAAATTTAAAAGAAGAAGAACAGGAGACGGCCTCCAACCGACAGTAGCGCCAGACACAAATATGTGGCCAGACGGAAATTTGGTTTCACCATTCTAAAAGCCTGAAATCAGGACAAATTCAAACCTGCCGTTAACGCTAGTAGGGTCTTATGCAAAGTAAGTAATGCCGGTCTTGTCAAAAGTCCAATGTGCAAATAAAGATGAATCAAATAAACATCACGGCATAAAAAAAGAACAAAAAAGCCAGAGATTTTAAAGTTCTAGTCCTTTCATTTCTCTTTTGTATGTATACACACACACATACGCCCGCACGCACACACGCACGCGAGCACACACACAGGAGCCTGCACGCGCGCACACACACTTTTTCATTTAAAACAACGGGAACAAAAAAAATTGATTGAGTTGTGTATCACGATTCTTTTGTGTGGTTTTAAAATAAATTAAAACATTTTTTTTTTTTTACTGGAATTGAGTTTTCAGCTTGATTGGTCAACGTGTATTGAGTGCAAAAGCTTCCAACAGAAATCCACATACTGTATGAAAAAGCCTCCGTTCGGCCTTTTTCTCCAAATACTGCGTCTCAGATCACCACGAGCGCAAATTTGTCTCGGACCTCAGAAGCTGTGTGCCCGCGTGATCGCGACTGGTCAACATTTCAACATTGAGTTTTGAGATTTTGGAGGCATCTGAGGTTCTAATCAAAATGATTCACACACTGACATCCCATGTACTGTAGTAGGATTTTCTTTTACTGTGTTTAGAAATATATTGGATCACATAACGGTGCAAATGGAGCTTATTTTACTTTATTTTTATAAAATTAATTTGTTTAATTAAGTTAAAACTCTGGTATTTGAAGTTATTGTACATTGTTCAAATAAATGCAGCCCTGATTTTTTAATTGAGGAAGACCGATGCTATAGGAAATGGGCTACATTTAATTACTTTGACTTAGGCAAAAAGATTTCAGGTTATGACAACTTTTTTTTTTGTTTTAGATTTTTTTCGCAAAATCGTAACAAAAAAAATTATATTATATGAGGATATTTATTAAATCATGGAATTCCAATAGAATCATAATATAAATTGAATTGGCATCAAGGTATGGTGATATCGTATCAGATGCTCCCTGGTGATTCTCATCTCTTAAAGAAAAAAAAAAACTATGTCTTCAAAAACATCTTCCAAATCAGAGATGACCTGAGATGTAGTGAAGACAAAGCATGGTAATGTTATTTAAAGCTGTCAACAATCAGTACTTTATCAAATGTGACTTATTGTGGGTTACATTGCAGAAATATCAGAAAAGATCATTGGACATGCTTCCAGAACGTCTCACAAAGCTGGGACACAGTGCTGCTGCTGCTGCTAGTCAAAACAGTGTCCTTTAATGCTTGCATGGTTTTTGGTTGATTTTTCTCCATTTCCGCCATAATCTATTGAGACCTGGGGTCTGATAATGTGTGCGTTGCAATTTCTCATCAATGCTTCTCTTAATTAGCACCTGGTACAGTAAGTATGAACTTCAAACAGGAGGAGGTTTAGTACTGTAAATATATTATTCCTGATTATAACCATCCTCCAC